>CM048821.1:17320618-18520618 GCA_026586065.1 Dioscorea zingiberensis | reverse complement strand
ACTGGATTAAGTTTCAAAATGGCAAAAAAATTGAACCTAATTATGGTTTAAAGTGAGATAATAAAGAGTGAGATTGCACGTAGTCCTGCAGTCTCTTCAGTTTATGTTTTGCAATTTCATTATTTGCGCTTATGACATCAGGAACAAAGATTTTAGTAGTGTTCATAAAGAGTTTGCAAATTCCTTGAAGTTTCTGGCAGCCTTAGTTGCATCATGGCTCTTGAGCATATTATTTGTTTGATCATTTTAGAATGCCCGCTAGGTAAACCTCATTAATCTGTTAAAAAGTATATGAGAAAGATTCAGACCGGCCTCCATGCATTAGTAATGTGAGATGGTACTAAGGATTACTGCCATATTTGGATTTTGTTTGGTTTTATAGCTCTAAAGTTTGAGTATTTGCATGATCAAGAGATGTTTGATAGGTTTGGATACAACTTTTTTTTTTCTTTTTACAGTCCTGCATTAATGCTTTTTTTTTTAAGTAGAGTTTAGGGTTTTGTTGTGCCAAACTTGTTTTTGGTTCTCCATGTGTTACATGCTTAAACTTAAAATGATATTGTTGTTTAGTTGTGATTCTCCTCATCATTTGATTAAGTCTCTGATTAATATGCGCAAGAAAATCTTGGAGACATCATTATTTGATTAAGTCTCTGATTCCAAAATTGTTTGTTTGTTTGTTTGTTTGTTTTTGTTTGGGTTCATCCAACCCTGGAATTTTTTTATTTTTATGACATTGTTGTGCAAGTGAATTAGTTTACACTTTGATCTTTGAAAGGGGTTTTCTGTGCTTTACAAGTCCAGGCAATGAATGGACATCCTCAGTCAAGCCTTGCTGAATGCCTTGCCCTCTCTTTGGAAGAAGCTGTTAATGATGTAACAGATGTTTAAGCTTAAATTCTTAGTTTGTTATCGAATCTTAGTATTCATACAAAAGTTGTATATGAGATCTACCTACTATTACACCTTTTGAAGCTCTGTAACAATGTCTGCCTGTTTTAATGTGCTATGTGAACTTACTCTTCAGTTATAGAAATAAAAAGATGTGTGATTTGACAATAAACTTCATGGTTGGAAGTGATTGAGGCTTTGATGAACAGGGTTTACTTGATTTTTTAACAACAACTTTTCTAACTCATTATCCTGTACTAGTGTTCCGACTGTTCTCTCAAGTGCCATGAGATGAAAATTTCTAGTTTCTATTTTCTTGAATATCACCTGTAAACAGGGATCTAACTAGTCAGCACTTCTGATCATGTTCCTCTAGTTGATAGATGTTAAACTTGTTTTTCTTACCAACCAAGCAGCTGTATATTCCTCACCTGTCCAAGCATAAGTCCCTCCAATATTTGAAAGAATTGATGCTGACAGGGCCTGTGAACTGGAGTTCTCTTTAGATGCAAATGCTTTTAGTAAGACCCACTTGCCTCTTCTCTATACACTTTTCCTACCTGTTTGACCCTGCTGAACATACATATTTTAGATAAGCAGTTCCTGATTCCTTGCTAAAATCAAGACACACAAAATAATTTTCTTGTACAAGAAAATTATGTGGTCATGTTATGCAGAAAGATTACTAAGAATATAATCCTCAACAACGTAATATAAAGTTACAAAGTTGTGTGAGAGAACAAAAAGCTAAATGTATCATTACCACAGGCATCTGAGTATGAAGGCCTACAATCGAATTTTTGAAAAAAAAAAAAGAAAGAAAAAGAACAAGAGAATGTAATTTTCAGAGCTACTTCACTAATTTAGGTTTACAAACAAAGCTTGTGATTTCAGGGTGAAGTGGTTCTTCAGTCCTAAAGCTCAGGTTTACGTGCCTTCGGAAGCCTTTGAGCTTTCTTTCCCCACAACCAATTCTTTAACTTCCCTCATACTTTGTTTGTGTGCTTCTTTACTGCTGCCTTTGTCTTTGAAATGCCCTGCAAAATTCTATGCTTAATATCTTTCTTATGACCATCCTTCTCCCTCAGAACTTTCCCCTGAAGAAAAATGAGTTGGTAAGTCGAAAGGAAAAATGGCATACATTTCATTTGAAATCAATTGATGAAGAAAAAATGAAATACAATACCAGGTTTGCAAGAAATTTATCTTCTTTGTCCTCATCATCTTCATCATCATCTTCATCGCCAAAATTGTTCATGTTCATTAAGAAAAACTAATATTATTTGTTAGTATATCATGGGGAGCATACCAATTCACGACATGTACCTATTCAAACCTGACCATAAACAACTAGATGCGAAAACAACAGAACAAGCATGAATTGCTAAGAAAAAAAATTCTAAAAGGTTGAGGTAGAATGAAAAAAGCCCAACCATCCAAATCACTTTAAGTCATTGAAACAAATGGATTGTAGTGAAAATTTATGGAGAACACATTCAAAGCCATTCTACTGACTAAATGGAACCTTAAAAAGGAATTCATCACAAAAATAAAAAAGGTATATATTGATATATATTGAACTCACAAAATATATTTCTCAAAAGAAAATACAGTTCCCCAAATGTTAAACAAATTTTTGCTTGTACTACAATTAGATTTTCTAATAATGCAATTCACCACAAACAACAGACAAATTAAGAGAAAAAAGGAAAACCAATCCAATTAGAACCTCCAATTAGTCACATTCCAAGAGTTACAATGTACAAGTTGAATGAAAATTTTCTTCAATTTGACATTCATTCTTTCAAATTGGGACCTTCTTTTAAATATACAAGTATTCCACAGAATAGGTAATTAGAACTCATATACAGATTTTGAGATTCATGATATAGCGCTAAATCATACAATAGAAAACAATTGCAATTTGACAAATTTTGACAAACATAATAGATTTGACTACTAGCAAACTGAGATGTGCTTGCAAGTTCTAAGAACTCAAATAAGATATCAAATAACTTCCATACTGATGATCAACCTATCAGCAAGCTATATTTGAATTGTAAATACTATCCAAAGAATTCACCTTGTCCTCTTCGTTTTCCTTGTTCTCCTTGTTCTCCTTGTTCATGGTAGCATCCTCCTGCTCAGATTGCTTCTCAGTAACAACATTCCCCTCGATGTTCACATTGTCCTCAGTAACAACATTCCCCTATTCAATCAAAAAATAAGGTGAGCTCCATTTATTAGAAAAAAAGAACTAAGATGGATTCAGAGGTCTCAGCAGCTGGGTAACAATCAGCTGGGAGGGGTCATCATTTTCGTTATCGCTAAGAAGATCGAAGGGGTTAACTATGGCTGTATCTGAGGCTTAGGATTCCGGCCAAGATTCAACGGATTGAGAGTCAATCACAACGGGAAAACCATCGAATGCACCATCATCGCCAATGCCATGAAACTCTAGAATCGAAGGAGAGAGGAGGAGGAGAGAGTTGGAAAGTAAGAAATCGCACTCCCAGTGGAGAGTCCATATAGAAAAATCTTTGACAACCACCCCACCTATGGATTCGAAGGTCAGAGAAGAGCGAGGGTGGTGGTGCTCGCGCGAAGAAGAGAAGGGGAGGAAATTAGGTTTTTTTTAATTTAATTTTCTTAAAATATGTTGAGTCGGATTAATAAAGGATGGATGACGTGGCATGCCACATCATTCGTGTGAATATTTCGTGAAACCTCTTCGGTGGATATATCTTTACTCAGGGAGAAAAGTTAAATTATTAGGTTTTTTTATAAAAAAAATAATAAATAAATAATAAGTTAATTTATTGGATTAAATATAATAATGAAATAAAATAAAAATAAATTAGAATATATTTTATATTATAAGTAAAGAGACGAGAGAAGAGAGAGAGAAATGAAATTTCTCTCATCCCTCTCTCTCTCGATTTTCATTGAGGAGCTGAGCCCTAGGCCCCAATTCTCCATCTTCCTCCTTCTCTTGCCCGTGCACGTCGCCGGCCACTGCCACGCCACCTTGCAGCTACCGCCGCCTCGTGGCCGCTCACTTGCTCAGCCCACGCCAAGCCCGAGCATCGGTGACCTTCGCCGCGGCCAAAGACCTCCTCCAACAGCAACCCCACCGCCTCGACCACACACACCGCACCCCCCATCCCCCCATCACTGCCACTCGCCTTTGCTCGCCGCTGCACCATGGTCGCTTTGCCGGTCAGGCCAAGCTACTCGGCGTAACCCTCTCGCCGCCAGCCCTGCAGCTACTTGCCAACCTGGTTCAGGTCAGAGCTTCGCACCACACCGTGGCAGCCACCATCTTCTCCTCCTTCGTGTTCAGCACGAGGGAAGCCCACGCAGGAGCATCTGGAATCTCAAGTAAACCTCCAGTTAGCCCTAATTGGGAAAATTTTGAATTAATTGTTTTGATCTAGTGCATGCATTGAACTTTAAGCCCTCAAATGATGAATGTATGGGAATAGGAGACCATTGGGGGTTGAGGCTGTGAAATGATTTAATTTCTAGTTATGAGGTATTATGTATGAAATGTATGGACATGGAAGAGTGCTTGTATAATTTTTGGGGCCCTCCAAATAGAGGTGTTACCAATTTTTTTAAGAAAAACTTAAGTAAATTATAGTCGATTAAATTTTCATGATCATGTTTAGCACCATACCACTCATAGAGAGCATGTTAAAAATTCTTAAGTTGAGATTAAGAGGAAGAAAAGATAAGTTCTATAATTTAGCAATTTCGTATTTTCATGCTTTAGAATACGAAGTCATGTTAAGAGAAATCGTGCTTTAATTTAACTTGATGGAACTATCGTATTCTAATGAGTCTAAGTAGAATATGAAATAAGAATACGGTTTTCGTATTCCTGAAAATCCGTATTTTTTATTTTAAGGAAAAGAAAAAGGCAAAGGCAAGGCCGCTGCTGTCGAAAGACCTAGCCAGCCTTAGGAACTACTCAGACTCAGGTGAGGGAACGAACTGGAAATTTTGTATTTTTATCGTAATTGCTATGAAGTACTTACCGTTATCTTGAAAAGCATGAATTAGAGTTTTCATGAGATTTTCTTTCTAAGTTGTATCTTGGAAATGAATTTATGAAATGATCATGTAAATATATCAATTAACGAAATATTTAATTGAAAGAGCATAATTGCAAGTTTTGATACACTACACCGTATGTTCATAATTACCTGCGCCAGTGGTGGCTCCCTGATAGAGCCAGGAAGTACGGTACCAGGTAGAGGAGGGGTGATTTGTTAAACCAGGTTTTTCTTAAACCTGAAATACTTGTTTTCAAAGCCTCCCGTTTTCAAGGAAATAAAACCCCCTTCCGCACTCATAGAGTGCCTGGTATACGTATATACTATTATAGAAGATAGTTACCTCGCGCGAGCCACAGTTGGATTACGAGGGCAGAGATGGTACCTCCGACAGGACCCAGTCAGAGCGTGTTTGGGAGTGATCATCCTGATTTATACGCTGGTTCCGCAATTATTGAAGTAGGGGTGCAGGCGTAATCAATACTATAATTAGATTATATTATGATATGATTTCAGTATTTCCCACCTCACAGGAGCCAGTGTTGGATCGTGGTGGTTATCGGTGTCGATATTTATCCACTGAGGGAAATTACTGAATCATAGGTATTATGATATGATCCTGTATTACCCACCTCACGAGAGCCAGTATTGGATTGTGGTGGCTATCGGTATCGATATTTACCCACTGAGGATAATTACAGTATCGTATACGGTACCGTTCATGAAATGTCTAAGATGAGCACGCATGTTATTTTACTCAAGGTTTTTTATGAAATTATGGCATGATTAATTCTAATTGAAGATAATGCATTGATTAGCATGATATTTTGAAATGCAGTTTCATCTTAAGCTTTTATGTATCTTGTTTATTTTAAGTATTTATTTCAGAGTTGTTTTTCGTATATTATACACAAGTATGATATTACCTGACAGTTCTGTTCATCCTTCACTGGGCTCAAGTAGCTCATTCCCCATTTATATGTATTTTGCAGGAAATAGACAGGTACTCAATCATATCTAGAGTCGAGGAGAGAGTCCTGTCACCCATAGTTGGCTCTGACCGTCGGGTCCTCTATGTATTATTTAAATTTTAGTATGTATGATTTATGTTGTAGTTTAGATTTGACTTTATGTTTTCATAATATTAGTGTTTGATCATGATTAAATTTATTAGTTTATACAGTCTTAGGCCGCGGTTAACTCCCTGACCTGGCTGGTGTGACACCTGTCCCCTAAAAGGGAT
Organism: Dioscorea zingiberensis; assembly: GCA_026586065.1. Taxonomy (NCBI): domain Eukaryota; kingdom Viridiplantae; phylum Streptophyta; class Magnoliopsida; order Dioscoreales; family Dioscoreaceae; genus Dioscorea; species Dioscorea zingiberensis. The sequence continues at coordinate 18,514,426 of CM048821.1, read as the reverse complement.
AAGGGTGTTACATAATCAAAGTGTGAGAACCAACTCGGGCTATAAATGAGGATGTCATCGAAGTAGACCACCACAAAACATAAAAGGCCGCAAAATCTGGTGCATGAATCGCATGAACATGCTGGGCACGTTGGACAACCCAAAAGGCATCACTTTCCACTCGTACAATCCATGTTGTGTTTTGAACGTCGTCTTCCACTCGTCTCCAAGCCGTATTCTGATCTAGTGGTATCCGCATTTCAGATCAATTTTTTAGAAGACCTTTGAGTCGGATAGGTTGTCCAACATGTCATTCAGGCGAGGAATAGGTGTTTAAAGTTTGAGAACCAACTCGAGCAATAAATGAGGACGTCGTCGAAGTAAACCACCACAAAACTTCCTATAAAAGGCCACAAAATCTGGTGCATGAATCGCATGAATGTGTTGGGCGCGTCGAACAGCCCAGAAGGTATCACCATCCACTCGTACAATCTGAGTTGTGTCTTGAACGCCGTCTTCCATTCGTCTCCAGACCATATTCTAATCTGCTGGTATCCGCTTTTCAGATCAATTTTTGAGAAGACCTTTGAGCCGGATAGTTGGTCCAACATGTCATCCAAGCGGGGAATAGGGAACCCGTACTTGATTTTGATCCTATTGATAGCCTGGCAGTCTATACACATATGCCACGAGCTATCTTTCTTTGGCACCAACACAGCTGGAACTGTACATAGACTCATACTCTCTTGGATGTAGCCACTCCTCAACAACTCCTCCACTTGCCGTTATAGCTCTTCGGCCTCTTTGGGACTGAGGCGGTAAGCCAGTCGATTTGGTAAGCTGGATCCCATAATAAGATCTATCTGGTGTTGAATGTCCCTCATGGGTGGTAGTCTGGGAGGAAGCACCTCTGACATCAACTTCGAGAACTCCATGAATAATTACTGCACCTCTGCTAGCAGATCTGGATCTATATATATCCACAGTACTATGCATACAAGGCAAGAAAGCATAGACTACATTTCCTTATTCGATCAAAAACCTAGACAAAGAAAGTAAGTTAGTAAGATTGGTTACCGGGATATGAGGGTTTTCTTCCCGGCGGGTACCAACACATCTTTTTCCCCTTGATGCTAAGCGAATATGTGTTTTTTCTTTCATCATGGACAACGCTATGATCATACTGCCAAGGTCGTCCCAACAACACATGACAGGCATCCATCGCCACCACATTACACTACGCATTTTTGAAATATCGCCTGCCGATAGAAAAAGAAACGAGACACCGCCAATCTACTTTTACATCACAGCCTTTACTCAGCCACGATAGCTTGTACGACTTGGGATGATTTTCTGTTTTCAACTGCAACTTCTAAATAGCGTCTTTAGACACCACGTTCTCATAACTGCCGCTATCAATGATCATCTTGCAAACCTTGTCGGCAATTGTGCAGGTTGTGTGAAAGATGTTGTTCCTCAGCCAGTCATCCCCTGAATTACCCTTGGGCGTCAACAGACTCTTGCGAACAACTAGAGTCCTATGGTCATCTCCATACAACACATCATCATCCGTATATTCATCATAGATGGGTTCGCCAACCTCCTCAACTACGTTTGTCGTGTCTTCCTTGATCAACAGGTTTTTTTCCCTTCTGACTTATGGCTTTCGGCACTCGGTTGCTTTATGCCCCTGTTCACCACAGCGATAACAATGAAGAGAAGTATTAGGATTACCCGTCAGTAATTGCTAGACTGGGCAGGACTCCTAAGGACCAACTCTCCTGACCACTGGCCTCTGGTTCTACTGTTTCAACAACAAGTGCTCGTTGGAACGCCTCCGAGACAATCCACGGCGAGTGGAGACTGAGAACGTCCTGCAGTGGCTGACGTAGACCTCCTAAATAGCATGCGACCATCTGCCCCTCCATCTCAAATAGGTCGTTCCGAGCGACCAACTCGTAGAATTCCTACGTGTAGTCATCTACCGACCTCGTCCCCTGCCGCAATACATAGAGTTGTTGGAACAGGGTCTGAGTGTAGCCAAAAGGAAGGAAGTGCCCTTTTATCTTCTTCTTCATCTTATCCCAATCCACGATCTTTGGCTTGCCTTGGCTATCTCGTGAGCGTCGCAACTGCTCCCACCACGAAGATGCTCGAACCTTCAACTTGATGGCAACCTGCTTCATCTTCAAACGATAGGGGACTTCTTTGTACTCAAAGATTCGCTCCACTTCATTTAGTTAGTCAATGAAGCCTTCAACTTGGAGTGAACCAGCAAACTCAGGTAGATCCACCAGAAAGTTGAGGTCTCCGTGATGACCCTCCCGTCTACGGTGCTCCCGAAATTGGTCACGTCAGGGATAGGGGTTGACGAAGGTGGATTCCGATTCATGGTCTGAAACCTCACGATTCTCCAAATGATCTCGTGCTGCCAACCGTTGGGTTAACTCTGCGACTTGCCTCATAGATCCTCGATCATCACTTCCTAGACGCTCCGGTCTCGGTACTAGACTTCCTCAACCGGAACCTGTCCACCACGATGACCACGGCCACCACGACCACCAGCCATTGTTGTCGATGCCAAAGGAAGAAGATGCTCTCTAATACTAACTGACGCCGGGCGGGATAGTGATTAACCCGCGGGCTAGCCGGATGTAAGGACCTCAAGGAAGAACACAAAGAACCAAGGAAAAATAGAAAATAATACTCTGAAATTAAGAAAAATATCATTAATCACAAGTGAATCCAAAACTAGTCCACAGGCCAGACTAAATAACCTTGAAACCCTAGAATCAGGTATTTTTGTCAAAAAAAATGGCAAAAATCTAAAGTTATTCAAAATTAAAATTAAAATCAAACTAAATAAGCAACAAGAAACCTAGAGCAAATCAAAATCAAATCATGTCTTAAATCCGCATTTGAATTATTACCACAAATAGAAAAAAAAACAACAAAAATGAAGATTCAGCAGGGGAAACGGTGGATTTTGGGAATGAAAACAACATCCACCAAGCATAACTGGTAGACTCCATGTGCGCGTCGCGATGAGCTTTCTGAATTGGTGTTGAACGCGCAAATCCGACATCGGTAGTCAAAGTTATAGCCAAAATAACGAACCACACCCAAAACTGCCCCAACACGGAACCGGCTCAATCCTTTCCCATCTTTATGTCAATCCACCACTTCATGATATGCCAAAGCTTGTATGGTCGAGTCAAATAGCTCTGCATCATCCAACTCGAGTTCTCCCGCATCAAAACCTTTGGCTATGAAGTCCTTGCTTGTGCTTCATTGATCGGCATTGAAGAGCTGGTAGATAAGGAGGCACTTGAATGGGTGACAAGGTTTCCTCAAATGAAAAAGGATATAACTACAATTTCTAGGCTCATGAACGATGCTGCTGATCACACTTAGGTGTGTGCCAACCAATTAACTATATATGCAAGTATTAACAGTTATGAATTCTCTAAGCAATTTAATTATCTCACAAAACATATCATGCATGAAGTTTGAGCTAGGCAACGAGCAAGCCTGTTGTTACTACCATCTCTTGCTGCATGAAAGAGTATGGAGACTCTTTAGAGGAGGCAAAACTGAGGATCATAGAAATGGTAGAGAATTCATGAAAGGGCATGAATAGAGAGTCTTCAATGTGCTTGTTCGATTTCTTAATCTTGCATGCATGATGGAAACTATATATTTACAGAAACTCGGATGGATACACTGAACCCGTATCACTGAGAAAACCAATATCATTACTGTTGGTTGAACCCGTTCAGTTCTGAAAATTCACATTGTACGTGTTCTTGAATAAACAAAAGAATAACTGCCTTTATTATACCCAATTCAGAAGAATCAATCATTGTAAAATTTGATGCTTTGTTTGTAAGTGTGATTTGTAATAAATTCCGAGTTTCCATCAAGAATTACCACTAGTACTATCAATCTCATTCTTCTTTACAACATTCTCCATTTCGTTACTGTCAATGAGCTTCTCCACTAGTTCATCCCAGTCAGTTTCCTGACTAGAACTGCTACAAGAGGATGCTTCATTTTTTATAATAGCACTGGTGGAGTTCTCCTCTGAAACTGCCACAACATGAGGCTTACTCAAGCCCACTGCCTTCTTCATTGCAAGCTTGTGTTCTTCTTCAAAACTCTGGATTCTATTCATTCTTTGATGCATGGGAGGAGAAGTTGTCTCCTCATTTTCCTTCATCCTCTGAAAGTAGAAGAAAAAACTTTAACACGGCACATTCTTAATTAAGTTCTTCTTAACAACATATCATAATAATTGATTTATATATTGCACTTACATCTAAAGCCTTTTGTGCTTCTCTCTCTATCCAAATAATTTGATGGTCTGATGTAGTACTGCATGATAGAACAATGTGCTCAAATCTGCCTTCCACCGGAATCGCAGTTCTCACCTCAGGAGGAAACCTCCCACATCTGCACGGATTAAACATAATCTATAGATATATTTGCAAGCAAAATTTTTTACATTAGAAAAAAAAATGTTAAAAAGTTTAAGTGAATTTGAATATTTATGTACCTGCAAAATTTTCTCTCGACAATATGAAACATTCTTCCAGGAGCATAGAGTCTTCTGGGATCTTTGAGCTTTTTTTCTTCTGAAGTAAATGTATCTCTCATGCATACAAAGCATAATAAACAGGGTAAGCTGTCCAAACAAAACATGAAGCAATGATGTGAATTAGATACGATTTGATGTTATTTTTTCAAAGACTTGGGATTAATTAAGAAGGATATGCAAGAACAATTACCAGAAAATGGAACTAAAGATGTACTGTAAAGGGGTTGGTGTTCTTGGCAAGAAATCGTCCTGTAGAAAGCATAAAAACAGAAATACATATTTACTTAAATACCCTGCAAAAATAATATTTGCTTGTATACCCCATATGGAATTAGAGGACTCATTCTATAAACTAGTGCCCTAACAGGCAACTAGGGTTTAGAATTACAAAGAGTACTTAGACCATAAATCAAAGGAACCCTAATCCTAATCATCATTGGCTTGAATTTTCTATAAAAGGACATGGAATTAGAGGAATAAATAGTAAAAATAAAAAATTAAGACGAGGCATTGTCAAAGTCAAAGTCAAAGTCAAAGTCAAAGTCAAATTTGGTAGGAGAGAGAGAAGAAAAGAGAGAAAGAGACATGCATGCCTGGAGGACGAGGGAGTGAATGACGTCAGCGTACTTGACGGCGAGGTTCAACGACATGCAACGCGGCGGCGCGACGGCGTAGCAGCGGACACGGCTCCGGGGAAGCCCGTCGAAGCGGTCGAGATGGTTGACGAGCAGGAGGGTGGCGAGAGCGGCGACGCCGGCGCCGAGGGAGTGGCCGGCGAGGACGAGGTTGAATTCGGGGCCGTGTTCGCGGAGGAGACGGCGGAGAACGGGGGCTTCGCGGTTGAGGAGCCAGACGGCGGCTTTGAAAAGGCCGTGGTGGACGAATCCACCGTCGAGAGTTTGGAGGCCGGGGCGGTCGTCGAGGAGGAGGGAGTAGTCGGAGTTGCGGAGGAGGTGGAGGCCGCGGATGGCGAGGACGATCTCGCGGTGGGTGGGGTCGGTGTAGATGAGGTAAGGGGGGCAGCGGCCGTGGGTGTCGGAGTAGGAGGCGCGCTTGGAGAGATGGGGGGTGGAGATGGGATAAGGGATGGAGGGGGGCCAGCGAGGGTGGGAGAGGTCGGGCTCGTAGACGGCGAGGATGGCGCGGCAGAGGCGGGGGATGGGGGAGAAGTCGGAGGAGGAGGCGAGAGGCCAGAGTTCGCTGTCGGAGGAGCCGGTAAGAGTGCACCGGTGGTAAGCCCACCGCGTGCAGCCTAGGCAGAAGAGGCACTCCACCACGCCGCCGGACATGAAGAGCTATGTGGATGAAGATGGAGGAGATCTAGTGGATGGAGAGAAAGAAAGAGGGGATTATGAAGGGAAAGTCCAAGTTCATATCGTTGTTGATTTCTAGAAGGCGAAGAAGAGGAGTTGCACTGTAATTTCCGCTTGTTGTGCTGAGGTCCAAAGAGAAATTATAATTATTTTATTGATAAGGAAGGAGAAATTTTTGAGAAGTGGGGACTTGTAAGAAGAGTTGAAGTTGAATTGGTTAGGTTTTGAATTGAATAAATTAGGGCTTGAATTGGGCTTCAGACAAATTAAATGGGATTGTAATTTTTTTTTTTTAAAAAAAAAAATTATGGATGGGAGCCAACCGATATTGAAATTTGACTTGAAAAGAGGAAATTTAAATGCTTAATTCATGGGAAGAGGTGGCAAATACTTCAGCCCACCTTTTAATATCTACGCTTTGTGATATAATTTTTAATTTTAATATCTTTAGAATTTTATTTTATTTTGTTGTTTGATAAAGAATAATAAAGTGAATAGTGTGTATCAAATTGGAGAGAGAGGAATCATGTGATTATGTTCTTAGACTTAAATAAATATGCAATATGTCTTTTATATTTGATTGTTCTAATTTATTTGATTATTGATTAAATGTTGCTCTCTCTTTTCTTTTTCTTTTTTATTTGGTGTAATAAAGAGCTAAACTTGGCTAAACAGAGTATGATTGTTCATCTTCTAAAACAAATAACCGTATTCTTTTGTAATCAAACAGTAACCACTGGGGAATCAAATCTTCATCAGTAAAATTCAATATGCTCTTCTTCATTCTTGCCTCCTTTGCTAGTTTGTCTGCACAATGATTGAAGTCTCGGGAAAGTAGTTGTATGTTCTACTTGCTCATACTTCTGAGTAACTCCTTGCATTTCCTTGTTGTATTCCTGCTGATTTCACATGGTTCTTCTGCTGCAGTAGCGAGCCATCTTGAAACCCATTGATTATCAGTATAGATGTGTCCTTGCATTTCCTTGTTGTATTCCTGCTGGTTTCACATGGTTCTTCTGCTGCAGTAGCGAGCCACCTTGAAACCCATTGATTATCAGTATAGATGTGTCCTTGCATTTCCTTGTTGTATTCCTGCTGGTTTCACATGGTTCTTCTGCTGCAGTAGCGAGCCATCTTGAAACCCATTGATTATCAGTATAGATGTGTCCTCCGTCAAAACCCAACCTTTGGAGTTTCTTCAGTCCATGCTTCATTGCCTTCATCTCTCCCTCATAAGCTAAGAGGGCTTTACAATTCCTAGCTCCTGCATCACATAATACACCAGTGTTAGTGAGAATTATCCAACCAATACCTGCTGTTAACTCACCTTCCTTCCAAGCTGCATCAACAAAGATATTCTTCATAGACAGCAGCTGTCAAAGATTTTCCATCTGTTTTATGTCTCCACTTCCATTTTACAGTGGATTCATCATTGCCAACCTATTTTTCAGTTATAATGTCCTGTATTGATACTGAGAATAAGGTATTTAGTAACTCCCAGTTCCATTGATTGGAGATTCTCAAATCTCTAACCAGCATAGTTGACATATCATGTTCAATATTAATAAAAGAAGGCATTAAATTTAAAGGAGTAGAAAATAACCAAGGATCATTCTAGACATTGTTTGACTCAACAATTTTACTTTGGATTATATTATCTCTGATCTCCTTGGCAGTCTTCAGTAGACCTCTAAAGGTCCATGATATCTTTTTGTATTGATTTGTATTCCAAGGGTCCATCTTTCCATATTTAGCTTTCATAATTTTAATCCATGATTTATCCCCATATATCATTCATTAATTCCAAAACATGTCTAGAAAGTAATGCCCTTTTCATTAGTTTTAAATCCTTGATACCCAAACCACCCTCAGTTTTGGGGTTGGTTACCATGCTCCAACCAACAAGATGTAATCCACTGCCACTATTGTTATTTGCCCAGAGAAATTTTCTAACAAGTCTATTATGTCATCAAGAATGGAGTCAAGAATCATATATGTGCTTAACCCATAAATTGGATTAATAGACATCAGTGTTGCATTAGCCAAAGTAATTTTTCCTACCATAGTTAGGTACATAGTCTTCCAATATGCAAGTTTGTTTCCTACTTTGGTAACTAAAGGTTTAAAATAAGTAGCAGGAACTCTGAAGGGGGAGATCCAGCATCCCAAATAGTTAAAAGGAAAAACCCCTTTTTTCAATGATAGGATATCAGTAATGGATTTTTTTATTCTAGAATTAATCGAAGAAGAAGGGAAAAAGAGCTCAGATTTTGATTTATTAGCTCTTTGACCAGTGAGGTAGTTATATGATTGCATGCAAAAATTAATAGATCTAGCATTTTTCCTAGACGCAGTGCAACAAATGATAAGGTCATCAACATAAAGTGCATGATTAATGCATAATGTTTCAGAAATTTTAAACCCTTTAATTAACTGTAAAGATTCAGCCTTGTGCAAAATGCTAGTGAGAATTTGAGATACTATAATGTATAACTCTCTCTTTTGGAAGTGTTTGGATCAAATATTTAAAGGACAAGTCCTTTTTGTATATGTAAACCCTGCACATATACAAACACTAAAGTGGAGAATATGGATAAATCCTATACAATATGATATTAAATCTTTGTGTTTGGATCTAGATTTATGCTTCATGTTGAAGTTGTGAGATAGTTGAACTCTGTGTGAGTACTCAAAGAACTGCAAAGTAGGGTTTTTTTTTTGTGAAAAGCCTAGTGCTCAAAGAGGAAAGTGGACTTTGAAAAAGCATTTGATACGGTGGACTGGGAATTCCTTCTCGAGATCCTTCGAGCTAGAGGATTGGGACCTCGAAGGATTGGATGAATTAAAACAATCCTCCGCTCATCAAAATTCAGATTCTTGATCAATTGAACACCTATGGGATATGTGCACCATCAAAGAGGGTTGAGGCAGGGAGACCCCCTCTCGCCGCTACTATGCATTCTTGCGATGAACGTCTTCACCACAATAGTGAAGCATACCATAAGCGAGAATGTATATGAAGGCTTCCGAGTGGGGACGACTGGGGCGGAACGGGCCGGGTATCCGTGCTACTATATGTAGAGGACCTACTCATCCTTAGCTCCGGAAAGTTGAGCGACTTTAGAACATTAAAGCTCATCTTCTACCTCTTCGAAGTTCTCTCGGGATTGCGAATCAACGACAACAAGAGAACCATCATTCCCATCGGGATACTGGAGGAAGAGGCTAGAGTGTTGTCCTCGACAATGAGATGCCAACTAAGCCCCCTCCCGATAGAATATTTGGGTATCCCACTGGCAGGAAGCCGGCCCAGGAAGATGGACTGGGAAAAGCTCATCACGAAGGTAAGAAACAAACTTGCGTCGTAGAAAGGGTGGCTGATGTCGATGGGAGGCCGCATCAAACTCCCTAACTCTGTGCTCTCGGCAGTCCCAAATCATTGGATGGCCATGTATAGGCTGCCTACCGACGCATAGAAGGGATACGCAGAGATTTCTTATAGAGAGGAGAAAACCCAGACTCCAAGGCATACCTGCTCGCGAAATGGGAGACTCTCACCAGACCAAAAGACATGGGAGGATGGGGAATCATCAACCTAAAGGCCTTCAACGATGCATTACTCCCAAAATGGTGGTGGCGGCTACTACAAGGACAAACTGAGATCTACAGGAGGATCATCGCCCAAGCCTACTTTAGGAACGAGCAGGTGAATCCAGACAAGCCCCCACCATATCGATCCTCCTTCTTCTGGAAAGGCATAATGGAGCAATGTGACCTCACCATGGCGGGAGTCATAGCAAAATCAGGAAAGGGAGAGACAATTAGAATCTGGCATGACAATTGGATCAATGGACACAGTCCCTTAAGACTCTTCTCAGAGATACAAACGCTATGGACGAAAGCAAAACCAATGATCCAGGAGGTACGACAACTTCATAAAAGAGGACTAATAATTCTCAAACCAGGGCCCTTTTGTCACAAGGGGCAGGGGAGATGTGGCATGGACTACAAGAGCACCTTGCCCACGGTCTAACCCAACAAGCGGACGAATGGAAATGGCGACATTCCCCCAACCATGAGTTCACAGTCAAGTCCATCTACAATTTCAGAATTGATGGCAGCATGCGAAGCTCCCTCCCGATATCTTTTTGGAGACAAGCAGCCCCCCAAAAAGTTAAACTCTTCGCCTGGTTAGCATGGGAGGGCAAACTCCCCACGTTGTGTAACCTTGCAAAGAGAAACTGCCAGGGGGAAAGGATACAGTGCTACCTGTCCAACAATCACAACGAGGATACAGAACACTTGCTCATCGGTTGTCCATACGCAATGGAAGTATGGTCCCATTACGCGCAACTCTTCGGGTTTGATGTCACCCCCAACAAGATACAAGATCTATGGGGGAGGCACTTAATCAACCATAGGTTGCAGAAGGACCTCCATAAAGGATGGCACCTGTTGGTGTTGGCCGTCACCTGGAACCTCTGGATGGATAGGAAGAACATATGTTTCGACGATAAATGTCGCGTTTGTAAGAGATTCATCCGCCAGACTGACTTCCTCTTCCTCTTGTGGCTTGACAGTGCCCATGCAACCCAACAAACACAGCTTCAAGCAGTGAAAGACCTCGTCAAGCACAACCTCACCATCACAAGGGAGGGACACACACCGAGAAGCCCAGGAGCGGACTTCGAAGATGATGACCGCGAAGACCGCATCCAACTCCCCCTCCCTCTAATCATGGGACACTGATGTAACAATGGGTCCAACAAAGGACCCCTGTACCTTATTTTGACAGTTAAATAAATGAATGTGGTTCATCCACTTTTATGGAAAAACAAAGCAAGGCCAGGTGATGTTGTTGTGTAGGTTGGAAGGTTAGAGAGGGGATTATGTAGGGAAAGTCCAAGTTCTTATCGTTGTTGATTTCTAAAAGGCGAAGAAGAGGAGTTGCACTGTAATTTCCACTTGTTGTGTTATGGTCCAAAGAGAAATTATAATTTTTTATTGATAAAGGAAGGAGAAATTTTTGAGAAGTGGGGACATGTAAGAAGAGTTGAAGTTGAATTAGTTAGGGCTTGAATTGAACGAATTAGGGCTTGAATTGGGCTTCATACAAATTAAATTGGATTGTAATTTTGTTGTTAAAATTATGGAGAATATGTTATTGTTTATAATATAATGTTGATAATGTTGAGCCAAACTTGGAAGGAGAAAACCAATATTGAAATTTGACTTGAAAACAGGAAATTTAAAATTAATTTAAATACTTCAGCCCACCTTTTAATATCTACTCTTTGTAATATAATTTTAAACTTTAATATCTTTAGAATTGTGTTTTTAATTTTGTTGTTTGATAAAAGATAATAAATTGAATAGTGTGTATCAACTAGGAGAGAGAAATCATGTGCTTATGTTCTTAGACTTAAATATCCAATATGACTTTTATTTATATTTGATTGTTCTAGTTTATTTGATTATTGATTAAATGTTGCATGCTTTCTCTTTTGGAAGTGTTTGGATCCAAAACCTTTTTGTATATGTAAACCCTGCACACATACAAACACCAAATTGGAGAATATGGATAAATCATATACAATATGATATCAAATCTTTGTATTTCGATCTAGATTTATGCTTCATGTTGAAGTTGCGAGATAGTTGTCCTCTGTGTAGGGTCGTAAATGGGCTAAGCTTGATCTGGTTGGGCCCAACTCGAATTCGGCTTGAAATTATCTAGCTCGAGCTCGAGCTTGAAATTAGCTCAAATAAGTTTGCTCGAGCTCGACTTGATTTCAATTTCGAAAGCTCGAGCTCGGCTCGATAGCTCGAAATTAAGAGCTCAATTATAATTTTGAAATCTTGAGCTCGGCTTGATTTAGCTCGAAATTAAAAACTTATTTATAAATTATTTTTTATATTATATATTATATATTAATATTAAATGTTAAATATTATATTCATATATTAATATATTAATATTAAATTTTTGAACGTTCGAATTGAGCCCCGATCAAGCTCAACTCAGCTCGAGCTCAACTCGAAATTAATTTCAAGCTCGAAATTCCAAGCTGAGCTTGAGCTTTTAACGAGCCGATCTCGAGCTACTCACGAACAGGTTGATCGTTTGACAGCCCTACCTACTCAAAGAAGTGAAAGTGGGAACTGCAAACTAAGGTGTTTTTTTTTGAAAAGCCTACTTGCACAAACAAAGGGAAAAGAGCCTAACTCTCTTTACTCGATTCCCGTTCAGTATAATGTCTCCCTAGCAGGCTCCATAGGATGCTGCACGCACTGAGGTAGGACGACGCTCCTCGGCGAACGTGGTGAGGAACTAGGCACCAAGCAGTGAAATCCCATCCATTCTAATATTGAGGCCAATGCTAGAGAGGATGAAGGCGACGGTGGTGGATAAGATCGCCCTAGGCAAGGACATTCTCCTCCGAGCACACCACATGATGCGGAACACACTCTATGGAAAAGTTTTCAATAAGGCTCCTTTAGAACAAGCAAGGAAGAACCTCTCCAGACTTTGGCATAACCATGGAGAGTTCTCCATCATGGATATGCCAAACGGCTTCTTAATACGATGCGCGTTAGAAGAAATGGTTGAAAAACTCTTGATTGACGGTCCATGGACCATGAATGAGTTGGTATTTCACCTTATCAGTCGAAAGAAGCTCTTCCAACCAACGTTTGAAAAGTTTACTACGGCCACCTTGTGGGTCCAGATCCACCATCTCTTAGCAGAGTATTAAACCCTTAACGCACTAGAAACTGTCGCGATGCATTTCGGTAGACTGGTTAAAATATATGACACAACAATAGCAATGTATCGAGCTTGATATGCCCAAGTCTGTATCGAACTCGATCTGAACAAACCCTTGAAAAGAGGTGTGTGGTAAGCTCACCTTTCTCAAAAAATTTTGTTGCAATCTTATACGGAAAACTTCCATTATTATGTTACATATGTGGAGTCGTCAGTCAAAATGCCGAAACATGCGAAATTGGACTATCTAAGAGTCAAACAGAGAAAGCCGGAATACCGTCATATTTTTCGAATCCGAAAGGGAAAGGCATGGTAGCTGAGTACGCCAACCACCCAATTCAAAATATATTGGCCAAATAGAGTAGTGTAACAAGCATGAAAATGACCGACAATGACACAGAACAGGGTTTCAGGCCATGGATGGTCGTCCGAAGAAGGCCGGGTCAAGGCAGAGGAGGTTCGGAGGGGTTCCGTGCTAGAGAAGGTTGAAGCTTGGGGTGGAAGACAAAGGCCACATGCCCAAGGAATGTGAGCACGTGAAATTTGACCGTTCCAGCGAGTAAAAGGACGGAGAGCCACATGGAGGAGAAAAAGCATGGAAGAGAGTTGGTGAGACAATCTCAAGGTGGGGCAGGTCACGGAATACACTCGACAAGACCCTTACATAGCTCGAGAGGGAGCAACTCATATCAAGATAGTGGCCATGTAGGATGGAACCACTACTAGGAAACTTCATAAAGTTCGCGGAGATAAAGAGAGGGTTGTGTGGAGGTTTAACCTTCTCGGGTCTTCTCAAAGTATCCTTTCAATACTAATGCTAATGGAGCTATTGATCTCGTCTATGATGATAATGAGCAGGACAGATTGATCTTCTGACTTCCCTTGAGAATGGAGGAAGAGGATGGAGCCACACACCACCATCAAGGGATCAAGGAGAAGTAACACTCCAACTCAAATAAATAATACTAACCTCCATCTTGACATGGTGAATAGAGTGGAGGGAGCTTTTAGAAAAGGAAAGGGTATAGCAACAGAAAAGGCAAAGAGGTGATGGAAGAACCATCTAACATAGGAGAGAGCATGGACCTGGTAGAAGAGAGTAATCTGAAGGGAGAAAATAGTGCAAAGAGGATGGCAATTGAATAAGGAAAAGGCCAGAAGAAAGGCCAAATTGCAACAGAGGAGGATCCACAACTATGAATCAGAAGATAAAATAAAGGCATTATTTTGGAATTGTAGAGGAATATCAGGAAGAGATACGATAAGTAGAGTCTTTTGGATGATTAAAACCTTTAATTTAGATACACTATGTCTTGTAGAAACAAGAGCCAATAGACTAAGAATACAAAGGTTCTTTTTAAAGAAAACTGGGCTAGGTGGCGATGCCGACAACTGGGTTATCAGGTGGTATCATCACACTTTGGAGGAAATCCATAGGAATGGTCACACCATTGGCTAATTCCATGTATGTACTTCATCTAATAATATCGAATCAAGTACTTAAACCTTGTATAGCCTTTGTTGTTGTTTACACTAAAAAAATAAAATAATAAAATAATAAAAAAAGGGGGAATATATAAAATATATATATGAGCTTTGAATATACAAAATGTCTCAAGGGCCAATATGAAATATTTCATATAAATGATGAAATATATATTTTTGAAATATCCAGAAATTAAAAAAAATAATATATATAGGGTCATGTTACTATGAGGTCGGCCTTACTACTATTCAAGTAAGATCGTCTCATTTTCACCCATTTTGAGAGTGTTGTTTACAAATCCACCCGTACGGATGGAAAGAACATCGAAAAATAAGATAACATGTCAATTTTCATACAATTTGGTGACTGTATGATCATTCATCTTAAAGAGTGAAAATTTAACACATTAAGATTTCTATAAATTTTCACCCGTTAAGATGAATGATCATACGGTCACCAAATTGTATGAAAATTGACATGTTATCTTATTTTTCGATGTTCTTTCCATCCGTACTGTTGGAAACCCTAAAAACACTCTCAAAATGGGTGAAAATGAGGTGACCTTACTTGAATAGTAGTAAGGTCGACCTCATAGTAACATGACCATATATATATATATATATATATATATATATATATATATATATATATATATATATCGGCCATATCCCAAGAGCCCGAGAACACATATCTCGAGGCAATCTCAAAGTCAAAATAGCTCAAGAACACATATCTCAAGACAATCTCAAATTCCTAGATAGCCTGAGAACAAATCTCGAGACAATCTCAAAATTCCAAGATAGCCCGAGAACACACATCTCGAGGCGATCTCAAATTCCAAGATAGCCCGAGAACACATATCTCGAGGCGATCTCAAATTTCAAGATAGCCTGAGAACATATATCTCGAGGTGATCTTAAAGAAACACAAATCTCAAGGTAGCCCGAGAACAGATCTCGAGGCGATCTAGAAAAATATAAATCCCAAGATACCCAAATGCAAATCCTGAGGCAAAGTTTATTTTGAAATTTAATTAAATTTTAAAATTTAAAACTTAAAGTTTAAATTTAGATTTGAGCCTATCCGTTTTTTTTTATCGAATCCAAGATTAGGAGAGTTGTGATCTCTCGGAAAAGGGGTTTTCTTTCCGTGGAGATAAGGATGAGAAGTATTTAAAAAGGAGGGGAAGAGGCCAAGCAAGGGGACTTTTGGTCTTGAAAAGACTTTTAGTCTGGAGAAACCTTTTTTAGGTAGGAAACTCGCGATTATCCACTGGAGAAGGAACAGAATGTGATTTTCTTTTTTTATTTTATATATATGAAATAAAGCTTTAGAACCCCAACCTTTTGATCATCCTGGAGATTTAGGGGACATAAGTAGCCTTAGATTTGAGGGAGAGTGAGGGCGGGAGTTATAAGGAGTAAAATATATATATATATATATATATATATACAAGCAAATGGCCCTCGCTTTGCTCAGGATTTTTTAAATAAATTAAAAAAATTTTAAATGTGGTATTGGTTTCCTGATTTTGATGTATAAGAGTGGCAATTTTTTAAATGGATATGTGTAGAACTTCTATAAATTACATTTAAGCAATACAATTATAAAAATATAGTTTTTACATACGTAAAACCCCAAGAATTACACCTTTTTAAAATTTATTCCAAGAAACTGTAAATTATATCAACAAAATTCACAATTGTCATATACTTGCAAGCAAAGTATGTGCAGTAAACAGGAAACAAATAAAATTAAACATTACATGCATGAATGTACCACCAATTGAGTTTGTTATAGGTCTTCATTCTTTAAGCTTGAAAATTTGTAAAATGTAAGTTCGTTTTAAAATTAAGGTATATGGAAAATATGATATAGAAAAAATTAATCAGTTATACCTTATTGGATAGACTACTTCCAAATGATTATATTTATCTTCGTCATTTAATTGAAGTACACAATACACTGGTGTCTCTAATTCATTTAATCTTCTCAATAAGTCATTACTGGATATGAAAAAAATATATTTTTCATACATGCATGAAGCCAAATATTCCACAACACATATATCTCCATTTGTTATTTACCAATATACTTTAATATAACATGGAGAAATATTCAAGATATATTATGAAAATAATTTTTTATTACATGTTTCATGATGTTGGAAAACTTTTCAAGTGTTTTCCCTAATATAATTTCAGCGGATATTGCAACCATTGCATCTGTTATTCAAAAATTAATTTATAATTTATAATTTTCCTACTAAATTTAAATTATTAAAAATTTTCATTTTTCTGGTGTGTTTTATAAATTTTTAATCAATATATAGTTTATTACTTTTTTATGTTGTGGTAATTTTGATTTTTTTTCTAAGTCACATTTTTAAAAATAATATGAAATACATATTTTAAAACTTATCTATATTAGAAGTAGGTGATATGCCTGATCAGCTTGCAACTGCCAAAACCATTATTAATTAATGTGGTTTATCCATTTTCAATAAAATATATAAAGGAAGAGAATGGTGAACATATTTAATAATTTGAATATTATTAATTAATGTGGATTGTCCACTTTATTTTCACATATATTTAATAATTTGAATATTATAAAAAATTATATATTTTAAATTAATTAATGTGGTTTATCCACTCTATTTTAACATATTTAATATTTTAAATATTAAAAAATTGTATATTTTAAATTAAATTCTGAAAGTACGATATTTAAGATTTGAGTTTTTACGTATTAGTTTTGTTGAACTAAAAAATTAATTATTTAAAATTTTAAAGTATTAAGAAAGATAAATTCTCAAACGATTTACAATGAACGGTTCGATTATTTGGTTGATATATTTTTAAAATTATTAAATATATTAATTAAATAATCCTTGTTTTGTTTTTGATTAAAATAATAATAATTTATATTTTATTTCATGTTAAATTTAAATTTTCTTCTTTGCATCTTTTAATAGTTTTATTAAAGGGATTAAATATTCTTAATAGATATTTAACTATTCATCCCTTGAATAGTTACTTAATTGCCTAGGGGTCCTTGGATGGGGGTGTGTAGGGACTTAGTGTAAATAGGGTTTTGGGTGAGTAGGGTATAGAGGCAAATAGTGCACAAATAGTGCTAGGGACTATCAGATAATTTCCACTATTCTTAATTTTAAGTAATACTTTTAAGATTTTAAAAAATAAATATTTCAAATAATCTTTTTTTCATAGCCAAAAGTTCTTCCATAGTTAAAAACATTAAAAACTGGACAAATTCTCTATTAGTCTCTGGTACTATTTGATACTATTCCACACCCAAAACACACACACCCAAAATACTATTACACTCTAAACCCCTACACCCCCAAGGACCTATAGATAATTTGGGCACTATTCAAGGGACCAAAAGTTAAATAACTATTGAAAAATTAATACATTTCAATAGATACATGTAGTAGGCTAGATATTTTTTATTTAGAGAAAATGCTTGATTAGTGTTAGTTGTAGATACTTCAAAATTTTAGATATAGATCATTTAATTGTGACTTAAATGATAAATCCAATAAGTCATGAATTTAAATGATAAATATAGATAAAGGGATTGGAGGAGATAAAACAATATGTGTGAGTATGATATGATGCATTAGGACAAAAGTCATTTTATACCGTGAGAATTTAAAAAAAAGGTAAAAACATTATCTATACCTTTTCTCAGATCGTCGATGATGTTTTTCTTATGTAGATTACCTTGAGAATTTAAAAAAAAGGTAAAAACATTATCTATACCTTTTCTCAGATCGTCAATGGATTTTTTTCTTAGTTAGATTAACTGAGGAGATTGCAAAACAACTTTAAATCCGTTATCTAAAGATATGACCGTGAGAACGTGATATAGGAAACCACCCACCGAAATACAGGAAAAGAATGGCATATTAAAATTATAAAATCCAAAATTCTCAAAAATTTCAAATTCGCGTTGCTAAGGATTTTTAAAATAATATTATTTAATTATTATTATTTTTTTAAATTTTGGTATTTTCTGATATTGATATTTAAGGGTCACAATTTTTTTAATGTATATATCTAAACCTCATGTAAATTATATTTAAGCAGCTATAAAAATATAGTTTTTATATACATAAAACCCCAAAATTTATATTTTTTTTAAATATATAAAAACAAACAAACATAAAACTTATCCCCACCCGCCCCTTTCTTGTCTTCATATCCAATAACACATTATGAGGACATCGCGCCGGCCTCATGTTTTTCATCTATAGTTCTCCTGACCAATGAAGGACATGGCGCCGGCCTCATGTTTTTCATCTATAGTTCTCCTGACCAATGAAGGACATGAGGCCGGTGGGAACGAAGAACCTGGCGACGTCGATCCATTGGAGGCAAAGGCGAAATCTGAAATTGAATCAGAAAAATCAAAGGCTGTCAAAGAAAAATCTATCTTCTTCATATCCAATAACACATTATGAAGAGTTCTGAAATTGAATCAGAATTAGCAAACATACTTGCCTTGTCTTCCATTTTATTTGACTTAAGCATCTATTCTAGCAATAAAAAATTGGTGCCAGCCAGATAAAAAAAAAATAAGAAAAGAAAGAGTTAAGCACAAAATTGTCTTTATAGAATCTATCATTCTGCTTCTTTTTAATCTTCTATGCCAGAAATCATCCATAGTTCTCATGACCAATGAAATAACTCGTTTTTTTTTGGGTAAATGAGACCACATGTGCTGTTAAAATAACTCATGTTATATATCATCAACTAATAACTAAGATCACATCCACAACAATAAAAGAAAACAAATATATGTTTCTTGATCTCATGAAACTGAATCTCATTCCAAGAAGCATGCTTGTATCAATTATCATCTATCTACTGCACACGACACATTGATTCTTTAGCATTCATATAAAAGAATGAAATATAAATAACGCTAGAGATAGAAATGCAAACAACTTGCAGAAAACAACGCAAAAGCATCAAAAGATCAACTCCAACAGAAGAAATGGTAAAAAGAAAGGCATCGATGAAGGAGGTACCAGCGCTGCAAGACGTGGGAGGATCCTTTTGTAGATCCTTGAGCTCCTTGAGAATCCACTTGGAAACCATGGAACAACCTACTCCAACCGAAAAAGAACCCTAGATCGACGAAAATCACATCAAAAGAAAGCCATCAGAGATGGAATTCGAAGGAGAAGAAGAAGAACAACAATACCTAGGTGAAGGGACTCACGCAGATCCAATGCTTCTCCAAGCACGGGTCGCAACTACTTATTAGAACGTGGTTCTGATTCATAGATTGCGGTTAAAAAATTTTAAAATAAATAAAAAATCTAAAATTATGAGAAAATTCGAAACACTCAATCTAATTTTGTGGTTTTTTTGAAATTTTTTAAAAATCAAAATTATCTACAACCATTTCTTTCGCTTAGTAATATAGATAGATAGATACAAGCAAATGGCCCTCGCATTGCTCAGGATTTAATGAACAATATTATTTAAATATTATTAATGTATGATGAATTATTTTTTAAATATATATGTGTAGAATTACTGTAAAATACACTTGAGCGATATAATTTTTAAAATATTTTTTTTTACACACATAAAACACCAAGAATTGCAATTTATTTAAATTTAATCCAAGAAGCTGTACAAATCATAAAAATAATATTCACACTCTTCATATACTTACAAATCAATTATGTGGAGTACACGTAAAGCAAATAATTTTAAATATTAACATGCGTGAATGTTCACCCCCATCTGAGTTTGTTATAGGTCTTCATTCTTTAAGCCTGAAAGAATTTGTAAATGTTAGTTCTATTTAAAGTTAACTACATAAAAAATACGAAATAGGAAAAACAAAAAGAATTTGTACCTTTTTTGTTTAATTGCCATTTGATACGCTGTGTCCAAATAACTATATTTATCTTCGTCATTTAATTGAAGTACACAATACACTGGTGTCTCAAAGTCATTTAATCTTCTCAATAAGTCATTACTGGATATGACAAAAATATATCTTTCATACATGCGTGAAGACAAATATTCCTCGACGCTCATATCTCCATTTTTCTGCATATACCAATAAACAAATATAACATGGAAAAATGTTTAAGATATGTTAAGAAAATAATTTTTGATTACATTCCATGAGGTTGGAAAACTCTTCAAGTGTTTGACCTAATATAACGCATCTTTGCCATATAAAATAAGATTCGCAACTCCGGAAGCATCACATATTTGTATATGTATGACATACACCAAATTTAATGATGGCGTAAGATAAATCATGCCTCAACTAAGATTATAGTTTTAAACTGAAAGCATCTATTGTTTTATGTCTTCAAAATTACATTAAGTAAATGACACAGATAGTGTAAAATAAATATCTCTTCTTTCATATATGGTTCTCAAATTACCTTCTTTTTACTTGAGGGTTAGTGATACTACACCCGTTGCATTTATTGTTCTTTTCAAGATCTAATTTTCGGTGACACCTATTACATGCCGTATATTGGTATCCTTTGTTGATGCAAATACAGCAAACATCTGCATCAATGCTGAAAAATTTTTTCTGCATAATATATAACAAACATATTATCAATTGTCCAAAAGATATAAATAAATTTAATTAACATACCCCTGATATTGCAGCATCTTTTAGGTATCTTAGTCTTCTGACAGATATTCTTGTTGATCTATCAATTAGATCGGCAGAGAGTCCGAATTTTGCATAAAAAGGAATGAGATATTGAGCTCTCGAGTTATTTTTAGACCTAAAATGGATAAAGTGCAAATTAAAATGTAACTCCAAATATGTTTGAATATCAATATTCATTATTTTGAATTAGAAATGTACCAGTGATGTAACTCCAAATATTATTTAGCTGTTATTTTTTTCCCATTTGTTTAAATATATTAATTAAAGAATACTTGAATTGCTTGTAAAAGGTATTTGAAATAACTGAGGATATAAAGTAGTTTCGTAAATCTTATTAAGAAGATTAGTAACAGTAAATCGTATATTGTGATGCATATAAATTTTATTCCATGTCATATTGGAACCGATTTGTTATAATTAATATTACATTTTATTATTTAAAGTTCAAATTAAATAAGTTCATATAAGTATATTTTATAGAAAATATTAAATGTTATCTCCTAATAATACCATCAGGAAAAAAATTTTATTAAGGGTAAAAAAATTCAAACAACACATAATGTGGGCAATAAATTTATGTATAATCTAAAATGGAAAAAACAAAAATTTAAAAATAAATAAAAGTAAAAGGAAATTACGTTATTTCCTAATAAACAACACCAGCCGTCCTAGAATATATAAAAATAATTAAAATTCTTAAAACATTACTGCAAGAAGAAAGAAAATCAAAACTACTTCTTTTGCTGGCGACTAATTTGTGCACTGGCTGCTTTTGCCCCCAAAAATTCAAGCACAGGAGGCTGAATCATAAGATTCAAAAAAACAAATTTTTTTTTTTTTAAATCACTACTTTATCCTGAACAAATCAAATCTAAATCAAAACAGATGCTTAAAACTTTTTCCTTACCAATGCGCATACTTTATATGGAGAGAGAAGTTTGCGCTCAATATCCCGTGGTATAACAACCTGAAGAAAGAGTGCGATGCATTAGATTCGTATTTTTGTTTTAAAAAAAAATCTGACAAATTTCAATAACACAAGGAATTTAAAAAAAAATTCTGCCAAAAGAAAACCAAACCTACGTTTTTCACCGGCGTCTAATTTGTGCACTGGTTGTTTTTGCATCCAACAATTCAGGAAGAGGAGGCTGAATCATAAAATTTTAAAAAAACATAAAAATCAATTAATAAAAAATTCACTACTTTATCATTAAGAAACCAAATCCAAATAAAAAAAATATGAAAATAAATGAATTCTTACCAATGGCCTTTATTTATCGGATGGAGAAGGAAGTTTGACTAATATCACGTGGTACAACAACCTGAAGAAACAGAGTGATGCATTAGATTTGTTAATTTTAAAAAACCCAAAAATCTAACAAATTTCAAGAATACCAACAATTTTAAAAAATTCTGCCAAAAAGAATGAAAGTTAACACCTTTTTCCGCCGACGACTAATATGTGCACAGGCTGCTTCTCATCCAAAAATTCAAGCATAGGAGCCTGAATAATAAAATCTTATAAAAACAAAAAAATAAATTAATAAAAAATCACTACTTTATCACTAAGAAAACCAAATCAAAAGACAAACATATGAGAATACCCACTTTTTTCCTCCAGTGAATATTTTGTGCCTCGATGTTTCGACCAAACGGGGAGAAGTTCTGAATGATGTGAGACTGAAGAGCGATATTCCGTAGTAACAACCACCACGAACCGTAACAACCTTCACAAAAAACGCGTGTGTGTTGGATTTTTAAATTTTAATAAATTAAAAAATATGAGAAAATTCGAATACCCCAATCCAATTTTCTCATTTTTTTCGAATTTTTTGAAAATTAAGAAAACATTGTAACCGCCCCTTTCTCTTTAGTAATATAGATAGATATAAAACAGTGGATTAATGTATATATATATTATATATTATCTTATATATGATAAATAAATAAAAAAAAGGAAGAAGAGTTTCTCTCCCGTTCCCCTTCTCTGCGCCTATAAGCCGCCAAGGCCTTCTGACCCCTGCTCCGTCAAGCCGACGCTGAAGCCCGCCGCTGAAACCCGCCACCAAGCCACTGAAGAACACCCCTGCAACTCAGCTCCGCCGAATTGCTGAAGCCCGTCGCTCCACCACCCTACTGCCGCCCGAGACCATTCCCGCTGCCAACGAGACGCCCAAAATCATTATCGCTGAGGAATGCCGCTATCGTGATGCCTTCGTCGACGAGATTCCCCATGATCATCCCTTCACCGATGAAATCCACCACCCTACTACTGTCGCCCGAGATCATTCCCGCTGCAACCGAGACGGCAAAAAATCATCGCCGAAGAGGAACGCCACAACTGTGATGCTGTCACCGCCACGCCACAACCGCGCGTGCCGGGCCGGGCGGCACGGCTGATCTCAGCCGTTGGATCATGATTATTATTTTTATTAAAAATTTATTGTAAAATCATAAAAAATCATAAAAAATCAGAAAAAAAAAACAGAAATATATCCAGAAAATTTCAAAGAAATAGAAAAAAACTATGAAAAACTTATAAAAATTCTAAAACTTTATGAAATTAATCAAATCATCAATAATTGTAAATAAACCAAAAAAAATTTAAACCCCCCAAAAGAAAAAACTTATGAAAAGTTATAAAAACTTTTAAAAACATTATAAAATTTAAAAATATATATTTCATACACCCAAAAATGGAAGCATGAGAAATATAATAAGTATTTTGGAAAAGGAAGTAATTATTGGAAACTTATAATTAGTGTTAGAGAAGAGAGAGAATATTAGTAATTAATAGAAATTTTAATTATAACCCTATCGGGTTGGTTTAATTTTAAATTTTAAATTATTCTATATTTAAGAAACGGAAGTTTTAATTATTGCCTTATCGGGTTGGTTTAATTTTAAATTTTAAATTATATTATATTTAGCATGCTAGTTGATTTTATTAGTAATTAATAGAAGTTTTAATTATTGTCTTATCGATTGTTTTAATTTTAAATTTTAAATTAAATTATATCTAATTTTTAAGTGGAAAGTAGTATTGAAAATATTGGTAACTTATCAATTCAAATCTTATTTCTCAAACTAAAAATTTAAATATAAGGAATTTAGATCTAGAGATTATTTAAATTGAAAGTTACATTATTTTTTAGTTCAATCAAATAACTTAACCACTAAGCTACAATAGATTTACATCATTATTGTTAATTATAAGATAATTTAAATTTTAAAATTAAACCAACCCGATAAGGTAATAATTTAAATTTCTATCAAAATTGCTTATTTACCCTTACAAAAGTGATAATTGCTTGCATACCCCTACGAAACAACAATAATTACTTATATGCCCCTTATAATTGCTTGCATACCCCTACAAAACCACTAACAACGACTAACAATGAGTAACAATAGGGGCATATAAGCAATTATTGTTGTTTCATAGGGGTATGCAAGCAATTGTCACTTTTGTAAGGGTAAATAAGCAATTTTGATGTTTTGTAGGGGCATGCAAGCAATTTTCTCTTATTGATACTTCTATTGTTGTGTGTATGTAATATATATTTTTAAATTTTATAAGTTTTTTAAAAGTTCTTCATAAGTTTTCCTTTTTGGGGGGAATTTTAAATTTTTTTGGTTTATTTACAATTATTGATACTTTATTAATTTAAGAAGTTTTTAGAATTTTATAAGTTTTTCATAGTTTATATATATATATATATTGAAATTTTCTGGATTTTTTCCTTATTTATTATTTTTTTTTACGATTTTTAATGATTTTTTATAATATTTTAAGATTTGTTTTTTAAAAAACTGGCTCAAGACGCTGTCCTGCCGACGGCCGCTTTGTAGAGGGTCGCCACGTCTGGCCGGGTCGCGTCCCAGATCGCGGCGGCAAGACTTAGACGCAAGACGTCGGCACGGCCGCGTCTTGCAAGACGGCCGCAGGCGGGCCGACGGCTGGTCTTAGGTCCGCTTCTACCGTATGACACCCTGAGAGACTCCAAGCCCGCTATGATATGAACCCTGACTAATCTCACGGGTTTTGCATTGATGCCCTCCTCGAAATCCAATATTGGTCAAGAAGCCGATCTCTCCCAAGCTGTGCAGAACCATCAAAAGGTTGAAGAAGAGCTATTTGATAAGGGCGAGGGTATCAGCATCTCAAGAACAACTCACTACCCTCATCGCCGGACGTCTCCCGCTCGAAACCACAACCGTGCTGTCATGCTCACCAAGATCGCGAATTCTAATAGAATCCCATCGGCCTCCGAGACCTTTTGCCGCCGCCCGAGAACGAAGAAAAGAAGAAGAATACCTCGTTTGAGAAGACAAATCTGGTGATGGATTCATGGCCGAAGATCTCACGTTCCAGAATACTGCTGAATCAGGCGCGCACCGAGCCGTCGTCCGCTCTGATAGCAATCAAGATCCGTCTTTGATGGAGGAGCTCCAGCGGCAGTGTCAGAGCCGCGCGGCAGAGTTCGGTGGAACAAAGTTCCTCAAGCGCTCTGAGATTGAGCAGAAGGAGATCCAAGAGCTCCGCAGAGCGCCGACAGCTCCAATCCCGATACGATGCCCTTTCCTAAATTTGGCCGTCACCTGTTTGATGAAATTCCCAAGTGAGGCAATGTACGTGGTGAAGCAAGATGGGCGGCAGGAGTCAATCCACTTGGACAAGATCACTATTTAATCAAAGAAGTTCAGCTATATCCTATGCTTATTGCGCTGAAGGTGTGGGCTAGGATGTATAAGAGCATGACCACTGCCTAACTCCTTGCTTGTGGCAAGGATTGCTGTCTGCACAAGAATATGGAGAAGTTTTTTTTAGAAATGATCAAACTATTTTAATGAGAAACCTGGGCTGATGGCGCTGCTGATTATTGTTGATGTGTGTGGCTTAAGCCCCACAAATGCAAGAACAAAGAAGATTGTTCCCAAGTCAAGCTTTATGCTGGTTCTCAGTTTGTTGGTGGTAATAATATAAAGTGCTATGTTTCCTGTGGGGGAAAGAGGAACGATGAAGTTGCAGAAGCAAGAAGTAAAGAAGAAAACAATCAAATCTGATAAAACTACACTTTTTTGGAATGTATATTTCTACTAATACATAACTCATGTGAGTGATTTGATGAAATGCCTCAAAGGAATACATTGAATCACAACTACAATATTCTGTCTGTGTTAAATTAGGTAGGGGAATGTGGGATTAATATGGAAGTAGGTAATCCAAAAGAATGTTGGACAGGGGTTTGATCCAAAAAGTCGAGAGAGAGAGAGAGATGAAGGCTAGTCTTCGCTAGTCTTGAATGAAATCGAGTTATTGATATGAATGTTGGGGATTTATTTGGTGGAGATTTATAATTTCTTTGGTTTTTGACCATGCTGAGGCTATTTCTATTGAGGTGGACAGTTCAGCTCCTATTTCTGGGCCTTCAGATGAAGTTCAAGCTATTTCTAATGCTAAAGATATTTATGAGGATATTGAGCTTGTTACATCCAAGTTACATTATTCAGTGGTCACTGAAGAAACTTAAGTTCAATTCCAATTCTCTAAAAATGCTTAAAGCATTTCTAATGTGGATCTATTAAAGTTGAATTAAGCAATTCAGTTCCAAATACCATTCTTTTTATCCAGAAATTGCTACAAATCCTCTTCCAAGAATATCCAGGCTTTAAGGAGGATCAAAGCGTAACCAAGTGTCGCCTTCATAGAGTTTAAAGATGGCATTCATTAAACTGAAGATGCTACTAAAGCTGCTGCAGAAATTAACAAGCAAGACTGTCATAGAGTTAAAATATGAGTTTTTTACATGCAACCCCCTCAAAAATAGCCAAATCACTTGTCACACCCTCACTTTTCAATAATACCCCATAGCCCCCTCCTTTAATTTTATTTTACTTTCCACCCCTTGAATTAGTTATTCACACTAAAAATTTTGAATAGATTTTTAAAAACATTCAAATAACAAAGTAAAAGACAAAAATACCCCTTCTTTTCATAATTATTATTTACCCATGATTAATAAATAATTAAAAAATTCCAAAAATGGTTATAAGTAAATTATGAGTTTATTAAGGGAAATACAAATAATATTAAATTTATAAAAAATATTATTAACATATATATTTTTTAAATATTAATAACATACATTAAAAAATTTATTTGTAAGATGTTCAAAATAAAAAAAAATAATTATAATTCTATTAAAAAATTATATTTTATAGAAGGATAATAATGATAATAATAATAATTATTATTATAAATACATTTTATCACCAACAAAATACATAATTATTAAAAATAAAAAATATGAGAAACTTATTAAAAATAATATTATATATAAAAAGGGTAAACTTGTCAATTTACATATATTATAACCTTAGGTTTTATATTTAACCAAGGTTAAAGTTTAAACTTTAGTCAAGGGGGTGGCAAGTAAAATAAAAATAAAGGAGGGGGTTATGAGGTATTATTGAAAAGTGAGGGGGTGGCAAGTGATTTAGTTATTTTTAAAGGGGTGGCAAGTAAAAAACTCTTAAAATATTATGTGATAGAATGATTGTAAAGTTTTGTTGACAAAAGCATTCCAAAATTATGCCAAATATTCAATTATGTAAAACGCCCTTTGTGTGTTCGACAAAATGCTTCAAAGAAGTAAAAACACATTGGGGATCATATATATGCTCCATTGTCTTTACTAAAATGAATGTTATAGGGATGTTGTGTGAAATAATCCAAAGAAACGAAAGAGAACAAAGGAGGGAGAAGAAAGATAAGAAAGAGAAGAAAAGAAACTAGGTTTTATTCAACTAGCATAATGCAATCTGAAAACAAAGTACAACAGAAATCCTAAATACAAAGGAACTATATATAGGCTAAAATAAAGAAAATTGAAAAGACTATTGTACCCTTAATAAAATAAAATAATCAAATCCTAATAAATCCCTAAATATCTCAACACCCGCCCTCAAACTCACGATGCGGCAGCTACAAGCATCGAGAGTTTGCTAACTAAATAACGAAAGCGGAAAATGGGATGTGCTTTGGTAAAGAAATCTGCAATCTGCGAAGAAGAAGAAACAAAGGGCAATGTGATGGTGCCATGCTTGAGATGATGACGTGTAAGGTGACAGTCGATCTCAATATGCTTGGTTCGTTCATGAAAAACTGAGTTGTGAGCAATCTGAATAGCACTCTTGTTGTCACAATACATAGGAGTGGGACGAGAAATAAATACTCCCATATCCGCAAGTAACCAACGTAACCAAACAATCTCTTTGGTAGTAGATGCCATAGCACGATATTCCGCTTCAGTTGAAGATTGAGAAACAATAGATTGTTTCTTGCTTTTCCAAGAAATAAGAGAATCACCCAGAAAGATACAGAAACCAGTAATAGACTTGCGATCTGTGGGATCATTGCCATGATCAGCATCGGAGTAGGCACGCAACTCCAAGGAAGAGGTGGACGAAAGTAGAAGGCTCTGAAAGGTTGTACCTCGAAGATACCGCAAAATATGAAGAACAAATTTGCCCAATGAATCAGAGTGGGAGAAGCTACAAACTGACTAACAATATGAACAGCATATGCAATATCTGGACGAGTAATAGTAAGATATACCAAACTCCCAACAATAGTACGATATAAAGTGGGATCCGACAAAGGTGTATCATCAGAAGAGGAATACTAGGAGTATCAACAGTCTTATTATCGGTAAGCCTGGCCCGCTCAAGAATATCTGCAACATATTTTGATTGAGAAAGAAGATAACCTCTGGGCGAGTAGGCTACCTCAATACCCAAGAAATATCGTAGAGAACCAAAATCCTTCATTTCAAACTGTCTAGCTAACTCTGTCTTCAAAACTGAAATACCATCAACATCATCACCAGTAATAATCATGTCATCAACATATAAAGAAAGAATAATACGGCCTGCATCAGTACACTTAATAAAGAGAGCGGAATCATGATTACTGGAAGCAAATCCAAGAGAAGAGATCACAACAGAAAACTTCTCAAACCATGCACGAGGTGCTTGTTTGAGACCATATAACGCCTTCTTAAGCTTGCAAACATACCCAGAACTATGTGAAACACCAGGAGGAGGCTCCATATAAACTTCTTCTTGAAGATCTCCATTTAAGAAGGCATTCTTGACATCAAGTTGAGAGATAGACCACTGTCGAATCGAGGCTACTGCAATAAGAGTACGAATAGTAGTCATTTTTGCAACAGGAGCAAAAGTCTCCTCATAATCCATACCATATTGTTGAGAATACCCTTTTGCAACCAACCTAGCTTTGTATCTCTCAATAGATCCATCAGAATTAGTCTTGATCTTATATACCCAACGACATGCAACAACACTCTTACCAGGAGGTAGAGGAACCAAATCCCAAGTACCTGTCTTATGCAAAGCAGAAAGTTCCTCATCCATAGCTTGCTGCCAACGTGGATCAAGAATTGCCTCTTTATAGGAAGAAGGCTCAGAGAGACAATGAATAGAAGCTAAAAAGGAAGTAAAAGATGAAGAATAACAAGAATAAACAAAATCTGGTAAGTTTGTGGACTTACGAATACGTGTGGATTGACGTAGAGGTGGATCCACAATCTCAGACGGAGCTTGAGGGACCATAGGAGAAGAGGTAGCTTCAAGTGTGTCAGTATCTGCAGAACTATTAGTACGACGAACCCGTCGAGTATAATGTAAAGGTAACGGAGGAAGAAGATGCGAAGGCATATCTGAAGTAGTAGGAATTTGAGATGACAAACTATCAGAATCCTCAGAAAAGGGATCAATACGAATAAGATCAGATCTAGTCAAACTATGAGTAGTAGATGGAATAGAAAAGAAATGTATATGTTCAAGAAAAACAACATGACGAGACACATAAAGTTTTTAAGTAATCGGATCAAAACACCGATACCCCTTTTGACCTTCACCATTACCTAGAAAGACACAAATAGCAGACCGAGAGGACAACTTGTTGCGTTCTACATGAGGACGAAGAACGAAACAAGTACAACCAAAAACTCGAAAGAAAGAATAATCTGGGGCATATCCATATAATTTTTCAAAGGGAGAAATACCCGAAATATGAGAAGATGGAATTGCATTAATCAAGGTTACAGCAGTAAGAACAGCCTCACCCCAAAACTCATTAGGAACTGAAGCAGATAATAAAATAGAGCGAGCAGTGTCAAGAATATGCCTATGTTTTCTTTCAGCAACACCATTTTGCTCAGGAGTATCTGTACATGAAGATTGGCGAACAGTTCCATCTAAGGCAAGCAACTCACAGAATTTATTAGAGGTGTATTCCCCACCTAAATCACACCTAAAACATTTGATAATAGCAGAATGTTGAGTTTTGACAAGAGCTCGAAAAGCTGTGTATATCTCAAAGAATTCAGAACGATGTTTCATTAAATAAATCCAACACTAACGAGTATGATCATCAATAAATGAAACATAATATCGAGACCCTCCTTTAGTGGGAACAGGAGAAGGCCCCCATACATCAGAATGAATCAAATCAAATAGAGAAGAAGAAACAGAAATACTTCGAGTAAACGGTAAAGCTGAGAATTTTGCTAGTTTACATCCACTACAATCAGATATATCATGAGTTTGCAAATTTCCTAAAGCCCCTGTGGATGCTAAAAATTTCAAACGAGAATACGAAACATGACCAAGACGAGAATGCCATAAATAAAAACTAGAAGAAGAAGGACACAAACGAAAAGAAGACAAATCAACACTAGTAGCAGCAGTAACTGGCACTTTCAGGTCATCCAAAACATATAGTCCTCCTTTCCTATGGCCTGTCCCAATCAGCTTCTGAGACTGCAAATCCTACACATAACAAGAAGAAGAAGAAAAGGTGACTATATTACCAGAATCACATAATTGACTAACAGAAGCTAGATTTAATGTGAGTTTCGGAATATGATAAACATTAGGGAGAGACAAGTGAGGAGTAACAACAGAACCAACACCTGCTAAAGGCATAGGAGTGCCATCAGCAGTCATAACAGGAATAGAAGACGAAGGAAACATAG
This sequence comes from Dioscorea zingiberensis, assembly GCA_026586065.1. NCBI lineage: Eukaryota > Viridiplantae > Streptophyta > Magnoliopsida > Dioscoreales > Dioscoreaceae > Dioscorea > Dioscorea zingiberensis. The sequence goes on along the minus strand of CM048821.1, from coordinate 18,483,534 downwards.
AAGTAAAAGATGAAGAATTTGGAGACATATGATGTGAAGAACCAGAATCCAAGACCCATGTAGATGATGACATACCTGAAGAACTATGAGGCAACTGACCTACAGAAGAAGGGGCAGACATAGCTTGGTGTTGTAAAGAGAGAAACTTCTGGAATTGCTCAGCCAGAATACCAGGATCGGTGAAAGGACCTGAAGAAGCTACTGTTGCAGCGTTAGACTGTGATGGTTTATAACCTTGAGGTGGTATATTAGTATTAGATTGTGACTGGTTGCCAGGTTTCCAAGCTTGAGATTGTTGTTGCGATTGATTCTGTTGTCTCAACTTAGGACACTGAGCCTTCCAATGACCTTTCTTCTTACAAAAACTGCACTCGTCAAAGGAAACCTTTATATAAGGTTTATTCTGATTATTAAAGGGAGGCTTAGAGGGCACTACCAATACAGAAGGATTTGGAGCAGAAAGAATCCCTTTTTCAGAAAAAGATTTAAGACGAATTTCTTCAGCCAATAACTCACTGACAACTGAGTCAACAGACGGAAGTGGAGAACGATGCAAAATTGAACCTCTAAGTCCTTCAAAATCACTTCGAAGAGCCATTAAAAACTGCACCAACCGTTGTTGCTCTCTACGAGCAATATAGGCACCACATGCTTTTAATTCATCAGATTCTGTAAGAGCCAATTGATCCCAAAGATCCGTCATAGCAGAATAAAACTCCTGCACACTCATAGTCTTTTGCTGAAGGGCTCGTATATCGTTCTCCAATTGATACTGTTTTGCAAAATTTGATTGAGTGAATAACCTTTGCAGATGATCCCAAACCTCCTTTGTTGTCTCATACTTTGCCAACTGTGTGCCTATGGAGTGCTCAACAGAATTGTTAATCCAAGTAATGATTTTTGCATTATTTGCTTCCCAAACATCTATTGCAATAGCATAATTCACATCATTACTCTTAGGTTGCTCAGAAGTTCCACTAACATATCCCCACAATTTTTTACCCTTAAGAAAATTTCTCATCACATAACTCCAATACGAATAATTCTTTCCATCCAACCTCACACTCACAGACTGAAGCGAATCGTCTCTTTCAGTAGTCATAATCGAAAAACAAAGAAAACCAGAGTACAAAAGAAAGGATACTGAAATACCAGATGCAAACCCTAAGGCATTAACTCACTGCGAAGTAGGATCTGCGAAAACTGCTTTTGAGATTAAACTTTTCTTCAATGCAACCCGCTCTGATACCATGTGAAATAATCCAAAGAAACGAAAGAGAACAAAGGAGGGAGAAGAAAGAGAAGAAAGAGAAGAAAGAGAAGAAAAGAAACTAGGTTTTATTCAACTAGCATAATGCAATCTGAAAACAAAGTACAGCAGAAATCCTAAATACAAAGGAACTATATATAGGCTAAAATAAAGAAAACTGAAAAGACTATTGTACCCTTAATAAAATAAAATAACCAAATCCTAATAAATCCCTAAATATCTCAACAGTCTAATGAAAAGAAGAAAGAGTGCTGCTATTATAATAAGTTGCTATCATGATATCAATCATCAAACATTATAGATCACAACTTCAATACAATGTTCTCTAATTGATGACAAAGTGTATGTATGTTCAAGAGTGGTGAACCTGCTTGTGCTAGGAGAGGTGGGCCATTAGCAAGTGTTGTGCATCTCTTGGCTTGCCCATGGGCTCTAAAAGATGCAGTATTTTATTAATGGATGATTTGTAAATTTGGAAGTTCGTAAGTTCAATTTGAAAGCAAATTGTAAAGCTTATACAAGAGAACCTTTCGGTTGAAGATTTATGGATACCTTCTAAGTGTTTGGTTTCTGCTGAAGACTTATGGATACCTTATGCAATTTATTTGAATGTTGGAAAATTTCCTATAGCATCAACCAATCTGACATTTAAATAGCCAAGCTTTTCTCTAAGTCTTGAAATAAATTGTTGTGGAGCTAAGCATAGTGAGAAATGGTAAGCAATATTTAATTCTCGTTGGTTAGTCAAAGTCATATTTAAAGAAGTAATGGTTGCTCTTGGTGATTAGCCAATATTATGAATAGCTTCAAAAATCATCTGTAATATGGGCCTCTTATTTCCCCAAGCTTGATGACACTATGATAAAATAAAAAAATAATAAAAGAAGGTAAGATGAGAAGCCCATACACTCCATTCCATATTCATTACTAAAGTATAAATGGTGGGCCCATTTGAAAAGAGAAGGTAGTTGGTGATTTTATTTAAAAAAAAACAACAACTAATTAGGCCCATTTAAGGAGCTGGGTTCATTTAAAGAAGGATGGTTAGGCCCCATGTTTATAAAAAAAAAGTGGGGCTGACTTAATTATGGGCTGATTTAATTCATTAAAATGAGCGTTTTATGGCTAAAGCTCAATCAAGAAGAGAAATTTGAACTCATATGCTCATATCTCGAGGCAATGATGATAGATGCATATCGAGATGACTTGAAATTACAAATCTCAAAGCGGCACTCACTTCAAGCAGCTGACGAAATGACACGACTCTTGAGGGATGTTGATAAAATATAAGTCATGAAGCGGCACGGATCTTGAGGTGGCTGATGAAATACAAGCCTCAAATTAACACTCATCTTGAAGCAGCGACGAGTATGCAGCTCGAGGCGGCTAATAGATACACATTTCAAAGCGACACACATTTCGGAGTGGTGATGGAATACGCATATTAAGGTGGCTAAAATACAATCTCAAAATGGTGCAAATATCACGATGGCAACAAAGCACGCATCTTGAGGCGGTGATATAGCGGCGCAAATTTGAAGGCAGCAGTGAGGCATGCAAGGCAGTGTCATAAAGAAATAAATAAATAAATAAATAAAATATGTATACATATATCCATGATGATATTTATGTGTAATGAACTGTCATGTTCTGCAATAAATGAATTATTTTTCATTGCCTCTACTTGTACTCTTTTGCCCTTAATTAGAGGCTCCTAAGACTCTGTTTGGGGTAATTAATAATAGAGGCTTGCCTCTATTAGGAATGAAAGTACCCACAATAATCAAAATAAATAAAATAAAATAACTCATTTGTGATTCGATATGTCGCCTGGTGTCTCTTCACAGACATGATGCCAAGCGGGTATTTTCGATCCCACAGTTATTTATAACAATCAGATTACTAACAATAAAAAAAAGACTTGGAAAGAGCTAACCAAGCTCTCAACAATACCTGTGCCTTGGCTTCTTATGGGTGATTTTAATACTATCAGATTACCAAAAGAGGGGCAAGGAGGCCCCAGGAAACAGAAAATAGGTATGAAAGAATAGTTATTTAATAGTTCTATCAGGCAAAACAACCTAAAATAGCTTAAGTATTCTGGACCCCCTTTCACATGGTGTAACAATCAATTAGGAAATGCTAGAATTTGGGCTAGACATGACAGATTAATAACAAATGTTAATTGGCTTGATGAATATAACTCATATCATGTCATTCACCTAGCTAGATGTCAATTGGATCATAACCCAATTCTTCTTTCCTGTGGACCAAAAAAAGGAAGAGGAAACAAACCTTTTAGGTTTAATAACAACTTGATCCATTCAATAGACTATCATGTGTGTGTTAAAAAAGTATGGAGAAATAATGGTAGGGGTAACCCACTGCACCGCACAAGCCATAAAATACAAAACTTAAGGAAGAACCAAATTAAAAAATGACATAACAATCAACAAAATTTGGAATACTAGATCAAGGAAATAGAACAAGAAAGTAATAGAATAGAAGAAAATGGAACGGGAGATAATAGCGAAGACATAGATTGGACACAACTTAGAATATTATTTAACAAACAACAAGTACTATGTTAGCTTCTCAGAAGAGAGCTATTTTATAGGACACGAGATATATTTTTTTAGGACCAAAATACGATGTTTAGAGTTATTTTGTATGCTTTTTGGTTCTAATATAAAGGGATATTGGTGCAAAGGTTAAGTTGTCGCTATGTGACCTAAAGATCATGGGTTCGAGTCATGAAAACAACTTCTTGCAAAAAAAAAAAAAGCTAGGTAAGGCTGCGTAGAATAGACACAAGTGGTCCGACCCTTCCCCGGACCCTACACATAGCGGGAGCTTTATATAATCGGACCGCCCTTTTTTGGTTCTCATATCCATTTAATGTCCATCTTGGTTTACCACACTTGATTTGTGCACTTTTGTTATTAATTTAATATTTATAGGTGCTAAATCAAGTGAATTTTACTTGTATCTGGTGATAGTAAATACGGAGCAAAAACTCTATGTGGAACAAGAGCAGAAGTACCACACAGGGCAACCAGGAGAGGAACGTCGCAATGTTATTAAATAAATATCGCGACGTTCCAACATCGCGATGTTATAAAGGACGTCATGACATTTATTATCAGAAAAATCTCGGGTTCTTAACGTCGCGACGTTATTCTAAAAACGTCGCAACGTTGGGCTAGGGGCTATAAATAATGGGGTGTTTCTCCTAGGGTTTTATCATTGTTTTTGGCAACGGCTGGAGGTTTAAGGCGGCAATTCGGAGGGATTTGAGGTGACTTTTAGTTTGGAGAAGCTCAATGAAAAGGGATAAGGCCATTGCTTATTGTTAATCCTTTGTTTTATCCCTTATTTTTATCAAATCATGAATATTGTTATTAAATCTTGCAATACTTTGCATCATTTATTCATGATGCTTGGCTAAAACATTGTTTCTAGTATTGTATGACTCATTTGACTTGATTATCTATATTATCCTATGATTTGTATGTTTTCTTGCTATTTGGATGTGCCTATGACTTGTATCTTCATTAATCATGGGTTGAAAGGTGGTGATATATTTTTAGCCATGTATGTATAGAGATATGTGTGTGTGGATGGTACTTGCACCATAGGAGAGAAATCTAGTGTAACAAGCTGGGGTTTTACGGCATAGACGTATTATCGCAGTAATCCAAGATCAGGGTATAGATTAGGGATTAGTAACGCCTTACTCAACCCATAGACATATGTGAAAGAGATCGTAGGCGCATTGCCTAGACATAGGGAATCATCATCTGTGCCCCTGCACATGAAGTCTCATAGCTTATCATTGAAAAGCCCTTTACAAAGGCGTAGCCACCTTTATAAATCATAGGAGAAAATCTTTATCAAGGCAATGAGACATACAACCAATGAACATTATATCTGAGAAATCCCCATTCCCTTCGTTAATATTTACTATTTTCCTTTAGAATTTAGATTAGATCAAAACTCAACTTAATCGATAGACTGAATGAACATAGCATATTAGTAGGTTAGTACTCAATTAAACCTAAACTCCACTCCTTGAGGATTCAACATTGGGACTACGTACCGATAATTATTACTTTGGTGATACTTACACGCTCAACACATTATTTAGACATAACACAACTTGTTGGGCACAAAAAGCTAAAGTACAATGGCTTGAAAATGGAGATAGTAATATAAAACTATTTCATCAAACTACAAAAACTCACAAAAATTATAATAGGATTAACTACAAAAAATAAACAAAATGTGATTGTACTGATTATATTGATATTGAAGAATGTTTTATATATTTCTATACCAAGCTGTGGTAGAACAAAAAGGGTTGGGGGCAAGAAAAAATATTTCAAGGCCTGCCAAAGGACTTACCAACTCCAATGAAGCTCAAGGAAAGAGTCTAACCAAGCATGTCACCAATCATGAGGTATATAAGGCTTTAAACTCCATGCCTATAGGTAAGACTCCGGGACCTAAGGTTTGAATGTAGAATTTTTTTAAGGTTTTTTGGAATACAATAGGGGACAATATAGTTAGAGCAGTGGATCATTACGTTGAACATGGACATATCCCCAATAGTTGGAACCAAACCTTAATATTCTTAATTCCCAAAATTGACAACCCTCAACATGTGAAAGACTACAAACCCACATTCCTGTGTAATGTCAACTATAAAATTATTTCTAAGGTACTATCCAATTGTATTAGGAATGTACTCCTACAACTAATAAGGAAATAATAGAGTCCATTCATAACACATAGAAGTATCTTTGATAATATTCTATTAGCATAGGAATTAGCACATTCACTAGAAAATAAAATACCCAAGACCACCCAATGATGAAGGTTAAGATGGATATGGAAAAGGCATATGATATAGTACAATTGGAAGCCATCATTGCAATTCTAAACAAATAAAATTTCCACCAAAATGGATAATATGGATTAGGGCATGCATAGAGTCCACAACCACACCATTATAATCAATGGTGGGATAAGGAAATGGTTTGAACCTAAGGCTGGTATAAGGCAAGGTGATCCACTTTCTTCTTATTTTTTCATATTAGTGTCACAAGTATTAACCAATATACTAAATAGGGTTGAATTGCTAAACTTACTAAAAAGGAGTCAAAATCACATAGAATATGTTCATTAGTCATGCATTATATAGAGATTATCTTCTGATTTGCTACAAGGCTACAAGGAAAAATACAAGAACAATCAAAATATGCATGACTCTATATTCCACATTAACATGTCAGAGAGTCAACATAAAAATGTATGAGGCCTACTTTCCCTCATGGTTTAATGTAAGGTTAAAAAAATAAGTACTGAATATCATAGAACTACAGCAAGGTGTGTTCCCTTTTAAATATCTAGGTTGTTGGATATCTCCCTTTAAAATTCTCATGTGTGAGTTTAGACATTTAATAGATAAGATATTAAGAAAAAGGCACATTGGAAGACATGGACCATATCTATGGATGGAAGAATTACTCTAGTTAATTCTATAGTCATGCCTATCCCAATCTATGGATTGAGTACTTATGCAATCACAGATAGTGTATTGGATCATATCACTAGATTAGCTAGTAGTTTCATTTGGGGAAAAACAACAATGATAGAAACCTTCATCCCATTAGCTAGGCCAAGCCTGAGGGTTTTTTGGGTGTTAAGGACTTAAAACTTATGAAAACAACCCTATTATCTAGGCATGTTTTAAAACTTTTGAATTATTCTGACAAAATATGGGCTAAGGGTATGAGAGGAAAGTATGGAAAAATAGATATATAGGACCCACCTAAGAGTCTCATATATCCATTTACTCCCTGCTAATGTATTTCTCTTCACCTCAGTGATGTTACAATCTTGGCTTTTTGACATGCCACTACAACTAAAACCAACTTTTATAAATATAGATTATACACCAACTGAAATGCAAGTTCAAAATCTCCATGCAGGAGAACAGTGGGACTGGACATCATATGAAACCTCTTCCCAAGCACAGTGGTATATATTTTTAAAACCAGAAAGTTAGCACACAGGGAACAAAGCACTGAATGGTATAGGAAGTGGCACCCAAGATTAAGATATTCCTTCATAAACTATTACATGGAAGGCTCCCAATATGGAAATATCTCTAAAACACGAAAATAGGACTAGATGGTGTATGCACACTCAGTAACCTTATGTGAAGCCCAGGGTATTTTTAGAATTTCATGTTATTAGTTTTTTATTTTAATTTCGATAATTGTTAGAAAATAAGGGAGAGTCTCCCAAAGATTTTTATTTTTTATTTTTATTTTTATTTTTATTTTTTTTTCAGCTAATTTAATATGCGGAATAAAGATTTTAGTTAATTCCTTTATTTGAATATGATAGTGTGATAGTGTACCAAATATTTTATAATTTAAAAATATTTAAAAATTATAGATATCCTTGATGGTGGTTAAGGATGAAGTCAAAATATAAAACCAAAGATATTTAATTGGTTAAGATTATAAATCAATGTATAAGTAGTTATTAATAGTTGAAGATAAAAATAATATATATATATATATATATATATATATATATATATATATATATAAGTGTGAGAATTGGAGGGCGTGTAATCAGATAAGGAGGAGTTTAAATGATTGATTTAGATTAGATAAACTAGTTATAAAAATGATTAAATAAATAAATAAGTAAAATAATAATAGATGTTTAATTATGTTGTTGGATTTAGATAAATAAATAGATATACATCTATATACATGAATATTGTATTGGTAGTTAAATATTAGAGGTTGATTTGATTGATGGGATAAGATGTTAAATTTGAATATATATATATATATATATATATATATATATATATATATACCATAAGATAAGATGAGAAGATTCAACGTGCATGAATTCCATGCTATAAATTTTGAATTCAAAGATTAGAAAATATTGGATAGATTGAATATACATCCACGTGAAAAGCCATGCATGAGATCTAAGCAAACAGTTGAATTAGAATGAAATTTAAAAAGAAACGTGGCAATTTAGAGGCGTAACTCCCTCTGACTCCACACATTGGAAGCGCCATGGCCGAATCCATCAGGGGCATAAGCGGTCACGAGGCAAAACAATGGCCATCAAGACAATCGCTCGTTGCTCACTTAGCGGCGTGTCGCCTTGTATGGCTATACCGCATGATCCAATCTCTCTAAGGTACAGCTGTAGATAAGAATCAAATTAAAAGATAAATTACTAGAATCCTATTCGAAAATAAAAGTAGACACCTATAAATATCCCCTATGAACTGAGAACAGCACCTCCGCTTGAAAGAGATAGAGAGAGAACAAAGGGCAGGGAAGGGGAGAGAAGAAGAGGCGGGGGCGGGAGCATATCGAACCAAGTGATATAGTGGATGCGTCGGGAGGATATTCCATGGAACACCGGACTACGTGATTTTAAAGGTAAGTTACCGCTTGCCTTGCTTCCCCTAGATATGGGTTTTGTTGACCTTGCTTTTGCATGAAATTTTTGTAAGTTACCTTAAGCCTTGTTCCTTAGCCCATTGAATTGGGGCTTTCTTGATTTGATGTATGCTATTTGTTAGCATGTCTTTTGTTTGTACTGATATTTTTGGATGCATATGCATTACCTATATTTGTTTGTGTTCCTTCTTTTATGCGTGCATGGTTGAGAGCTAGAGTAGAGTATTTTTATTGCTTGTTATGCTCGTTGGACCTGGCGATTGTAGGTACTTGGACCGTGGATACATGGTCTAGGTAATGCTTAGGCCAGTGGCGCGTCTTTCGGATGGGTTCATTTTCAGGTTGATGGAAGCGAATGCTCAAGTAAAGTGGGCGTTAGGGGATGAGGACACCACCGGCGTCTCGATGGTTCCGTCTTGCAGGGGAGGATACTCTGGCCCGGTCCCTACACAGCCGATGAGTACGATACACTGACCGTGTTAACACGTAAGAGAAAGGTGGCGCTACCGAGATACAACCGGGGGGTCGATTTCCAGCAGAGGCTGGGGGCTGACGGAAAGTTTTGGTGTCATCATTTTTTTTGGAATCCCATTTCGGGCCCGAGGGCCAGTATTGACTAGGAGTTCTTGCTTGAATATTTCTAGACTCCTAGGTTCTTGTTTGTGCGGGCGTAGACCGGGGTGCTTGTATTTATGCCTATGGCTTGTCTTGTTTATTGATGTGCTTTGTTGAGATCCCTGCGGGGGAACTTACTGAGCTTTCCTTTCGAAAGCTCATTCTTCTTGATTTCTTTTTTTCAGGATTGAAGGAATAGTGACTTCAGACTCAGGAGCTGCGCGTTGAGGTTCGAAGGTTACAAACCTTTAGAGAGAGATAGATAATGTATTTTTTTTAGGACCCTTGTAGGGCCCATAGTGTACCTTTTAATTTCAATTTTTCTACTGTGTAACTCTTGTTATTAAAGGAAAAAATGTTATCTGTTCTTTATCATTGAGGCCTTGTATCTGAGTGGAGCCCATCTCCACTTGGGTATGGCCGGTCTGTGAACGTGCCTGAGGTCCCGGGATCCGGGTCGGGGCGTTACACCTTATTTCTTAATCTATTGATCACTTGTTTTATAAGTGTAGAAAACCTTAAGAAGTATGGTATAGGAAATCAGAAAAGAAGGATATATAACTCAATAGAACACAAGCCAAGGAAACTTGGAGAATGGAATATGGTTGGAAGATAGAAAGTTAGCAGGCCAGAAACTGACAAAGAAAGAGGAAGGAATTATAGGAATGGGGTTGTGGCAGATATGGAAAGGGATACGTAATAGGGTCTTCAACAACACAATTTGAATCCAAGACAGTGGCAAAAAGAACCATGATTGTATTTATCTTCATCATTTAATTTGTTTGATTGTCATTTGATAGGCTGCTTCCAAATGATTCCATTTATCTTCATCATTTAATTGGAGTACATAATACACTAGTGGCTCCAATGTATTTAATTTTCTAAAAACATTATTACTAGATATGACAAAAAGTATACCTTTCATTCATACGTGACACCAAATATTCATCGATACATACTCATGTCTCCATTTTTCTGCTAGTTACAAATATAAGGTAATATAACATGAAAAATATTCAAGATATATTATGAAAGCAATTTTAGATTATTTGTCCCATGATGTTGCAAAACTCTTCAAGTGTTTTCCCTAATATAATTTCAACATCTTTGTCATACAAAGTAAGATCTGCAACTCTTGAAGCATCACATATTTGTATATATATGACATACCTACCTAATTCAATGTTGATGTAAAATAAATTATGGCTCAATAAGGAAGATGATGTAACCTAAATTATATTTCCTTACCATTGAATGTTTTCCTTCTTCAATTGCCTTATGTTTTGGAGCTTACCATCATGAAAGGATTTCTTTTCTCAATTCCCTTATGTTTTCAACTAAAAATAAAAATGAAAAATTCTTAGTTATATAAACAAAAAACCTGTCATCTAAAAGTTTCTATAGAAAAAAAATTTCAAGATGTTATTTCCTCTTTTACACATTGTTTTTTTTTTAAATAAAAGTGAATAAACCACATTCGTTTATTTATTGAAATAGAGAGTTACATCCTCCTAGGAAAGGTTTACATAATGTTCCTTACTATCCCTATACATGTAAGAATTGGCGTTTCATTCCTCATTGTTACTCCTTGGGGGATAAGATCTTCAAAGTCATCTTCTTTGACCTTGTTTAACAATGACCCCTCGTTTGTGAAGGTGAGGCTCCTCTTGATGATGGATTATTCCATCAGCACCAACTTTAGCTTCTTAGAGGCATGAACTACATCAAACCAAGATAACATTAAAAAGTTAATCCCTTGGATTACTCAAGTAAAAACACGTTGTTTTCCACAAAAGCATATTTGGTTCCTTTCGGGCCAGATGATCCAGGTAATAGCCATCACTACAAGGTTCCACCCTATAAGTTGAGCTTCCTTTTGAAGCTTTTTACCCTTAATTACCTCCTCAAAGATCTAGTATCGTTTGCGGGGTAGTTTCCAGCCCGATTCTTGGACAGTAGTGCTCCCAAATTTTTCGAGTTTCAGTCCAGTTGATGAGTAGTTCTGCTACCTCATTACACAAGTAACATGTTGTTCGTGTGCCTTGCTAGTGTCTCCTTGACAGGTTATCAAAGGTGGGTAGTTTATTATCCTAGGGAAAACAAATAGTTTGACCTTTTTGGGGCATGATAGTTTGCAGAAGCCTTTTTAAATGGGGCATCGGGTTCCTCTCTCTATTATGAGATCGTTTAATGATTTAATTGTGTATCTTGTCCCTGGACCTAAGAGTTATACACGTACATCCTCTGTGTCTCCTTGGGTCATAGTCATTTTCTCTATTAGCTCTCTGAGTTCCTGGCTTACCTCCCTGGTTAAAAGGTCATACTTGAGGAGTGGGGTTCCTCTAAGCTGAAGGTTTTGAGCCTTCTAAAGTGAGATATGTTGATCTTTGATCATGTGGGAGAAGGGGGTATATAGGGAGGTGGGAGCTTGTCTTCCAATCCATTTTTCATTCAAAATATTAACTGAGTCCCCTTTTCCCATGTTTACATTGATGCCTATTTCAAAAGTCCTCTAGTGTAAAGTGATCCCTTTCCAGAAGTACGAGGGTCATGCCCTAGGTTTTTTGTAGGGATTGAAATGTAAGGTCTTGAAGTAATTGGGGTGGATGATTTTGTGACATATTCCAATCTCCCTATTGATTAGTCTCAACTACCATTTTGCCATTATTATCGTACTAAAGCAATGTAGGTGAATAATTACCAGCCGTCATGCTTCCTCAATCTGCAGAGTCTGTACCAACCTACTCGTAGTTATGTTTTACCCTGTAGGTCTGGTCCCCTCCATAGAAAGTCCCGCCATAGGGCATCAATGCAATTTATGACCAATTCGAGGAGCTTATATATAGTTAGCAAGTAGTTGGGGATTGTGGAGAGAACTGAATTGATTAGGGTGATTAGCCCACCCTACCCGGCTGAGATCTAGTATCCCCTGGTTGATCAACTCCAACAGATGAAGACTTTGCGAGCTTAGGTTGTTAAAATTACCAGTGGGTCCTTATGAAGTGGATTGATTAATGTTACAATCAGACCCTGATGAGCCACTATTAATATGCTCTAAATCTAGCCCATCTTTGTTGGTTTTATCTAGGCCTTCTCCTGAGTGGGCTGGATTAGCTGGGTATTTAACAGTATGCGGGCTTGCTCAGGCTTGAGGAATCGCCCCTAACCCACCTACCCAGAGGCCCGTAGTTCTACTCGATTCCCATGCCTCCATCTCAGTAGTTGGATGGTGTCACGGTGGGCGACATGAATTTCCTCTTACCGGGTCCCGCTCTCCACCAGGCATCCTCCTCTAGTTCAAGTGAAGCTCCACCTCAGCACCTATGTGGCTCGAGTTTACCTTGTTGGACCAAGTGCGATCGAGTGTGGGCAAGCCCGGTTTCTCAGGCGCTATCTCATCGCTAATCTCCACCCCATCAGAGAAAGCTCGTGTCCTGTCATCATCTAATGCCACATCATCCTCCATGCTTCCTCCTCTGTTTCCCAAAACATGTCCCACATTCTTCATCGGTCTTGGCAATATAGCAACTAAAAAGCCAGCGCAAGTCATCCCTTCTAACAAGGATTGTTGGGTCGTCATGTACGATGGTCCATCGAGTGTATCCAGACATCATATCAATCATGCTTGGTTACAGTTCAGGTCCGGTCGGGTGCTGGCCAACGTAGGGGGTCCCTGAGGTTCAACCCAGTAGTTTTTCATTCGTCAAAGCTCCTTCAGTCATTCATCCCATCCTCGATCTTCCCTTTCCCTTTCTCTTTGCCAATAAACCTCCTCGTCTCTTTATAGGTTGTCGGATCAGCTCAAGCCTTCTTCCTTGCTCCAGTTGCATCGGCTCTCATTTAGCTCCCTTCATCCCACGGTAGTGAAGGTTGACCCCATTCTAAGTCCATAAAGATTCAATTTTTTCAGGATCCGATGTTGCACTGTGTAGTATAAGGCATTGCATAGCATCAACGGACCCTCAATGTTGCTCGGATGTCATCTTCATATACACCACCTTGTCGATCGACATATACTAAGTACCCCCACCAGTTTGAGAATGCACCCCGCCGCATCTTGATACCAACAGAACATTGACAACCGTTTGACCTCCAGCCATCTGATTTCTCCATCTGCCTTTTCCAGCATCCACAGATAAGGGGTCCAGAGCTCAAAGAAGAGTGAGAAGGTCGGTAGGTGGAGCTCATAAGCATGTTCGATCTCCCGCACTTCCTCTACAAATCTGCATGTGATGATGAAGCATTCATCGCGAAGCTGCTTTGTCATCCAATGCCACCCAACGTCTAGAGCCTCCTTCATTGGGATTGAGATCGACTAGGCATCTGCGATGCCATTCTAGGTCTCGATGATCGTCTAAAGGTCTTCATCTCATCCTTGCCCTACATCATATCATTGTCAAGTGCGAGCGAGATATGAAGGATCTTTTTTTCTACCGGAGCTACAAGCATGGTAGTCTTCTCTGGCTTCACAACCTTCTGTTTTCCCTTGAGCTTTGCCGTCGGGTGTAGCTCAGGGTAGGGGGGCCTTATCTCTCGGCTTCCCCGCCCTTCTTCGGGGTGGTTATAGTATGAAAGGGAGGCCGTCGTGCTCCTTCTCTTACAATCGATCCTCTAATAACCTACCCTACCGCATTCTCTAAAGGTCATTGCCCTACTGCAATCCCCGACCAGATGCCTCAGTCTCAAACACTGGCCACATACCTCTACAGCACCTGTTGGTGTGCATATGTAGGGTGGTGAGTGTGCCCTTGCACCGGCGGTGAAAGTGGGAGGGTGCGACGTGGTTGCTGCACTAGCGACCATCGCTGATGCTAGCCCTATGGGTAAGTCTCCTCTATGATGGTGGACCTCCGTCCAACCCTCATCGTCGGAATTGGAGATCCCTAGGCGTCGCCAAGGTCGACGTAATGAAGGTTCCCCTTTCTTCCCCAACAATGACCACTACACAAGTAACCCTTTCCTTTCGTGGGCTTAGGGTACTAGCTAGCGCCAGCTTTAAGGGCCTCCCATGGACTGGGAATGACTTTGCTGCTGATCCCAGTCCCTGGGGTTGGTTTCTTTTTCCAAACTCGCACCATCAGCCTTATGGAGCCGCTCACCGTCTCCTTTCTCTGTCTGCCGCCGCTCACCACGAATCGCTCCTCCCACTTCTTATCTTATTTATTTTTCAATGTCAAACAAAACCAGCGAAGATGAATGTTGTATTAAGCTCATGGTCTCCAAACATGTTCATGCTTTGCAACAAGTCAGCAATGTGGTCTAATATTTCCATCAACCTTACCGTGAGATTTTTATTTTATTCTTAAAACATGATAGCATGCAAAAATATTAAAGCTTGAACTTTAATTGAATGGCATCTTGATTTCATGTTGCTCTTCTAACCCCTTTCATGAGTACTGGCTTTTCATGTTAGCGCTTAGTTATGGAGATAAGAATGAAAAAAGAAAACATAGAATTAATCTTCTCCTCAAAAAATACCAAAGATTAACAAATTTCTATTTTATCAACCAATTACTCCACAATATTAATGAGCATGCAAACAAACTTAAAAAAATCTTAACAGTAAGTTATATTGCCTTATCACTTCAAAGTTGGGGAATTAAAGGTGTGATTAAGAAGCTCTTCATGAAGCTTTGAATAGAACAAGACTTGTGGACACGTTAGCTCAAAAGATAAGATGTAGTAACCCAATTGACCCATGCTTGATGACCAACCAACAACAACAAGCCCAATTGTTGTCTAAAACCAAATGAAGGATATCAACATCTCAGGAAAACCACTGCTGAACAATATGCCAACAATACCACTGATATATATATGCTCACTCCTACTCATATAATTAAAGCAATTAAATGTTTTGTGATTAGGGTTTGCTTCAATGAGTGTGTGTTTTGTCTGCATGCATACACTGTATATATTGCATGAAAAGATGCATGTCAAAGTTCTCATCATTTGGAGTGTTTGAATCAAAGTAGGCATTAGGGTTTTATTAGGTCTTTCTTGGGGGAGTTCAATACTGGTGATGGGTGATGGCAACTTTGTTTGGAAGGTTGGTTCCAGGGATGACTCCTCCTTTGATAGTGAGACTTCATATTATAAGTGTATATTTAGAGAAAAAGATGAATGCTAATTGAGTGTATTAAAATAAAGGAGAAAGATGATTAGTTCTGTTTTTCTTTATAAGATTTTATATAATTGGTGATTTTAGGAATGTAATATAAATTGCCTCAAAGTTATATATATATATATATATATATATATATATATATATATATATGAAAATGTTAGTATAAAGTAGTAGGATTACTATTGATTTAAAGATTAAATACCGTTTTGAGGCATTTAGAGTATTTTTAAATCCCTTATATGGATGAAAATAACATCGAAAAATAATCTAGTATGTTGATTTTCATAAAATTTTGTGACCGTATAATCATTCATCTTAAAGGGTGAAATTTAAAATTTCACCCTTTAAGATGAATGATCATATGGTTACCAAATTGTATGAAAATCGACATGCTAACTTATTTTTCGATGTTCTTTCCATCCATACGGTTGGATTTGGAAAAAAAATACTCTCCAAGTGCTTCAAAATGAGGCGACTGTATATGAATAGTAATCCGGTCGGCCGCATAGTAACACGCCTGATATATATATATGAAATTTAAAATTTCACCCTTTAAGATGAATGATCATACGGTTACCAAATTGTATGAAAATCGACATGCTAACTTATTTTTCGATGTTCTTTCCATCCATACGGTTGGATTTGGAAAAAAATACTCTCTAAGTGCTTCAAAATGAGGCGACTGTATATGAATAGTAATCCGGTCGGCCGCATAGTAACACGCCTGATATATATATATATATATATATATATATATATATATATATATATATATATATATATTGAAATAAGCCGAGTACTAGCATCGGAGGAGGAGGTGTTCGGTGGTTTCCTCATCATAATTACAAAGGTAGCATCATGTCCTATCCCTCCATCGATTTGAAATTGGTATAACAATTTGACCGGGAAGGTTTGGTTTGGGGTGAGTCTCCATAGTCTTCTATCTATTTGCTCCGTGCTGTCTTGGTCCAAGTATTCTTTGGATCAGGTATGTCGCCTCCTGTGACAAGGTGTTATGCATATTTTTTGAACACTAAGAAAATTGATCAATAGGATGTATCATTCATAAATTTAAAAAATTAAAATGATTGTATTTAAAAGATAAATATATTTGAATTGTTTCCCATAACATTCATAATTGAAAGCTACATATGCAAAACATATGGCTACCCTTTAATGAATCAGGTCTCTTCTTCTATTTTCATTCATTCTTATTAAGGCCCGCCATGAAAAGAACCTTTAATTGCCGTCTAAAATTGCTCAAATTATAATTAACATGAAAGTGAAGATATGCATGCATGCACATGCTTGAAAAAGAAACTTTAATTTGGTCTGTAATCCAGAAATTAAAGTCGGCATAGAAGTAAATACACGCATGCAAGAACCAAATAATGAGGCTTCTATGTTGACTTCAGTTAATACAAGTCCACGTACGTACCAGCTAAAGTCTAACATTCTCATACCAACTTTCACAATAAATAAATAAATAAAAATAATAACAGAAATAAAAATAAAAATGGTTAACTCATTGTCTTTTACAAGAAGAGGTTGAAGATTCAAATTAGAGGTGTCCATAGACCTGGCCGGGTTCAGAGAGGGCCAAAACTTAATAATAATGGTGACCATGTTTGCCAAAACCCGGCCCGACCCGGCTATTCGGGCCTATACTTTTGTCCAAGATTCATTCATATTTTTAAACACGTGACCAAGGCCCATACAAATATGCCTATAGTTAATTTTTTAAAATTAACTTTTATTAAAAAAAATAGAGTTTACATTTTAAAATAAAAATAATTTAATAATAAATTAAATCGAAATGAGTTTTGATAGAAAATTTAAATTATATTAGAATTTTACGCGTATAAATTAAGCATACAAATAAATTGTTTTAACTTTATTATAAATAATTATAAATAATAAATTTATTTATTTTATTTGTACATAATTCGAACCGGGCCGGGCCAAGTTCGAGTCTAAAACATCATTCCAAGGCATAACCTATTTTTTAAACGGGCTTTCTTTTTTATCCAAGACCTATTGTTCGGGTCAAATATTTTTGTTTAAACCCTTTCATTCTTCGGATGGGCTTTCATGTTTGGAAGGTCTAGTTCAAGTCATACTTGTGGCGTGCTTGTGATGGTTTGTTTATATATATATATATATATATATATATATATATATATATATATATATATATATAAAGGTCTAATATTCTCATAATTTGGTTCTTGCATGGGTGTCTTCTTCTATGTCGAGTTCAATTTGAGAAATCAACAAATTAAGAAACTAAACTTTTCTGTTCATCAGTCCCAATCCTTTATCCTAATTTATATATTCAAGAAAATTCAATATGAAAGAGAGATTTGATGCTATGCAAGATGCGCAAGAAACTTATTAGAGACATAAGGTATCTGTTTGATGGGATAATTAGATGTACTAAAAGATATTTAGTGTTCCTTATGTCATATACTACTTTATATCTTCATGAAGTTTAATAATATCAACTACTTGTATCTCCTTAGTGATTGTGATATGTATATTATCTCATTCAGTCACTAGTTAACCATCTGTTGATATCAAATCAAACATCCAAACATTATCTGATTATTAATCAAAATGTATATAATTGGATGCAATGCACTTACAACAAAGGAGAAAAAAATCAAAATGATAACTCATAATATTAGCAGAAACTAATGTTTAAATTCCTAAAATTCATATAAATAAATAAATATTATAATTTTGTATTTACTCTCACAAAACATAATTTTTTTTATTTTTATAATATATATGATCACTTATATATATATAATTTTCCCTTAAAATTTGCCTCGGGATCATCACCCGGCAATCTCCAAGCCAGCGTGCTGTCAGGTATGGCAATATAGATATTTTTCCAAGCTAATGAGGGCTATTTCGTAATTCGACTGACACTTCAGTCCCTATATAATGCCAACTCCCCGACTCGAAATACCAACGCATCATGCCCTCAAAATCCCCAAAAATGGCTCTCAAATCCCCCCAGATCCACATCCTCCTCCTCTTCTCCGCCCTGACCCTCGTCGCCGGTGATGCTCCGGCCGCCGGACCCATCGCACCAGGCGACAACTCGACGGCATTCATCAGATCGAGCTGCGGAGCCACCCTCTACCCCGACCTCTGCTTCTCCTCCCTCGTCCGCTACGCCGCCAACGTCCGCTCCGACCCCGTCCGCCTCGCCTGGCTCTCCGCCAACGTCACCCTCGGCCGCGTCCGCGCCGTCTCCTCCCACGTCTCCTCCCTCCAGCGGGCCTCGGCGGCCGTCGAATCCCGGGAGGCGGCGGCGCTACGGGACTGCGCCGAGGCTTTGGACGACGCGACGGACCTCGCCCGGAACGCCGCCGCCGAGATCGGCCGCCTCGCCGCCTCCGAGGCCTCGCCGGAGGTCGGCTGGTGGGTCTCCAACGCCCAGACGTGGATGAGCGCCGTCATCACCAATGAGGACACTTGTACGGACGGATTCGCCTCGGTTGGCCCTGGTCCTCTGAAGGCCGACGTTTGCCGCCGAGTCCGCTGGGCCAAGGAGTACAGCAGCAACTCTCTCGCTCTTGTGAACAAACTCGTTTCCAGCCGTTGATCTCCAGATACCGACATCATCCCAACCGTCAGTTCCCAAGGTGGTCTTCCTATCAATCACTCCTATAAATATAGAATATTGCTCGTATTATTCTGCACGGAAAATTCACATTAAAAAAAATCAAACGAAAACATTAATTAATTAATTAATTAATTAATTAATATATTTGTCCGGGCAAACTCTATCAAAAAAGGCAATTGTAAGATATGTATGGTAAGCTAAATTTGCAGGACTGACACAAAGTGCTTACTCTCATTGGTCCATTAAAGATATATGTGTGTATTTAATGTGAAAATTATTCTAATAAAGATATCTTATATTATTATAGGTTGGATAAATTTGTTCATACATATTCAATGCATTTGATTGGTTGTCATATGTTGGTGATAAAAATTGAATGGTAACTATGCTTATTTGTATCCGGGTTTGTTAAGATGGGGTTCTCTTGCTGGTCACTTAGGATTGAACCCCCACTCTTATAAGACGAGGGTCAAGTGTGGTGATGTTCTCGTGCAGATTATCTGGGATTGAGCTACCATGTTTGTCGCTTTCTATATTGGGGCGCTTGTCACCTTTGTTAAAAAAAAAAATTTGGATTGAGTGGAACCTGTTTGAATGTGGTGGCAGTTGTCTTTCTATAAAAACTCTTCATGCTGGTCTCATGAACCTAACCAGAATGTGAGGACACTAACTAGTAATGCATGCAACATGAATCCCAAGTTATATCACATTATCCAATCAATAGTAATATTTTTTTTTCATAAAATTTCATTATTTGGAATAATATTATTACTAGAAATTTTTTTATAATTGTTAATTATTATTAATTATTAATTATTAATTTCATAAAATTTCATTATTTGGAATAATATTATTACTAGAAAATATTAATTTGTTGGGAGCTGATGATGAGGCCAAAATCAATATATATAAAGTGAACAGAGACAAGAATCTACTAACAAACATGCTACTTAGAAAGGGAAATGCTTGGCTTCTATTCATCCTATTCATGAACAAAAAATTGTGGGCCTTTCATAAGAAGAGGATTGGGTGAGGTGTGAGTGCCACATACTCACAACTCATTTAAGTGTTTTTATGATGTTGCATGAAAGGCCAATTTTTTACATAAAAAGAATAAAATATTTCTCATTTTAACTCCAAATTGAAGTAAGGAAACATATCTGAAAGAGACAAAACTAGATGAAGAACATGAGGCTGAATTTTTAGATGAGCTTGATGTTGTGATAGTAGTTCAGCAAAGTAGATAACTTAATCGCAAATGCGAAATTAAATGTGAGATTAATTTTATAATTGTTTTTATAGTTTTATAATTTTATAAATTTTTTATAGTTTTGTCTGTTTTGGCACAATGATAAAATTGTTGTCATGTGACCAGGTGGTCACGGATTAGAGTTGTCTGATAGGCGAATGATGGAAACACTTGGATACGCGCGCGAGAGCTTTATTGCACCAAGCTGCCCTTTTTATAGTTTTGTTTGTCTACTTTTACAAGGGAAACATCGGATTATAGGATTTGGATTTGTTTCCTTATTTTAGTACTTTCATATGTTATAATCTGTCAATTTGAGTATATCACAATTTTATTTAGCTTTTTCTCTAACTTAAATAAGAAAGAAAAAGTTAAAATATATGAAGAATGGTATATATATTATTACTGCAAATTTAAGGGGGGGAATGAACTAATAATGAGACTCATGACAGCGGAGCTTGTGAGGATGATGTTGGTCTTTCTCCTACCAAAAAGATGTGATAATTTATTATTTGTTTGTTTGTTTTTTTTATTGATTTCACGTGCATGAGATTGTGTGAAAGCCATGCAAGAATAAGCCATTGATGAGTATGATTTGTTAGCTCAACTACCAATCATGCAATGTGGAACACTTCAACCACTTTAACGATCAAATGAATAAATGTTTGAATTCAACTAGAAGTAATAAAAATGTATATAATTTTTTTTTTAAAAAAAAAACCAAGGATGCCATTTGATATGATTTTTTAAAAATTAAAACATGGGTATGAGATTTTCTTTTATGTATGTTATTGCAAATTAATTATATCACATGAAATTGTTGCGATGTATAACTACCAACCACTTTTCAATTTATGAAAAATTAAGATTTTAAATTGTTTTCATAAAACTTATACATCTTAAATGGGCAATTTTATCATTCACAATGTTTATTTATTTGTTACACTTCTTTTTTTTAAAAAAAATAGATAAAGCACATTTATTTATTTATTAAAACATTAAAGGATTAGAACGTTACAACGGTTCATAGATGAACTGAGTGCTACAATCGAAGAAGAGGGAGGTGGGGATCGTAAAGTTACCTCTTACCCTTTGTATATCCAAGGGGTCTCCATCCTGGAATGCAATCAACCTAGTTCCTTCTCTTCAAAGTCCATGTTTGGAAGCCTCGGTGCCTATTCCTCTTTGAAGTCCGTGATAATAGTGGAATCAGCCTAGTTGCACTTCTTTAATTTCTTTTATACTTTGAACATGATTAATATTGAATTCAATAGGATATGATTCATGAAGGACTAAAAGTTTAATCCATGCATGTCTAAAACTTGTTAGCCCAAAGACTCTTATTGAGCAATGAGAGTCAATAGATTCCTAAACCTAACCTAATACATTAATTTTAAACCTAACCTAATATTTAGACAACTTAAAGGGCCCATTTGTATTTTACTTGCTTGTTTGTTATCAAATTTTAAAAATATTTTGTTTGTATTTAGTTAAGTTTATAATTAAGGTTCTGTAGCATAATTAACATTTAATTAAGATCCTTAGTTGAATGAGGCCCCAATCATCTTCTCATATATGATCATATGTATATCATGGCACTGGGAGAATATAATTAGAACCTCTTTTTATAAACACAACTACAATTAGCATTAAAAAAATCGCCCCGCGACTTTTCTAATACATTATAATATTTTGAACTCTTACTTAGATTGAATATAGGGCCATTTGCCAAAATGGCCCTGGTCTATTTTTTTATTTATTTTTTTGGCCCTAGGTTGAATATATTTGCCAAAATGGCTCGAATCGCATGCCAAGAACCAAACTGCTGACTTGGATGCAAAACGGCCTTTGAAAAGCCGATTAGCTTAATCGGCATTTGAAAGACCGATTTGCTCCATACTCCATGAAAAAGAGCTCTATGGAGCTAATCGACATTTGAAAGGCCGATTAGCTTCAAAGAAGTCCTCTTGCTGGGTTGCGTTGAGCTAATCGGCATTTCAAAAGCCGATTAGCTCTAGAACATCATCTTTGCAGCTGATCGGCATTTGAAAGGCCGTTTTGCATCCCAGTCAGCAGTTTGGTTGCTGACTGGGCAGTTCCAGGGCCATTTTGACAAATATATTCGACCTAGGGCCAAATAAATAAATAAATAAATAGACCAGGGCCATTTTGGCAAATTGCCCTTGAATATAACTTTATGCTTCTTATATACAAATATGTATGACTTAAACTAGACATACGATCGACCAATTCATCCAATAAAATTGTGTGGAGCCAATAGTAATAGATTCAGAGATGAAGCTGAGGCCTAAGGTTGTAAATTCCCCGCTTATGCATGTTTATGTCGAGAATGGCGCTCAGGGCTCTATTGGGTGTTGGAGAGGTAAAGCTTCGTCTCTCTAGGCTCCATTGCTTTATCTCAGATGGCCTTCAAATGGATCAAAGGTCGACAGTCTTCGAATGGATCAAAGATTAAGTTGATCACCATCAGAGCTCGCTCAGAAGCGTGGTGGGATGGAGAAACCGTGAAGGTTGAAATGCATCAGTTGATTTTGAGGGAGAGATCGGCTATAATCGACGACTTCTCTGGCCCACTCGCAGGATCAGTACCTTCTCCATAAATCGACCACCAAGGATCGAACCTCACCGGGAGAAAGAACAACAGAGGAAGAGGATGCGAGCTCTCGTGCTCTGGGGAGCCTCCGACACTCGAGTCAATGACTTGAAATGGAAAGGAGAGCAAGGAAGAGAGAAATAAAGAGTGACAGAGAGAGATCAAAGAGGATTCCTAGAAAGAGGACTCAGGTTAGTGATCAATCTCAGTGAAATCAAAATACAGCGTACCTTCTTTGTGAGCCGAGTACCTCCTTGTTTAGCCAAGAGACTGTTAGTTTCCTACTTAGAGATTGTAAGTTGCTAGCTTTCAGTGTCTTCTAGAATCCATCTTCCATCGTCGGATAAGCATGTGGTTATGTTGACAATTGGACTCTCATCTCAACGCTCATGATCATGCCATGTGTCCTCTAATATTTTCCCCCATAACACTTATATATACACGCATGCATACGCGCACACACATTGTTTCAAGCTTTTTAAATAACAAGATTTAATTAAGAGCTAGCCTTTCTTTTAAAATATCATCTAAATTTTTGTGTGTGTGCATTTTCCTTGAAAATTAAAGTAACATCAAAGCTGAAGGGATCAATTATTAACAAGCATGGTAGAAATACTTCTACCAAAAAAAAAACATTTTAGAGAGAAACAAAGCAACTACAATTTACGTAATTACATGTATGTGGACTTCTTCTTTCAACTTCACTTGGGTAAAAATAGTGGAGATGACAATTGGGGTAGGGAGAGATACGAAGCACCTCCCCCCACCTCCCCCAACCCCTATCCTAAGCCCAACCTAATTTTGGTGTGTTTGGCAATAGGATGTTCTCAAATGGGATATTCCTTGCACGGTTTCCAATACACAGTATTTCCCGTCAAAAATCTTAATGGTGATTCAAAGATATAATAATAAACCACCAACCAAATAAATGGATGATGCAAAGTAGCATTATCATTAATGTTTCTGGTTTAAGTTTCCCTCTAAAAAAATTTTAAACCTTTTCAAAAATTATTCCTAACCCCAAGTGGGTATAATTACATATTATATATGGGGGAAATTGGTTATATACCCCTCAAAAGTTTTATAATTGCATATTTACCCCCTAAAAAATCATAATTGCTTGTATACCCCAAAAAACAGGTTGAATTGTGGATATGCCCATGCTGTTAGGGTCCATTGACAGAAGTTAACCAGATAATCTTAACCATGGTTACAACTTATTTTAAGGGTTGTAAAATGTCCAAAATACCCCTCTTTATATATTTTTAACTATTTTAAATTTCAGATTTTTAAAGGGGTATTTTTAAATCTACAGTCAAACAAATTTTTCAGGGGTATATATGTAAAGGGTATAATGGTGATTTTGCATGTCTACCATTTGTTAACTGACAGTTTTTTATCTGATTTTAACACCAAGAGTATATACGCAATTATACTTATTATTCAGGGGTATGTATGCAATTATGTTTTATTAGGGATAAATACGCGATTTCAAAATTATTCATTAGTACACCTGTAAAAAGCCCTTATATATTATCTTAATATTAAATTGAAGGTTTAAGCCAAGTGTCGGAATTCCTTTTCCAATGCTTGACAAAGGATCCTAATCCTGTATTAAGAACTAAAATTTAGGTTTCTATTGAGTCAAGATTGGGCAGGTATTCGAGATGACGGTTCAAATTGACATTTTTGAAGAATAGATACTTTTATCTTTATTGAGGATTATTTTCAAACTAACCAGTTTCTTTCTTGAAAAATAAAGAAAAGTGATTATGAAATTAAAGTCATGAATTATGATAGAGATTAAGAATATCTATCTCAAACCTTCGATCTTATTGTTAAGATCAAAGAAAGAAGGTTTAAATATCTAAATAGTCCCTCTATTATTAAAAATCGGCCCTTTTAGTCCCTCTATTATAATTTCAACCTTTTAAGTCCCTGTATTTTACTGATTTTGGTAATTTTAATCCCTTACATAACATCCGTCGTATTTTCCGTCTTGTTTTGCTGATGTGGATTTTTTTAATTAAGAAAATTAAAAAGTAAAAAAAAAATAGAAAAGAAATGATAAAATATATTGATGGATTCGGATCCAATAAAATGGATCCGAATCCATGAACCTTCTCTCATTCTCATTTACAGGCAACTAAAATCCCTAAAATTGAATCATCCTTTTGCCCAACACCATTCATCCCTTCCCTAATGTCGTGCCGACGAAGCTTCCCCAATCGAACTCCGCCACCTTCTCTCCTGACGCCGATGAAGCCCCTAAATACCTAATCATCCCAAATAACCCCTCTTGACACCCTTCATCTTCTCCCCTGACGCCTGCGCAACAACCCTCACAGATCTCAAGTACCGTGCTCCAGGCCTCCACCCTATAGATCTGAACTATTTAAACCTAGATAGACTCTCTTCTCCCCACACCCTGAAATTCTCAAAGTTTCCCCAAATCGTCGGACACATCCACCTTCTCTCCTGACGCCGGTGAACCTCCTCTCAAAGATCCCCACCACTGTGCTCTTCGCATTGACTAAGGAGATCGGATCGTTTTCAAACAACATTCACCTTCTCGGCCATTGTCTTGGAGGTACTGTAACCTAGATCAATGGGAGAATTGTTCGCAATTATTGTTCTTTCTTTTTGTGAGAATTTGTTGTTCTTTCCATGATTGTTGTTTTTTTTTTTTCTATTCTCCCCAATGTTGCCGGTTTATGTGGATTTCACTGTTGATCTTATATTTGTTGATCATATGTACATTCTTTCAATGTTGATCTTATATTTGTTGTCTTATAATGATGTTAGATTTCACTCAATTTTGTAGTTCTTTTGTGGGAATTTGTTGCTCTTTTCATAGTTTTATATCTACTGATCATATGTACATTCTTTCTTTTTATTCTCATTCCACCAAATTTTTAACTAAAATGATAGCCTTTCAAGTATTGCCATGTAATTATATATGAGAAAACATGACATCTATAAGGGCTTACTCTTAGCTTTTCCATGGATCCTTTGTGCTTATGCTTGTTTGTTTGGTTTGGTTTTTTGCTTGCTTGTACTGAACAAAGATATGTCTATGTTTATTTTTACCTAACAATTCTCTCGCTTTTGTTTGCCATTAATTACATTGGACCCTTAATTGAAAGGTGGTCTCTTTTACCTTAATTGTCAATGCTTATTTTTGACCATTTAATTGTTTATTTTCTCGAATTTTGTATATAGAATGTATTGCATTTATTAAACTAAATTTAATACATACCCATTAGTAATTGTATTAACTTCCTCCTAAATTGGGTATGTATTTTTTCTTTTGTTATAGAGTGCAGCATGGCTACTAGGGATGAATATATTGTTAGGTATCATCATGGAGGAACACTAGTAAAAGATGGGGGAGGTTAGTTATATCAATGGGTCCCTGGTTGAGTTTGTGGTTGACCTTGACAAGTTGTGCTATTGGGATTTATTAGGGGACATGAAGAAGTTAGGGGTATGACATTAAGTCAAGAAGTTGTTTTTATTGATGGGTGAGGAGTATTAAAAGCTATTTGTGATGATGGTGGCACCATAAGTCTAGTGATTACATTTAAGAAAAACATTGACAAGAACATTTATGTGGAGTTTTCAAGTGATGATCATGACATTAGCATGCCAGAAATATTGAAATCTGCTAGTGATAGTGTTGTAGACATGGATGTGAGGAAAGGTAATGATGGTGACAGTGGAAGTATTTCAGATCAGGATTCTGAGGAAAGGCTGCTAGATGTTCCTTTTATAAATTATAGTTCAGATTCTGATGAAGAGAGGGAACATGCTAGAGAAAATATCAACAAATATGTTCAGTTGATAAAATCTATACAGGACGATGTTGGTGAAAGTGATAATGAGAATGGAGCTGGAGAAATTCCTATTGATAGTGTTGAATTTCATGCTATAACTAGTGATGCACCTCATGTGACTGAAGATGGAAAGGTTTCTGGATATGAAAGTGACTATATTGAATCGTCGCACTGTGGAGTTATGTGGACACTAGTGGTTCCATACATCCGATGCAAGGAGACATAAATCGTGCAAGAAATATTATGACCCTAGTGTTCCTTTGCAAGAATTTTCCCTAGACCTTAGATTTGATGATCCTCAAAAAGTTCAAGAAAGAACTTGTAGAGTTTTCAACACGGAAAGGCTTTGAATTCAAGTATATAAAGAATGATTCAGCACGGGTGAGGGCTAAGTGTTCAGCAAAGGGGTGTACATGGTTAATTTTGTGTTCATGGTGCAGCGGCAAGAAAAAATATGTTGTGAAGCACTATGTACCAAACCATTCATGTCTTCTTGGGACTAGTAGAAATAAAAGAGTGACAGCCCATATAATTGCAAGAAAATTTGGTGATGTGGATCAAGAATATGCCTTTCATTAGGCCTAGGCATTTAAAGGCCTTAGTTAGAAGAGAATTCAGGTGCTCTTTATAAATGAGATAAGGTATGCGAGAAATTCTAAAGCATTGGTTGTTAGAAAAGTTGAACAACAATTTAAGGATGATTTCATGGTATCAATAACTATGCAATGGAATTGGAAACAACAAATCCGGGCAAAGAAGGTGCTTGTTGAATCTGAAAGAAAAGGCCCAATGAACTACCAACATTTCAAAATGTACATTTGCCTCTCAATTTCGTTAGGAGAAGGGTTCATAGCTGGTTGTAGGAGGATAATTGGTATTGATGGATGCTTCTTGAAAGGATTATTAAAGGGGCAGCTATTAGCGGCAGTTGGAAGAGATGGGAACAATCAAATGTTCCCTATAGCATGGGCAATAGTTGATAAAGAAACTACCGGAAACCTGGATATGGTTTCTTCGTAATCTACAAACGTGATCACGTATCATTGGATGGCTCCTGGTTGGGCACTTATTAGTGACATGCAAAAGGTATGTCATTAATTTCATTGAAATATTTTATGCTAATAAGAGATATCTTGTAACTTTTAATTTTATTTCTTATAGGGTCTAATCCATACGTAGTTCTCTTTTCCCATTTATTGAGCACCGTATGTGCGCAAGGCATATATGCAAGATGGGGAAGCAACACCTGTAAGGATCTCCAACTTCAATTTTTGGAACATTGCTAGGTCAACCAATCAGCCCTGACATGCAAAAGCAATTAGAAAGCATGAGAAATGTGAAGGGAGGAGAGAGGGCGTGCACCCCATTTATTGGATAAGTGGCCAATTAGTGGATGGTGTGGTTGCATTTTTAATACTAGTACTAAAATGTGATTGCATTGATAATAATATGTGTGAGGACTTTTTAATGGAGTGATATTGGAAGCAAGAAGCAAACCTCGCTACATTACCATGCTTGAAGAAATTCGAAAAGTATGTCATGAATAGAATTGTTGCCAAAAAGGGTTATGCTATGAAATGGAAGAATGATTTTGGACCTAATATTATTTCTAAACTTGAAAAAGAGAAGCACAAAAGTCAAAAATGGTTAGTTGATTGGAATGGGGCTGCAAACCATGAGGTATATTGGGATGATCCAAATGAGGCAAATAAGGGAAAGCTATGATGTTAAGATATCAAGCATGAGTTGCTCCCGGAAGTGGGACAAGACCTGCATACCTTGCCAACATACCATGGCTGCAATTAAATTCCATGGAGAAAATCCACTTAGCTTCATTTCTGAATGGTTCAAAAAAGATTCATACCTTAGAGCATACCAGTTCACTATTAACCCAGTAAAAGGAAGAAGGTTTTGGCCAACAAGCGAAAAAGGTCCACTATTGCCACCCATTACTAAAAGGATGCCTAGTCGACCATCAAAAAAAAGGAGAAGGGAACCATTAGAAGGAAAGAATCGAAGCACCACAAAAATTTCAAGAGAAGGTAGGGTCTTCAAGTGTGGCATGTGCCATCATGAAGGTCATAACAAGCGATGCTGCCCACAGAGAGTTAATGTTGTAAGTCTTCACTGCCATATTATTTTAGTGAACACATTGATTTATTTTTAAGTCTTCACTGCCATATTAATTTAGTGAACAAAATCATAAATTCTATCGGGCCTTTGCGTGGCACTACTGTTAATATTGGTTCATGTGGCCAGAAAAATAACGAAGACAAGAATGCAAAAGGAAGAGGAAAGGCAACTATTACATCAAAAGGGAAAGACAAGAATGTAAGTAATGTTTATCATAATCCCATGCCAATGCCAATGAATTAGTAATTCTTAAGAGTTGATGTGTCTGTGTGAGTGGCAGAAAAAAGATGAAGGAAGCAAATTAGAAGGAGGAGAAAAAGTAGTTGTTGCATCAAAGGGGAAAAAGAAAAGTGTTGCTACTAGTAAAAGAGGTTCAGTGACTATTTTTAGGGTAAGTAATGTAATGAGTTAATAATTCTCAAGAGTTGATGAGTTTTGATGAATTGTGTGTGTGAATCATAGAGAAATGAAATATGTTTCTTAAATGCTGCAGGGTCAACACACTGGAGGACTTATCATTGGAAGGGAAGCACCACAGAATTCATCATTCATTTCTCGCGTAGAATTAATTGTATTGTCCCTTCTCGTTTGTTTGTTAGCATTACTTAGTAAGATGTATTCTTTGGGTGTCATTGCTTAGTAATATATATACCTTGGCTGTGATTACTATCAGGCTCAAAGGAATATAAGGCTTGCTGCACAGAAAACCCATCACGAAGCAAGTCACAGCCTCCTCTTAATAGTCATTTTCCGCATTTCTGAACACAAATAGTATGAATAACCGGCCGTACTAAAGAAAATGTTTAATTTTGCAGCAAGGAAGCATAGGTTTATGGTAGTTTTTTGTTGGTAGTGTTTGCATTTGATGCAAACTAAACAAATGGTGAAGAATGTACATTTCTGTCAGTTTAAAATGTGATGTTAATGTTAATAGGGTATACAATTTTTTGGTATGCAGTATTAGAAGGTTTGTGTTAGTTACATGGTTTTGTAATTGTATCAGATGTCAAAGTTTAATTTTAATTAATGAAGCTGAAGACTTTTGAGTTAAAACAAGTGTTTGAATGCCAAATTTTAATTTTGACCAATTGTATGGATTCACAATGTATTTTAAGCTTCTCGGATGTTTGAATTTTGTCAAATGTATGGATTCATGGTTGTTATATTAAACCAAGTGCTAAAATGTCAAATTTTAATTTTGATCAATTGTATGGATCATTAATAGATCTCTACAAGTGTTTGAATTTTGTCAAATGTATGGATTCATTGTTGTTATATTAAACCAAGTGTTTGAATGTCAAATTTTAAGTTTGATCAATTTTGTGAATTCATTAACAGAATTGAAGCTGCAGGTGTTTGAAGGTTATCAAAGGTGTTGATTCATTAGCAAAAATATCAAACCAAGAGAATCACCATTCAGGCTCAATAGAAATATACAAAATACATATAATCATTGTTGTTATATTAATATATAATCATTGTCATACAAAAAAGCTTAACAAAATGTACATTCTTCACCATTCTCATCTGCCAATTTATTGATGAGAACTCTTAACATTGTATAGCATACCATATTTAAAACCTTGATAAAAATTCACTCACACATTAAAGACTAAATCAAACTAAGGTTATTTACAACACTCCATTTGAAAGCAGGTTATAACTAAAATCACACATGGAAGCTTACCTACTGAGGGATGAAGGCTGCATTCGAAAGGTAAACGGTCGCTTTTGTCTGGTGTAGACCTTGAACATCTCTTTTAGGGGCTTCATGGGCGCCGGAGAGAAGGTGGCGGAGTTCGATTAGGGAAGCTTTTGACAAGCATCTACATTAGGGAAGGGATGAATGGTGTTGGGCAAAAGGATGATTCAATTTTAGGGATTTCAGTTGCCTGTAAATGAGAATGAGAGAAGGTTTATGGATTCGGATCCATTCTATTGGATCCGAATCCATCAATATATTTTATCATTTTTTCCTTTTTTTTTACTTTTTAATTTTTTTAATTAAAAAAATCCACATCAGCAAAATAAGACGGAAAATACGACGGATGTTATATAAGGGACTAAAATTACCAAAATCAATAAAATACAGGGACTTAAAAGGCTGGAATTATAATAGAGGGACTAAAAGGGCCGATTTTGGATAATAGAGGGACTATTTAGATATTTAAACCAAGAAAGAACTAAACATCCACAATATGTAAGAATGTAGGACCATGTTTAAACATAAACTTATTCGAAAAGCTTTTTAGGTTTTAAAATGTTGAATGTTTTTGTATATTTATTGAATTGTTATCCTACTAAATGTGTCTGAGAGATAAATTAAAAAAAAAAAACCTCTTGAAACTTGCAAAGAATTCCTTCTATACTTGACCATTGGCTTTAATTGCATCTGCAAGTATCTCCTACCTTGAGTTCTAATCCAACACCTCAAGAAATAAGAAGGTTGAATAAATTATATAACTAAATATGACAATGATCTTACTCTTTTTTCTCTACTTGTAGATTGTGAACTGTTGATGCAAGGATCCGCTTTTCCTAGAGATTAGAGCAGATCGTGATCAACAATAGAGATTGATAAGAGAAGGTAGGCACTCTTCCATAGATTTCGATGGAGAGGTTGATTATAATCATTGATTCCTCTTCCTTCGCTCTACTGGATGAAAGTCTCCTCCAGAGATTGGCCTTCACCCGTCGAACCTCCCAAGGAAGTGAGCGGTTGGAAAGAAGATATCTAAGCACTTGTGCTCAGGGGGTGAGGGGAGCCTCCATTGCTCAAGTCAGAATAGGAGAGAGAGAGAGAGAGAGAGCCCAAGAGTGATACCAGAATTCAGATTGAGGATAAGAATCTGAAATCAGAATAACATCTTCTTTGTGGGGAGACGACCTACTTTTATACTCTTGTCAACCTTATCTGCCAGCTCTTATGCCCTCGAGAACTCGTCTTCAACCGTTGGATGACCAGGTAGTTGATTTAGTAGTTGGTTTTCTATCTCAATGGTCTTGAGCATGCCGCATATCTTCAGTTATTTTTACCCAATAACACTTGCCCTCCAACTCTCTAGGCCACATGTTTTTAGCTCGGTATGATCTAGGGAGTTTGATCATCGACTAAGACATGATCAAATCAGAAGGGTGTCCTTGGTTACTCAGCTATGAGCTGTTTTTTCGAGGTAAAACCGAGCCGATGAGGTCATCTCTTCATTGTGACCTTGATCAATGGGTCACAATTTTCGATGGACACGGCAGTTCGACTTTCGAAGCATCTTCATCTAAAAAGTAATGGCAGGCGTCGACGGAGGAGGTCATGGGCGCAACTCCTATAGAATCATCTCGAAGTGTACCATGTATGCTAGCCTATGTGGTGCTTATCTGATAGCACATTCGTTCAACGAGTCACTCGGGTCGTAGGATTCTAATTAATTACCTTAAGGAAGCACATCTATGAGTATCTCCTATAAATAGACATACAAAGGGTTAGGGTTTTTGCTTTTGTCATCTTTGTTTTCTTCTTTGTTTGAGAAATCTTTTGACCTCTCATTGAGCGATCCTCTACATCTTCTCACACCGAGGTAAATATGGAAGTCCTTCCCTTAGCATCCAGGGAGCAACCCACAGGTGTAACATCCCGAATTTTTCTAAATAAATTTTCAGTAAATTTTAAATTTTAAATGAGGTTAATTAGCTCAGAAATCAGATTAATTATTTTAACCTCAAAGTTAAAGAAAATAAGAATTTAATGGACCCGAAATCTAGCCTCGCAATTATAGGGCCGAGAGAAAGCCTTATTGGGACAGGCCAAAGTTACTTAGAATAGTTTGAGGTGGATAGTCAATAGAGTTAGATTTATTAAACGAGAAATTAATTAAGAATCAAATAATCCATATTAATTAAGTGGAAGATATCAGACAAAAGTTAGAATCCCGATAAAGTAGATCTAGCAGAGTCAAAAGCCGAGAAACACGGATCTAGTCAGGAGAAGAGACGACCCGTGATGCTACAGTAAACCCGTGTCACTGGGGTAGTCTGACCCGGGATATTCAGTCTGGGTTGGGAATAGAGACGAGCCAGACAATATTATTAGTCGCCCTCGTGACAACACAGTAAAAAGATAAGATCAACGAAAAGTTATTTGGCCTTTAGTAGGAGATATTTTTAAAGATATCATAGTTTAATTAATTACTTTTTAGAAGATAAGTTATAATAATTAAAGCTTTAAGTAAAGTTAAAATGATAGGATTAAATAATAGAATGTAATGTTTTTAAAAATATATATATGTATAAGTGGCAGACTTAGGGTGAGAAATTGAAAGGGGGATTCAATTGAATTGAGTTGGGGTCGTGCTTCTCTCCCTCGCTTTCTCTCTTTCTTTCGCGATCTCATTGAGTGCCTCCACCTATGCCCGTCACTGTCCGAAGCAGCCACCGCCGGCCGATCTTCACTCGCGCCCGCCTCCGGCCAAGCTCCCGGCCGTCAGCTCCCGGCGCCGCCCGAGCCTCGCACTAGCTTCCCGCCCCGGCTCCGCCCGACCTCTGCCCTTCAGTGGCCGGCCGCCACCCTCGAGCACAGCCCGCACCGGACAACAGTCGCTCCGTTGCCAGCTCCACCCGGCCGCCACTTAGACACCCTGTTCCGACCTGCAGCCTTACGCCGACGAACACTGCCCTACTTCAAGTAAATCCCTAAAATTGCTTATTTGGGGAAACCCTTAGTAGATGCATAATTGAATGGAAATTATGGGTTGTTAGAAGGGGTCTAGAGTGTTGTATGATTCCATGTATTAATTCATGTTTTAATTGTGTAGTATGGAGCATGATTGTATTAATTCTAAAGCCCTATAAACAAAGGAGACTCCGCCGAAATTTTGTTGGTTTACTTAGTAGATTAATCATGCCATGTTAGCAAGTAATTACTTCAAGGAGAGCATGTTTAAAGTCCCGATATATGCTTAAAATGAAGTAGATTCTATTCCCTAACATGTGAGGAATTCATGTTAATTAAGTTAATGATTCTTATATTAGTTATGTGTTTTGAAAGCATGAAATACTTGTTAGGGGAAAATCATGCCTTAAGAAGCATGAGTTATATGTTAATGAAAGAAATCATGCTTAGAGAGCTTGATAAGTTTACCGTATTCTATCGAGTTTACATTAGAGTACGAGTCAAGAATACGATCTTCGTATTCATGAACTTTTCGCATTTCGATTATCAGGAAAGGGAAAAGGAAAGGGCAAAGGCAAGTTAGCCGTTGCCGAAGGACCAAGCCACTCTTAAGCTCGGACTAGACTCAGGTGAGGGAACTAGTTGTACAGTATGACTTTTCATTGTATTTTCATTTTATTACAGTTTTGATTTCAATTTGAAAAGAATGAATTAAAATTTTCTTGAAAACTTCCAAAGTTTTAGAAAATCATTCATACATAGTAATCAGTAACAGAATAGAGAAACATATATAGAAATACAGAGACTATACTTTATTGATATATTTGTCGGTACCAGTGGTAGCTCGTATAGAGCCAGAGAGTACGGCATTAGGTTAGGGAATGGGTGATTTTAAACTCTAATTTTCATTACCGAACTATATGTTTTTAAAACATTTTTTTTTATAAAATTAAAACCCCCTTTTCATACTCTTGGAGTGCCTAGTGTACGTATATAATTTGACCCTGTGTAGTGAGGATAGATCTACCCGTTGGTCGTTGGTCCTGTAGTATTGAAGTAGATGTGTAGTTAGAGATTATAGTCTTGTGATTATCAGATGATTTCGTATTTCCCACCTTACGGTGATTGAGTATATCTCGACTGTGGAGGCTATGGGTACAGAATACCAAGGGAAATATCGGTTCCAGAAATTATTCACAGGACAAAGAAATAGAAAAATCAGATTCGCATACATGAGATTTTTATGCACATTGACATGATTAAACAGATTAAAGATAATGCACTGACTAGCATATTCTGTTGCGTAGTATTTATCTTCAGTTATAGTATTTAATTTCAGTTATTTTATATGCATATTTTATGCTTCAGATTTACAGTTTTTATTTTATTATACCGGTACACTTTATACCCGACAGTTCTGTTCCCAATTCATTGAGCTCCAATAGCTCTGATCAGCACCTTTTCTCTTGACATTTTGATTGCAAGCAATAGACAGAAGACCAGATAGAGGGTTGGTCTAATCGCGAGTCTAGTGAAGATGTCTTGTAGCTGGCTCTGACTCCCATGTCTTAGTTATCTTTATGTTATTTTATGAGTGTATTTGAGACCCTTAAGTTTCAGACAATATTTTATTTGGTGATGTATTAAACAATATTTGGAGTTTGAGTTTATAATATGTTATGTTTTCTTTAATTAGCTTCCGCAAGTTACTTGATTTATATTTGATTAGCAGTTTTACAGCCTTAGGTTTAGGGTTCATTCCCTTGACCTGGCTGGTGTGACACATGTCCCCTGAAAAGGAGATGGGTGTTACAACAGGTGTTGAGTCAGTAGCCTGCACCCTAAACTTCTCTGAACTCATTTAAGTATGTGATGCTTCGCCATACTCTCCCATTTTAGGTTTAGGCTTCCAAATTTTAGGGAGTGAGCCAATTCTCCTCAACCCAAGGAACTGGCTTTGTATAAAGAATCCTTCCAAGCTGGCTTCCGTCATCCTTTTCCATCGTTGTTATGCGAATTCATAACTTATCACAACTTGACTAGCGTATAACTGATTCCAAACTCATGGAGGATTCTATGGGTTTGTTATCCAGCTTCTCCTATCTTCCTTCGAGCTTTCTCTTCGTCTTGAAGAAACACCCTAATTTCGGGGACTAGTACCATTTCGGTGTCAGATCCCACAAATCGTTCTTAGGGAAAGCATTTTTTGTCATCCACAATTGGATGTCGAGGTTCTTCTTCGTCTCCTATGTAGACAATCCCTACCTCCTAAGATCCCCCAAATACTGATCTAGCTTTTAAGGCAGAAATGTTACATGTGGAGGAGAAACAACTGGCCATCCTCCCAAGTCTTGAGTCTCCGCCTTTAGCTAGTTTAATAACAATAGAAAATCTTCACAAAGCCGGGCTCATTTTGCTAGCAAGTAGGATTCCCACTTTTCTTTTGAATTTGTTAATGATGTGTGTTGCTCACCTGCAAGTGCACGAGGTCGCTTAAGTAGAAAGTACTTTGAGGGTAGGGTAGTTAAATCCACAGGAAACGACAGAACTAGTACTAATTTATCTTCTATTATCTAGCCTAAAATATTTTTGGTGTTTTTGTGATCCTAACTAAGTAATCTAAAGAAGAACTAAGACTAAAGTGAATAGTTGGAAAATCTAGGGTTATCAACCAAGAGGACATGGCACCCCGGATCTCTATCTCCTAAGAATCCCTTGTTGACTAGTTTCCTAATATTGGATATCTAGTTGATGTATTCCTGGACCGTGGAGAACACTAAATTAGTCTGCTCCCGATCTCTCGTGCAACCAAACCCTAGTCCGACTTTGCCACATGAGTGCATTATTATTATTATTAGTATTATGTAGTTCGCACAATTAGGTGTTACCCTAATCGAGAGAGAGTGTTGTGTAATCACTGCGATCACCCGATCTTTCAGCGTGCGCGTACCCACTATCATCTATGCCCTGATCTAGTTTGACAGAGATTTCTCTTCATGCATCAAGCAACTACAGATATGTGATCAGTTCTTTCTCACTAACAAGCAACAAGAATTAATCAAGCATAGACAATTCACAAAAATAATAAAAAAGAAAACCTAGTATTAAAAGAAAGGAAAAGAATCACAAGTTTATCTAGGGTCAAGGACCCGAGGCACCACAGAAGGTTTAGCACTCATACTATAGGAAACTCTAACAAGATCTAAATAAGAAGACATAATAAAAGAATAGAAACTCCCTCGACCGATGTCTTCTTAGCCTGCTTCAATCTCTTCTCGGAAACCCTAGTTGACGGTGCAAGAATCGCCCAAAGTCGATCTACCAAAAGTTCCCTCAAAAAGTTGGATTGGGCATTCTTTTATAGACTTCAAAGACCACGAAGCACACTCGTGCTTAGATCAACACGCCCTTGTATTGTCCTGAAGCGCATTTTCTAGAATCCCGAGAGTTGCCCGGGAATAAGCGCGCCCGTGCACTTTGTGCATGCCCAGAAACATGGCTATGTACTTGCTTCTTTGGCTCTTTTCTCTCCAAATTGTCCTAATTTCTACTTCTTTTGTCTCGAGTGCCTATTTTCCTGTTCATTCACAACAAAATACCCACAAAGCACAAAAATAGAGAAATCTATGTGAAAAGATAGGTTGAGTATATGCAAATGTAGTATGAAAATATGTATAATTATGCACTCATCAGTTAACTTCTTTGATTTGATCACAACTAATTGGTTGATCTTATTTCTGTAAAGAACCCGATTGGCATGGTTGCTACTTTTGCAGGGCTGAAGAAGAAGTCAAGGAGCTCATCAAGCTCTCTTGCTCCTCTTCAGACCAAGCGTCCTTCGATGGAATAACCATATATGGTGAAGAAGCCTCGAGCCCAACCAGAGGTCATGACGACGCTGGTAGCTCCAACGACCGAGGAGGCGGATACCTCGGTGGACTTAGCTCCCAGAGCTCGGCATTGTCGAGTGATTTCACTAGTGGAGTCAAACGCTGAGGCTAACAAGCCTTCCACCACCCTAATTCTGACTGCTTCGGAGTCGAAAAGGTCCCTTTTTCTCCAAAGGCAACCTCCCAACCTCAAGCACTGCTAAGGTGAAATCTCTCTTCACCGATGACGTTGCCGCAACGGAGGCCTTCGAGGCCATTTCCTTGGAGTTAGACCTTGCAACCTTGCAAGGACTCGGTAAAGATTAGCTGGCCTCATGGCTCACGTTATCAGGAATGAAGGTATGTCAAATTTTTGTTCTTCTCTGATTTTTTGGTATCTTTTGCTCGGTCATTAATATGATGTCTTTCGATCATGTAGTCTTGTTTTCTAATAGCCTACATGGCCAGGGAAGCTGAGAAAGAAGGTCATGCTCATGGGTCCCTCGAAAGAAACGCTAAAGAAGACTAAGGCTAACCTGGCCCCAAGTGAGGGCAGAGAACTTGAAGCAACGTCTGGTAGCCTATCTTCAAACTAGAGTGAATGCTCTAGAGGCAAAGGTTGAGACTGAGAATATGAGGAAAATCCAAGTTCTCGAGGAAATAAAATGTATATGTGACCTCCTAGGAGCTTCAAAGGTACGTATGCCTGCTACCTAGAGGAGGAGCTGAAGGTTGTAACATGTCTGGCTGCTGAGGATGCAGTGGAGAAGGCGGTGGCCGAGTTCATAGAGGCCGACAAGTACTACAAAGAGCTTCATGCATTCAGTAAGAAAGCAATGGAGTAATTAAAGGAATCACGGGAGTTCTCGAAGGAGCTCATGCTCTTCTCTACGAGAAAGGTGATGGAATTTAAGAAATTGAAAGAGTTCGAAGATGAAGTCGATGACCGTACTACCGAAGAAGCCGTGGAGGGTTTCAACATATTCAAGGAGATCATTATCGGAGATCCATAGTTGGACATAGCTTCTCTAGATTTCGAGGGTGCTCTCCAATAACTCCCATAGACTCCCAAGGACAATGCTGGTCAATCTGAAGCCAAGGTTGTAGTTGAGTCCGAGGTCCACAACTCTAGTCGAAGCCAAAGTGCCTCCAATAGCTCCTCAGGAATAAATCCCTATGCTTCATATATCTTTGCAATAACACTAGACTGCAAATCTCAATGAGAGAATAGATAGGGCACCCCTTCCTTTTCTGTGACGTCGATCAAGCCAAAGTTGAGGTTGAAAATGAGTCCGAGCTCTCAGCTCCAACCGAGGTTGAGGTGCCTCTTGAATAGACTTTTTGCATATTTCCTTTTATACCTGAACTTCTTCAAAAGATCCATTAATAAGAAAAAAAAACTTTTTTTTTTGGACTTACTTGTGTTATTCTTTCGGGTTTGAATGGATGAATGAATGTCTTGTTGCTCCTTCCTCTGAGCCAATTTCACTTGACTCCTAGAATGACTAAGTATTGAGCTCCTTTGACAGTCATCTTTAAGACTTGATTCCACTAACATGACAAATATCAAAGAATAGTAGCTTTCTAGGCTTTCATGATTCATATCTGCAAGTCCGACCAGGACTGATAAGAATGGGGAGTATATTTGTAAGAGCCGCTATATTTACGGCCCGACTAAACCTCCTAATTTTCCCTTAATTATGATTAATGAATTAAAATGAATTAACTATGGGGTTTAATTGCTTTATGGTCTCATCTTGAGTATTAAGAGGTAGGGACCTAGATGAGATATTGTGAATATGAGGGGCTAAAGTGCAAAGTCAGTTCCCTTCACAGCTTAAAGAAAAGGGGACTTGCATGTGAAGTAAAAAGAAGATTGGGCTTATGTGCAAAAGATCCCCCTCTCATCAGAGAGGGAGAGCCATGTATTACAATATGATTTTATAGGAAATGGAGGGGGGTTTTACAAAATTGCACGATAATGAGTAATGGCTAACAAACTGTTATTTTCTGTCTCTTATGTTGCCTATCCTCTCTCTCTCTAGCTGGAGATAGGATTATGTTGGTTTGAATGGAAATAAGATGGATCAACGGTCACCATCTTTCTCCTCTCTCGCGGATCGCCACGATGGTGTGCGATCCACGGTTCGTCCAAATGGAGCCTCGGGTGCGAATCACGAACATCGCCTATCTCCTATGTGTCCTTTGACATGGATATGGAACTGGATTCGGTCACGATACTAGCCGCGATCAACGCCGGGCACGAGTGAAGGGTGGGCGGCGTCACGTCGCTTCAGCGCATGTAGCCTCCAAGCTTTCGTCGCTTTTTCACAGCAAGGGTACAAGGACCGCTGCAAGGTCTTCTCCCTTCGGTTGAGAGCGAGAGATAACATGAGAAAGAGAGAGGGAGAGCTTGTGAGAGCGACCACCATCTTGAACTTGTGCCACTGTCTCCTCTGCGGATAAGAAGAGCACGAGCTTCATGTGCGGTGGACAACACAGCAGCCCTTGCAACCAGGAGAGCTGACTCTTCCTACACCGAAGGCCGAACCCGAGGAGCAGTCACCCACTCTACTTCCTCACCTCCCTTACCTTCAGACCAGCAACAGACTTGGACTGGAGAGCAGGCAGGTCTGTGACTACTGAGGTGGTGGAGCGACTCTGACGAAGGGACGACTTCAACGTTGAACTCATTCTCGGGGCTTGGAAGGTTACGGTGTCTCCGGTGAGCATCTCCACCCCTTCTACAAAGTTGTTGTTTGTTTAAGGCCCCAAGTTTCAGGTTCATGCTTTAAAGGTTGGAAACCCTAAACTGACAATTGGTTAGTGTATGAATGAAAGGACACTAAGGTGTAGTTAAAGAGAGAGTTTACAGGTGCTGGAACTGGAGAGTGAAACCCATGATAGCTTATGTTGTAATTAACTTCATTATTAGTTTCATTTCATTAAAAGGTTGGTAAGTCTTCATTAAACCAATAAGATTTTGAACTCCAGACAGTGAGCTCACCTCGAGCTGGTAAGGTGGTCATAGCTTTACAAATTTGAGGAAGGAGTGAGAAACTTATCAAACTAATTAATAGTTATTAGAACACATATGTTGAATGGAGGTGACTGACTGCCTGAGGGTTAGTCAACATGAGTGAATTTAATAAAAGGTGTTGTACAAGCTACGAAGAGAGAGATAATGCATTGGCAATTTTGTTATAAAAAAAAAGAAGCATTGATGGTAGTCATCCATGTGCATAGCAGTTAAGAAAGAGTATTTACATACATGCATGCAAATATGAACTTTAAATAAGAGTGAGGTTTTATTATCATGATAATGAGAGATAAAGTATGAAATGGGTTGAGTTGAGGTAGGACCCACATGCATGTAAACATGGAGTAAGGTTAACCATAGAGAGAGAACGGGTAATAGCCTGAGAGGAGAAAGAGTAAACACATGTGTATAGGTAAATATATATATATATATATATATATATATATATATATATATGGATGGTTGTGCATGGTGAGTTTGGTGTAACTAAACATGCACCCATGAAGGTTTCTATCGGGTTAGGGGAAATCATGGACTCAAGGCTCAGTATAAATATTATGAGACATATAATTAATATTTAGAAAAATATTATCTTGGAAATGAATATAAATTAAACTTAGATTAATCATCAGATATCGAAGTGGTGCGGGAAGGCACGTCGGAGGACATTCGTGGATAAGTAGATGTATTCTGGACTCAGGCAAGTACCACCGCACTCCTGTTATTGGATATATATTGCTTATCATGTCTCCTTGATTCTTGGATTCATTGTGGTGTATGTGTATCTGTTTCCTTGGATTATTTGTGGTTCCATGTTAATACACGTACCTTTGATTCCTCGATGTTTGTTGGTATTCTGGTTTTATACCCGTTGAGCGTGTATCGTCAGCTATGTTGTCGTTGAGGATTCTCTTGTGACAGTACGGATGTTCAGGGCCGAGGACACCCTATTCATCCAGTTTTCCTTGTCAGAGGGACGATACTCTGGCGGTCCCGTATTCCTTGTCAGTGGGACGAAGCACTGGCCGTGTATGGAGGTGGCGCTACCTCACTGTCAACGGACTTGATTGCGGTTTTGACCGTGTTTGCCCAGAGAGAGGACTTGCGAGTTCGTTAGTTCGCTTGTCATGATTAGTTGTACGATTTATTGCGTGAGGTTTGGATTTTTCCTACCACTTGTGATGGTGTGATCTTGGTAGGGTATAGATCCTTATCTCTTTGACTTGACTGGGGTTTCTTGTTCATGTGTGTGACCCTGTTGTTTGATGTGACCATTTCATGCCTTTATTCCTTAGATATCTCTCCTTGATGCATGTTATTGTTTATGAGGCATGATTACATACATCCAGCGGGTGCTTGCTGAGTTTTCATTTCGAAAGCTCACTACTTGTTGACATGTTTTCTTTCAGATCCCGAGGAGTAGCCGTTGTGGGACTCGAAGGAGCTGAGCGTAGGGTTATTAGAATTCCTGAGGTTGTTTATCTTTTGCTTAATATGTGTGAGAACATGTTGTAGGTTCCCATGTAGGAGCCATATTATGATTATGACTCTGATTTGACTGTAGAGTTTGTGAACTCCTGGATTCGTACTCGATTCCGTAGTGTACTCTGATTAGATACATTATGTCCTTCTATGTTTCCGTTGTGCATGATTTGTGCATTATTTGAACACTGAGGCTTCGTGCCCGGGCAGGGCCCGTCCCTGTTCGGGTACGGCCGGTCTGTCGCGTGCCCGCGGGCCCCGGGACTTTGGGGGCGGGGCGTGACAATATTTCTTTAAGCTCGGATATGATGGCCAGCATTATGTGAAAGAGAGGGGTAATTAGCTCTATCCGGCCTTTTCCTTGAGTTCTGAAAAAGATAAGAAAAAAAATGAACAAATCCAATGGGATTTATTGATCATTTGGTCTGACTCTCAAAAGTATGAAGATAATTTGGCCACAAAGAATTAGTGGCTTGCCCTGAAAATGGTGCTTTGAAAAGGGGGGTATTGTCAAGCCCTCAAAAAGACCCCCTGAAAAGGGCCGTCAGAGTCGAGGTCGGTAGGGTTTTAGCAGTTAGCCTCTGCATGCCTTGAAAGAGGACGAGAGTGACCTGATCCCTAAGAATCGAATCTGTGTTGAGATCTTGAAGGTTTTAGCAATCAATCTCTGTGTGCCCTGAAATGGGATTAGGATGATCTATTTACTCAGGGTCGAATACGTGACTTGAAACGGGCGCTATGAAAAGGGTCGTCTGATTCGATGTCGGCATGGTTTTAGCAGCCAGCCTCTACGTACCCTGAAGGGAGACAGAGGCGACTTGATCCCTAGCAATCGAATCTGTGTTGAGGTCCTAAGGGTTTTAGCCATGAAAGGGGATAGGTGTTTGATCCCTTAAGACCGAATCCGTGCACTAAAAAGGGTGCCCTAAAAAGGATCGTCTGGTCGAGCCCTGAAAAATGGCGCCCTGAAGAGGGTCGTTCGATTCAAAGACTTTGAGGTTTTAGCAATCAACCTTTGTGTGCCCTAAAAGGGTATGGGGGTAATATGATCCTTGAAGACTAAATACGTGCTGAGGTTCTTAGAATCGAATTCGTGCCTTGAAAAAGGTGAGGTTTCCATGTGGGCACTAACAATCATTATACTCGGCTCCGAAATGAGGGAACCTTTTGAGCACGGGCTCTAGTCGGTGATGTTCTGATCACACATGCAAATTGATATTGGAATATTATCATAGAAAGTCTTAAGACAGTCATTGATAATATCCCCTCATGTGCTAAGCATGGAATGACTTTTTAAGCTATCTGCCTCCAAAGTCTGTCAACCTGTATGTGTTAGGTCGGACAATCATTGTAACAGTATAGGGTCTTTCCCAAAGTATGACATCAGCCAAGCTTCCGCTAATGAGGGCATATCTGACCTTGGAATTGGTGATAGTAACCACTAGATCATCATCGTGGGGGTGATGGATTCCCCTAGAGATCCTCATCAAAGAAAATAATCGGTCGTGTGGTTCTGTGTTTCTTCCTTGGTTGATCTGCTCGGATAGGCATTCACACCGAGCTACTTTCATCTCCACTGGCTAGGCCTCAATCAATTTAATAGATAACTCCAGCAGGAGGTCAACCTCATTCTGGAGAAGACAAACCTTTTTTTTGTAGGTCCCTTCGAAGGTACTGAGAGAGGTATCATTGTCGAATCAGATCCTCAATCTCATCCTTCAGTTGTATGCAGTCCTCTATATCGTGGGCTCGGTCTCGGTGGAACCGACAGTACTTCTTGACATCTTTCCGGCCAT
The DNA here is from genome assembly GCA_026586065.1 of Dioscorea zingiberensis. Lineage (NCBI taxonomy): Eukaryota > Viridiplantae > Streptophyta > Magnoliopsida > Dioscoreales > Dioscoreaceae > Dioscorea > Dioscorea zingiberensis. The sequence goes on along the minus strand of CM048821.1, from coordinate 18,439,695 downwards.
CGGTGTACTTCATTTTGGTTAGTTATTTGACGATCCTCTCATTCTATATTTGCATGAGGATCTCTCCTGGGCTAGCGTTAGGTGGAGGATAGTTGCGGAATCGAGCAACTTCTCCCTTTCGGTTGTCTTCTTGTGGTTGAAACCTCGGTTTCTTGGAATACTTCAAAGGTTCTTGTTTTGGTTCTTCTCCTTCTTGGGCTTCTCCTTCTTGATCTCTTCCCGCCTAGCTGCTTGGATCTCCTCGACATTGATATATTTCTCAACTCTAGCCAAGAGATCAACCAAGTCTTGTGATTGTTTCTTGAAGAGAGAAAATTTAAAGGGAGATCGGTGCAACTCTTCCATTAACACGGGTATGGTGAAGGTCTAGTTGAGGCTAGGAACCTCAAGCGTTTCTATGTTGAAACGACATATGTAACTCTAAAGTCTTTCTTCTGCTTTACACTCATCAGCATAGTTGGAGTCTTTCTCGATTTCTTGTTGTTGATGAAGTGGTTAACAAAGAGCTTGCTTGGCTTTTCAACGGAGGAGATGGACTCCAGGGAGAGGTTGGTGACTGCATTTGGGTTGTGCTCCTCAAGGCGGCTGGGAACGCACTGCACATGATGTCGTCCGGAGCTCCATGGAGCAATATCATGGCTTTAAAAGACTCCAGGTGATCCACTAGGTCTGAGGTGTCGTTGTATGTCTCAATTGGCAGCATACGGAATCTTGCTGAGAGCGGGGCATCAAGAATCTCGGAAATGAAGGGGATGATTATATGAGTGACATACCTCAGTCATCCTCTGGTTTCTTAGGAGACTACCTTAAACCAGGCTCTTGGGGAGTTCTCAAGTTGTGGTTAAGGTAATCCAGTGTTGCTTGATAATGGGGCGATCTCCTCGATCCTTCTTGTGTGGACCTTGCCCCGGGGTTAGGGTAGTCGAGCGTTGCTACACCAGAAATGAGTCCACCATAGTGTTTTTTGGCGGCAATAGGAGCTGGGATGCTTGTTGCTCCACGATCCGAAGATCCCAAGCAAGCGCTTTGATCTTCTCCTCAAGGGCTTGATACCTCGAGTCTTGAACTTCTTCCTCTAAGACCATAGGTTGATCATAGTGAGCACCTTCACTTCTTGGACATCGTTGCGTCCTGTAGTGTTAACGTTGATCGGATCAGGGATCTGACTTTGCTTGCCTCTAGCCATTGTTGAGAGCTTCACAACTTCTTGATCAAGAAGAAGATGAGTTCCTACAGATGATGTCAAACTGTTGATACAAGGATATGCTCTTCCTAGGGATTAGAGCAGATCTTGATCAATGAGAGATATTGACCAGAAAAGGTGAGAACTCTTCTGCAGATTTCAATGGAGAGGTCAGTCACGATCGTTGATTCTTCTTCCTCATCTTTCGCTCGACGGGATGAAAGTCTCCTCCAGAGATCGGTCTTCACACGTTGAACCTCCCAAGGAAGTGAGCTGTTGGAAAGAAGAGTTCTGAGCGCTTATGGTCGGGAGAGAGCCTCTGACGCTCAAATCAGGACTCGGGGAGAGAGAGAGAGAGGACCCCGGAGAGACACCATAATTCAGAATGTGGATAAGAATCCGGAATCAGAATACATTCTTCGTGGGTAGACAACCTCCTTTTATCCTTTTGTCAACATTATCTGCCAACTCTTAACGCCTTTGGGAACTTATTCTCTATCATTGAAAGACGAGACAGTTGATTTGGTATTTGGGTTTCCATCTCAGTGATTTTGGTTATGCTGGCTATTTTCAATTATTTTTACCCTATGAACTTTTAAGTGTTGAAAAAACATTAGAATAATTGAAAATAACAATATTTGGGAATTGACCACTTTACAAAAAGTCCAAAGATGACATGTGTGTGAAGTAAATTTTCAAGAGAAAGAAGAACGCAAAGGCAAAGAGGAGAATTTTGAAGCAATATTGGTGGTGTGATTTTACACCTAAAAAAAATGGAGAAGTATATATCTACACCTGTCGGTCTGTCACTCAATTTGAAACGAAGGTCGACGATGCTCACTGATGGCACAAAATAAATTGCAATGATTTCAAAATAGATGTGAATTAGGCGATATTCTTGAACGGCCACATAAAAAACAAGGTAGATGAACAATCTCCAAAAACATCAAATTAAAAAGGGACGAAAAAAGTTTTGAAGCTGAAGGAATAATAAAATGACACAAGCACCTCATGCATGGAATATATTTGCATTAATAAATTCTTCATGAATAATGATTTTCTTTGATGCTTATATTTATATATATATATATATATATATATATATATATAGAGAGAGAGAGAGAGAGAGAGAGAGAGAGAAAATTGCTTGCATACCCCTCCAAAATCATATATTTGCTTAAATACCCCTATAAAAATGCAATTTGCTTGCATACCCCTCAAAAACTAATTTTTTTGCTTATATACCCCCGCCGTTAGTTACCGTTAGTCACCGTTAGTTTTTTCAGGGTTAACTATAGTTTAAAGTTAACCATGGTTAAAAAATTACAAAATTGCCCTCATTTTTAATAACTTTGCCCTCCAACCCTACTTTCTCATCTGTCGAGATCGCACTTGGCCGCCATCTTCCTCTTTTCTCCTCATACCACGATCTTCTCAATCTCCCTCCTCGCCGCCATCTTCTTCTTTTCTTCTTAACAGCGATCTTTCTTCAAGCGGTGAGGAAGGTTTGATTGCTTATCTTGGTGATTGGAAGGGATTTTTTTGGCTGAACATTGGTTTTGTGATGGGATTGTGATTACTGCCACTGGAGAGGTGTAGAAGCCATGGGCAACTATATGCATCTTCATAGGAGTGAGGTAACCTCTTATAATTCCAGTGTGTAGCTCTAGAAAGTTTGAATATTTTTGGTGTTTCGGGTTGGGGTTTGATGCAAAAACATGAGTTGTTATATATTTACAATTAGATTACATTAATTTCATCTTACCATGATTGTTAATTCATTTAAGCATGATATACTGTCGATTAGGTTTACATTCTTTGTATTTGAGGTATTGTGAATTTGTGAAAACTTTTGTTAGGTCTAATACTTAATTATTCTAAAATTCAAAATTCTATTCTTTTTCTTTCCTCTGTTTTCCCTCCCTATCTTGTTATTTTTCTTAGACTACTGTACCTTTTTCCTTATCCTTTTAAATATTTATAATTCTTTATTTTTTTCCTAATATTCTTAAGTTGAATCTTCTTATCATGTTCTTATCTTTCCAAATTTTGTTCAATGCATAGAATCCTCCTCATTTTATTTCTTCTGGCTAATGTCATTTCTATATGAATATGGTTTATTTTTCTTCTTGTCCAATTGAGCCAAAGCCATACATATAGATAACTGGATTTCCACTAAATTCACGTGTGAGTTACTTTCAACTGGTTATACTTCATTTTCAATGCTCTATCAACTGGGTCCTTGGATTGTTTTACTGAAATCTAAATTACATGTGTAGACATTACTTCTAAATTATATCAAGATGGTACTATGCAACATGCAAAAGTACCCATACAAAGTTGTGATTCCTGTCATAATGTTTAGCACTTATTCCTCTGTGCTTGTGAGGTTATGGACTATAAATTTCTGTATTTGGTCAAATTTTAGACCTGTTCTGGTAAACAATTCATTTTATTAGTTGGGTTTGCTGCTTTCCGTTATAAACATGTGTAAATGATATTTGATGGTGCAGGTTTGATCGAATTGGCTCATCTAAATCTTTTTGGCGCTCGGATTATAGACATTGTAACAAATTACTTCCGATGTAAGTGTTACTAATAAACATTTAATTTTGAAAGGGTTTTCTTATTATCAGAGTAACTCGAGTTCATTTTTTATATTTGTCATTATTGAACTATTGTGCATTTGTCAAGTTGTTTTTCCTTCTGGATGTTGCTCCTATGCCAGATATGAATGAGTGGATTACTATTGGTGATGATGAGCCTCTACTTCCTCCTATCTCAAGGAGGCCAGTTGGTAGGCCTAGAAAAAATAGGATTAAAGGTTTTGATGAAGTTAAAAAAAGCAGGCATAAATGCAAAAGGTGTGGATCATATGGTCATCATGCAAAAAAATGTAAAGAGCCAGAGAAAGAAAGTGATCCTTCAACTCAATCTATTGCTTCGCCATCTAGCACTCAACAAGTCTCTACGTAAGTAATAAATATTTAATTAAGGGTTTAGTACATTCATTTCATAACTATTTCTAACAAAGAATATTTTGATTAGAGGAAGATCAAGCTCAAGGGGAGGATACCATGTTTATGTGCCACCAACAATAAAGAGAAGTGGGAGGCCTAGGAAAATTAGGAGGGAGAATCAAAACCAAGGAGTTGGATCTTCTATAATGGAGACTTAAGCATGTATGTCTTCATTTTTACATTTTAACTAGAAAACAATTTTTTGCTCATGCATATGATGTTCTACAATGAATATTTAAGCATGTATGTATTCATTTTTACATTTTGTTTTCACTCTTTCCTTACATTGTTTATCCAATGATGAAAATTTTTCATCTATTTTTAAGTTCTAATTGCAAATTCATCTACATTTTTCAGGTTCAAATCGAGAATGGAGTTTGGGGTTGTTAAGTTTAGTTGTGTTTTTGTCTTAAAGAACATATGTATTATTTTTCTTGATGTTGAAAAACTTGATGTTGGATGTAATTTGTTTTAAAGAACTTCATGGGAAACTTGTTTGTTATAAATTTCATGTGTTTTTATAATTTCACTAGTTGTATGCTATAGTTTATTATATATTGTCACAGGTTGTAAAAATCATGGTTATAATCCTAATTGTATTTTTATAAATATTTAGGCACATGTTTGAAATCATGTTTACAAATTTTTTAAGACGTGTTTGTAAAAATTATGTAATAATGTAAATTTTTGTGTATATATTTGCAAAAATCATATAAATATAAAGGGCATTCACTAAAATAAAAAATTAAAGCAAATTTTCAAAAATTTAAAAATATTTAAAGTATATATATAAGACAATTTATATTTGTTATTTATAATTTAAATTACTTAAAGTTTATAAATTTTAATTAAAAAAAATTATAGGGGTATAATAGCAAACCCATAATAATAATTTGTTATATGAAATAAATAATGTTTATAAAAAAAATTAAAAAAATAGAGGGGTATATTAGCAAACACATAATGGTCATTTGTTATATGAAATAAATAATATCTATAAAATAAAAAAAAAATTAGAGGGGTATATAAGCAAACCCAATTTAGTAATTTGCCCTCATTCCATCCATTGATTTAACACCGTTAAGGGGCAACTTAACCATAGGGGCATATAAGCAAAAATAGTTGATTTACGGGGGTATGCAAGCAAATAGCATTTTTACAGGGGTATTTAAGCAATTTCCAAGTTTTATAGGGGTATGCAAGCAAAAGCCCCATATATATATATATATATATATATATATGTTAATGATGACTTTAATTAATCTGACAGGAAGTGACCCAAAAATGTTTTGAGAATTCAAGAGTCTTAATTTAAAAATTTAAAAATTCAAAATTGAAGTAAAACAAATCAAGGGTTTCATATCATAAGAAAGCTAATGAAAAGGAAAATCTTGAGAAGGTTAAAATGGAGAGCTGCAAATAAGTTACAACTCAAGTAGAATGTTTGTATAAAATTATCAAAGAATAATCTTGGAAAAGATGTTGATCCAGCTTCCTACAAAAGTTTAGTTGAATGCGCACTATGACTTGTACAAAACATGACATCTCTATGGAGTCAAGTTGTTGAGTTGCTTTTTGGAGGAGCATAAATATTATTGGAAAGTTTTTTTTTAAGTGTGAATAAACCACGTTTATTGAAAAAATTTAAATGCTCTTAGTTGAGCGTGAGGTACACATTTTGTGATTGGGTAGCTTGCGAGGCCGTTTCCGGTCTTTGCATTACATCGGGGGTGGGAGGTTGCCATAGGTACTTTTCATCGATCAAAGTCCGCTCCAGCGAGGCTCTGCACTTGTATATCTTGGGTGAGGTTGAGGCTCTGTATGATGATGGCATGCATCTCCTGTATTTGTATCCTTCTGGTAGCTTGAGCGGCCTCTAACCATGACAAGAATAAAAAGTCGATTTGGCAGATCAGTTCTTTGAAAACACGGAATTTATCGTCGAAACATTTCTTGTTCCTTTCCAGCCAGATATACTATGTGATTGCCATGATGATCAGTTCTCATCCTGGGCGGAGCTCTTTCTCCACTGGTTTGGAGATCGTTGATGCTCCCCACTGGTCTTATATCCTGTTGGGTTGGGTTGGGCGTCCAAGGATGTGCTCGTAGTGCTCCCAGATTGCTATTGAGTATAGACATTGGGTGAAGAGGTGGTCCGTGGTTTTCTCTGCCTAGTCGCATTGAAAAGTTGTACGGAGAATATATACTTATGTGCTTCAAAGGCATACCATGTCCTGGTGTGGACTACACTTCATCTAATGATTTTCTGTGATTGGATACCCTAATAGTGATTGGAGAAGAGATTTTGATAATCTAACGAATACAACATCGAACGAATACAACAGTGTTTATATTTTTCAAGGGGTAAATAGTTTATACATGGTCAGGAAGCAAGCAATATCACTCTTTCTACTTGTCAAGCTAACTATGTAGTAGTATAATTGATAATGTTAAAAATAAACACAAGCTCATTTTTTTAGTTAGTTTATATCCTATTATGAGTTAAATATTTTGTTAATAGATGTTTTATTCTTATTCTTATCATAAAAGTTTTATAAATAAGACTCCACTCTAATTAGTTGTAATATAGAACTTGGTAGTTAATTAGTAATCAATTGATAATCAATAAATATTAATTTTTTTCTCTATCTCCCTCCTCCTTGCTTCCAAAATAATATAGACTTATTTATGTTATTTCGATTCACAATCTACCTCAGGAGGACTAGCCCTTGTTTGGTTCAAAGGGGGAGTTTGGAGGGGAGGGGTGAGGGGGAGTTAGGAGGGGAGGAGGATGGAGGGTTTTGAAAAATATTATGTTTGGTTCAATGAGGGAGTGAGGAGAAGAAATCTTTTTTTTTGTTTGGTTGTGAGGAGGAGTGAGAAGGGGTATAATGTGTATTTGACCAATTTACCATTTAGTATGATAATGTTTGGTTGTGAGGAGTGTAAAAAAGTGTAATGTATATTATTACTATTAATTTAATTATGATTAATATTAAATCTATTAAAACTATTAATTATATTAATTCGGATTAATATTTATAGTAATTATTAAATCAATATAAATTTTATTACTATAAATTATATTAGCATAAAAGCTAGTATTAAACTAATTAATATCAATTATATTAAAGCTATTAATTATATTAATTTAAATATAATTAATATTAATTATTAAACCAATATAAATTTTATTATTATTAATTATATTAGTATAAAAGCAAGTATTAAACTGATTAATATCAATTATATTAAAACTATTAATTATATTAATTTAAGTATAATTAATATTAATTATTAAACAATATAAATTATATTACTATTAATTATATTAGTATAAAATCTAATATTAAAATAATTAATATCAATTATATTAAAGATATTATAATTAGTAATTATTAAACCAATACAAATTTCATTACTATTAATTATATTTGTATAGAAGCTGATATTAAACTAATTAATATCAATTATATTAATTAAGTATAATAAATATTAATTATTAAACCAATATAAATTTTATTATTAATAATTATATTAGTATAAAAGCTAGTATTAAACTAATTAATTTTAATTATATTCATTTAAGTATAATTAATATTAAATATTAAATCAATACAAATTTTATTATTATTAATTATATTAGTTTTCATTACAGAGATAAGTATGTAGGACTTAGTTGGAATTATAAAGTTATGTGGGGGCAAACATGACATTTTAAGTTATGATATTAATAAAAATAATAATAAAAAAACAAACTCCCCTCAGAGACCCCAATTTGGGGGAGTAAATTTTGAGGGGTGACTCCCCCCCTCCCTGCTCACACTCCCAACCAAACAAGTAAAATCTATCAAAATCCTCCAAACTCCTCCAAAAATCTTGAACCAAATAAGGGCTTATAAATTGCTCAAAACTACCCTATGGATATCCGCATAGAAAACAAAACTCCAATTAAGTTGCATAGATCATTTTGGTTTTCCATAAAATAAGCAAGTATATTTATCCTGTCAATTTATTTTTGGGTTTGTGAAGTTGACATTTCCTCTTAAAGTGCAATTAAAAAGTAATATTCAAATTTTATATTAGTATTTTATGATAAATAAATTAAAAATAACTTTATATAATAAAAAAATGTGTTTTGATTTAAACATTTATATTAAGGGAGAATTATTTATAAGTCCATGATACTGTTTTTAGGAACCTTAAAATCAAACACACACATAAAATTTTAAATAAAAAAAATATCCTCAAAGACCCCAAGACAATTATAAATTAATTATTATATTAATCATGTAGTCCAACCCTCTCTTTCACTTAGAAATATGGCTTCAGAAGTTCCACCTTTTGAAGTTTTATCTTTTTAGAACTGAGTACATAACTTAAAACCGAAATGGGGAATAACCCAAGTTCCAAAATTTGAAGTTTTATTTTTTTAGAAATGTGTGCATAACTCAAAATTAGCCAAACAACGGAAATGGTGGAACTTCAGCTCTTTTTGTATAAAGAAAGAAATTTTAAACCATTTAAAATAGATTATAATTGGTATGATCAACAAGATTTGGTTTAAGAATGATCAATATGCAATTTGACTTACTCTCTAACAAATAGCGTTTCACATTTGTAAATTGTAATTTTGATAATATCCCTGTAAGAATAAATCAGAATAATAATTATACTATTAAATAAAACTATCAAATAAATAAACTTGGAAAAATAATGTTATTGTCCTCCTAAGGATTAAATTGATAAACACTACCTTGCAGGGACTTCAAAGGATGTGTACAGGGGTGGCCACTTAATCCCACAGGCTTATCTCTTGGAGAACAGTGCCACACCCGACCCTTAACTTACAAGAGTACTGGGAATTCGATCCAGGGCTCGTCTATAGAAGAATCTCATCTCTTAGCAAATGACCCAGACATCAATAGCCTTTTGGGTCGATAAATCCCAAGGATTAAATTGGGTATAATCTTTCTTGAGAAGCAAAGAATAGAAGCAAGGAAAATTGAAAGAACTTGAAAAAAACAAAACACACATAAGAAAGAAAACAAGGTGAAAAGCTCTTTGCATTTATGAAAGGTGGCTAAGATTTTGAGAAAGGAGAGCCTGCTCAAAATTTGGTAACCAATATCTATCAAGTTAGTTATTATTGTAAAACTCATAGGAGACCTATAAACAATAACTATCAACAAATCAACAAATTAAATATGATAATCAATACATTTAAAATAAATTTTTTAAGTTTCTAAATTTTAAAAGTATCAAAATTCTAATAACTTCATTTAATTCAATTCATTATTAATGCAATACACCAAATAATTTGAATACAAAATTCTTGTGATTCACATACTCCATGTAACAAAAAAAAGTAAGTTTGAAAATAAGAGGAAACTTATCATTGTCTTGGTTTTTTGCATGCCAATCTTCAATTATCTTTTTATTTTTTATTTTTTTTATGTAACACAATACCTTCATTTTTTCTTTACCCCTTTGCGACATTTTACTGAATACATGTGATTATATATTTTTCTTCAAACAATTATTGTATTTCATAAATTCATTATTATTATTATTATTATTATTATTATTATAGTTAATGAATTATCACTCCCCCAATAGTGAACTTATTCCCTAAATAGGTCCCTCCCCAAGGATCTCCATCTTCCCCCTAGGGTCCTTGGGGGGGGACTTAGGATAAATAGTATTTTGGGTGTGGTTTTGAAAAAGGTGAACAGTGGATGAATAGTGCAGGGACCTATAGATAATTACCTATTATTATTATTATTATTATTATTATTATTATTATTTCTTCACATGAATTATTGACAAGTTTGCAATAATGGTGCATTTGAATGATTGCACAAACCGCTTGATATATATATATAAAGATTTGCAATAGTTAAAAATTGAATGTTTCATTTAATTACCAAAATAAATAATTAATGAAAGAAAATCAGAAAATGTACTAGTGATGAACTTTTCTTTGAACTGCAAGAATGAGAAATGGCCAAGTCCCATGTCTAAGTGCTCACTGATTGCATGCAAAAGAACAAAAAAGTCTGGATCTTGATGTCTTGCACTCAAGACATGTAGTCATGCCCTTCACCCTCTCCACCTTCACACATGTGCCCATGTCTCTTTCCCCCCTCGTCCACTCTTATATTTCTCATATTAAACCATATATGTATATATTGATATGGCCAAATCCTGAAGTCCACGTGTCCACACCTCCATTCTCCTAAAAAGGTAGTTCGGATCCCAAAGTCCCCCTAGCAGGGCAAGCTCCTGTCATTTCTGGGAGCGAAGGGGATATCTGCATGGCAAAAATCATCATAGCGGGTAAGACGACACTGGGCGATGGGATAAGGACCACAACCCAAGATACGTCAAGAAGATAAATAGGGTGAGACCTACATTTTTATCCCCCCAGTCTCACCTCTATCTTCTTCTCCGGTGAACCATCCACTAACTTGGGTATCAGAGCGGGATCATGACAAAAGGCCTGCCCCTTTTACTTGTTTGTGTCTTTTTTTCCTCAGGTGGGGACTCTCATAAGGTTTCTTCAACCTTTCAGGTGCATCGCCACCGATTATCACTCGTCTGTGTATCTTCCCCAGCCTTGTTCTCCATTTTAGAGTAACTTTTTCATCCGTTGACTTTGATCGGAGCTGATCCCAGAGTGAGCCGGTTAATACGTCAACATATATAATAATAATAATAGTAATAATAAATTAATGATTCTAGATTAAACTTTGAGCCAGTAATGAGAAAGGAATGCATAGAAGAGGATGCATGGATGTGTGTTTTTGAGACAGCAATGAGAAAGGAGTGCAAAACAAAGACCAGTCTTCTGTCTGGTTGCTTAAACATTCCAGGAATTTCTATTACATGCATTGGATGCTCAAGTTCATGATGTCATCACCCAACCCTCACTTTCTTGTTCCTACTACTACTTACCATTAATCAATGACCAACCCTCATTTCTTTATTGTTATTATACACTACCATTTCAAACAAACATAGAGATACATTCATAAAATCTTTCTATTTAATCAAGCATATAGCATATGTGTTTCAATTTGGTTATTGTTAGATCAAGTCATCAACCATTTGATTGTGACTCTCAACTCACCCCCAAAAGTTTATCCATCACTCTTTCTCATCAACCTCATAGGTACAGGTGTCACTATTTCTTGGTTTTAATGACTTATTTTTAATATTTTAGGTTTGTTTTTTCTTATAGGTTCAAAAGTTTTTTTCTTGACAAAGACGACAAACACCCGTTAGAGAAGTTAAGAATATGGCTGATATGGCAGCTCAATTCTGAATAATCCATATGAAAATATCACCACACCTAATCTGTGCAATAATAGATGATCCTCAAGAGAACTCCACCTCTTAATAAGAAACCCGAATACTAATGGGCCTCATTGTCGCCGGTCCCAATGACCTTGTTATATTGCTCCTTAGGGACAGGGTAACACCACGTGCCTGTATCAGTGAAAACTCCGATCTCAAGGCAATTGTCCGGTGGATTCTGTCCGAGGATCCAATCAATGGACACAAAAGGAAAATTGAGCACGTGAGCTAGTTGGCACTCTCTCATCCACCGTACATTTACCTCGAGATAATAATCACGAGCCGATCTCAAGACAATCAGTCAATCGGACAGCGGACAACAGAGATACGTAGGTGCTGGGAAATGTAGCACAGATCACTCATCCACCATTCATTTACCTTGAGATCGAAAACGTAAATCGATCTCAAGACGATCGTACGACGGAACGTGTCCGAGAATGTCGGATTATAGTATGACCACATCTCGAGGCAAATGAACCGTGGGAAAGGGAAAGTCGTACGTGGGTGCACTAGTACGGGAATTGAAGCGAAGCGAAGCGTAGTATAACGAAATCTTAGAAAAGACGCATCTGTCACCGGACTCGCCCCTCGAATGATTAGCGGGGCCTTCTCTCCGGCTCCAATGGCGGTTCCCCCCAAACCCCAGCCCTAATTCCCCCCAGATCTCCCTCTAATGGCGCCTTCCGAGAAGCCCTAGGGCCTCCCCAGCAATGGCGATCGTCACCGGGGACCGTTACCTCGAGTCCCTGGTCCGCTTCGTGGATCGACGCGCCGGCTCCCTCCTTGATGGCTCGCTGACGCTGCGGCTCAACCCGGTAGGTCTGCGCTACGTTCAGTCGCGCCTCGACGCGTTGCAGGAACTCGAGGGTTTGCTCGCCGGTGCCCCTGTCGACTACCTCCGCGCGTACGTCTCCGACCTCGGCGACCACCGCGCGCTTGAGCAGCTGCGGAGGATTCTCGGGCTGTTGACTTCTTTGAAAGTGGTTTCCGTACTGCCTCCTCCGGCGAGGGACCCCACGCCGCTGTCGCTCGTGTCGTTTGGGAGGTTGAAGGTGCTGGAGTTGAGAGGTTGTGATTTGTCGACGTCTGCTGCTAAGGGTTTACTCTCGCTCCGCGGTTGCCTCGAGAAGCTTATTTGCCATAATTCCACTGTGAGCTGCTCTTGATCTGAATTGTTCCTATTTTTCTTTGATTTATCTGTGTTTGGTCCTGCTCTCTTGTTCTCTTGATTGCATATTATTGATTTTTAAATTGAAATTAAGGAAATCCTGCTTTCCAAGTTCAGTATTGCATTTACTCTTATTAATTTTAGCATGTCATGCTAAATAAGTTGAATTTCATGATTTCGCTATAATTCCACTTTAAGATTTTTTTAGTGAAATTTACGTTTCTCTTATGGAATTTGAGGAATTTTCTTTTCAGGAGGACCTATTTGTGTTTATTCTTATTATTGAACAAGAATTTGTTTGTTGAATTTCTATATATATATTTTTTATAGTGTGTCTGTGCCCAAGAACGCCCCCTTCTGTGACATGTTTTGATTGAATATGTACCTAGGAAGCACCGACTCGGGTGCGAGAATCCGGTGCGATACGAATCCGGTGCAAGGATTCGATTATTTTCCAAAAACTAGGATACTGGTGCGATAGGATACGTTACATTAAAAAAAAAATTAAATACTCAACTATATTAAAAAAAAAAGAAATTCAAACACAAAAAAACTAAGAAAATCCAAGAAAATATATCATTCATATGGCAAAAACTTAAATGGAGCCTGCTCCACCTATCTTTAGGTGGAGCCGGCTCCATTTTAGCACTTATAAAATGTTTTAAGTATTTTCAACCGTATGGATGGAAAAATCATCGAAAAATAAATTTAGCGTGTCGATTTTCATAATTTGGTACCGCTTGATCCTCCCACTTAATCTGGTTGAAATTCTAAAATTTGAACCAGAAATTTTCATTAAGTGGAAGGGCCAAACGGCCACCAAATTATATGAAAATGGACATGCTTAACTTATTTTTCAATGATCTTCCCATCGATGCGGTTGAAAATACTTAAAACATTTTCTAAGATCAAAATGGAGCTCCACTTCAGATGCATGGAGCCGGCTCCATGCAAGTTTTCCTCCATTCATATATATCAAAAAATAAAGTTCACAACTAAAATAAAATATATTATTTTTTATTTATTATTTGACTGATAAAAAAATTTACCATTTATTTTAAAATAATAAAAATCAAAAGAGGATAATAGATATCCCACACACCGGCGACGAAGACCAAACTCGCGTCTCGATCTCACGGAGAGCGAGATCCAAGTGATCGATCGAACTCCGAGGAGATGTCACCGCTGATGATGGCCGGAAGCAAACACGGCGCCGTGCTTATGGAGGTGATCGTCATCGCAACAACACTCTTCCCAACGATCCCTTCCACCCACGCCGCAGAGAAGAAACCGAGACTCTGTGCGTCCACGCTCCCAACGTCGGTGGCCGTTGATGGTCGCGGCTCAAGATTCGTACGGGATACGTATCCCATATGAATCCCCTTCATTTTTATTTTATTTTTTTAATTTTTTGGATAAGATACGTATGGGATACGTATCCCAACCGTATCCATACGAATCCGTATGGGATTCGTACGAGACACGGGTTCGAAGGCCCAAAACACGAATCCGTGTTTCATAGATATGTACTGATATTTGGTTATTCTTTGGTGTTAAATTGGAGGCAAATGATTGGAGTTTGGATTGCATGTTTTCCTTGAAGATTCCATATGACTAATTTTTGAAATTTGAATTATTCATTCTGCCTGACATATTTATCTTATTATGCTTCTATTTTTTCTACAATTTATTATGCGTGTCTTATCATTTTCCCATTCATAATTATTTTTGAAGATTTAAATAATGCAGTTTGGAGATTCTGGCTTGTGTGATTTTTACTCATGTATTTTGTTCTGCTTGCTTGGTGGGCTGATTCAGAATGCCCTCAGGCATGTATTTGCCAGTAGGATTGCAGACATAAAGGATTCACCAGTGTGGAGTAGGTTGTCTTTTGTCTCGTGCGCGTATAATGGCTTGGTGCTTATGGATGAGTCCTTGCAGTTGCTTCCTGTTGTTGAAACCCTTGACCTGAGTCGGAATAGTTTCGCGAAGGTGGATAACCTTCGGAAGTGCATAAAATTGCAGCATCTGGATCTTGGGTTCAATCACTTGCAGACAATAGCATCATTAAGTGAGGTATGATTAGATCTTTTCCTTTTTTATTGTTATTAATTCTCTATAGGTAAATGTTCCTAAGAATTTTGCTTTTTCAAGTTTCTAATTTGTATTCCCTTATTGGACATGATCTTATGTATTTGTTGTGAAGAAGACTTCTTATTCCTTTTATTAAGAGAAAGACATAGCGGTACTTTAAACAGGGAGTAGAATTCAATATAAAGCTCTTCATAAAAAAATTTATATAAAGATATCCACTACTTTTGTGTGTCATTTGAATCTGTGAACAGCTGGGTATGTTTTAACTCATTAACCCTAAACCTCTACGTAATCATATCTGGCTATTCGTGAATCTTTAAGCAACCCTTCTAAGTAAATCTACCTTCTTATTGTTTTTTCTATAAACATCCTTATAGAATCTCTATCAAACATTTGGGAAATTTGGGTGTTGTTGAGGTTTTATAAATTCTCAGACAAGGATAACATTTGGTATGGCCTACCCAGAGTTGTTTTGGTAATAAAACAAATTCTCTAGCAAACTGAAAATAAACCATATTGTACATACTATTTTCTTCAAAAACTATTGAAATTTTTGAAAAGGCAATAGAGGCGATTGTGTTACTGGTTTAAGGCCATTCTAACGGGTAAGGTGGAAATTGATTACAGATAGACTAGCATGGATATTAGTTCACACATAATTGGATATTTAATAGAAAGGATTCTGTGTAACGCATCTCTTATTGCTTTATTTGTATGCTCCATATCTAAAATACTTCTAGATTATTTGATCAGTTCATTGGCTTAACACAGTTCACTTCCCCGATTGGCTGACTTATAGTGCTATGCGCTTACCTTATGTCGTATGTTTATTTATTGAAATGAGATCAACTATTTCTTTATCTATTTATTTGCTAATACTAGCTTAACTCATACAGAAAATAAAAAAATTAACTGCAGATATGGCGTTAAGGAGAATGGTAATAGATGATCTAGCCAGATTGTCATAGAATTAATACAGAACCTATTTTTCAGAATGCCAAATGATTTTTTTTTTTTTTTTTTTTTTAGCTTAATGTGAACTCCGCTTTTCAGAGACAATTAAACTGTTTCACCTGGTAAATAACTTTGAACATTTGCAATTTGTTACTTCACAGATTTCATGTCCTATTGTTAAACTTGTACTGAGGAACAACGCCCTGACAACTTTACGAGGAATAGAAAATCTGAAGTCAGTTCAAGGTCTTGATCTTTCCTACAATATCATTTCCAGCTTCTCTGAATTGGAGATCCTTTCAAGCCTTTCCTGTCTCCAAAGCTTATGGTTGGAAGGAAATCCAATTTGTTGTGCCCAATGGTATCGAAGCCATGTTTATAGTTTTTTCTCTCGCCCTGAAAAGGTGAGCCCTAAACAAACCATGTAATCGCAACTTGTGTCATAATCCATTTTTCTTTCTGAATTTCATAAATTAGCTCAATTTGTAGAATCTGTATTCTTATTTCTCTTTCATTTATGTCTCAGTTAAAGTTAGATGAAAAAGGAATTAGCACAAGGGAGTATTGGGAGAGGAATATCATTCTTGCAAGCAGGCAAAAGCAGCCAGCTGGTTATGGATTTTATTTTCCTGCAAAACACGATTCTAATGATGCTCGCAGTATAAATTCGAACAGGGTATGTTGACTTTTTACTTGATTCTTTTGTCTTTATGATCTCCAAGTCATCTCTTCTTGCTAAAATTGGTCACAATGACTTACCACTCAATCAAGATCTTGGGTGTTGATTTATACTCTTTTTGCTCATGTTATCTGTGTAAATATGTTGGAAAAAATGGTTTTCTAACTATTTGAAAATGTGCTCTAATTATAGAAAAAGAATTCTCGCCTTGCTTGCATTGAGGATGAGGAGCAGAGAAGATGCTTAATCACTGAAGCCTTGGATCAGGAATCGGCATCTTGTGACAGTGATAACACAAGGAAAGATGAGAATACCATTTCTGATGGTGAGTTAGAAATAGTTAATTTGATGAATAGAGTTGATTGTCTGAAGAAGGAGCAATCTGTGCTTTGGTTGCGGGAATTTAAGGAGTGGATGGATCAGAAAACCATAGATACTCTGGAAAGAAGCAACTGTGCAGAGTTTAAGACTGTACCCAGTGGAGAAGAGAATGTAAAACAAAGAACTATTCCGAATCTTTTTGGGGAGAGCTCAAGGTATGCCCAAGATCCAGTTCTAGCTTCAGAAGGTGGGAGCAGCTCCAATATTTTGGATTCAGATGTGTCATTTACAGATACTTATACCAGTGTCCAGGATACCGAGTTTGTTGGCACTGATGGAAAAGCCATATTGGAACCCTTTAGGATGAATGTTGCCCCATTTTCCACAACTGTCTCTGGCTTAAAAACTGTGGAAGTGAGTTCAAATCAAGGTCATCTTAAAGCTCATTTGCCAGCAAAAGGTTTATTTCTTCATGATTCTTCTGTTGAGGGAAGTGATCAGAGTGAATCAAGGAATAATTCAGCACCACTTACTGTCATTGACAAGATAATTGGATCTCGCTCCTATTCTACTTTGCCCGGGTCACCTCCTCAATATAAAGAGGATATCCTACACCGCCGCCTGAATTTAGAAAAAGAGTTCTGGCAACAATCAGCTGAGTACCTGTCACTAGCATCATCTGACAGTGACACCAGCTGTAGTGACAACGAATCATGTAGGTTTGATGCATCTGTTTCTGAACTTGATCCTGTGTCCACTCAGGGTTCCAATAAACAGGCCATCAGTGAGTGCACTTCTGCACTGAATGCAGTTAATTGTCATGAAGGAAGACATGAACATCCATGTTCCAATGACGATATTTCACTTTGTGATGAAGTAGAATCCAGAGTTGAAAGATTGTCCAATCATCAGAAACTGTTTTCCAGCCATGATGCTATGGATGATATGATTGGCAATGGTGTTGATCAAACTCTTAATCAAAATATTAGTAGCTTGAAAACATGGAAAGGCAAACAAAAGTTTAGACGAAAATTCATTTCACTTTTGGACAATTTCACAGGTTCAAAAAAATTAGAAGAGTTTCAAAAGTGTAGTGAGTATGAGATAAATGCAGTTGATTTGGATCCACCAAGCAAGCCTGTATGTAGTGTGAATCCTACATCTGCTTCACTGAGAGAAACTGATGTGGTTTTGTCACATGAATATGCAACAAACCCACCTACTAATGGTGCTTATTCTTCACCATTGAAGACAGAGTTGAGCTCTCTAGATCCTGATCCTGTTGAAGTAATAAAGGACTTTTTCCATGTCAAAATTGCTGATCCTAAAACTCTTGAAACTTGTGAAGCATTAGTTCGTTGTGATTGTGTATTGCAACTTGAATCAGCTTATCAAGAGAGGTGAACTTTGTTTAATTTTGCTTTCTATATTATCCAATACCTTTTAGTAGAGATTAGTAGGCATTTTTTTTCACATATTATTTGCTAGGGGCTACAAAGATTGTTTCATCTAAACCCATTCTTTTCTTAAAATTGTTCCTGTCCGTCCCTAATAAAATGATAATATATATATATATATATATATACCATGTTAATATTTTATATATATATGTTTTATTAAATACAGGAGCTCCCTGGCTTTGTCAAAACCTACTTGTGGCCGGTTCTGTTCTGTTACTTCTGAGCTTACAGTGAAAATGCAACATTCCTTTCAATAAAATCTAATTGTTTGGCTCTCTTTTTGTTGAATGATTCCACAGTTGTTTACGCTTTGGACAACTATAGATGCTTAGTGGACCATTGTTTTTTTTCATACTTTTGTAACTATAGGTTCTTCCATTTTTTTCATTATTGTTAATATCTCCGTTTACAACTTATGCAGTAACTTGCTGGTGTGTTAAATTTTCTCTTCTTTCTGCAGAGAAATTGCTATAGTGCGGAGCAGCGAGCATAGGTTGTATATGCTCCCTATTGATGCAGTATCAGATGGGCGAGGTTCGGTTCTCTGTGAGATGGATTCTTGTTATGCTACAATGTCTTAGGTTATTTTAGTTCCTAAACCATGCATTAAGTAAGGCTGCTCATCAGTTTATCCTCATTGAAGTTAAGAGGGGTCTAATTCAGAAAGTTTTTTCGCAGGAACTCTGCCAGGTGTTGTAGGATGCCATAGCCTTGAAGATGTAAAGGAAATTGTTGTAGGATTAGCATTGCAAGCCTTGAGGTCTGGATTTAGAAATTCATTAGGAACTTCATTTATTGACCAACAATTATTTATGATTTCAGTTTACTCTCTTGTAGGATACATATGGATGGCGACACTAATTATCTGTTTCTAACAAGGACTATAGAGAAATCAAGAGATCTACTCTATCTGTTACAAGTTTTTGATTCAATGGCATTACATCATAACCTTTTTCTACGAAGGTGATCACTTTTGCCGGTTCCTTTTTTTTTTTAATGAATGATAACAGTACCTCAGTTGTGATTTTACTCAATCTTTGCCTGCTTTTTTTTTCCTTTTCTTTTGAATTTCTTCCTTTTCATATCTCTGATTGGTTCATTTTGGAAATTCAAATGGCAGTTGGGAGCAAGTCCAGATCAAAATGCTTGAGAAACATGTACATGGACATCTAAAGATTGGCATACATTTTTACTCAATGTTACTGTTGTATTGTGGCCCTCCTTCAGGTAAACTTCTTGCATTTATTTGATTGAGCACATAATTGGAGCTTGTGACTTTGTTATAGTTGCTCTACTCTGGCATTTGATCTGTATATCTCTTAAAACCACCTGATGATTTTCCCTTAATCAGTGCCTTCACCTATTTTCATTATCCTTTGAAACCTGATTATTTGACAATACTGATCATATACTATAAATTATCAAATAAATCTGTAGAAAGGCTGAAATGTGCTTAAACATGATCCTAAATCTTCTCATGGAGTTTCATTTTTTGTTGATATTTTCCTAAATAGCATCTTTTATTGTTGCAATTATCTTTATCAGAAGTTCTTCAATTGAATTAAGTTTGTTTATTAGATCAATTTTTGTTTCCTGGTTTCTTTAATTGCTAGATCACATATTATGAAGTTCATGTTGAAACAAAATTTCAGTGAAAGGTTTTCAATGCTTTATTTCATGACTGAAACAGGAGAACAATGGCTTTCAAGATCGCTGTTTGTACTTGAAGGATATGTGATCATCTGTTTGGAGAACTTTGTACTATTTGGATCTTCGATAGATAATATGCAGTCGTTCCCCTCATATTACTCCATTGACTCTTGCTGCCCAATCCAGAACATACTTGAAGTGGTAATTCTCATTTCTCATCTCATTGATTTGAAGGATTTGTTTTCAACATCTTTTCCATTGAAAAAGGAGCATTTCTTACCTTTTCTCTGTTTATCTTTTGGGTAAAATGACCGAGATCTCTATTATTTTAACAATCCCTTGAAATGTCTGGGATAGAGCACACTTGGTTCGAGAACTTACCATGTCCTTTCCCATAATTGTCGTAGGGTGCTCTACGCTATTGATGAAATTCCATTAGCTTTCTCTTTTATTATCTTTTAGATTCTGATTATGCTCATTATTACCTGAATTGACATAATAAAATATAACTTGCTACTACAGGTTGTTGAACTTGATAATTTATCGGCCACCTTAACTGTTGACCTGAAGAACTCTGGAAGCACTTTCATTATCGAGGAAATTGGAATGGGAAACCAACCAGAGAATTCCTCATGGAAACTGAAATGGTACTCTAAGGACACTCTTCTGAAGTTTCTAGCATTGATCAAGGCAATTCATACTGGGCTTGCAGGGCATCCTCTACCTGTAAAATATATATCTTAGTATGTTCATATGTCTTGTGTTTTGTATTCTTTCTTTCCATCTATTCTTTTACATATCTTGGCTGATTTCTTTTTGTATAGTCTTTCTTTTCTCTTGAGTGCCTAGTAAGTCTTATTCCTTCCATTCTTTTATTTGCATTGCTCCAAGGTGTAAAGATGTATAGTGTGAGATACAGTCCAATTGTAAAGTATCTTGGATTAGTTTTGTGCAACTTCTACATGATATTTGTACAATTTTGAGTTCTTTCTCCAATGTTTACCCAACTTTTGTGGTTTTGTTCTTATTATATGCTTTTTCTCTGTGTTTTTCTAGGATTGAAGAGGCATTAACTTTGTTAGAAGGGTGTTCATGAGTCATGGCTCGGGCCGGTTTGGGTTTGCAAAAAAATTGAACTCCAACTGTACCTTTTGGAAACCCAACAATATTTTGTGCTATGTTTTAGTATTTTTTCATATTTTATTTTATTTTATTTTTTTGGTCAGTCTCTGAGTCATTTTATTTGTGAAAAGCCGTGGCTTTCCTTAGTCATCATTTAAGATGAAATTAATTAATTTTTGTAAGTCTAAAATTTAGAAAACATATTTTTTTTATAATAAATTAGGTAAATTACACAATTAATCACCCACCTATTTGTGTGTTTCTATTTTGATCACTCACCTCTAAAAAGTTACGTTTCGGTCATCCAACTTTAAGATTCTATGTTTTTAAATCACCCGATCTCACGGTGTTAATCCTGGAGCATGTTTGAAGGATTTCCAATCATATGGATGGGAAGATCATCGAAAAATAAGTTAGTATGTCAATTTTCATACAATTTGGTAACCGTTTGGGCCTCCCACTTAATCCGAAATTACGGGCCGCTTGATTTTTATAAAATAAGAAACTTCAAGTGGGAGGACCAAACGGTTACCAAATTGTATGAAGATTGACAAACAAGCTTATTTTTCGATGATCTTCCCATCCATACGGTTAGAAATCCTTCAAGCATGCTCTAGGTGCCGAAATGGGCACCGCACTATTAACACTATAGGGCCGGATGACTTAAAAACATAGAATCTTAAAGTTAGGTGACTGAATCGTAACTTTTTAAAAGTGAGTGACCAAAATAGAAATACATGAATAGGTGGGTGATTAATTGTGTAGTTTACCCTAATAAATTTTATTTCTGATAAAAAGTGGATGAGTCACATTCATTGATCATAAGAAGGTAAACAAGGACTACTGTCATTTAAGAGTAGTGTACAAGATATGTCCTTTATGTGGACCATCCCTAAGAGTCTATGGGCCCTTTTACATGTTAACTCAAAACCGTGCCGGTTATGATAGGTCCTCGAAGTCTGCCCCTAGTGAGTGTCGAGGCTCAGGCAAAGATTTTAATTTTCAATTGGCAAGGATGTGCCGGAAACCCTTCATGAGGTTGGGTTGTAGCCCTCCATCCATCATGAAGCGGTATAATGAGAAAACAGAGTATGTCCCTGTAGTTATTAGACTCCATCTCCTTGTATTCCCCTCTCTGATTGTTGGTATAATGAGTTTACAGAGTATGTCCCTGTAGTTGTTAGACTCCATCTCCTTGTATTCCCCTCTTTGATTGTTCTTCCCTTCACTTTTTCATACAGTGATTGTGACCGGTTCACTCCTTCAATTGTTAGGGGCCCTTCCCTTAAGATGTATCCTCCGGCGTTAGGCCACCTCTCTGTCTCTCTTGATAATATAGAAATAGAGTAAAATGAATTTTTTCCTCAACGTCTTATTTTAGAGCCAAACGGTTATTTTATTTCATTTTATTTCAAGGGCTTAGAGCAAAATGTTCATTTTGCTCTGGACAGTGGGTTTTTGGGGTTCCAGAGCAAAATCTCCACAAGCACCTGGGAAGGTGCATCATGTTGGAGGTGCAATTCTAAACCAAAACGGTCTTTGTAAGCATTTTTGGTGTTTCCATTTTGGCAACTAAAATGGTTATGGAACTGAAAGTAATAATAAAATATTGAAAATAAACATATACTAGAAAATGATCCATTTTTTAAAAAAAATTCAAAAACTTTTTTCACCAAGTATTTCTGTCACTTTCAATAACCGTGCCTTCACTAGATGTGTTCAAAGTTACATGAAGCACAACTGATTGGTTACTTGATAGAAGAGAAACACTACCAGATGATGCAACAAAAAACCCAATTGAAGAGTAACTCATGAATAACATTGCACATAAAATAGATACCAGCATTAAAATAACATGTTGGTAGCAAGGAGCAAATTGAGTCATGAGTAACATCTGAGAGTCACAACATAAGACACTGCTAGTTTCAAGGCAACAACCCTTGACAACTTTGTACAAAAAAGATATTAAAATCAGTCCCTCCAAAAAAGAATTATGAGATCATCAAATTAAACAGTCCGTTTCCCTCAGGAGGGTTAGGTGATCTTCCCCTAGGCAGACAAAACTGGGCATCCACCACATTCATCCAATTCCGAGATTTGGATGAGATACTGAATAATTTTCCGAGCAAATGATACTCTCTACAATAGAATCATACTCCACAGTAGAGCTCCAATGACCTTCAGGGGTGTTGTCGTAGAGCCATAATACCGGCTAGAAGAGCTGAGAGAGGCTGAGGAGGAATTCGTGGAAGGAGCCAGCGATGTGCCGTTCACTAAGGTTCCGTTCTTCCCACCACTGCACATGAAACACGGACGATTAGCTCAAAATGACACTGGACATTCATGACCCTAGCGATGACTTGGCAGATTAGAGGAGTTTCAATATTAACACCCAGAGGTTTCAGCTCAAACTACATGATGCCTAAGAAGGTTTCGGGAATCTTAATGTATAAGCCGATCAAACACTAACATTCAGAATTATCAAAATGCAACAAACTGAGAAGTATCAACACATACCTTCCAGGAAATAAACAGGTATCATGACCTGCATCACAGAAATAAATCAAATTATTAGCACTCAAGTGAAACAAGAATTTGACACTCTGCAACTACTTCATGTTTGCAATACCACCACGAGTCTCCCTGCTGTAACAAATTGGACTTACTAGGATCCGTTGTAGTGATTGCAGCAACACCATTGAAGTAGCAAGTCCCAGAGGCCATTCCCATCTGACGATAATATGCATTGAAAGCATAAGTAGCATGTGCCTCCACTGTATCTGGATCATAGCACGGCTGCCCCTGAATTAACACTGAGCAATCCACCTTCCCCGGCCCGCATGCCCAATCAAGTGCCGCCTGAAGCATCTTTGAATCTGCCCCGTCCCTCGCAATACAATATGTCTGATTTGTGGTATCATTAGCCAGCACCAATCCAGATCCTGTAAGGTGCAGGGTATAGACCGGTGCACCATTCGCATCAAACAACCCCCAGTACCGCTCTGACAGCGCCCCCGGCCTCAAATCCTCATCGTAAAGCTCATATATATAAGTGCTAACTGCCACACCGGGGTGTTTCGGAGTGCCAGTGTTGTTAAGCACATGCCGTATTAAATTACTGTTATACGTATCCGCATTGTCAACAGTTGCATCAGGCTCATTGGCATCCCCTTTCCTCGGCCACCCGGATTCCATGACTACAATAGGCACATTGGTGATATTCAAGTAGGCCATGGCGAAGTAGGCGGCATCAACAACAGCATCAAACACATTGGTGTAATGCAGCAAGGTGTTTGCATCAACAGCCTCCTTGTTTGGTGGGAGCGGCCGAAACAGGGCGTAGTCAAGTGGGACGACGCCATTGGACTGCATATAGTCATAGTATGGATAGACATTGAGCATGAGGTATGAGTTTGTCGATTGGAGGAACTTGAGCATGGGGACGAGGACAGGATCCCAGGATCGGTTGAAGAAGGCTTGCGATGGCGGGAAGGAGTCAAGTATGATGGAGGAGGAATGTGGGGATGAGACTTTGATTTGTCGGTCAAGATTTGCGGCAACAAGAGCAGAGTGGATGAAACGGAGGGCGGAGACCAGCACCGGAGCAGCATTAGGGAGGGCGGTGAGAACCTCAGAGCCAACAGCAATGGCGGTGATGTTGACCGCGGGGACATGGGCAAGGACATTGCGGGTGACCCAGTTGGCGGCAGTGGCATTGGACTGACCGACGCCGAGGAGCTGCTCATTGGGGACGGTAACGGTGACCCGAATGCCGGAGTTGGCAAGGGCGGCGAGCATCCCGGCATCGGCATCATAGAGCCGAACATGCCGAATTTGCTGAGCCTTCAGTAGCGCCACCACCTGCGTCGGCGCCGGCATGTCAGAAAGAGCCGTTCCAACGTTAACACCAACGAAGGCACCTGCCACGTCAGCAACCAACGGTTGTGGCGGAGGTTAGCAAAGACCCCTGATAAAATGATATACTACGCGCTTAAAATACGCCGTATGTGCATGATAATAAACTTGAGTTAGGGCATGCTATAATGCGCTCTTTAGCTGCGCGTTTTAGTAAACTAGTGTAGCAGTGTACTATACTACTGCGCTCGTATACGCGAGCTTATCCTAATCCGGCGAGACAGTGGAACGGAGACAGCTGGAACGCAAGGGGATATAGTGCTGATAGGAGTACGAATGTCACGTGAGGAAAGTCTAGTTACATAAATAGCCCTAATTGAATCACCTAGAAATTGGTAGAACGAGGGTATTTGTGTCAACATGTATCGACACTGGATTCACCAACCCTAAATTGACAAAATTTAAGAAACCCCCCCCCTGAAATCTTCTGAATTTACAAGGAAGTCCCCCAAAACACAAAACACTAATAATAATAATAATAATAATAATAATAATAAAATAAAATATCTCATGTAAATTAATTTTCATAACACATCATCAATAAACATAAATGCTAAAAAGGTACGGAAAAAAAGCAATGAGAATTAATGAGTGATGAGTAACAAGATGGATGGGACCAAAGAAGTATGTTTTTGACGTGAAAAGATTCAATAAACAGCGTGGGATGTCGTGTCAAATCCCACAAAACATTAAAAAAAAAATGATGTTATGTCGCCATTAAAGGACCAAAAAAAGCTTGGCTTTGTTTACACCTCCAAAACACAGTGTTGCTGTGCCTCTATGCTTTTATAGCATTTTCTTTGAATCAATGGCAATGTAGAAGATAGAAAAGAAGCTATGGGTAAACTATGCTTGTATTGGTTATGGACGAAAACAAAAGAAAATTAAAGAGAGGGACAGAAGAGAAGCAAAGGCATGTGCTTTAGACTTGAAAAGGAAAAGAAAATTCCAGTGCCACCTATCTCCAGCCACTGAATGCCAAGAAGCTTCATTGAGAAAAAAGAAATTTTTTTTTTCTTTTAAAAAAATTCAAGAATATGTTGAGAAGATTGATTAAATGCTATGAACATGTCAAGTGGAAAAACAGGGGCCTTTTAGTGTCAATGTTTCAGGTTTCACTCACTTCCAGCCTCAAATTACTAAACTTTGTTCAGAAACATGACAAAAATGGCTATTTGTTTTCAGAAATGAAGTGGTGAGTCTTTGAGTATCAGAGATTCAAGTGTCACTCACAACCATCTACTGAACAAACAAAGAGGAAATTGCAAAACTCTATTCATAAAAAAAGGGGAAATTACTCGTTTTCCAAAGATTAACCAAGTGGAAGTGGTTTGAAGCCAAAAAGCAGTGTCTTTGATGAACTACAAGGGGATGAAACGCATAAGGAGAAAAACAAGTCTTTGAAGTTCAAAGAAAGGAAAGTAGTACCTTCATCTGCAGAAGAGACTGAGAAAACTAAGAAGAGAAACAGGAGCAGCGCCATGGCTGAACTCCAAGACCAACTATTTCTCATCAGAAGCTCACTTCCAGCTAAAAAAGATGGAAGTTTTTCTCTACAGCGGAGCAAAACCCTTTTCTAGAAACAGGGGAATGAATAGAACCCGGAAGTGTGGTTCCAGGAAAAGGCTTGGGTTTTATGTAAGTGGCGGCCCAGAGGTGTATATGAAAATTTAGAAAATAAAGGGGGGTTTCTGTATATTCGCAAAACAAATAACATATTTTTACAAGGGCGTATATGCAAAACAACGTTCGCACAGCCCCTGGACCTGTACATCCGTTGATGATCACGTGGCGCGTGTCAGGGATCGGACGGCTTAGATTGCATCAAGTTTGGGTCGGGACCCTGTAAGCGTGGGCCTTGGACAGTGGAAAAGCGGGCTAGTCGCGATCTTCGATGTTGGGCTTGGTATGACGTGGCATCGAGTTGGACCGCATCCAACGGTCATATTTCGAACTGTGTCCTTGTCTTTTCTTAACTAGTTAACTAGAGACTTGGATTTGTCACCAGATTATCTTACTTTTTCATTACGTGGCGTTATGTGATTGGGTTATCTGGGCTGCTGTTCACTTTTGTTCTTTGCGAGTTGGGAACAACTGTTTATGGGTCTGAGCGCGAATCTCGATGGATGATTCTCCTTTGTTGATCCGGGTCTGGACACGGATCCGAAATAAAGTGGGTCGGATCCAAAAGTAAGAATTAGATGGTTAGGGCCTAGGGGCCGATCCGAGAGAAAATGGAGAATGGACAATAAATTTAAACAGGATTTAAAAACAAAATGGAATTACAAATTTACCCTCAAACAAGATGAAATTACATACATATCCCTATATATTTTATAATAAGGTATATAATATTAGGTTTAAAATGTTCGTATGTATCCCTACACATATTGTATTTATTTTATTTTATTTTTATTTTGAAAAGACAATAAGTAGTACATTGAAATGGTCATAATTCAAACTAGACGGTGATTAAGAGGTAGAGTTCTGGTACTTGTCACGTCCCAAATCCGGGTCCTGAGCCTCGGACACATGACAGACGTCGCATGCTTATAGGGTGCCCCCCCTCCTTCCTCAAGCATGCCAGGCTAAATAGTTTCCTGGTACCAAACATAATACATAGATACAACGGAATTAATAAATAAAGTGAGATTGGGGTTTACGCAACCCCGTATAATACACGAGTCACCCCTAGTATCTCACAACTAATACAAAATAATATGTATCAAATCTCACACTTTAAATGAAAACGAGTAGCGAGATCTACAAACCTCAACTACTATAAGAAATGCAGGTGAACCACCCCGCAGAGAATCCCATCCTACGTCCTGGTCCTAAGTCTCGTCGTCACCTTTAGAGGGAAATCAACAGGGGGTGCTGAGCCAATCGATTAAGGCTCAGTGGGCACACATATAAAACATATGGATGAAAGAATATAAATGCAATGAAATCTCAGTAAATAAGAACTTCCGGCCAACGACCCAAAACATCAACATGTAAAAAATTATTGGGCTTGCGGCCCAAAAACCCACATGTTTGATCACTGGGCCCAGGGCCCAAAATTTCTACAAATATAAACACCGGGACCGCGCCCTAAAATATCATACTAATCATATGGGTAAAGAAAACATAAATGCAAGAGATATATCAGCAAATATATAAGTCGGGCCCATGGCCCAAAGCATCGACATGTCAAACCTTCCGGGCTCGCAGACCCAAAACACGTGCATGTCGAAACCTCGGGCCCGCGGTTCAAAACATCAACTCAGAAAATATGCTATCAAAGCATAAAACACTACCGATCCCCTAATGACCACTCGGTTCTCGGTCCATCCTCGGAAGGCCTGCTTAAGCCTTACGTCCGGCTCCCGGATATATCACGTAGGATGAGCATGTAGGCCCCGTCAACTCTCAGATCATCACAGTGGATAGAGGCTAACTCTCAGATCCCTCCATGGATCAAGTCTCACATCGACTCCTATATCCCGCAGTGGGCCGAGTCTAACACGACTACTAAGTCCCACCACGGATTGAGTCTAACTCTCAGATCCCTCCATGGATCGAGTCTCACATCGACTCCATGTAAACCCTGTGTCATCACACGGCCTGATTCACAAGGCATCAACTCTCAGATCCTCACAGTGGATAGAGTCTAACTCTCAGATCTCTCCATGGATCGAATCTCACATCGACTCCTATATCCCGCAGTGGGCCGAGTCTAACACGACTACTAGGTCCCACCACGGATCGAGTCTAACTCAAAAACACGGATGTGAAAATCGACAAGATCCGAAATGCGAATCAATCTCACAAAATCACACGTTCATAAACCAAACCATATACCGACCTCATCAAGCATATTCAACTCCAATAATGCATACAAAGGAGCAACAATGAAGCAAAGCTGTTAAACCCATTTTAACAAGCTTAAAGCTTAAATCATCATCAATCCACAAAACCTCAAACTCAACACCGGTATTAACAGGTGTGCGCCCATACAAACACCTCCTAATAGTTCCCAACGAAGTTTAAGGAAACCATGACAGCCAAATAACACAAATGTAATTTGAAATCCTAGCATACCTCACTTTTGAAAATCTACATATGCAAGGTTTTAGAAATTGTTTTCCATGTGTTTTCCGTATGATTACCCACCTTTTTCGCTTCTAGGACCTACTTGGGTCTGAGCCTTCCAGTTGGATCCAAGACCATTTCATCACGCCCTAAACATGGTAAATATCTATCACACAACCATTTGTGACAAACAAAATGCAATACATGCATTAAAATACTTAAATCTTGAATTCACCGAAATGTTGGCTTTTTAATTTATAATCGACGAATCCGGCTCTTAGACACCAGCCAATACTATTTTCCTTAGTTTAACATATCCCCGAACTATCGGGACAATCAAAATAGAATTCCGAGCCTTTTGAAAAGAAAATATTGAAAATCGCTATTCCTGGGTTAACGTAGCAGCTATAGTAACCCTGGCAAGATTTCCTCTATTTTTAGAGCTCAACACTCTACATTCAAACATCTATCTTTACTCAAACCAATTTATAGAGAACATAAATTGATAAGCAAATGCAATTGAACTAAAATCAAGATAGGAAATACAAAGGAATCCACTTTAATATAGACAATAGCTTTACTCAAAACCCAATAGTTAATTATCTATGTATTAACCAAGGAACACAAATGTCACTACATAGGGGATTACATAGGGGTCATTTGGTTTGTTTTCCATTTTCTGTTTTCTGAAAAGGTGGAAAACACAGAAAATGAAAATGATTTTCTGTTGCGTTTTCAAAAACTCGAAAATGAAAAAGTTGTTTGGTTTGGTTTATTAGAAACTGTTTTCAGAATTAGAAAAATGGAAACTGTTTGCAGAAACAAAAAATGAAAAATGACAAACATGATATTTTTATAAAATTCAAAATATAAAAAATAACAAACATGATATTTTTATAAAATTTAAAATCTAAAAATAGCAAACATGATATTTTTATATATTTTTATAATAACAAAAGTTCAAGAAAATATATTTTAAGAAATAAAAAAAGACAAGCATGATATTTTTATAAAGTTGAAAATATAAAAAATAACAAACATGATATTTTTATATATATTTCTATAATAACAAAAGTTCAAGAAAATATATTTTAACAAATAAAAAAATGACAAACATGATATTTTTATATTGTTCAAAATATATTAAAAAAAACATGATATTATATATATATTTATAAGGGTAAATTTAAAAAAAAAAATCCATGTGGTTTCACATATTTGCATAATAGGAAAAGTGGTTTTTTTTTTCCGAAAAAAACCTTGTGTTTTCTCTAGTTAACAAAAAAGAGAAAAACTGTAAACTTCCAATAGCGGCGTTAAATTGACAGGGGTATTTTCATCAAATTTTGTAAAATAGATGCCAAAAATTATATAAAAATTGCCCTAAATTGAATTTCTTTCAAATCTGCATCAATTTGAGAGATCAAAACAAAAAAAATGTATAAAAATGCCCCTACCAACTAAGCATAGGTTAACACTGTTAATGGAAGTTAACGGTTTTTTCTTTTTTTGTTAACCAGAGAAACCACAAGATTTTTTTCGAAAAAAAACCACTTTCCCTATTATGCAAATCTGTGAAACCACATGGTTTTTTTTGTTGAAATTTACCCTATTTATAATAACAAAAGTTCATGAAAATATATTTTAAGATATAAAAAAAATGACAAATATGATATTTTATATATTTTTCTAATTATTTTTATAGTTTGGTGTATTTACAATTATGCCACTGCGTTTTCCAAGAGCCAGAAACGACTTTTTGGCATTTCCGTTTTCCATTTTCCATTTTCCAACCCCATTTCATTTTCTGCATTTTCACGAAAATGACCCAACCAAACGCGTTTTCACGTTTTCCGCAATTTTGCAAAAAATGAAAAACGACGAAAACGTCGAAAATGCCCGAAAACGCTCCAACCAAACAGGCCCTTAACTTCTCTTAATGGCTAGAGGCATTAACCATGCAACCACCCTTTTACCTCAAGACGATCATATACAAAACATATTTGTAATATACCTATTGCACCGGCCATATTCAACAAAGATATGAGATGAGGACTATGCATGATTAAGCATGCATCCATACAGCACAAAGGATAGCAAGTTTTAATAACTAAAATGTCCCAAAGTATTATTAAAAGAAGTCTGAATTCTATGACATGGTAACATTTCTATAATGTACAGTTTTAGACAACACTTTAATGTTGCTTCAAATTAGATGCAGATTACTGCCATTCCATTTATTTACCTAATCCCAAATGGATACTACAAAGTAAAAATATTTGTCATACTAGCAGATTATCCCAAGAATTTGCCACCATAAGCAGACTTATCAACATACAGGATCAAAAAGGATTTGGCGTGTATAGATAATGATTTCATTGGCTTGCCCCTCCAATTGTGACTAAATCCCACTAGCTTGCAACACTCAAGTGAAGCCTAAACAAGAACTTATTCTCTAACTTCAGCTTCACCAAGTCCAGTTTGAATTAACAATGTGGATGCCCATCACTTCTGCAAACTGACAAAATTTCAGATTCATAATGCCACACCAAAAGTCAGAATGCTATTTGCTACCAATCCATAAGCTACCAGGTTCCTTCTCAGGCAGAAAACATTCATCTTTACACTATAATTTAATTAAGATGCTCCATATAGTTCCCAAGAGTATTTCTAATCACCAAAGAATTACAGAAAAGAAATTCCTGATGGCTCCATGGTCCTGGATGACCACACCATACCATGTCAACATGAATGTGTAATAGTCAATGGCATTTCCAACCCACTTCATTCGAATTAATCCCTTTTTAAGTACTTCTCACTTTGCACAACATGAATAAGAATAATAAATCTCTTTTATCAGAAAGAGATTGGATCCACAGGTGCCCTCAAAATCAATCACAATCATTATAAAAGTATTTCATAAAGTACTTCTCAAAGCTCACTGCTTGTAACATGCATATATGCCCAAGTAGACCACCCAGGATCTCATTACTACCTTACAATGCATTACTTTTTTTTTAACAGAAAGAGTGGCTAGCCAAGTGGCTAGCTACTAAGTCGAAGTCAAGGGCGTGCAGAGTCCTTGTCATGAGATAGTGGAGGATGGGGTACATGCACAATGAGCAAGAAAGTCCCACTCACTACCACTGTTCATGCACTCAGAAAAGTGCCCTCACCCATGGTTCGAACTTGCGACCTCAATGAGGCGAAGCCCTTAGTGGGGACCTGAGTACCAATATGACCCAAGGGTCGTTGGATAAAGACAACAACTCTTGAATTACAGCTCAAAGCTAAACAATATCAATAGAGACTACTTGGAATCATTACACTATCAGCAATCACCACAGATGGGAAGCTTACAAAATATATTCATACCCTAATCAAACTCACATCTTCATATAACATGAAGAAATACAATTTTCCCTAAATTATGCTAAGTTTCATCATGAACTGGTTACATGAATAAATAGAGAAAGCAAATTTCAAGGATTCTGGCATTGAAATGTCTATCCTAGTTTTTCTATTTGATATGCAAGCAACCTTTGGTTCAAGAGAAGATATTGTTGGAGAGAACAGACGATCACAATCTAGAAAACGACGTTAAACTACAATTAGCATGGGGGCGTGTTACTGTCTGTGTTGATCTCTGATTTTTAGAGAAAAACTCGCCTGTGACCTAAGCACGGTTATTGTAGCAACAATGCTAAACTTCGAAAATTCTCCCAGGACTGCAATCTTCCCTTCTTTGTGTAGAATACAAACAATAATCAAGCAAGACACACAATTTTAGCGTGGAAAACCCTTCAAATCGACGAAAAAAACCACGAGACTCCTTAGAGCCACTTAAACCCTTTCCACTATGTCAATAAAGGGGATAACAATGTCTTATCTAGATTCAACTAGAGGCATACAAGCTTAGAGGCATCAACACATGGATAAAAAACCCGGTAGATTAGGAGAGTCACTCGCAAGGATTCTTCTCGATCCCAAATTTTGAGCTAAATCCGACACTGATTTATCGCTCTATCGTCTTGCATGCCCTGACCCCTTATTTCTTCTTATTCTCTTCTTCTTAATTTCTCTTCCTATGATAGCCTCTCATATTTCTATCTCATCTACAATACCATCCTATTGTTGACATAGCTTCCTTTTTTTTATAATTATGTGGGTGGGACTCACAGTTATTTATAGGTCCCCCAAATTGGGGATGAGCAAACAATTCTCCCCCTCAGCACCATTAATTTGAGGGGCTCAACTAAGCCTGCTCTTTGCATGTATGTTTCAAGCTTCTCCCTCGGCAAAGTCGTTGTCAGTATATCTGACCCATTCTCACTAGTATGTACCTTCTCCAAGTATACCTGCTTAGACTCCAAAACATCTTGAATCCAATGATACCTGACATCAATGTGCTTGGACTTCGAGTGAACACTTGAATTCTTGGAGAGATAAATAGCACTCTGACTGTTACTACAGACAATGCACTTCTCTTGTTGCATACCCAATTCTTCAAGAAATTTCTTTATACATAAAATTTCCTTGCAACCTTTAGTAATTGCAATGTATTCAACTTCTGTGGTGGATAGGGCAATGCACTTCTATAGCTTTGATTGCCAAGAGACTACTCCCCCTATAAAAGTCACTATAAAAAAAAAAACAAAAAACTTCATGGAATCAATATTACCTGCCATGTCCGAATCTGTATACCAATCCAAAATAGTCTCACCACTGCCAAAGCACAGACATACTCGAGAAGTACCTCATAGATATCTAAATATCCACTTCACTGCTGCCTAGTGCTCTTTTCCAGGATTGGAGAGAAATCTACTCACAACCCCAACTGTATGAGCTATGTCTGGCCTTGTACATACCATGACATACATTAATCTGCCAACTACAGATGCATAAGGAACTCTACTCATTTCTTCCTCTTCCTTGACACTTGTAGGACATTGCTTGAACTGAGTTTGAAGTGGCCTGCAAGTAGAGAAATAACTACCTTGGCCTTACTCATATTAAATCTCAAGAACTTTCTCAATATAGCTTTCTTGAGATAGCCTTAGCTTCCCATTCTTTCTATCACGAGAGATCTTCATGCCAAGTATTTGCTTTGCAGTTCCCAAGTCTTTCGTAGCAAAAGACTTGCCCAATTCTCTATTCAACTCTTCAAATTTTCTTGCATTATGTCCTACAAGGAGCATGTCATCAACATATAACATGACAATAATGAAGTCAGCTCTAGAGTATTTCCTCACAAACACACATTGATCAGATGCAGTTCTGGTGTACCCATGATTCATCATAAATGAATCAAACTTTTGTACAACTGCCTTGGAGCTTGCTTAAGCCCATACAAGCTCTTTTTTAGCCTGCACACCATATGCTCTTTAGTCTTGACTTCAAATCCTTCTGGTTGCTCCATGTATACTCCATCTTCTAGATCATGCTCCATGTATACTCCATCTTCTAGATCATGTAGAGAAAGGCAGTCTTTAAATCAAGCTGCTCTACCTCTAAATTCAAGTGGGCAGCTAGACTGAGTACAACTCTAATAGAAGTCATTTTCACAACAGGGGAAAACATTTCTTCAAAATCAACCCTTTATTCTGGCCAAAACCTTTCACAACCAATATTGCCTTACCTTGGTTGTGAGCTACGATTTTCATTCTTCAGCCTGTACACCCACTTGTTCTTGAGTGCCTCTTACCCTTAGGTAACTTCACAAAATCATATGTGTGGTTCTCATGCAAGGACTTCATTTCCTCTTGTATGGCTTTCAACCACTCCTGCTTCTTAACATGCAGCATGGCTTCTTGGTAGGTTTCCGGCTCACTACTGTCACTAAGCATAATATAATCATTTCCAATGTATCTACTAGAAGGACGGTGATCCGTAGTAGATCTTCTCAACTAAGGCTCAACAGGTGGTACTGGTGATGATTGCTCTACTTCTTCAACTGGCTCTACGTCATCAGGTGGAAGGGCTTCATCATTAACTGTCTCATCACCATCTTCTTGAACTTCTTTAGTACTATTCCCATATGAGGAGGGATAGGATCCAAATTAACAGGAATTTCAACAGAGGAACTAGAGCTTTCACCCTTGTCACCATCATCATTCACCTGGTCTTCAAGGAACACCACATCTCTGCTCCTGACAATTTTTTTGTTCATTGGATCCCATAATATGTACCCAAACTCCTCGTGGCCATACCCCATGAAAATACATGGTTTTGCTTTATTATCAAGCTTGGACCTATCATCGTTAGGAATGTGAACAAAAGCCTTGCAACCAAACACTCTGAGAAAGATTTATCAAGTCAATTGTCATTCTCATAGCCTCCTCCAAAAATAGTTTAGGAAGCTTAGCATATGACAACATACATCTGATTCTTCCCTTAATTGTTCTGTTTATTCTCCTGCTACACCATCGAGCTGAGGTGTCTTAGCAGGTATTTTTTCAAGCCCGATTCCATGGAGTTTGCAGTAGCTCTAAAATGGACCCCTATATTCACCACCATTATTTGCCCTGACTGATTTTAGTTGTTTTCTTGTTTCTCTTTCAACCTTGACATGAAACTCGTTGAAAGAATCAAAAACATGGTCTTTGGTATTCAGAGCAGTGGCCCAAATCTTCCTTGAATGGTCATCGATGAAGGTCACAAAATACAACGCTTCTCCAGGTGTTTTCTCTTGCATAGAACAAACATCAGTGTGAATCAAATCAAGAATATTTGATTGTTCTGAATGGAGGATGTGAATGAATGGCTACTCTATGAGTTTTCCTAGCTAAGCAATCAATACAAGCTTTACAAGTCATACCTTGCAGGTTGGGTAGACATTGTTTACTAGCAAGAAGCTCCCTTCTCACTGATGTGGCCAAGTCTCTTGTGCCATAGATCTTTGCTTCCACCCTTCTGAATAGCATTTATTTCTCCTTTGCGAAGCTTAGCTTGCATAACATAGAGTGTTTTCATTTTCATTCCCTTTGTAACCATTAAAGAGCCTTTGGTGAGCTTCCACTTACTTTCACCAAATCATGTAGAAAAACCCTCATCATCAAGCTTGCTCGTGGTGATCAAATTCAATCGAATATCTGGAACATGCCTGACATCTTTGAGTAGTAGTTTATACCCAAGATTTGTCTCCAAGCAAATATCACCAATACCCATAATCTTGGATACGTCAGGGTTTCCCATGCATTATGACATTCCCAAATTGATCACTACTAGAGTATGAAATAAAGAGGTCACCATGTGGAGTGACATGAAATGCGGCACCAAAGTCAATCACCCAATTACTCTTCTGGCATTCTAGATTAACACAACTTTCATCACTGACACTTGTAACTTCACCATCAGCAGCTACTGTATTAGTTTCTTTTTCTTCTTTATTTCTCCACTCTTTTCTCTTTCTAGGAACCTGCACTCCTTTATATGGCCCATCCTATTACACTAAAAACATTGTTTGGTTGGCAGGATTTTGGATGTATTTGTTTGGCTATATTTGGAATATAATTACATGTAATTTCAAATCTGAGATTTTTAAAAGCAGTTGTTTGGTTGGCAGGATTTTGGATGGATTTCAAACTCCTTGTATTTGGAAATACACCATATGGGGTATTTTGAATTACGTCCAAATCAGGCGTAATTCAAAATCCAAGTACTTGGAATTCAACCCACGAGCACAGCACGTGAGGCTTCCTTTCCTCTAGGGGTGACGAGATTCACCCATTTTGTTTTCACGCCCTAGCTGCGACTCTCGCCCGAGCCCCTCTCCCGATCTTCATCTCTCCCGAGCCCTAGTTGCCTTTCAAGTCTCCGATAGCCGGCATCATCTTGCCCGAGAGATGTCCGGAGCGCCCCCGTCCCTCCTGATTCAGAGTTCCCACCGAGAGAAACCAACCCACCCTCCCTAGCTACAGAGAGAGAGCTCGTCATCTCTACCTCTCCTGTTCCGGTCTTCTGCTAAAGTATACCTTCTCACCCATTTGAAACCCTAACCCTAGCCCTACCACATAATATGGTGATTCCTTCATGTTTGTCCATGATCTTTTATCTTCATGACCTTCATGGTGATTCCTACCACATACTTAATGATAGCATAAAGATGAGTTTCTTGATTTTCTTGCATGAGTTTCTTGTTTCTATTTCATTGGTTTCTTGATTTTCCTCCATGGGTATCCTTATTTTCATTCATAGGTTTCATGAACTTATTTCACTCCTTGTTTCTGTTGCCATAGTCAGAGGTTAGCCAAAAAGAATTTTCGGACTTTATGCGAGGGATAAGTGAATAAGGACTAGTGAAACTGATAACCAATAATCTATATAAAGCTTGCAAGTCATGTTTATTACTCTAGTTTCATTGATTATCATAGTTGTGGTTTAGTTGATATCATAAATAATCAAGACAAGAAATTGACAATAAAAATTGAACTCACACACAATCCAACTGGTTTGAGTTTGAATGTATTTGAATATGAGAAAGATGGATTGGCAGGGGTGTGTTTGAGTTCAAGTATATGCTCTGAATTTGAATCTAGGAACTTAAATTAGAAAGGAACATAATAGAAATGAAATGTTATCTTTGGTACATCAACTTGAATGTTGAATGGTGAAGTGGCCGGGCAACACAAGGCCTGCCAACTAACATAATGAGAATGGAAAAGGAAAATAGATTTTATTTCATGACACTACAAGAAATCAGGCATTTCGCGAAGAATTTCATGGTGGTTTAATAAAACCGCCTCTAATTGCAGCATTAGTGGCAGTTATCATGGCGGTTCTATTGACCGCCGCAGCTTTATGGGAACCACCGCTAAATGCATGCTTTTTCACTGTGGTTTTATAAGAAACTAAAATCTCTTACCAATTAGGAACAATCATAAATCCTACAGTTTGCAACTTTATTTAAGCATTATGTATTTGTTTACATCAGATAAATAACTTGGTGCTACAATGATACTATTGGAAACTACTAAATACTAGATTTACTTAGGTCTAATACCCAATTTAGTCCCTCTATTATATTTTATTTCATGACACTACAAGAAATCAGGCATTTCGCGACACTACTAAATACTAGATTTTATTTCATGACACTACAAGAAATCAGGCATTTCGCGAAGAATTTCATGGTGGTTTAATAAAACCGCCTCTAATTGCAGCATTAGTGGCAGTTATCATGGCGGTTCTATTGACCGCCGCAGCTTTATTGGAACCACCGCTAAATGCATGCTTTTTCACTGTGGTTTTATAAGAAACTAAAATCTGTTACCAATTAGGAACAATCATAAATCCTACAGTTTGCAACTTTATTTAAGCATTATGTATTTGTTTACATCAGATAAATAACTTGGTGCTACAATGATACTATTGGAAACTACTAAATACTAGATTTACTTAGGTCTAATACCCAATTTAGTCCCTCTATTATACCGAACTGACCCTTTTAATCTCTCCATTATAAATTGAGCTTTTTTGGTCCCTATACTTTCAAAATTGAGAAATGTTAGTCTCTTCCACATGCCTTTTTGTCCTTGTACATATGTCTTTTAGGCCTTTTTCGTCCCTGTACATATGCCTTTAGGGACTGGATTTTTACAATCGTGAAAGTAGAGAGACTAAAAAGGCTCAATTTATAATGGAGGGACTAAAAGGGCCGGTTTGGTATAATAAAGGGACTAAATTGGGTATTAGACCATTTATTGCATGCTTATTATTGACCATACTGAATATGTATAAACAAATCTTTAAATTAAAATTTGTAATTAATTATGAATTATTAATAATTTTTTATTTTTAAATTTGAATTGAATGGAGTTCAATGGTATGAGATAAAGGTAAAAAAAAATTATTATTGTAAAAATAAAATAGGTTAATAAAAAATAAAAAATAATGTAAAAGATTGATTGGCACGCAGGGCTCCGCAGTGAATTAGTGATTCTTAATATCTAATAATAATAAAAAATTAAAAAAAATTACAACTAGATTGGTACTCGCGGTGGTTCAAACCGCTGCGAAATGCCTAGTGTGGTATGTCACGCCCATGACATGTAGTAGCGGTTTATAACCGCCGGGAAATGGTCCATGCGATAGCGTTGGTTGTACCCACGATTGTCCAAAACCGCGGGGAAATGCCCTCCTGAAGCTAGTATTTGAGGTGGTTTTCTAACCACCGTCATAAGCATTTCGCCAAGGTTCAAACCGCCGCGAAATGCATATAAAACTGCCCCTAAATGCTTTTTTTTTCTTCTAGTGTGAGTTTATTGATTTTAGTGTATAATTTACCACTAGTTCCTTGATTTAATATCACTAGTTTCTTGATTTTTTTTCTTCGTGTTCCCGATTATCTTGCAGTATCATTGTTAGGGATAGTGTTTGATTAGGGATAGTGTTTATTAGGAGGTTAGTGTTTGTTTGTATTAGTTCTTCAAGAACTAATAAACACTGTTAGGATGTTTGATAAATATTGGCTTATATTTGCTACCATTAGGATTTGTGATAAATATGTTCTTTTGTTGCTTCTACATCTTTATTGTTCCAAACATGTTTCTTTTCTTACTTGATAAACTGTCATTTTCTATCTTTATAGGGAGAAAGAGATGGATTACTCTCATTTTATTTGAATTACAATGTTTTTAAATTACATTGTTTTTAATTTCTAAATTTTTGTGATGTATAGCATATTTGCTTCATTATCATACAATGGATGGGATTAAAATGTCAGAAGAAAGTCAAACTTCATTACCGAGAAGTCCATCCAAAAAAATAGGTGAGCACAAACGATGGACACTAACTGAGAGCCATTTTTTTCTTACATTTTATGGCTAGTTAAGAACATCAAGGTTTGAAAGTTGATAAGGGTTTCAAACCACAAGCAATACATGCTGCGATCATGGCTCTAAAGGAAGATTTTGGGGTGATAGTGATAGAGGCAAATGTGACTAATCACCTCAGGACAATCCAAAAAAGGTGGGCGAGAATCAAGAAACTGAAAGAGTTGAGTGGAATGGATTGGGACAGTAGTAAGAAGATGATAATCATGAGAGACATAGAGTATAGAAACTACATCAAGGTATTAATACTTGTTTCATTTAATTATTCACTTGATCATCTTACTAATTTTAGCATTTAATGCAGATCCACCCATAGGATGAGCCTTTCTTGAACAAGCCAATTGAGGATCATGACCTACTAGAGACTGTATGTGGCAATGACCAAGCAGCTTGGAGTCATGCCATGCCATTTGGTGATCCCATTGGCACAAAAATGGACTAGGTGGCTTCACAACCATTTCCTTCTGCTTACAATTTGGATGATATCTCAAATGACGACATAAAATGAAGAAGTTCATGCACTGCCGACCATGCGTAGTCAATCCAAAATACACAACCTGAATCTGTAACCCCTACACTAGCAAAGAAAGGAAAAGGAAAGCACAGAACAAGTAAAGAGGCTCTAGAAATTAAAGAAATGTCTTCCAATTAAAGAATCATTTCGTATGCTCAGTAACCATTCCATAAAATTTGCATAGGACCTTTCTATAGAGTGTTTGAAGTTGAGTGAATAGGGATTCTCAGACCGTGAAATAAACAAGGCTTATGATTATTTGATAGTTGATGATGCTAGAGCTAAAAGCTTTATTGGAAAAGCTGAACGATTTAGAAATTTTGGGCGGAGGAGTTCCTCGAGGCACTCCACAATCAAGGGGAAGGCTCTTGAGGCTTCAACTAGGTTTGTGATTTTTATTATTTCATAGAATATGAAAATGCTCACTCTTGTGATGACCAAAGAATTTACTTTAGATAACTTCTTTCTATCTTGATTGCATGAGAACTTAAGGAAAGTTGGGTGAAGAATTGGGGGCAGTATGACATATACTAGAGCCCCTAGTCCTCTTGTTGTTGATGAAGTTTGAAGAGGAAGACTTTAGCATGAATGACATGAATTTTCTGTATTGAGTTGTGATCACATTCACTGTTTGTTGGATGATAAAACCTTATGAATTTTCTGTATTGTTATCAAAAATTGGATGGCATTCACTGTTTGAATGGAATTGCTTGTGATTATTTGGCAAGATTGTTATTAACAATTATATTTGTTATTAAAAAACAATGAAACCATGAGCAACAGATTTGTTTGATTATTAGAAGTTATGTTTATGATTATTTGGCAGGAGTGTTTGAAGTCGAGATTTTTTTCTTTTGATCTATATATGGATTTTATATGTGTAAAGGATCAATATTGTTACATATTACTTTGACATTAGCAATAGGTTCAAAAGTATGCTCCATATTGGTAGTTTCTTTTAACTTGAGTTATATATACCTAAGTTAGTAAAAAACGGTACGTGTATAGTACGTTAAAATTACGTACGTGTATTTTTTGGCAAATGTACGTGTATTAAAACGGTAAAAATTCGACCTTAAAATACGGAAACGGCAAATTAAAATAATACGTACGTACGTGTATAATACGGCTTGTCATGAAAAATACGTACCTAAAAATACGGATACATAAATTACTTATATTTATTTAATTTTATTATAATATATTAGATATTTCACCAAAGAAGTGAAGAACTAATTAAAGACATTAATATTCAATGTGATTTATGATTAAGCAATTTGACACAACACAATAGAGTCTAACAAAATTAAAAAGACAATACTCGAATGTAACTATGGGAAAGAAAAGACTCCCACAACTAATCCAAGTTTAGAAACGAATCAAGATCATCATCATTCCCATTTGTTGGACCAAGATCAAAATTGCGGTCTTCCATCTCTGTTGAATCACTAGCCTCTTCTTCTGGTGGGTCTATATAATCAGGAAGTTCACTGAGCTTTTCAAGATCAATTGGCACTAAGTCTCTTGCTTCCAATGTGTTGAACTTTTGCATCATCATTGTATTCATCCTTACATAGACAAGAGTGTCTAGCATAATAGGTGACAACCTATTTCTCTTCTTTGTTTGTGCAGCTTCAAATGCACTCCAATTTCTTTCACAAGGTGATGAACTACAAGGCTGACTCAATAAGCGTATGGCATGCTTTTGTAGCACTGGAAGACTATCTCCACAATAATCCCACCATACACCTGCATAAACAATTTATTCAACAAATGAAATAGATTGGCACATATGGTATTCTTGAATACATGCTTTCATAAAAGCTAATTAAAATTAACCATCTATATATAAATAAGTTTGAACTTACGAGGATGAGATGTCTTCAACATCGTCATTGCTGTGGTCGTGAATACAGTAGACACTTTCATACGATACAATTGAACTTGGCTCATGAAAGCTTCTTTTTCTTCAGCAGACACCAAATTTTCCAAAACAAAACTTATTCCATCTTTCATTTCACGACTCTCTTTGAAATTTTCAGAGCACATATAAGCAGGATTAAGAAAAGCGGCAGCTGCATGCACTGGATGCAATATGTTATTCATTCGTCTTTCTTCGAACAAGGTCCATATTCTGATGTATTTTGCTTGGTTGTCACCACAACAATATCGAATTGCCTCTTTTGCTCTTTCCATTGCTTCATATATATATCCCGAGGTAGACCCATCACCATCAACAAGACGAAGAACCCTAACAATAGGCTCCAAAGCATCCAAAACCACTTTACCTTCACTCCAAAACTCTGTACCTTGAATCGTTTCAGTCACCTTGATTGCCACTTCCGTCTTGTTATAATTTATCGCTCTCCATTGTGGTGAGGCAACAAGGGACCTTAACTCATCTTCCACAGCAAAAATGGATTGAAGCACTTAATAATTGGAGGCAAACCTTGTCACACAAGGATGTTTTAATTCCTTCTTTGTGTATTCTCTCATCAGTGTTGTGATAATAGTATGCTTATACATGTAAGAAACTATTGATTTTGCAGCATCAAAGATCTTCTGAACCCAAAAAACCTTCTCATATATATCTTTCAATAACAATTGAATACCATGAGCAGCACATCGAGTCTTATACATTTGAGGATACTGACCAACAAGCATATCCCCTGCTGACTCAAAATTGGATGCATTATCAGTTACAAATTGCACAACATGGTCAGCTCCAATGCTTTCGATCACAAAAGATACAAGTCCTTTAAGATAATGACCTGTTTTTCTCTTACTAGACACATCAAAAGAGTTCATAAAGACAACCCCTCCAGGAGAATATGCAACAATATTAATAAAAGATCTTTGTTTCATGTCAGACCATATATCTGACATCAATGAACAACCAGTTTTAACCCATGTTTTTTTAACACGTGCAACATATTCTTCAGCTTCATCTCTAGACTTAGGGATCAACTTTGTTCGAAGCGTTGAATAACTTGTCAATTTGTAACTAGGACCATACTCAGCTACTCCTC
Organism: Dioscorea zingiberensis; assembly: GCA_026586065.1. NCBI lineage: Eukaryota > Viridiplantae > Streptophyta > Magnoliopsida > Dioscoreales > Dioscoreaceae > Dioscorea > Dioscorea zingiberensis. The sequence continues at coordinate 18,396,321 of CM048821.1, read as the reverse complement.
TCACAAATGCATTGAATGGTAATGTATTCAAAACATTAAATGCAATGTTATTCAATATGATATGTTGAGCAAGAAGTTTGTCCACGAGTTCCTTTTGCTTCTCTTTACTAAGTTCTTTCATAGTAGTTTGGTGCATACCTTTAGAACTTGGAACAATTTGGCCGTCCTCTTGATTGCTTGAACTAGATGAGTGTCTAGCTTTCTTGTTAGGACCACCAATAGCCAAAAATGCTTCTACTTGAATTTCCTCCGAAACTTTGGAACACACTTCTATATCTCTTCCTTGAACACCAGCTAAATGTGATTTAATTCTTGTAATGCCTCCGGAGTACTGACAATTGCAAAATTTACATTTGAAACGTCCCTCCAATTGCTCAACATGGTCCCAAAACTTATCCTTTTTTCTCACCATATTTTTTTGGATCTTTCCTGCAATTAGCTTCTGGTCTCTAAAGAATACTGAAGCTTTGTTTTTTTATGAGAAAGAAACAAACTCAAGGTGAAGGTGATGGGTCTTGTTTGTGAAGAGTGCAATCACACATATCAAGGCTGATGAAGGAAACTAAGAGTCCCATGGAAACCAATACTTAATTATTTCTGTGTTGGGGGAATCAAAGAATCCTAAACAGATTGTAATTTTCAACTTTTCCCAACTGCCGTATTTTACACCCGTATAAAATGTTTTTCCGTATAATTCACGTATAATACGGTTGATGTCAAAAAAATGCGTATTTTTCTGAACTTTTTACTTCTGGATGGCATACGCACGTTTTATTCAATTATACGTATGTACGTGTATTATACGCGTATTATACGTGTATAAACTAACTAGGATATATACATTGTTGTTTATGAACCTCTTTGAATGATTCTATTCCTATTGGGATTTTGTGGTCATTTGAACCATGAATTTATTCTTGTAGTTCAATCTTAATTATAGTCATTTTTGTTAAATACATATTATTTGTTTTATTAATTACTTGTAGGGTGATTTGTAAAAACAAAACTCACAAATAAACCTTTTTAAATAAAACTAAAAAATTCTTATATTTGAAAAAATACATATTATTTATGGCTATGTTATATGGGAGGGAGTGTTGGGGAACTAAAGTTCAACATATTCATAAGATGAATGTGACAGAAATGAGGATGTTAAGGTGGATGTGTGGTCATACAAGATTGGATAAAATTAGAAATGAACACATCTGACAGAAGGTGCATGTTGTATCAATTGAAGATAAATTAAGAGAATGACATTTAAGGTGGTTTGGACACATGCGTCGTAAGTAGGGCTGGCAAACAATCAAACTGTTCGCGAGCAACTCGAGTTCGGTTCGATATTGGCTCGAATTCGGTTCGATTATTTTAGTACCAAACTAAACTTGAACTCAAATTTGAGCTCGAAAAATAAGTAAGTCGAACTCAAGCCAAAGTCAACTCGTTTGAGTTCGGTTCGAAGTTCGAATATATATATATATATATATATATATATATATATATATATATATATATATATATATATATATATATATATATATATATATACATATATACATATATATTGTATTTTTGACCATTGGATTAAATGATCCAAGGGATTTGAGTGGATTTCATTTCCATTTTCTTTATTCTCATTTGATATAATAATATATATATTATTGGTGTGGATTGATTAACTGTCCTATTTTGTCATTTATTGGTGTGGATTGATTATGTGTTACATTAATATCAAGAGATAAATATATTTGGATAGTGATGTAATATGCTTATCTAGTTGCATCAGTGTCACTTCCTGATAGTGATGTAAAATTTTTATCTAATTAGCAACATTATTTTATATATAGAGAGAGAGGAGTATGTGTGTGAGAGAGAGAGTGTGTGGGTGAGAGGAAAACAATGGAGCTCATTTTAGTCCCACATCGGAAACCAAAGGAAAAGAGACTTTTCAAAATCCTATATAACTAGATGTTAGCCTCAACAACATGGTGAGTATTTAGTTAATTGTTCTTTTCCTTTTACAAAGGAATGAAATGAGCTCTACAGTATAAAATTTCAAATGATATGGCACTTAATAAAGTTCGAACCGTACTCGAATTCGAACTTTTAAAAATAATTTCAAACCGAACTCAAACTCAAAATATTGGTTTTTTTTCAAACTCAAGTCGAAATCGAGCTGGGCTCAGCTCGCTCAGGTTCGGCTCGTTACCAGCCCTAGTTGTAAGGGGTGCTCCGGTTAGAAAATGTGGTAGTTTGGTAATAGGAGGTAAAAAGAGGGGTAGAGGTAGACCGAGGATTACATATGGAGAGAGGTAGTATCTAAGGACCTACATTTATTAGATGTTGATTTGGATCTTGTCTTTGATAGAACTACATGGAGACAAAATTCATATAGCCTACCCCATCTAGTATAGGATTAAGGCTTAGTTATTGTTGTTGTTGTTGTTGTTGTTGTTGTTGTAGTAATTATTTATAGGATTATTTTTAAAAAACTAAAAATTATTTTTTAAAAAATAATACTTAAACATATAATTGTAACAAGGGTAAGCTTACCCATGCAAAATAAGGTGACCATATCACACTAGTTTTCCAAATCCTTCCAGCCAAACATAAAATTTTGAAATTTGGATTTCCAATTACATCCAACCAAACACTCATATTTGCATGTGGTGTATTTTGAAATCCAAGTATTTACAACTTCATTGTAATTTGATATCTCTGGATTTTGAATTACATCCAACCAAACGCCAATGTTTGGTTGGATGTAATTCAAAATATACCACATGCAAATTTAGTGTTTTGTTGGATGTAATTGGAAATCCTAATTTCAAAATTTTGTGTTTGGTTGGAAGAATTTGAAAATCGGGATTTGGAAAACCAGTGTGATATGGTTACCCTCTTTTGCACGAGTGAGCTTACCCCCCTTTACAATTATATGTTTAAGTATTATTTTAAATATATTTAATCTTGGGTTTTTTTAAAATAATCCTATAAATAATTACTACCACAAATAATATGTATTTTTTCAAATATAAGAATTTTGTAGTGTTTTTTTTTCAAATGTTGATTTGTGAATTTTTACAAATCACCCTATAATTAATTACTACAACAAATTATATAATTACTTTAAATAATATGTATGTAACAAATTATAGAACAACGGGATGAGGTGATTAGGGTGGGATGCGATAACCTCCTTCTCAGTTGCTTCTCTCTCGTGTGCTTTGCACGTGAGTGTAATTTCAAATCCCACGAAGCCCAGGATTTTGAATTATGTCCATTTTGGGTATAGTTCAAAATCATCCAATTGGTGTATTTTGAATTAAACTGGAATTTGAAATCCATCCAAATCCCTTCAACCAAATTGTTGTTTTTGAAATCCCAAGATTTAGAATTACCTGTAATTCGAAATACGCCCAAACAAACACTACCCTGCTTTTTGATCTGCCTTTAGATGTATCTTTGTTACCATGACCTTAGGGATACCTAATCTTGCTTCTCCCATGCCTTTCTTGCTTTTCTAAAACAAGTGCATCAGAGGAGGTGCACCTTTCTCCTTTCTTCTAGATTCTTTACTTAGAAGGCTCTCCTTGACAATTTCCATAGTCAGTTTGCCTCCAGGTGCTGAAGTACTCAGTAACACCACTAATGTCTCCAAGCTATTAAGCAAAGAACTGAGGAGCAATAATGTATGCAACTCATCTTCAAGAGTCATCTTCATAGCTGCCAATTGGTTTACCAAACCTTGGAAATCACTAGTGTGCTCTATCATACTTCTGCCATCCCTGTACTTCTAATTTACAAGCCTTCTGATGATCATGGTTTTGTTTTTGAATGTATTCTTCTCATACATAACCTCTAGCTTCCTCTGAAGCTCATCAGCTTTTACTTCTTCAGAGATATGGTGGAAGATATTTACATCAACCTATTGCCAAATTATTGCAGCAACTTTTAGATGTAGTATCTCCCGTTCATCACCACTCATCTTCTCTGACTTTGACTTTCCCATAACAAGCAAGAACAAATCTTTCACAATTAATATGTCCTACATCTTGCTCTTCCAAATGGAGTAATTTGAGGGGTTCCATTTTATCATTCCACTTGAACTTTCTCATTCCATTTTTGCACACAAGAATTCTCTAGCTAACCGAAGCTCTGATACCACCCTTGCTAATATCTGATTTCCAAAAAAAAAACTCGTCTATAATCAGCACCACCTAAGCATGGTTACTGTAGCAACTGTGCTAAACTCGGAAAATTCTCCCAAGACTGTAATCTTCCCTTCTTTGTGTACAAAAACAAGATTTGATAAGAATACAAACAATAATCAAGCAAGACACATAATTTTAGCATGGAAAACCCCTTCAAATCGAGGGGAAAAACCACTGGACTCCTTAGAGCCACTTAAACCCTTTTCACTATGTCAACAAAGGGGATAACAATGCAAGCCTTGACCCCCTATTTCTTCTTCTCCTCTTCTTCTTAACTTCTCTTCATATGATACACTCTCTTATCTCTATCTCATCTACAGTACCATCCCATTGTTGATATAGCTTCTTTTTTTTTCTTTTTAATAATTTTGTAGGACCCACTCTTATTTATGCTGCCCCCCCCCAAGAATGGGGTTGACCCAATAGATATCACTCAAAATTAATAGAGTGATTTTTGCAAGTATTACTGATGAAGCACTTGACAAGATGCAATATCTTCATGTTGCTCTCACAAAAAAACACTATGGCTATTCCTTTCTGTTCCATTGGTATGTTAATTAATCATGCAAACAATATACAAATTTTTGTAATTCTTCATTTTCAAGATGCCAAAGTTTGTGTTTCAGATGGCACTGCCTGATTTGTGTCCATCCTGGGGTGGTTGCAACACTAAAATTGGTTGGGTGTGAAGATATGTACGTGATCTTTCTTTTTTCCTTTACATAATGCTATCACTTTGTATTCTTTCATCATTGCTATTTATTTTTTAATATGTTTGTATGCATGTGTTTAACTAAAACATTTTATATTTGAATTTAAAATTTATATGTATATGTTTTATGTATAATTTAGTAGATTGAAATGTTGGATGAATTAAAGATCATAGTTATTATATTTTATTTTATTTTTATAAAATAGATAAATCAGAGTCATTAATTAAAATCTCATGATACAAAGGTTCAATATTGCATTACATTAATTCGATGATTAGTTCACTGATACATGAGATCCATTGGACTTTGATTTTTATGGAGCGTCCTATGTGAGCTGCCTTAGATGGCCATCTTCTCCGGGTAGGTTGTCTAGGTCAGGGATTTGTTGTTGACGAAGTTGGCATCAAGTCCTTGTGGCTGACCTTCCTCCCTTGTAAACTACAAACTTCATTTAGCAATCGACTCCACCATTTGCAGTTTCAACCTTTGGGCCGGGGGAGTTGCATCAAAACCATGAGAGTGTGAGGAAATCGATATTACAGATTAGTTTCTTGAAAACAAGTTGTTTATCATGGAAGCATCATTTGTTTCTTTTCATCCATATACTCTAGGTTATCGCCATCACCACCATGTCCTATCTTGTCCTATGATCTTTTTTTCCACTTGCTTGGAAAAAGAAGTTGTACCTCAGATGTTTGTGGGTTGACCTGGTTGCCCCCGTAGACTAAACATGTTGCAGTAGTGCTTCCAAATGTCAACTGAGTAGGGGTATTGAAATGGTATATATGTTGTCGTTCCTGCTACTGCCTCGCATAGATAGCAGCTAGTTCTTTCCATCTTCTATTTCCTCTCTGCTAGATTTTGCAGGGTTAGGATTTTGTCATCCCAAGCCAGCCAAACAAAGTATTTTACCTTTAGGGGATGTGGGATTTTCCAAAATTTGGCTCCTAGCGGGCATCTTAGACCTCCATCCACCTTAAATGAGTACAAGGATTTGATTGAAAATTGACTATTTATCGAAGTTTCCATAGTCGGTGTCCTCTTGGTAGCCATCCCTTCGCATGTGATGGCCATGCAAGGTGCTCAGTTGTTGAGTTCTCTCTTGGATGAGGGGCCCCGATTTAATGATAGCTATACCATTTTGTATTTGTCGGTGTGCCACTTCAATAGTCAAATATTCATTATGAATCAAATATTGCAGCTCTAGGAAGCCATTTATAGGATCTTGGCCATCTATTCAATTCTCTTGCCAATAATTTATATGTGATCCCTTGCCTGCCTTGACTTCGATGTTTGCTAGAGTGCTATTTCTTTGGTTAGATATTTCTCTCCAAAATGGTGATCTTCTCCTTAAGTGCTTACCGAAAGGGTTTAAGCTATCTGTCTCTGGAGTTATATTTAATAATTGTTATTATGTTACAGCTTTGATAGGATTGTATTTTACCATAATAAAACAATTATTGGTTTTTAATCTATTAAATTGCACTTAAAACTCATAATCTTATTTACTTAAAAATCTTGATCTACTTTCCTATCCAAACAATCAAACATCCAAACGTAGGTTATTTGTATTTGTGCCCAACGTGTAAACTTTACACGTGTCAGGAATACATTACAGGTCAGCCAGGTCAGGCGAGCGGCATGTTCTGTCCTTTTTCAATCAATTTACCAAATTAACCTTCGTATTCTTCGACGTAGACGAGAGGGAGAGAGAGAGACCGCGCCACCGTCCTTCCGCTCCGTCGCCACCGACGCTGCGCCGCGCCGCCCTGCCGCACCACAGAGCGTACGGACGGTGATGGAGAGACGAAACCTTCAAGCTCCGAGCTTCTCCTCTTTCTCCTCCCAACCAAATATATTCGAGATTTTCTCCTGCCTTGATCTGTAAACCTAATTTCGTCGCCTTTTCTGATGGCAGCATTCTGGAATCGAATAGAACCCCTGGAGTTCGAATTTGAGAGGAAAAGGAAGCGCTCCAATGGAGGATGAACTCGACCTGATGCCTCTGGGTAAGCGCCAGAGGGCGCTACTCTCGATCAAGTCTTCCTCGCCCACCGCTGTTTCCTCCACTCCTGCGTAATTTGGAATCTCGCTGTTTTATTTGTTTGAATTGTCTTAAGAATGTATTTATTAATATTATTATTTGTTTCTTCAGGTGTTCTGGTGGTGTTTCTGTTGGTCCAGTGCTTAATGAAGTTTTGGAGGTCAGTCTTGAGGAATTCTTGGAACTAGTGATTAAGGGAAATTTAATCATCTCTGAAGTGGTTCTTAATTTTTTCTTTTTGTGAATTTGCAAATATTGGGGATCGATAGTTGTTCTAAGTTTATTATTGTTATTATTTGTTAGTTATCTCTTTAGAAACTTAGTCAGATTTCACACTGTTAAACCCTAGCTACTTAGGATGGATGGATGGAGTGAAGTAAGATGTAGTTGCTATTTACAAACATTTTGAGGTCTTAGAAAAGTAACACTATTCTTTTCCCTCATTCTTCTTATATTTTTCTTTAATGCTGCTTGAAGAAATATGTTGATTAAATTGACAGATTGAATAATGGCTTTATTGAAGATGGAAGAGGTGACAATCTAATATATATATATATATATATATATTTTCTGGTTGTCCTTTTGTTTTGGCTTCACAAAGCTCTGTCCTAAGCACACTTCAAGGTATAGAATCAACCTTTGATCTCTAAATTTAAGATATGGCTTTTTGTCGTTTAGTTCTTCACTCCTTATGGGTGGGGATGAAGACTAATCTTCACTACCATATGGAGACCTGGGGTGTGTTTGTGAGGAAAATTCTTGCATGGACTTGGTGCATTGCACCAGACCAGTAAAAATGCGACAAGTGGCTAGCAACTCTCTCCACTCGTAGCCTCTAACCTTTAGAACTTTTGAGAAAAAAACATTAAAACTTACCACTTGTCGCATTGTTATTGGCCTAGTGCATTGCACTGGGTCGAGACATCGAGACAAGAATTACTCTATATGTGGAGGGGTTGTTTGTTAATTATAATTTGCAGGTCATGTTTTTATTGTGTCCCACACTGTTTGCTTCTCTTGAAGGGAGCCTTAGCGCAACGGTAAAGTTGTCGTCATGTGATTTGGAGGTCACAAGTTCGAGTTGTGGAAACAACCTCTTGCAAAAAAAAAAAAAAAAAAAGGAAATGTATAGGGTTGCGTACAATAGACCCAAGTGGTCTGATCCTTCCCTGGACTCCGCACATAGCGGGAGCTTTGTAGCACCGGCTGCCCTTTCTTTACCATGTTTGCTTCCCTTGTCCTGTTATTTTGGGGGACATTTCAATACTCATTAGTCATTAAAACCCACTTATGTCTCTTCTTGAGCAACCTTTCTTCTCATATTTGAAGAACACTTTATGCCTACATTATAAATGCTTAAATTTCAAAATACTCAGGCCAAGCCATTTAAAACGGAAAGTTGGTAGGTAGCATTAAGTCTTATTCTCTGTTATGGAACTCCAATTTTAAATTACCAGGTTTGCTGACATTTTATATTTACTCTACTTTTGTTTGTCTTTATGATCGGGGGACAATTTAATATAGATTGATTACACATGATTTTGGCTAAGTTCATAAATGCTGTTTTTATATTAGTATAGGTTCATCTTATATGTTACTTATCTTTGCAGAAGTGGCCAGGATTACCAAGAGGTGTTAAATTTGATCCTTCTGATGAAGATTTGGTATGGCATTTGCTTGCAAAAGCAGGGAAAGGGAAGGATATGCCTCATCCGTTCATCAACATGTTTGTAAATTCCCTTGATGATGAAACTGCAATTGGTTATAACCATCCTGAGTCAGTTCTCGGTAACAATTCAAAATATGCACTTTATCTCATGTACTGCCACCTCTCCCTTTTTTTTGTTTCTTAAACACTCTCATGTATTAGGAGTCAAGAAGGATGGAAATCCATCTTACTTTTTCCATAGAGCACTCAAGACTCAGTGCCAAAGTCGGAAAAAGATGCACAATGATAACTATGGAAATTTCTGTTGGAACAAGGTTGGCAAAGCAAAACCATTGCTTGTAGATGGGATATATCCAGGGTGTAAGAAGATCATGGCTCTACATGTGAATGAGAAAAATGATGGGATACCTGAGAAAACAAATTGGGTGATGCACCAGTATCACCTTGGTGAAGAAGAATTTGAGGGGGAGCTTGTACTTTCTAAAATCTTCTATCAGCAAAGACCCAAAACAAGCAAAGAGGATGCCCAAGACATGGTTTCTGACTCCTTAGGTGCTGTATTAAGTGAAGTAGAACCTTTGCTTGGTGCTGAGCTGGTTGGTTCTGAATCTCATAATGAAAATCAGCATCCTGATATCAATTATGTGCTAAAACCTGCTCAAGTATTCCTCTCCTCTGGCTCTTTACTCTCTTTGGAATGGAATTTTCAATGTTTGCCTATAGGATAAATGTAAAAGGCTATATAGAAGTATTAATATGGCGTGCCATCATGGAAATTTTCCTATTGAGCCAGTTGTAGTAAATAAAAATTGTTCTTAACTTATTCTTGTTAGAATTATTGTGGCTATCCACTAATAGAAAGCCATAATTGCAGATATCGGCATGTTGCGCGATTGGTGGAACCAATAGCGCGTATTTTGAACAGCAGAAAATTGATTGTGGAAACCATCCAGAAGTAAGTAGATTTCTATTGAAATTGAGCTATGAGGTGGTTCTTTTTCCCAACTATTTGAGTATGGAACCTTAACACCTGAAGGTTTACTTTGATTGCAGCCTTTTGCTAGTGGAGAAGAAAAATATATAAGATCTTGTGAATATAACCAGTCTCAAATTTCTTGGTGTGATTCAAGTGAAGATGCGAGAAGATGTCAGAAGGTAACTATGATTATTCTATAAATAATGATTGTCAAGTTGGTAAAGAGGAGAGGTAACTAGGCATTGGGGAGCCTAACTGCCGTGATGGACCAATTGGTGATCTGGGTGATGTTTATTTTGATAACATAGAATAACTTATATATATTATTTATGAATCTTTGAATAATATTAAATAATATATTGGTTAATCAATACTTGATATTTTAGGTTGCAAATTTGTACTTCAGTGATTAATTAGTAAATGCCTGCCCAACCATAAGTCTAAAACAACCTTGGTGGCTATCTTTAATAATGCTGATAGCTGTTTGTATTTTTGCCAATGCAAGCTGGATACCTGCTTAGGTGTATCCTTTGGCATAAATTTTCATAATTACACTGGCTGGTCATTGGTGTAGTTTATCAGTTTATAATTGGAAGTTAATGTTTCTATGATTAAAGCATAGATTGTTTTCTAACACTTGACTTTGTTGTGTGATTTCTCTTTAGTTGTGCTTATGTTTGATTATAATGTGGATTGTTCTCCAACAATTGATGGTGTTGTATTTCTCTTATTTGTTCTTCTGTATTGAGTAATTCCCTACAAGTTTTATGCACTACTCTTCTTATTTTACAGCAATTTGGATATGGTGGATTTTGCTCTCATTATATGGATTCATCTACTCAATAATTTAACAACAAAAAAATAATAAAATAAAATAATATTGGGGTTTTGATCGAGAAAATTTTTGGTGCCAGAGCAAATGCCAACTACTTAATGGCTAGTTATCACTTAGGTATCTCTAGATTCTGTCCATGGTTGAGGTTTGGGAGCCAGAACATCCCTATGTAATTGTGCTAGCCACATGTGAGTCTAGATAAGGCAAACTGCTGTGTCTCTTTGATATAGATTGCAAACTGAAAATCCTTAAGCACAGTCCCAAAACAAAATTGTTAGCCTAGTTCTTAGTAGAAGATAGGGCATTGGTAATATCCGGACTTCCTATATGCTATTATATATTAAACATAAACTGGTTTTGATATTTATTTAACTCTGCTGAGATTTGGTTTCATTATTTATTTTTCATTGCATGTCAGAGTGTAGTTTGCCATTTGATTTCTCTGTTCTGCGTACTCTCAATTGATTATTGATATCAAAAATGTAGCTGAAGGCATGTACACTAGTTTTTCTTTATATACCTTCTGTGTTCTGCTTCTATTTTGCAAAATGATTAGCACATCTTCCTAAACCGAACACTATATAGGACGCTTCTCCGAGATCTTCTATTCAGCAGGTGAATGATGTGAGTAAGTGCAAAAAACATCTCATTGTCAAGAAACAAGCAAGGAAGGAATTTTATGGTTATAGTGCTGAGAAGGATGCTCCAATGTCTATTAGCACTTCAAATCCAAATTCATCAGAAAGTGTGATCACTCAAAGTCAATTAGTTGCTGATCAGATTTTATCAATTGCTGACAATAAGAAAAGCAATATCACAGTGCAAAGTATCCATTGTGCAGAAAGTAAAGAAATTGACCAAATATTGTCATACCAAGCATCTATCTCTGATGTAAAATATCCACAGACAAGTAGTGGTCCTCAAACATGCAATACTTCTAAAACAAATGAATTTGTGTTTTTAAGAAATGATACATGTGCCATAGAGAAGAATATTGGTAGTTCTTGTATGCTCTCAGAAGCCAGAAGTCATTCAGATAGTCTCTCATCAATGATTCATGTATCACTGGAAAGCCGGGATGAAACAAGAATTTCAGATGCTAACTTGTCGTCTAATCAAGAACTAAAATCAGAAAATATAAATGATGATAGTCTTCTGCTTGATCCTGTTCTGCCAGCATTGCCATTTAAGGTGAAGCAGGAACCTTCAGAAGGTGAAGCTGACAGTATTCATGATGCACACAATGATATTGGCACTCACTATATGTCTGTGGACAACCATTCTCAAGATAATCATTTATCAGGTGGCAGAAATCCACAAAATTGTTTGTCTGTGAGTGGTCTAATTTTAGAAAGGACTTGTGTGGACACTCAATGTTCAGCAAAGGCAGCAAACTACCCAGATAATATTTTGTTAGATAAGGGCAATCTGCCTGCTGAAACTGTCAACATATGTTATTTTCATGGTCCTCATCCTGAAGAACAAAATTTGAAAGTTGCGGACAAGCTTTCAAATTCTGCTTCATCAAACTTGATTGGTAAAGTTAAATTTGAACCACTGGAGAATTTGACACTTGTACCATGCCAAAAGGCTTTGCCTAGTTTTTTGGATCAAAGTATGCAAAGGGAGGAAGTCAAAATGGAACTTGCTGACGATAATTCTGTAGATATAGACAACATCCCTCTAATAGAACGTATGAAGATGCGAAGGTCATTAACAGTTCCTGGCATTGATTGTAGAGCCAAAGAAAGATGTTCTCAGCCTGCTGCATTCCATGCTCCAAGTTTCGATTCTGTCAATTCTGAAAATGTCCAAAGAAAATGCTTTGCTCTTCGAAAGAAGAGGAAAAAGACTGCCACGTAAGGACGACTCTCCATTTTGGTTGTTTATTGTTTATCTTTAACTTTACTAAAAAAATTTCTACTCTTCTATGCAAAATTTTGTTCAGGGATTCAGTGGAAAAGGCACTCGAGGAAGATGCTCCAGGACTTCTAGAGGTATGCTGTTAGTTTCATTTGAGGATTTTGTTTCAATTGGTTTTCCTGGATATCTCAATGAACTTATTTCTGGACAGGTTCTTCTTGACAAAGGAATAACGGTTGGGGAAATTAAGCTCTATGGGGATGCTAATGATGCTGATGATCCTATAGATGTTTCTTTGGATGAAAACAGTTTTGAAGATCTGGAAAGAGTGATAACTAAGGTTTGGAATTTACCTTATAGATAATCTGCTGCTTATTTGGTCAAAGTCAATGCTTTTCCAACCACCTGGGCAACTCTCACTAGATACCAGCCATTTGTGCCCATTTTATTTCCCAATTCTCCATTCCTTAAGCATTTATATCTACTCTCTATTAGGATTCTCTTAGCATGCATATTTGCATAACTTTGAAATACTATATTTCATAACTGCAAGCTTTCATAATGATAACTGTTTGGACATCTCGCATAACAAAATAAATGCATTTTGAATATTGATGTCTCACATCTTCTTAGTTCAAATAGGAACTGTTGTTCACCAGTTTGATTCGATCTAAAGATATATCTTATTAAATTTATAGATGGTTTTGTCTTTTCACTGTGCTCTGGCATTTTGGGGGAGTGATCTCATAAGGTCTGGGTGTTTCGACACTGGACTATTGCTGGTGTCTTCCATCTGAAAGCTGCATAAATGCCACCCTAAAGTTAGTGTACAATATCTACCTGCCAAAATGCACAAAATCTCCTGCTATGATCCGTCTTTAACCACAATATCTGAAGAGTAGATTGTGAAATGATGAAATTACCTTGAGATATCCGGACGGACCAATTGAAGGTTTTAAATGCAATTTAATATATTTAGGGTACAACTACATATATAATTTCTTAAGGAGCGTATTTGAAAAATGATACCTGAGATATCCATATTCTTGCACTAATATTAGTGGGCAGTGCTCATCAGATGCAAATTGTACACATCCATTGAATATTTTTAGGTTTTTCATGCAACCTTAATATCTTCAGGTTCAGGGGTTTGCATACAGTAGTTACCCATAAGTTTTTAAGGAGCATATTATGAAAAAGAGTCTAACAATTTTTTTTGTTTGTTTCATGCGACGAACAAAATATTGTACGTTTTCGAAGTACATATTTATTTTTATATGCAGTGTGTTTACACAGGCATTATCTTTTGTTTTCAGTTTTGCTCTGAGCATTCTTCTTTATTCAAGTTCCCTTCAGTACGGCACATTAGGGGATCAAAAGTTGATTACTGTTTGCCTTGCTTGATTTCACTCATCGAACAGGTATAAAGCTTATTTAAATAATAATCTTTTATCTTTAAAGTTCTTAATGCTGAGAGTATATGTTTGACCTCTACTTCATGGGTTCTTATACAATGATGCTATGTTCTAACAATTTGTAGACTCGGTATTTGCGGTTTCGAAATAATCCTGTTGAATGGGGATGGTGTAGAGATCTGCAGTCCTTCATTTTTGTTTTTGAAAAGCATAACAGGTTATGCTTCCATCTAGCATTCCTTCTCAGTAAAGACATTTTTTTTAGCTGTACTGGATGATTAAATGACTATGGGAATATGACTCATACAGGATAGTTTTAGAACGCCCTGAATATGGGTATGCCACCTATTTCTTTGAGCTTGTGGATTCTTTGCCAATTGATTGGCAAGTTAGGAGGTTGGTCATCGCAATGAAACTTACCAGTTGTAGCAGGACTGCCATCATTGAAAACAAAACTATACCGGTATGCTTGCCATCTACTCTTTTTCATTTCACCACCTTTTCAAGTGCTTAAATTGTAACGAACTGCTTAATGCTATTTGATTTGGCTTTCATAATTCCCAGGAAGCATCTCAGACTCTTTAGTGATCTCTTTGGCTTTATACTGGTTGTTTGTTTGTTTCTAAAGCTAAATCTGGATTACTGCCAATATTTATCTAGAGTTCTGTTTTTAAATTGATTAAAGGTAAAGCAAGGTTTTCTAATTTCCTTTTCCTTTGTTTTTTTCCCTGAACCAAGTAATTTAGAGCCCTTGTTCTTAGAATAGTAACTTGAAGAAAAAGAATAATATTGACATGGTGCATGGTTGAAGGTTTCTAAACTTTGGAGCCTTACATTCTGACACAGTAGTTGATGAAATGAGTTTCAGTCATAAATAAGAATAAAAAATGACCAAAATATAAGTTTTAAAAGAAAAACTGCAAGAAATTTATCATAGATAATTTTAAAAGTTGAAAGATTTTGATGTCAAAAGTGTTGATCCAGGAAGGGCTTCCCAGAGATCAATACTCCTAGACATATCATGATTTGAGCTACAAAATGGCTAATTTAACTGGACTAATACATGCTCAATGGGTTCAAAGTGACATTTTGATGAAAGTGAATGGAATGATGTTGATTTGACCTTGCAAATTCACCTCAAGATGCACTTAGCAATTCAACAAACAAATCACCTCATCTATTTCAAAATGGATGGCTTTGATGATGTTTTAGATTTACGAATGATGGGTAGCATCCAGTGTAGAGTTCTCCATTTTATTTAAGCTAGGTCAAACAAAGGGTCAACTGTTGGTTTGTGTTTGAAGTTCCCTAAATTGATGCATGTCCTGTACAGATTGAAGATTTGACAGAAGGAGAAGCTCGTGTTTTGAAAGACTACGGTTGGAAGCCTAATAGTGGGCTGGGCTCCATGCTCAACTATTGTGACAGGGTGGTTCATGACAAGAGGAATGACAGTTTCATCTCAGAATGGAGGACCAGGATAGGTAAGCTGCTGATGCAAGGTTATGATGGAGGGCGTACTGTACTGGCCAATCTCCCAAAGAAGGTTGTTGAATACATGGGCAATGGGAACCTGGAAGTCAAGCTAGAGCCAGAGAAACTAGTAGAGCCTGCTGGCAATTCCTACCTAGTAACCAAGTTAGAAGGTTGACAAACAGATCTTTGTCAGTTGGAGATAGTCTGTACATTATGTCGAACAACCAGGCTTACTAATGGAGCAGTGAATGTTGTATAAAAATTCATAGAACTGTTAGGGCTTTAGGTGCCAATATAGTTGAATCTCATGTATCTACAACCTAATTAGGTGGTTTGGATTTGCAAATGTTGTTAAAATTTTATAAGGCATAACAATCTAGTATCTGATTTGTAAGTTATTGGCATATTGAAGCTGGTGCAATTACCAGGTCATTTATAACAGCAGGTTTCCTTGGATATAACAATGCTTAATGTGGTTTGCATTGTTAAATTTGCGGATTTTTATAAACTCCATTCAGTGTAGGTGGAAGGACAGTTGTGCATGGATGTTTTGTGAAAAAGTCAAAAAACACTGAATTTCAAGTTTCTCTCAATATCTATCATGGACATTGAGAAAGCTTTGAGATCATGACTCCCGGCAATTACTCGATACATCAATGTGTGGGTCTAGACATGCTATGCAGCTGCAGAGTGATCTATCAAGCTTCATAGGTAGGAATTTCCATTGCTAATCGTGTATGAAATTGATGCTGGTTATTGTTAAATTTGCTGATGTTTATGATCTTCATTCAATGTAGGTCGAAGGACAGTAATTCAGAGTGCTGGGAAGAAAACTGCATGTCAAACCGTTCCCAATAACATTTATAAGAAAGCTCTGAAATCAAAGTCTTTGGGCAATTACATCAATTGTACGGATCTATGCAGACATTAAAATTTTGCTAATTTTCGATGACATTGGTTCTGTTTATTGTTAAATTATCAAATTTTCTGATGTTTATAATCTTTATTCAGTGTATTTGGAAGGACAATAGTGCATGAATGTCACATGAAGAAAACTGGATGTCAAATTGTTCTTGGCAGCATTTACATCTTTCGTGGACAATGAGAAAACTTTGAAAGAGATCTAGTCTTTGGGCAATTAAATCGATGCACGAGGCAATGTAACTTCAGAGTGATCTGCCATCCTTCATCGGTATGAATTCTGTCTGCTCTTTGCTTTGCAAGTCCTTTTAAGCTTCCTAATACTTTAATCTCTTGTCTTCATCAAGTCAATGCGCTGTTTGCTAGCACCTTAATTGTGTCCTCTATACACTACTACAATGACTTTAAGAGTAGGATGGAAAAACACACGAGTACTTCTATCCTTCTGCGCAGGAGAGTAAAGTTTTCAAGCACACTACATATTGATGAGAACATAAAAGAGAAAAAAGAACTGATCATGTTTATAGCTTCAAGCGTGATATTAATTTGCATCACCGATCTCCGATCGGTGAAGCTGAAAGGTTGAACTGTACCACCCGATCTCCGGCCAGAGATGAATTGAACCAAGCCATTGAAGGCATGCATGATGCAGAACTCTAGACATGAATGAAATCATGAGCTACTGGTAGAGCATAACTGATAGTATTATTCTATGAATAGCCTTCTATAGCAACTGAGATGAACTTATTAATTAACTTAAAGCATGCATGGACAATTGAAAGAAAGTAGGAGTGGTATTTGACCACTTTGGCCGGCACCATAAGCCACACTAAGTAGCCATCACTACTACAAAGACAATGCCCATTAGTCTCTCTCTCTTATCTATTCATCTTCTTTTGTACACTGTTAAGGAACATGAATCTTGACAGAATAGGGTGCAGTACTGTAACACCAGATTCTATGTCAGTATAGATTTGTTTAGTGATGTAGTCATACTGTGCATGTGTTTTCCTCAAACAACAGATTGTATGTTAGTCTTGTTTGGCCTATCCTTCTACCATGCAAATATTATTATACAACACAATGAATCAAAATCAGAGAGAGATTGAAAAGATGACAAGGAGAAGAATAGAAAACATATAAAAACAAACACTATCTATATATATATATATAATGTACTTCCTACTTACATTTTGTTCTAATTAATTAGTTGTTACTCAAGCTCTAAAGAGACAGACATATGGCTTCATTTTCCATCTTTTCATTAGAAGGTACGTAAGTGGTCTTGTTTGTTTTAGAGTGGAGTAGGGGTTACTATTCTTTGGGAGATGGTCAATTCTATAGGGAGAACATCATCAGAAGCTAACCATTAAACAAACCCTTTTATGTTTCTCTCTCTGACTCTCTGACTCTCTGACTCTCCTAGTAGGCAGTAGGCACCCTTTGCATGAAAACAACTCACGTCCAGCCTTTGTATCTACTTCTCTCCCATTCTGCTTTCTTCAAGGAGGGTGGAAAGGGATCATCACTTGCATGCATGAAGCAAGCTTCATCACATTTAAATTGAGTATATGCAATGTAATGTGTTTTCCGAACACTTTTCATTATGCTTCTTTAATAATAATAATAATTAAAGCGCTAGATCGATTAAAATGTTCTAATCCTCATGAGAATTTAAAGTACTGTTGGTGAGGATTTTATAGTGTGAAATTCATCGAAGATCGATCATAAAAACAAGACCCTTTGCAGATGTTTGTATTTAGTTAATGCTATATATTAATTTTGAAAAGCAAGTCCCCGATTGAAGTCACACATCACCAAAAGGTTGTGAAGACCTCTTCGACTTTTTAATTAGACCGGCCTTTTGGTAAGTGTTTGATGAGATAATCTAAATAAACATTGATCCTCTTGATGTTTACAGTTAGTTCTTAATGCATGGCTGGCAAAGTGGAATTCTCTATTGAGCTATTAATTAACCTTAAAGGCTCTTCACCAAATTCAGGTTGGCGATATTTGTTCTCACATCTGACTCCAAACATGATCATCACCTAATTGTGACTCAAAATTTACATACAAATTCATCTTATATTATTTGTATTTTCTTTTTGTCAGATCCTTAATTCAATAAGCAATCGGTTTTTTTTTTTCATATTTTTTCAGCACATTATCTTGATTTTACTCAAACCATTGTTCTATATTATTTATGTAAGTCCTGACAAAATATGGTTCAAAGAAAGTAACTACTTATCATGTCTCCTAGTGCATTAAAATCCACCAGCTATAACCAAATCCCCTAACACTTCACTTGGACTATATGCCATCTTTGAATCACAATTACTTTCCTTTTTTTTATTGGCAAAATACTATCTTAAGGAGATCAAGAAGAGGTTTTTTTTTTATTGATTTATTTATTTATAATTTATGTTTAAAAGCATGAGAAATTGATATCTACTAGGTAGGAAGGAAGGAAGGAAGGAAATCTTTGTGTGGACTTGTGGCCCGGACTCTTCTGCACTTGCAAAGCAAGCAAGATGGATTAAGATGAGGGATGAGGTTAGCCTGTCTCATTCCAAACAGCACCACACGTGTGAAGGACACTCTCCTCCCAACACGGCAACACGTGGGCACAAGCCTTGGATTTGAAAACAAGGTCCCTTCTCCTCTCTATTATCTTTAATTGTGTTGTCTTCTTATAAAGGTTGGTGGCTTCTTCTTTCCACTGCCTCACTAACCCTCTCAAACTCTCTCTTTTATTAATTCTCTCTTCTGCAGCCATCTTTAGCTTGTTGTAGTTGTAGAGAGACAAGGATGGGGAGGAAGCCATGTTGTGACAAAGTGGGGTTGAAGAAGGGTCCATGGACTGCAGAAGAGGACAAGAAGCTCATCAACTTCATCCTCACCAATGGCCAATGCTGCTGGAGAGCTGTTCCTAAACTTGCAGGTTCTCTCTCTCTCTATCTCTCTCTCTAGTTATTGTAGTATATATACAAGCTGAGGGCGTGTGCAAGGAGCTGTGCTGCCCGCCCTTGACTTCCACACGGGTTGTTGCCTTTGTCAAAAATATATATATGTAAAAAGAGTTCATTTTGCTTCTCAGGGTTGCTAAGGTGTGGCAAGAGCTGCAGGCTAAGATGGACTAACTACCTAAGGCCTGACCTGAAGAGAGGCTTGCTCTCAGAGTCTGAGGAAAAGATGGTCATTGATCTCCATGCTCGTCTTGGAAACAGGTTAATTAATTTCCCTTCTTCATCTCATCCTGATCATTATATAACATATATATATATATATATATATATATATATACAATTAGAACTAACTAATTACTAATGTATATAAAAACATGCATATTGAAGATGGTCAAAGATAGCATCACAGTTACCTGGAAGAACAGATAATGAGATCAAGAACCATTGGAACACACACATAAAGAAGAAGCTGAGGAAGATGGGGATTGATCCTCTCACTCACAGACCACTCCCTCCAAGTGATCAAGAACAAGAGGATCATAAGCTGAAGAAGAAGAAGAAGATGGAGTGCCCACAAGCAGTGAACATGGTGACACAAGAAGAGCAGGATGGAAATAGTAGTAGTGAGTTTTGTACTGATGAAGTGCCTATGATCCAACCACATGAGATTCTTGTGCCTTGTGTTTCTTCTTCTTCTACTACTACTACTACTTCTTCTTCAAGGTGTTCTTCAAGTAGTTCAGTGAAGGCTGAGGAGATTACAGATCAAGCTCCATGCATGGAGTGGCTTGAGCCAATGCACTTTTGGGGAGTGGATGAATTCAGTGGATGGGATTTGATTAGTGATGCCAATGGAGTTTGGAGTTCATCTCCTGATGATGATCTTCTTCTCCAGTGTCCAAGGAGTACTGCCTTTGATCAAGAATCTTGGAAATTTGAGCTCTTTTAACCATTTGATTTTTATCTTTCATTCTCTTTTTTGCATTTTATGTTTATAAGAACACTTACTGAACAAGTCCATCTCTCTCTCTCTCTCTCTCTTCTTTCTTTTTGTCATTTTTTTTCTTCTTTGGTATTATTGTCCATGGTGTAAAGAAAGAGGAATAAATGGAGACCGGTTGCAATAGATGAAGTATATTGTAATGGGCTATTGTGTTTCATTTTGGGACCCTTTTAATGATATTTGATATTTATCAAGCACAAGTTCTCTCTCTCTATCTATCTATATATATAAATATATTGGCATTGTTTTCATTCCACTCCTTTTTTCTTAATCTTCTTGATCATCTAAATATGGGATTTTTGAGATTTGTTAATACCTGTTGTTTGGACTTAATGAGATTAGTCCTTATTAAGAATAAAATATAAGAACTAAATTAATGTCGCTATGGGCAACCAAGTCATGAAAATTATGTATATATAGCTAATGATATAAAGTGTCTTAAAACACTCTCTCTCCATGCATGATGCAAGTTTGAGGTGTTATGATGTCAAAAAAAAAAAAACCATAAAAGTAAAAGAAATGTCTTGTCCACATTTCTCAAAATAAAAAATAAAAAAAAATGGTGATACATTTTTTTTAGAATAATTAATTATAGGTCCCTGCTACAGTGTCCAACTTGTCATTTGATCCTTGGGGTAGGTGTGTATTGGGGGTGTAGCTAATAGTGGGAGGCGGGGTCCCTGGGCACTGTTTCCAGGGACCTATAATTCATTTCCCCATTTTTTTTTTCAAAGGCGACAAGCGCCCCCATTTGGAAGTCAGGGGCGAACAGCGCGACTCCCTGCATGCGTGCCCTCATCTTATGATCGCGAGGGTTTGATTCTGGATTCTTCCCAACTATTTACGCCCTACACAAGAGACCCGGTATCAATAGATCATTGTGACCGTTGGTATGTTGATACATTCCTAGGCTTCAAAAAGTTGATAAAAGAAGAGAATTTTCTTGAAGTTTCTTCTTTTTTTTTGTGTGTGTGTGTGTATGTGTGGAGGTAGTGGATTTTCAAAAACTTTCCCTCTTTTGTTTCAAACTTGTAAAGCTAAAAAATTCTTCATATATACTTGGTGAATGTTTCAAGTGTACTTTACATTTGTTCACACACAGATAGATAGATAGATGCTCCTCATTCAGAAATGAAGCCACATAGCTTTTAATTACTTAGTACCAACCAATAAATTAAATCTGAAAACAAGTCCACCAGAAGTGGGAACATACAGTAGCATATAACAGAAAGAATCCCACCAATCTCCAAATGTATGTACCCTACAAGAAGTGGTCCAAAGGTGTTGTTCACTTTCATGCTGAATTACAAATTTTGAGTGTGCAACAGATCACAAAAAGAAATTGAGACCTTTCAAGGCTCATAATGATTGTATCAAAGAGCACTAGATGAGAGAACTGAGGATATCTGGCCTTTGTGCACTAGTGGAATGGTGAATGGGCCTTCTCAATAACAACATACATGATCATTCTAATTAGAATATATAGAGCTTTTAATGAAAACTTCAAATTATACATCAATAAGACTACTTCTTTTTTTGATGTGGATGAGTTAAAAGCAATGTTGTGTTTGTTACTTGGGCCCATTTTACGCGTATTCATCTTTAAAAAACCGCGTTATATCGAGCGGGGAATCGTCAGCGTGAGCTTTTTATGATCAATGGCAGCAGCATAAACAGCAGAAACAACAGAAACAACAGAAAAGAATATATATAAATATATTACTGAATGTTCATAGTATATCTTGAACACTTTATCCTCTAATTGGCCACTAGCTAGCTAGAAGGAGTTCTACATTGTTCTCATGGTGATGCCAGGCTGTGGAGAACCTAATGGCATAAATAAGCATTTGAACTTTGATCCTTTCTGTTTTTTTTCTTCTTTCTTTGTTTTGAGGGAATGAGTCACTGATTTAGTGCTCTCATCCCTTTGCCACTAAGATATCATTAGTGTAGTGTAGACTAGTTTCTATAGAGCTGCTGATGATGTTCAAATGGAGTATAATACAATGCACTGCTGGAACTTACTCATGAAGACACATCTCTAGCTTGCTAGTTTAAATTAGTTAGGAAAAAATTAGATTGAGCTTTACCTTATTTATCACAAAACAGTATTAAAATCAGTCGGTGATAGAAATGCAATCAATTGTTCTTCATTGATGATTCCCCCACTCATAAGAAAAGCTTGATTTGGTGCTTGATCTAAATCAAGGATAAAACAAGATGTTGTTGAAAACAGATAGATTATTGGACTTGACAACTGAAAGCCCATGTCTAGAGCATCTATTATCTTTCACTTCACATTCATATTATGTACTAGTTGTTTCAGATTGCAAACAGAAAAAATTAAAAAATTAAAAAATGCATGCCCACAGACAGTAATTTTTTTCCGGTTTTTTGCTTGCATGCCCCTACAAAATATCAAAATTGCTTGTTTACCCTTACAAAAGTGATAATTGCTTGCATACCCCTACGAAACAAAAATAATTGTTTATATACCCCTTATAATTGCTTGCATACCCCTACAAAACCACTAACAACGACTAACAATGAGGAACAGTAGGTGCATATAAACAATTATTATTGTTTCATAGGGGTTTGCAAGCAATTATCACTTTTGTAAGGGTAAATAAGTAATTTTGATGTTTTGTAGGGGCATGCAAGCAATTATCTCTTTTTTTTTTACATAGGGGATAAACCCCTCCACAGAGAGACATCAAGAGGCGTGGCCTTAGATGACGAGCACTCTTGACCCCTCACTGTGCGCATACAGATGTGGGGATTCGAACCTGGGAGTTTTGTACTCATCAAGTGAATTACCCAAACTGCTCCCCCCATTTACGGGGACGGGGACTCGAATCTGAGAGCATGCTCAATCAAGTGAATTACCCTAAGTGCTTCCCTAACAGACGGTAATTGATGTCATACTTGTTAAAAAGTAAACATTTAAAAAAAAAATCATCTATAGATGACATTCTATATTGAGATTTTATAATGAAAATAACATCGATTTTTGTCTAATCACATTATTAACATCAGTCACAATTTAATATTCTTTTCTAAAACAATTTGATTGACCCAGAGAAGAGAAGAGGAACATGATCAATCTCCACCTTGTGACATGGGAAGCTTATTTTATTTTAAGTACATAATTTTCCCCCCTTTTCTAGTTAATTATTTTAACAACACAAGTTTGAATAATAGATGAACATTTTAGAGACAATTTATGTGATGGTGGGGGCATGCAAAGAATGAGATAAGGCTTATAATTTAATTAGGGGAATGTCCTAAAGATTTAGGTCTTAAAATTCTCCCTAAAAGTCTCTATCAGTGTGCCATTGGTAGGTCTTAATCATTGTTAATTTTATAATACAACCTCTTGTCAACTTTTCAAGTTTCTATGGGGTTTTATAATACAACCTAGGGCTCATTAACAAGGACCAATTATGCCCTACTCTGGCTATTTATCAAAATAAATAATAAATAAAAGGACAATCTATTTATATCGACAGAAATTTGATATGCTTTGATTTTATTTAGTTTTCTGTTCTATAAAAAAACTTGAGTGATAAACCATAGCTCAACATATCTCATCAATGTGCACATGATTAGAACATGAAATGTCAAACTGAAAAACGATTCAATATAATCAATCTTGTTAAATGGGTGCATTTGACACTAATCGCGAGTCATGTAGATACATTTCACTCAAAATTTCAAGCAATTCATGTTGCACATTATCTGTAGCTTTGCAATTATTTACAGGCGAGAACATGTAATTTTTCACGATTGCTTATGATCAATTTCATATGAAAAAAGATAAATCAAACGGTAATTGAAATACTAGTGTTAATGTATTGAATTACATTGCTAGTTTTGATATTGATTGGATGGAATTGGACTAGTTCTCCTCTTGAGTTTTCTTCTTGAACACGCATAATGAAAGCTCTGTTCTGGATGAAAATCTGTTCATCGGTCATTCAAAACTATAAGTATTCTCAGTTAGTTTATTTTTCATAAGAGTATGGCATTACATTTGTTCTTCTACAACAAAGACAGTCAACAACAGGACTAAAGTATCAGCATAGTGCATAAAAATATAATTTGGTCTTGTGAGTCTTAGATAGAAAACATAATCCGAGATCGTACCTGTGAAAGTGTAGATTATTAGAACCAAAGATATGAGATATGTATTGTACCTCATCGCGTAACTGCAGTACAAACAGAAATAATTTGAGTGTTTGATAGTTTTCGGAGTTGGCAGCCCTGTGCTATAAAGCTCCCGCTATGCGTAGGGTCCGGGGAAGAATCAAATCACTTAGGTCTATAGTACTCAGTTTTATCCTGCTTTTTTGCAAAAGGGTGTTTCTTTGACTTGAACCCGTGACCTCCAGGTCACATGGCAACAACTTACTGTTGCGCCAAGGCTCCCTTCAAGAACAAGAAATACACATTGCTCAATTGGGGCTTGAATTAGTTGAACAATTTCAAGGGGAATGAACTTGAGCTTGTCTGTGAATCTGAATCACATTTGTGCCATTAACTGCTGATACTTTACCAGGTTCTCTAGCAAGCTTTGTGATTTCTGTATGCACATCCTATGAAGATGAATTAGATCTGTAAGTTCCGTCGGGTTCGGTTGTCCGCCTGTTATATCTTTGTTGTAACTTCTGTTGTAACTTGCTGTCAGGCTGTAACTTGCGGAGTTTCAAGTGTTGCAATCTCGTTAGTTCCGCAGGGGGTGATTGTGTGGCTTTTAAGGATAACCAACTCACAATGAATTGGGCACACAAGCAATCTCACAGCCTCTCACAAGACAAGGATCTATCAACACATCAAGAGGAGAGACACAAGCAAAGCAAACCACACACAAAGGAGACAAGCAAGTTGGTAACCCAGTTAGGCTAACCAAGCCTACATCTGGGAGGCCAAGCCCGGAGAAGACAATCCACTAAAGGTGTAGGGAAAACAGGAGTACAAGAGTTCCTCACTCACTCAATCTATCATAAGCACCTCCACTCCTTGATTGACAATGACCACTAGCACCCTCCTCTCCAAGGGACTATTCTAGTCGGCTCACCTCAATCCACCGAGTCCTCGGTCTTATATAGACTCCTCCCCGTCTTCACGCCTTTACAGCACCAGCCTCCACTTTTAGAATCTCTGAAATCTCTGTGACTACCAAATTGGACTTCTTCCACATTTGGCTGTTGCAACTTAGTTGTAACCGGAATTGCAACACGGCCTGGCTGATGAACTTGACCAAGGCTACAGTATCCATTACTCTTCGACCTCGACACACCTCCAACCCTCCTGGTTGAGTTTAGAGTCTACTACGTCGGATCCACCCGATCCCGACCAACGCAACTAGCCGATCCACCTCTCCATCGCATACTCAGCCCATCACGGTCGCACCCCACCATGGCGCGAGCTCTTCAACCTCATCCAAAACTTGATTTCCTCAATCACAGTTTTGGTTGTCCAATCTTCTTGATTTTCTCCTCAGCAAGTTTACCAAACTTGGTCTTGATTCACCACCGTTTGGCCTTCAATAATGCTCCATTAACTATCACCATATTTGTTCTTCAATCATCCAAATATGGCCTTCAATTACCTCTTGATTTGGCTTCAATCAACAACTTGCATCATCCACCAATAGCTTGCCAAATCTAGTTTCCAATCAGCTCCCAATCAGTGCATGACGAATCTCTATCACATAATCATCTACTTGCATGGAATCTTCAATCTTTGATTCCTGTCAGCCTTTGATAATGCTTTCTTCCAAGTTGGGTTGCAGCATCTTGCTCCCTAGTAGATGTATTCTTCATGCCAAGTATAGCTCAATAGCCAACCTTCCAATTGTAGCTCTAGAAATATATTCTTCTCATGTGGAATGTCTTCAATGTTGTTGACTTGTCAGCTATGTCTTGTTGTCTTGACTTGGTCAACTCCCATCATAAACTTGCCAAATTTGGTTCTGAAGTCTTCAAGCTTTCTATGAAGTCCTCCAAGGTATGCTTTGACTTTGTCAACTTAACGTCGAACATCTTGGCGTCATGCGTAGTAATGTCGAATGATCTTAACTAACCTGCTTCAGCACTAACAAGACCAATTTCATCTGAAAAACTAATTAATTTCTTGAGCCTGCCTATATAAGCATATCATAATCATGGCTGGTTTCATTCCGAATGTTGAATTTCTTTGACTGTTTATTGCTCATCAAACAATACACCAGCCTATACATTTACTCCACTTGCATATAATAAGTTTAATTGTGTCATTGTTGTGCTAAGCTTCAATACTACACTACTGTGAGACCCCAATCATACTTTGAGGTGTGTGTAATGTGACAGGGATGAATTGAATGTCAGGAGAATTCATCAAAAAGAGACTTTAAATCCATTAATCATAGCTTCAATGAATTATTGAAGTTTATGAATGACATTGAACTGCTGAAATTGAACTTCCAAGCAATTCTGCAACATCTAATGAATTCATCATCAACAAACTTGAAATTGTTGAGAATCAAAATTATACTCATCAACAGTCTGAAGTTTTGAACAATCTATGTTACTTGTAAATGAAGGATATTTCTAACATATATCAAGTTAAAACATTGAACATATTATATAAATGAAACATTCATGAAATGAAATTGAAAACACCAAACATTTATGAGTGACTACTTTCCTTGTGTTATGAAAGTAAAAAACTAAGAAAGAAAGACATACCTATTTGTAGTTGCTATCATTCTCCTCATCCACAAGCAGAAAAGAAAAAGAGAGAACAAGAGCAGTTGGAAGGTCACATCCTTTCCAAGGAGCTAGAGATGGATCATCACTTAATATTTTGTTACTAACCTAGTAACCTCTTTGATAAAATCAGAATTTCATAGGAATTCCAATGATTCTTATTATAGAATCATATTAGATTGTAAAAGTGCTCACCTCTTCAATTTTTTTCCTTTGAAATTTATAAGCTTGTTCCTCACTACCCTCTGTCTCTCATCCTAACAACAACAACAACAACAACAACAACAACAACAACAACAATAATAATAATAATAATAATAATAATAATAATAATAATAAAAATCTTAAATAGATGAAGATTTAAAAAAAATCCAATTTAAGGCAATTTTTATGTAATTTTCATATAAAATTTGATAAAAATATCCCTACCAACTAAGCAAAAGTTAACACCATTAGCGGGAGTTAACGGTTTTTTTTTAACAGGAGAAATCACAAATTTTTATAAATAAAAAAAATAAAACACTTTCCTTATTTTACACATATGTGAAACCATGGATTTTTTTTTTTTTTTGAAAATTTATCCTTTTTTTATTATGAATGTACAAGAAAAATCTTTTCATTTCCTTTTAAGTGTCATGTCCTCTCCTCCTTTGGAATAAAACACAATTCAAATTTTCAGTGGTTTTTAAGGGTATAATCATACTTTTCGAAACTTTTACTTTTTAAACTTAGGCTCATAAAATATCAAAATTACACATATACGGCTAATCAAATTTCTCTTTTTGTAAAGTTTGTGAGGATATATATTTTCATCACAAAATTCCAAAATTATATATATATATATGGTTATTTGTGATAATCTTATCTTATTCTTATCCATTTTAGTTTAAATGTTGTCCTCTCCTCCTCTAGAATAAAACACAATTCAAATTTTTAAAACCACATTCCAAGCTCTTTAGTGTTTTCCAAAAAATTTATTTTTTAAATTTATGGTCTCATAAAATATTAAAATTACACATATACCCCTAATTAAATTTCTCTTTATGTACGACCTAGGGAAAGCCGAGGAATTTTTTTGAGGATATATATTTTTATCACAAAATTCCAAAATTATATATATGGTATTTTGTGATTAAAAAAAAAAATCTTATATTATTCTTATCCAGTTTCATTGACTCGATGAGCAGAGAAGAAGACTCAAAAAGGTGTTGGTGATTTTCGATGAGCATAGAGGATAATACATAAAAGAATAGAAAAATATCCTTTATTTACTACATATGATATGTATCACATAAACATATATATATATATATATATATGAGATTGTTTTTATAATATAAAACCATATATAAAACCCGCCCCGCCTCTAAGAGAGAGAGACAAACCAAAATAAATAAAATATAGGAAGAGAAGTTGTCTTTTATTTTTCTTCCACTCTTTTTTTTCTCTCAACAAAATCAAACTCTACAAAGAAAACAAGAAAATTAAAAACAAAGGAAATTAACAAAAGAATTAATAATATTATAGCTGATAAAGGAGATAAACAAAGCATTAATCTCAATTCTTTAAAATCCCTTTAATTCTTCCATATATAATAATTATCCCTTAAAACTCCAAGACATATATAAATATATATATATATATATATATAAACTCTCATCAATTAAACTCTACAAAAAAGTGCCTTGAACATACATCAACTGGAATTACTACTACTGATGATGATGATGATTATGATGAATAATGAAAAGCCTTATTGGTATTGTTGTCCATGATCTGAAGAGATGATGCATGATGCACTAATAATTAATACTTGATCATCTCCTGGTCCTTGTTATCAGAATCTATCTGTTTCTGGCGGCATCGGGCGGTGCAGAAAGGTTTGTTACCTTGATACATGAAGACGTGACGGTGCGCCGACAGGGGAGTGTTGCACAGAAAGCACGACTCAAGGAAGTGCCGCCGCCCCCCGGCCTCATCAACATGAACATCCGACGAGCTGACACGGGATGATGACAACCTCATCTTAATTTGCTAATTCCTGATCTTCAATCACAACAACCAGCTAGCTAGAGAAATAAATTAATAAGCTGCAGCTCTCACAATGAATCAATCCAACTGTTGTTACTACTTGGAGAACACTACACTACATTACTAGAGGACTACTGGGATTTCACTGATATATATGATACCTGCCTCTGCATTTAATATATATATATATATATATATATATATATATAATTGACAAAATAATAAAAATAATAATATTAGTAATAACAGGGAACACTATTATTTAAAGTAAGAATCTAACAATAGAACTGGCAATACATACCCCATTCCATGCCATGTTAAGATAATATAGATTATATAAAGTAATATTTTAATATTGAACTAACCTCCTGCTCCTGATATAGAGACTGACATATTTATGTTAAGGTATATAATTATATAAATTAATAATCTAATATTACAAAATTACAATTTTATGCTCTGCTGAGATACCTATTAGTAGTGGAGGTGGAAGAGCACCATCCGTTTATCATACTCATTGCTACCAATTGTCTCCACTCACAAAATAACTTGTAACCCAAGTTTGACTCTAATCTACCTTAATTAACAATAGACTAATTAATTAATTAAATTTATACTATCTTGATATTTATTAATAATTTAATAAATTTCTAAAATTTAACTTTAAAATATATGAATTAATTAATTATTTAAATCTTAAACAAAGTTTTTTCCAAAATAAAGAGGTATGTTTGGACCGTGACCCAAATTTTGAAAATAAGAAGGTTTTCTATCTATCTTCTTGCTGCCTTTCACGTGCGTTTACTCAAGAGATCTGTATTATACTTGGAACTTAATTGTCATGATTCAACATATCTAAATCATTATGGACATTACAGTTTTCAATTGTAGAAGAAGTTTTGTGGGATCGATATTTTCTTTGTTAAGTTCTTATAGATTGGATTTAATCTTGAAATTCAAATTTTGTTTGCACAATAGTAATGGCATTCAAAGAAAAACTAGTTAAAACAATGCATTACCATTATGTCATGGAGTATATCAAGGTGCATGCATAACCCCAATATTTTGTTTACGTAATATGTATTTACTTTATATATGTATGTAAGGTCATTTATTTATTGATTTGATGATGATTAGTTTCGGGTTCAGCTATATATAACATACGCCTGAACAGCTAAAGGTATCTGACCTTCATATGTCCTGAGGATTATGGTGGTAGGTAACAACACTCCAAGGTCTTGTAAGCATGCATGCAGGGAATAAAGATGAAAGGAAAGAACATTACAATGAACTTTAATTCAAAAAAAAAAAAAGTATTTATAATTTAAATGGAGATAGATGCCTTTTATATCCCTTCTTTCAGACTCTCCAAAACACAACACATTCATTAACTTCTCAGCAAATATCATCTTTACCAAGTGAGCAATTTACCTGTCTTCCCAGAGAAAGCAAGCCATTGTTGATTGATACCTTTTTGCTAGTATTTACTATTCAAAAGTGAGGACGAGGTGGATGAGAGTCAGGAGGGCCAACCCTGTAAATTGGATGGATAGTGAAAACACCTCTTGAAAGATGGAATAGATTGGAATTACATTCTCAACTTGTTGAAGTAAGCACTGATGAAATGTTCTCCGTTCCCACAGAAAAATGTACAGCTGAAGAAGAGCTGTTGAAAAACGGATCTCATACATTGTAGGTAAGTTGAGAAACCGAGAGGAAAAAAAACCACCGAAAACTGTGGCTTGATAATAGGGAAGATAGCATATATATATATATATGGAAGCAACATCTCAGAATGTGCAGCCTTGAGCTCCTATGTCTGAAGAATAAAAGCCAAAAAAGGGAATAAATAGAAAGCAATTAGGAAAAGGAACTTAAAGATGTAGTTAGTTAGCCATATGCTTACATTTACATGCTGTACATGAGTCGCTAACCAGATTTATAATGATGGTATTGCTCACTCACAAGGTGGCAACTTCATAACAGATATCAAGAGCCAGGGTGGTTTGTTGGTAGTTCTTCCTTTGAACCCTTGGAGAGCAAATCAAAGTTGATAGATGCAAGCTGTGACAGGTTCTGATCACCAAAACAACCAAGTTAGAGAGAGACTATCAACACCTTTGCATCATAAAGTCTTCATGTGTCACTCACTACTGTTCCTCTATGATAGTAAAATGAAAAGTTGAACATCTAAGGGAATAAGTAATCCATGACGGAGTTATTTATGCACCTTGAATGAGAAATTACTGAATGAATAGTTAACTGCTGGGCTGGATTCAAACTCAGTGAGACCTCCGCACTCATCCCCCTGTTTTTGCCATGATTCACAGCACAACAAGAACATAAGTGAAAGCATGTTTTATGCGGTAACTATTTTAAGAAAACAATGAGCAAGGACATAGTATCATGTGCAAATACAATTAAATCTACCAATGATACAAACAGCAAACTATAATAAAACTCATAATCACTGGAGATTAGGCATAGAGTGCAACATAGAAATAATCAGGGGTATATGATTTGTCACTTGGATCTTGAAAATTCATATCCAATTGTACAAAGCATCTATTCAATGGAAGTAAGAGAAGAAAAAAGCCATATAAATGACTAAACTGAAAGGTCATACCAGTTCATCATGACGATTGCTTACGCAACTACTGCTACGACTTATGCTGCCATTATCAGTAGAATCTTCAAATTCGCTGGCCTCATAAATATTTTGATCAGATGGATTCCATGAATATCGACTTGTGAAGTAACTTGTATCAAGGGCACTTTCTGAAGAGGGAACAAAAGCAGCCTACAGAAGTGGCAAGTTATGGAAACATAAGCATATTGAAAGATCAATAAACATCTGAGAGAAGATAAAGAAAAGTATATGAACCAAACCTTCTGTCTGGCAAGTGTGTCCCAATTAATATCTTTAAAAAATGCATGTTTCTTCACCTGGAAAATAATCAGACACAAACAAAGAATTGGAATCACTCCCCACGCCTTTGTTCACTCAAGTTTCGTAACAGTGACATACCTCAGAGGCTCCTTTTGCACCTAGTCTTTGATTAGGATCTTCAGTCAACAGTCTGGAATATAAGTTCAAAACAGGTCAATATTTAATTACAAGATAATTGACTTGGTAAAAAGTTTTGTGTGATAACACCAGAAGTTTAAGTGGAGGGGCGACATACACTCACACACCCAGGAGAATGTTGTATATAAAAGCCCAAGTAACAGGCCCGTATTTTTTTTATCAAAGTAGTTCTTATTTGGGGCCATAGTACTGTTTAAATTCAGCAGGTTTATGATGTGATAATAAACTAGGAGACTCGACCACAAAAACATAATAAAGCAGATCAAGAGAAACAACCTTACTTTATGAAAGATGGAGCTCAAGAGAGAAGCAAACATATCAAGGATGATTTTGTGGTTAACAAAAATTAAGAGGATAGAATAACTTTTCACCCAAAAATATCAAGATAATAGGCAGCCCAACAACATTTACATGTAGATTTTGGATAAGTGTTGGTCACATTCATCAACAATAGAAGTACAACCTCAATCAAAAAGTACACTACTAAAGAATCAAATAAAAAACTAAGGCCATAGATACAGGGAGAAAAATCGCAATAACATATGCATTGTCTTACTTGTCAATCAGATCTTGTGCATCAAAACTCATCTCTTCAGGTACTTGGGGCCATGGAATTTTGCGATTCAGAATATTGTCAAATATTATCTGGAAACACGAAACAGAAAAAGGATGCAACTCAACATAAAATCATTAAAATCTTGTGGAACATTAAAAAATAAATAAATAGAAAATAACTAATGCAAAAATGATGATAAAATGTTAAGTGAGTGGTCATCATATCAGCAGGTTTTTAAACTATATATGAATATAGTGTAAATTACTTGGTCAATATAATACTATGACGCCACAAAATCATTCTATGTTTCCCCAAGCGGTTAAGAAAATGAAATTAGTACATACACGAGGTAGTATGGCATCCAAAGGTGGGCCAATCGTTAAGATTGACGAATAAATGTAAAACACATCAACTGACTCAAATCTAATGATGAACTCATCCCAATAGTTTGACATATATGACTAAAGAGAAACAAGAAAACCTTAGAAATGGCTAAATGCTAATATTTTCAAGTAAATGAGATTAAAATACATTTTTTCGAGAATTGAATCACAACTTTAAACATAATACTTGAAGTTTATGGTTATAACTGTTGATGTTCCACCAATAATAACAAGAAAACCTTAGAAATGGCTAATGCTAAATATTTTTGTCAGCACTAGGAAATGGAGAAGTTGATTTATGATAAAATTTTACTATTTCCAAGTATATCAAGATTCAATAGTAAACTGTGCAGCTTTAAACATATATGGTGTGTTTAGATTAAGGAAAACAGAGAGAATGGAATCCTTGCATTTGGTTGAAAGAAGAAATTAAGGTGGTTAAGCAAATCAAAGAGAGCAATTATTGATTCTTCTTCCTCTCATTATTTCAATTATTTTCATTCTTCTTCCATCTACTCCCCACCAATCCAGTCACAACAGAAGCTTATTGTCCAATGTCAGAATATAGTCTCCAATATACTTCAATGCCATATTGCCATCAAGCCTCAACCAATTGAAGCTCTATCAAGAATTTCCAAGTAATCAGACTAAAAGTCCAAGTTCCTTTTGGGATGAAATCACTACATTGTCATCAAGTCATATCATCATATAACATGTCCCATCAGAAGCATAAAATGCGCCAACCTTATACATATAAAAGAATAAAGTAGAATTAAATGATTAGGTTCCATGGAGACAAACCTGTGGATGTTCAGCATTGAAGGGTGGAATTCCAACAATTAGCTCAAAAAGAATAACACCAACAGACCACCAATCGGCAGTAGCACCTGTAAAAGTTGATACATGGTACATATGAAATAGCAGAATTACCCAAACATGAAATCTATCATAGCTTCAGTTGTAAGTGTGTCACACTGGGATCAGGCTAACCCAGTCTATTTATAGCCTAACCTCAGCAAATTCTGAAGTGAAGATAAGTCTAGTTTAATTAAATACTAACCATGCCCTGTTCCTAAAAGGATCTCTGGAGCCAGATAATCAGGAGTTCCAACAGCAGAGCGTTTCTTCCTGCGTTCTCGATGATGCATCTGCTCAGTATCAGAAAACTGAGGTTCATCTTCTCCAAGAAGTGATGTTCCACTAACAGCCGGACCAGATAGATCATCAGTACTGTTGATAAGACCAACTTTTGAAAGTCCAAAATCTGTCAACTGTTGATTGATAGACATAAAATAATGAGAAACATGTCCCACTCAAGAACCCATAAATCAGATGGTTACAGTTCCATAACCTAATGAGTGACTAGCTAGGCTAAACTCAAATTGATAATATATCATTTAAAAAAATGAAGAGTTGTGATTTGAGCAGTGTGCATAATCCAAATTGAAAGTTTTTTTTTTAATGTAGCATTAAATTTCATCAGGCACTAAAACTCGCATCTAGAGAACACAATTGTTTCCAGCAGATTTGCACAGAAAATAAATGTTTCCGGAAAAAATGGAGCTGAATAGCATTCTTTTTTTTAATTGATTGGAAAGAGCAATTAATTTTTGGAGTTTCTTATCAATCAGTTCAGTTGTTTAAAAGATCTACAATCATTTAAATGAGGTGTAAATATGCTCACGTTTAAGGTGATTATCATGCTCAAGACAAGGCCTGCATAATTGAAACGACAAAAAAAAAGAGAATGTAGTGAACATTGGTAAATTTACACAACAAACAAACATCATGAAACTGTGATAATATGAGGCACTACCATTTTTAGCTAATTTGGCTTTTTGCAAATTACATATTGTCCGATAGCTAGGAGATGGAAAGAACAAATGTATGATCTCAATAGAAAAGTTGAAACACATTTATAAGTGTTAATACGAAATAAATAAAGATTGGCAAGTCAACAACTATATTACTCTTTCCTACATCTCAACCAGCAGCAACAAAAACTTATAATCATATATCAAGTAACTGTTAAATTCTAATGAGCATATTTAATAAGAATATTCAATATCAACATTAACTTAACTAATAGAAAATATTAATGAGGTATTACTATACCTTGATATGACCATCATGCGCAATTAGCAGATTATCTGGCTTCAGATCTCGATGGACAACACGCAAAGAATGTAGATACTCCAAAGCAAGGACCTGTAGACCATAATTGGTTACATAAACAACATAGTGACTAAAATAGACCACTATAAGATATATATATATATATATATTTATATACGGGAGTGTTACTATGCGGCCGGCCTTAACACTGTGCAAATGCGATCGCCCCATTTTAGCCCACTTGCACAGTCTTTTAAGAAAATCCAACCGTACAGATGGAAAGAACATCGAAAAATAAGCTAGCATATCAATTTTCATACAATTTAGGAAAGTGTAGGGTCTTCATCTTAAAGGATGAAATTCTGAACCGATAAGATTTCTATAAATTTTCACCCGTTAAGATGAAGACCCTACACCTTCCCAAATTGTATGAAAATTGACATGCTAGCTTATTTTTCGATCTTTTTCCATCCGATATTGATTTCGTAAAATATCAGTAAATAAAACGAGGCTTAATCTTTAAATGAACAATGTTCCGGCCGGCCTTATACTAACATTTATATATATATATATATAAGTTTCAATTAGAGCTTACAACTTCTGCTATATATATGCGAGCAACCTCCTCATCCAAGCAACCTAAATTTCTTAGCAATGAATAAAGGTCACCCCCATTCAAATACTCCATCACAAGGTACAAGTTCTCTCGAGATGTAAAAGAATAGAAAAACCGCACCTAAATAACCCAAGAAAAGATCTGTCAGCTTCTAAAGGAAACAAAGAACCTTGATTGCTATATTTACTCACCACAAAAGGATTGCGGACTGATATTAGGATGTCACGTTCAGCTAAAATACTCTCAACAGCATTTTTTCGTATCATATCTGCCTTCTTCAGAACCTACATATATGTAACAGATTCATTAGATACATGTAACTACTTGCATTAATAACTCTAGAAGATGACACACACCCACACCCATACACACCGACCCACCCACACACACTCTTTGTAAATTCAAAAGAAGCATGAAAATAAGCATTTATGGGAACCTTACAGCTGACTAACATCCCAAATCAACTGGCCAAAGCTCCTCACCTATTTCTGATTGCAGCCTAAGTACTATTCATAGAACCACTAAGAATGATGCTGAGGATGAAAATTTTGGAGAGTTTAATTAGGTTATAAAATAAAGTTCAGTGCAAACCTATTAAGGTGGATTTTCATTATGAGATAGCAAAAGCTCTCCATATAATAGCATTGTGGGGCAACAGGAAAATCATTTATTCAGACAAGATTCGATAGATCCAATATAAGTTTATAAACAGTAGAAAATGATGGGATTCCCATTAAAAAGGGAGCCAGTAAAGTAACAATGCAGGATGCTAACTCAATTTAAAGTGCAAATAATATATGTTAAATTTTTAGAATACAGATTAAGAAAAAAATTGATAAACCTTACATT
This sequence comes from Dioscorea zingiberensis, assembly GCA_026586065.1. Taxonomy (NCBI): domain Eukaryota; kingdom Viridiplantae; phylum Streptophyta; class Magnoliopsida; order Dioscoreales; family Dioscoreaceae; genus Dioscorea; species Dioscorea zingiberensis. The sequence continues at coordinate 18,359,845 of CM048821.1, read as the reverse complement.
TAGCTTCTGCTTGATTGACAACCTGATTCTCTCCCAATAGTTAGGTTGAAGATCATTCAGATTTTTCAGTGTTTACTTAAAACCCCTATCCAAACAAAGTACCCATGAAAAGAATTCAAGAAGCTTCAAACTCCAAGATTCACATTGAGACTTTTTTATTTGCTTTTAAAAGAAAAAATCACCAACTAAGCAATATTGGCATTTAGCTTATATGCTCTAGTAACCCAAACCAAAATGTGCCCACTCATACTTCGATTCCCAAGTGCAAGCACAAAAGCAAAATTCTATAAAAGATTAGCATGTAGAATACAATAGAGTTCTTTTTATATGTCTCTACTCAGATGCAATATAAACTAAGACTTGACTAGCAGAATATTCATGCAGATCAGAGCAATCTTTTCTAAGAAAATATTGATGCTTGGGGAGGTTAACAGGTTGGGCTGGCTTAACAAGCAAAGAAATTCGGGTTTGGACTCAGTACTTCGAGTTAAAGGTCAAGCTCAGGCTTTATTTTTCAAACTTGACTATCATCCAGGTTAAGCTTGGTTCTATATAAATCAGGAAATGAGTTTGCCTTTGATCACATTCAGATTTATTCTTTAATGAAGTCTATAACTTCAAGTTCAAAAAATCTGACCCAGCCAAATTTGGAGCCAAAACAACTTCAGGCTCAGGTTTCACAATGAGCATGGATTTATAAAAGCCCCACAGCAATGCACATTACAAACACATTGACAGCATTCAAGAATTATCCACATATCATAAATCACACCTAGAAGCATTAGCCACAACAGTTCTAACAAGGAACAGTATTGTAAAATCTTGACAGAATGATAAATGCTCAGGTACTAGGACACTAGCAAAAGGTACCTTTATTGCAAAGAGATCTCCAGTGGTTCTCTTCTTTGCCAAGAAAACACGTCCAAAAGCTCCACGACTAATGGGTTTAATTATTACAAAGTCATCAATTGATGTCCTATCCTTATTGATGGGGTGAACAGGGCTTGTTCTCAAGCTACGAACAACATCATCATCTTCATCCATTACTGTGCTTGACACATCAACTTTCTCAGCATCAACTGCATCACAAAGCTGCAAGTATTTTTCCCTATAAAGTTCCAATTGGTTAGCGGGTATAACTAGCAAAATAACCATTATATTAACTAATATCAAAATGATAACATGAACACCTAGAAAAAGAAACAGATAGAACAGCTATAAAGCATTGGAACCGATAATTTAGAAGAACATAATAGCAAAATATGTTGCCAACAGATTTAAGATAACCAAGATGACATGGTTAAATGCCAAAAAAATTTAAAAATAAAAAAAAAATTATATATATATATATATGAAGATTGTGAGCTCATATTTTCTAATCACCTATGAAGTTTCTCTATGCGAGCTCCAAAGGTCTGCACTGTCAGAGCTTCATGCTTTCTGCGACTGATCACCTCTTGTAGATCTTCCACACATGATACCAAGTATGACAAAGACCGCTCTTCATCCATGGCTGTACTTGCAATGCATCGAGCAATGTCAGCAAGTTCAACAATCTGTGTCATTTTAAAGATTGACAATGAGTTTACTTCAAAAGTAAAATAATGATAATAATAATAATAATAATAATAATAATAATAATAATAATAATAATAATAATAAATAGATAAATAGCATAACATAAGCATTATTAGCAAGCTGTGCATGAAAAGGAGAATCTGGGAATAAATATCATAACAAACATATATATTTTGGTTTTGGAGTAAAAAACAAATAAATAGTTAATACAAATAACTTTCATGTGTTTAATTAAATCTCTTGAAGTAATTCTTATAAATGCATTCTAATTAGCATTGGCCCATAGCTTCCAATTTTAACTAGGATAAACCCTAGCAAGGAAGTTAGCTCTTGATTTCCTTAAATCGATAGAATAAGAGGGGAAGTGAATGGAGCTTGTAACTAGGAACAACCAAAAGGAAGACTCAGCAGCTAGAATAAAAAAGTAAACATTAATAGAATGAGAGAAAAAATGCTGCTTTCTAGGTTTGAAATGTTAACTTACACAAATTTAATATGATCAAGACTTCTAATCTTATTTGAGAGATTGCTAAAAAGAAAAATGGAATGTTAACTAAAAGTCTTGGAAGCTTGAAAAGCCAAGAGATTAGTGATTGTTAGTGTGAAATTGGAATCACAACACAAAAGTGTCGATGGCATAACTTTAAACTTGTCTTATGATCTTACTCAAGATATTTCACCAAGAAAAGAGATGTTGATGACAATATTAGAACCTCGAGTATGTACAACCAGATAACAGCCTACCTGCGGAATATCTTCACTTTCAGACAGTGCACTTCTCCCTGCCAAAAGCATATCTATATGATTGGTTCTGGGTGTCATTAAAGGAGACCTAGGAGTCACGCTGCCAGCTGATGAGGTAGCCATCCCTTGATCAGACTTTGGACCAAATCGAGTCTTACATGTCATAGATGTTAGACCCTTCAGGTCATCCAAAAAACTAGGGTGTTCAGCCTCAGGCAAACAATCAAGCATGTCTGCTGACCCCCTCCGAGACCAGTCACTAAGTTTTGGAGAAGGAACATCAGATTCTTCAGTAACACTAGAGTTAGAAATTTTTGTTGCCACATCTGGGCTTCCACCAGCATTAGGCAGGTCTTTCTGTGAATAGGTCTCTATCATCTTCTCAAGGGTCTCAGCAATCCTGATTAGGCGGTCATCGACACTTAAACCTTTCCGATCACATCTATCAGCAACTGCACATATTTTTGAATGATCCTCCACAAAAGAAGTCAGAACATATTCCTCACAGATGCGGCACATTATTGAATCATCTTCAGAAATATTCTGCTGATCTGGCCAGTATCCCCAAGAAATTTTGTGTCGGTGATTTGAAGGAGCTGATGCATGCACAGAAGACTCTTCAGAACAAGGTAATTCAGGAAGATTATTTGTTGTGAGGTCCACACCACTAACTCCCCTATCGGCTGAATGCTGCAAGGGCTCAGATTTCATGTCAGAAAGAACATCTTTCCCTGGACTACTCTCTTTTTGGCTTTTCAGTGCAGGTGAAGGAAGAGGTTTCCAAGAAGCTATACGGTCCCTGCTTGGAGGAGAATCCATATCCTTAGCATTTTCTCCTTCAAGAGACGAGAAAAAATTTGAAGGTTTTATCTCATGACTCTTTTTCCATTTCAGACTATGCTGTTCCTGACTGTAAGACTTCCTCGAAGCAGCTGCATCAGTAGAACTTTTTAAAGAGACAGCATCTTTACTGTCCCTTTCTGATCTTGATAAAACCTTCTTATCGGCAGAATATGTGATCTTTGGTTCAGGAAGATCAGAAATAAGTTCATCTTCAGCAAATCCACTTTCTTTGTGGAACTGGAGCAATCTAGTACATCTTGTCAGGATAAAAAGCATGCGGGTGTGTAGTTTCTTCAGCACTCCCATGAGGGCTTCCTGACGCCGATCATCCAAATCTTGAACAATGCCTTCACATTGGAGCCAGAACTCATTAGGAGTCATAACAACACAGCTTCGAGCAAGCAATAACAAATCTTCCAAAGTCTCCTTCCACTCAGGATGGGTTTCTGCATTTTTTTCCATTATGCCAATCAACTCCCCAGCAAAAACAGCCAGCTCTGAGTTCACTGCTTCCTTTTCTTTCTCGAATCTCACCTGAATGACTTCCAAAACTTCCTGTAAATGATAAAAAGTAAGAGAGAGAGAGAGAAGAATGCACACAAATCAACTCCAAATCTCCAAGCAAGATATATTTCAAAATAAAAGCTACAAGGCAACCCAATACAGAAACTCAAGAATTTGATCACAAACTAATAATAGATTTCATGTAAGTATCTAGGTTTTACTATCACCTTTAAATTATATAAGCCTTTTGGTTTCCAAAATGGATATGGCCTCACACCCTTAGAGTTCAACTCATGGGAAAAACTTTTTATGTCTGTAGGATGCCTCTTCCTGGGAGCACTTGTAGCCTGCATGATGGCTTTAAAACGAGGAGATTCAGACTCCTTTGGTGTTTCACAGCCATCATATGAAAACTGCATGAGTAATTGAACAGATAAATAATATAACTCTGAGAATTAATCATAAAAGTTAAGCTTAAAATTCATTCATATAAAAGAGGAAGAGAAAATTTGTATTACCTCTGCCTCCAATTTGCCACCAGCAGAACTTTTTAAATCTCCAGAATGACTCCAGGAAGAAGTAATTTTTCCTAGGTTTGAGGGCATAAAGGAATTTAATTTTTGATCTATTGACAACAAAATTTTAAAAAAGAAAGGATCAAAGGACATGTAATGGCAACAAGGATATGTTCATATTTGGAAGAGGCTAGTAAAGACAAAAGGAAATTGCAATTTCACACGTATTTGTGCATTGTCATCCTAAATGTACTCATAACCATGCATACTGTTTTTCAAACATCAAAGTATCTATAACTACAAGTTCAAATCTATACAGCAATCTCAGAAATAATAGGTATGATAAACAACTACAGAATGAAAATGTGCCGCAGTAAAGCCATAGTTTTAGAAATGATATTTTTCATTTCTGGTGTCCTAATGTAAAGCTACAGGTATGATGTGACAGCAGTGTATTCTCCTTAGCCAAATCACAACCCAATACACTCGAATCTGATTGTGATTACATCTATCCTTAGCCATCAAATATTTCAAGTTTTCAACAATGACCACATTCTGATTTCCCAGCCATTACCTTCATAAAAGAGTTCTTATCGAAACAAAGCCATCTTTGTTTTTTATTTGTTTTGCTACTACCAATTAAATCAGTAAATCATGATGCACGATTTTCCTGATTTTAACACCCCCACCTAAGGCAGAGCACGATCAAGCAAGGATTCAAGTAAACTGCCGTCATTTGCAACAAATGCTCTTAGATAATCACAACCAGCAGTCGCACATAATTAGTATATATAGCAAAGAGACCATACCCATCTGTGCTGCAGAAGACTCGCTATTCCTCAACTGCTGCCCGAACCGAACCTCAGTACCTCCCCACTCCTTCGCGTGCGACTCCGGGACCTTCTCCAACCCCCAGGCGTCCTTCTTCTTTCCACTACTCTTTCCCACTGCCGCCCCTAGCCCAGACCCCTTCGGAGCCGACGAGCCCGAAGTCGAGCACCCATCGGCCGAACTCTTGGCCAAATTACTTGTCCCGAGAACCCCGAACCTATGCTCCGAACGAAGTCCTTCCTGCGGCAGCGGCCCGGATCTCGTCTTGATCCGGTTCAATCCCAAGGACGAAGCCATGATCGGCGACAAAGACCCCGCCGCTGCCCCATCCTTGATCGCTGTCCCTTTCTTAAGCTTCGCAGGGGCAGTCCGCGACCCAACCGCCGCCGCCGCCGCTGCCGCTGGCTCTTCACTCTTAGTGCTCTTATCCTTCTTCTGATCTTGCTGCTGCTGGAGCTGCTTCTTTCCGGGATCTCGCGCAAGGGTCTGCCGACATACCCCGCCTCCACCGGACGATGCGGTGGCGGTGGCGGCGGCGGCGGCGGACGGCGAGGGCTTGGATTTCTTCTTCTCCGATCGGGTAGGAGTGCGGGGGCTACTCCCAGAGGAGTCGGACTTCTTAGAAGAGAAGAAACGGGTCTTGAATACCATCTCCGTCTCTCCGGAGCTCGCCGCCGGCGTCTCACTCCCTCCTCTCCTATTCAGCGGCCGCTCTCAGACGAGCATTTTGGACAAGAACTCAGAGAAACACTCCTTCCTTTTCCTCTTCTTTCTCTTTCTCCCCCTTTTCTATTCTTAGGTCACCCAATCCATCAACCGTATGTTCTCTTTGAGATCAGAATTCAGCGCTGATCTCGATGCATGAAGCACGTGGTCCCCACTGAGGCTTGTGCCTTGTGGTGGCGGCCATGGAACCTGACCTGTAGCTTTATCGGGTCTGGATGTGATCCTTAGCTGGATCCGTTTATATTTTCACAGTTGTTATTCTTAAATTTCTTATCTGAAATTTAAATATTTGGAAAATTCAAGATAACAAGGCACGTGCTTAGATAGGGCTTTGACGCGTATGAGGACTAGGTTAACTTGGAGTCTTGGAGTAAATCTCGGTAGTTTTAACGGGATGATTGAAATTGAAAGTTCTCATCTGACCATGACCACGTCGTTGGCGTGCTGCCGTTCTTTCAAATGATGACTGGTAAAGCTTTTTTCTTGATTGTTTCTAGATGATATGGTTAATGGTTTTATGAAATTTTAAAAATATAATAATAATAAAGCTGAGTTAATGGATAATTTGATTTAAATGTGATTTTTAGTGAATTTATGAAAGTAATTTTATCCAAAACACAAGATAATCTTATAAAATAATAAAATATTGTTAAAAAAAAAGGTACATCACTGGTAAACAAATAAAAAATTACAGCACATATCTAATTTAGACCACTATTTGAATAAATAATTCCACCGCAGGCATCAATGGAGACTTTTCTTACAAGATGAGAACAGCTCAACAGAGGCAAAATTTTAGACATAAGATTGGAAATGTAATATCAACCATGAAGAAGAAAGTAGTATTCTTGCTGAACCTAAATGGTGTGTGACAATAATGATAAAAATACGGAAAAGTATTCCTATGTATTTTGCGAGAACTTGTGAAAGCAACTCGGGCACTCATAGAAAACAGTTTGTCCTTCATCGGCGGATCGTAGCTGCAATGAAGTATAGAAGAGTTTATCGGAGTGGATACACAAAAAACAGGAGAATGTATGTAGCAATGAAGCAAAAGCAAAACTCCAAGAAAGCAACAAGAATTACCTGCTTGGTGTAGTATTCAAGTTGTGGGTGATTGCACTGAGGGCATCGCTCATTTACCTATCATGAATAGATGTAGAATGAGGGCCATGAATGAAATAATCTGAATGCAGAACAATGCATTTTGAAAAATCTAATTTTTCACTTACAACAGCTCTATTGACTTTTTCATTCTCAGGATCAGTCTCACGGGACAATATCGGCTCAATCTTAAGTTCCCTTATAATATCCTACACAAAAATAAAAGTTTAGCAATTCTAAAAAGTAATGCAAGTAAGCAAAATCTAAACCCAAGTTCTATGCAGGATAAGTACTTAACAAAATTAGCAAGTAAAGAAGCTATGTAAGAAAGGAATGGCAACAATTGCCTCTTCTGAAATATAAGAGCATCGTAATAATAGAAACAATTACAACATAAATTAGGAATTATATATTACATTGTACGTTTATTTTTTAATTAGTTTATTGTAATGTATTATAAACTATATTGTAAATAGTTGAACTCTACCAATGTGAGTGTAGCCGGTCCCAAGCCCGGACGAAGGAGGAGGGTTACGGTAGGTTGATAGTCAACATAAAAATCTAGTCACACCTATGATATGGATTCTTTTATATGAATAAGTTAAACAATCGTATCTTGGATGATATTCTATGATATATGTTGTTTGCAGATAATATTGTTCCAATTGATGAGACTAGAGATGGAGTTAATCATAAGTTAGAACTGTGGAAAAACACACTTGAAAGCAAAGGCTTTAGACTAAATAGAAATAAGGCGGGATATATGAATTGTAAGTTTAGTCTAAGTAGAAAAAATAGAATGGAAGTGAAACTATATGGGGTGGTAGTGCCTAAGTGTAACTATTTTAAGTATCTAGCTTCCATTCTCCAAGATGATGGGATGATAGATGAAGATGTAACTCATAGAATCAAAACAAGATGACTGAAGTGGAGAAGTGCTACGAGTGTGTTATGTGAAAAGAAAATGTCTAACAAAATGGAGGGAAAGTTCTATAAAGCGACAGTTAGACCAATCATGCTATACTGAAACGAGTGTTGAACAACTAAAGTTCAATATATTCATAAGATGAACGTGGCAGAAATGAGGATGTTAAGATGGATGAGTGGTCATACAAGATTGGACAAGATTAGAAATGAACCTATCTGACAAAAGGTGCATATTGTACCAATTGAAGATAAAATAAAAGAATTGCGTTTAAAATGGTTTAGACATGTGCGTCGTAGACCCCCAGGTGCCCGGTTCAAAACTGTGATAGTTTATTAATAAAAGGTAAGAAGAAAGATAGCAATACGTCTAGGATTACGTGGAGAGAGATATTGTTTAAGAACTTACATATATTAGATATTGAGCCGGATCTTGCCTTTGATAGAGAAATATAGAGCCAAAGAATCCATACAGTTGACCTCATCTAGTATAGGATTAAGGCTTAGTTGTTGTTGTTATTGTTATTCTAAATAGTTGGATATGTTTGTCCATGCTCAATTACAATTCTCTACATTTATAACCTCTACTAGGTGATAATCGTCCATATCTGATAGCTAAAATCCTAGTACGAAAACAAAGAGAAATTTGTCACTTTTAAATCTTTAATTCAGTGATACCACATTGGGATGAGTAATTATTGTGAAAACAAGAGAAATACCTTCACCTAAAACTACTCATGTTATGATTGTCAATAAGCACTCAATTTGACAAATTAAGTATAAGAGAGAATTTGGTTCACTTGTTTGGAACTGTGAGTGCATTATGGAGAATTTACAGAATGAAAATCAAATTCCAGGTTCCGTTTAAGATATCAAATATGGAAATTGGATTCTCATAAGGTCCATAATGCTCTCATAATTTGAATGCCTTATAATACTTCCAATTTAATAAATTCTTTTATTGTTAAAGTTATGTATAATTGAGTGTATATTGTTAGAGTCAATTATAAGTTAATCGATCTATGAACATTTTTGTCTGGACACTTAATAGACTTTTACTTGATCTTACTATCTAAGGGTAATAATGTCTTTTGGATTAGGTGGAAAAGGATAGATCCTTCTCTTATTTTAGTTACTCAACCTCATAATCAAAAGAAAGATCCATGAATATCCCGGCATGGAGAATATATCATATGGACAGAGTTGGATGGAAATGCCAGGAATGAGTGGCGTCCTCTCTTCAAATCCATTTTTATATATTTTATATATTTTGAGTAATATAATAATTAATTATATATTATATATTAATATTTATATAGTTTAAAATATTTAATATTATTTAATTTGAATAATAATGATTATATAAATTATTTTATAATTTTAAAAATATATAATAATTATATATATTAGTAATGGAAATAAGATATTAGTGTTTTAGAATTAGGATTATTATTATATAGTAATTAATTACAATATCATTAGTTATCTAATTATAGATAATTAATATTATTTGTTTTTGAGATATTATAATTCAAATTAGAATATTTATAAAGTTTTATAATTTTTTATAAATTTTAATCCCTCCAAACAAACTAAAAATAATTCTACACTCCCTTTCTTATTGTACCAACTAAACACCTCTTAGATACCTTTTCATCCATGCCTATCCTCATGCAAGACATGAAATGCTACAAAAATCCAAATACTACCTTAATTGTTGGGGTTTTCAGATATAACTTACAATAACCAAATAAATACCTAGATTTTCTAACTATTACTTTCCATCACCTTAGGTATGTTCCAACCATTAGTTTTCTTTGGTAGATACCACCAGCACAAACTACTTTTAACATAGCCCAGTACCATAATAGCAACCGCTTTAACTATTGTAAAGGATACCATACCATGAAGGTATAGTTAAACAATTATATCTTATGAACACGTGAAGGTAATCTTGATTATCATATTGCTTAAATTAAAAATTTAAAAATAAAAAATCCAAGCCACTAACTAAAGAATGAAATCTTGGACTCCTAGGTGCTTTACTAACATTTCCCAACTAAAACAAAACAAAAACTTCTTAATAATCCCATATAGCAAGTCATGCAAATAAAATTTTATACCCCAAATCAAACAATTGCTTGTGACTGATCTTCAGGTTGTCATTAAGACAATTACATGTCCAAATAAAAATAAGTAGAGCAGCAAACACATAATACTGGAAAAATTACCTCAGCAGTGATAGTGTAGCGTATTTCTCTCCCCAGTATCTCTGGCAAATGACTTCAGATTAGAAGATTATCAACAATCAAGAAGATAGAACAGAACAATAACCTTATTTCTGTCAAGTAGTATGAACAATACAACATGATAAATAGAATGCTAAAGGATATAATCAGCAAAAGTAACAACAACACTGCACAATCAACCAAGATAAAGGAATGTATTAGAAGCCATGCCTATATAGTGGTGTAGTATCAAGAAACCACAGGCCAACTCCCTCCTTGATACTAAATACAATCAATGCAGAAATGGAAACTGCATAACAATAAAAAAATTTGCATATACTGTTAGAACAGCACACAAGTTCACACATGTGTGCACAATCGTGCCCTAATTATTTCCTTGTTCTTTTCCTCTATTTTAGCTCTAAGTCCAAGCATGCCCTAATTTTCTTCCTCCATGTTGATTCAAATCGAACATACCCAATTTTTCCTCTATGTTGATCCAAGTATACCTGTTTTATTTCTTTCATTGTCTCTATCTTGACACAATCAAAATAAACCCTCAAAAAAAATTTCATTGTACTCTGTTTTCCCGCAACTCAAACTTACCCTACTGTTTATTTCCACAAAAAAAAATCTTGCCGCACAAGAATAAACTAAACCCTAGCATACTCTAATCTTTTGTCTTTTCTTTTTCCTCTATTTTCCCTCAATCCATACAGATCCTAATGTGTTTTCCTTCAAACAAAAAAAATAATATTAAGAAGAAAAAAAAAGGCATAAGCTAATCAGAATCCGGGCAATCACAAGAGTGACGACAAAACCACCAGCGAAGATATAACTAGGGTTTGGCATAGCAAGCAAAGGAATAAATAGCTCAAAATCCATCAAGACTAAAATCTCCATTAGAGCAGAGGAGTGAGCTCCACCTTCAGCATTGCGCTTGAATCCACAGACCTTACAGGTGGCGAAACTGGGCGAGTCCAAGGAGAGCAAATTCCCGCACAAACTACAGAACAAGAAGTCGCGGCCATGGCTGTACGCCATCCCTCTGCTACCAAAAAAAAAATAAAAAAAATAAATCACAAATCAACGCCATGAGATTCAAAAAAATAACATCCAAAGAACAAAATAATCCAAAAAATTGAAGAAAAAAAAAGACTATTACTCGGGGTTGGCGGCTAGCAACAGCAACCGCGGAAGTGAGACTTGGAACTTGGAAGCGGAGTGCCCAGCAGAGAGAACACTGACATTATATATCTACTTGATTGGCAATAACGGGCCGGATCCTGGATCCTGGATCCTGGATCCAAGGATCCGACCCTGTTCCAATTTTTTCTATTTTGAAAAATAATACACACCAATAAAACGATATCATATTAAAATTTTACTCATCTAACCTTATACCTCTTCATTCATGGATGAAGAATTACAAATAACCAAATGTCCCCTTACTCATTACAAAATAAAATGAGAAAGAAAAACCCTCTCAAGTTATTTATGTAGATTTATTGAAACTTGCGCAAAGTAAAAAATTTAAGCTATCTCCGAGGATTATTTATATATATAAATGTTTCATCATTTTAGGTATAGCCTTTACATTAAAAAATTTAGAGAAAGAATAAGTTCATCATCCCTGAGTTTCTTGATTTTATTTTAAACATTACAATAAAATCATCAACAGTAGTGAAACCATTTACACAATTTGGTGAGTAATACAATGAATGAATAAAAAAAACACAACTAAAGAACATATTATAAGAAAACACATTCATCATTCAACGTAGTGCTTTTATTTAAACATTTCAACAGAGCTAGAATTTGTCACGCCTCGAACCCGGCCAGGGCATATGGACAGACCGGCCGCATTCAAACAAGGACGAGTCCCCATCCAAGCACAAGGCCTCAGAGATTATGGACAATAATTAATATCCAAAGATAGATAAAACAGCGGAATTTATATAAGTAAGAAGAAAGGAGTTTACACAACTCTCTCTCTCTCTCTCTCTCTCTCTATATATATATATATATATATATATATATATATGAAAATGTTAGTATCCAATCGGCCGCAACTACGGTCAGCCTATACTAGTATCTTTTCCAAATCCAACTATATGGATGGAAAAAACATCGAAAAATAAGCTAACATGTCCATTTTCATACAATTTGGTTACCGTATGATCATTCATTTTAAGGGTGAAATTTTATAGAAATCTTAACGGGTTAAATTTTCACGCTTTAAGATGAATGATCATACGATCACCAAATTGTATGAAAATTGACTTGCTAGTTTATTTTTCGATGTTCTTTCCATCCATATGGTTGGATTTGGAAAAAATACTCTCCAAGTGCCTCAAAATTAGGCGACCGTATTTGAACAGTAATCCGGCTGGCCGCATAGTAACACGACTATATATATATATATAAATTAAATCCAAATTTAAATTTAAATTCAAGTTATAAATCTTACAAAGTTATAACATCTAGATTATGATCTCGTGATGATGGAAATTAAAATTCAAATCTTTGATTTTATCAAATGATTAAAATTAAAATTAAAATTTTAACTTATGGGTTATGACAACCATATCTAATATATTTGATGATGATCAAAATTCAAATTCAAATTCTATACTTACTCTAGATTAGGATCTTGGATGATTATAATTAAAGGGTTATGATGTGAGATTATATAAATAGATAAGAAAGAAAAGGATCCAAAAAGAAAAATAACAAGCCCCCCTTTCCTGTCTCCTACTCGTCATCAAGACCACCAAATCGCCGGTTATGGGGAAGAACGTGAGAAGCAATAACAACAATGACACCTCCAAAAGACGAAGTTGTGCGGTCTCTGATGGCTTTGGCGAAGGATTTTAGTTTTGGATCTTCCAACTCATTCCCACGACCGATTTTTCTCAAATCCTTCGATAAAATGATTTATTCACTTTTTTTATAGAAGTATATAGAATTAGCCGGATGAAAGTACAGCTCGGGTCCGTCCAAAGACTGCAATACCATAGAGGAATTACACCTGTCACCGCCACTGTCGGAGAAGGAGCACCGCCCCAAAGCGTGGTGGTATTGATGCTGCTTTCGCCACCACTGTTGTTGGAGGAGGAGCACCGCCCCAAAGTGTCGCGATGCTGATGATGCTATCACCACCGCCGCCGGAGAAGGAACACCACCCCGAAGCGTAGTGGTGTTGATCGAGCTGCCATCACTGGAGATGAAGCCCTCTTTTTTGTTCTTTGCTTCATGAAGTTGAAAAAAAAAAAGAGAAAAAAAAAGAGATGAAATAAAAAAACAGAGAGATGAGATTAAAAAACTAAAAAAGAGAGAGCGAAAGAGATTAACAAAAAAAAAATGAAATAGAAAAAGAGAGGAAAAAAGAAAGTGAGATAGAAAAAAAGAGAGATAAAAAAAACAGAGGGTCTAATACCCAATTTAGTCCCTCTATTATACCGAACCGACCCTTTTAGTCCTTCCATTATAAATTGAGCCTTTTTGGTTCCTATATTTTCATGATTGAGAAATGATAATCCCTCCCACAGGCTTTTTCGGTCCCTATACATATCTATTTCAGGCCTTTTTGGTCCCTATACATATGCCTTTAGGGACTGGATTTTTACAATCGTGAAAGTAAAGGAACTAATAAAAATGCTCAATTTATAATGAAGGGACTAAAAGGACTGGTTCAGTATAATAGAGGGACAAAATTGGGTATTAGACCAAAAAAAAAGATATGAAAAGTGATTAATAAGAAGAAATGCCCAGAAGGGCTTCTCTGCACTTCTTGCACCGTGGGCTACCCATCAAGCATCGACGTAATCGACACCCTACCGCCACTAGTAACTGAGAAGATCAAAGCGGATCCCTAGCTATCTCGCTAGTCCATTGTTCCAGAAATCCAAATCCATTATCCAGTTTGTTAGAAATAAAGCTCCATATTCGCTAAGAAGACGAATCCGGATCCAGCTCCAAAGGTGAAGAGGAAGGATAAGCCGGGTCCGAAACTAGATCCGAACCCCAAGAAGAAGTAGAAGAAGCTGCCAATGCTGACTCTCAATTGGAGCTGTAGACCTCATCAGTCCTCAAATTTTAACGCGGAGGTAGTGGAATTGGAGCCGGCCAGCCTCTCAAAATGAATTAAGTGGATGCCGGAGGACAACAAGAAGGTATCACCTCCATCCTTTTTTGTTTACAGTGGTAGGACAGAGATGAAAAGGGAGTAATCGGAAGACCCCTAAACAGGGGTAAAAGAATGGTGACATTACTTGGATTGTACCTCTTGCCCTATGAGAACATCAATATGGAGTGTTATTCTTCTGTGCAAAATGTGAATAGAAAGCAAAGAATTCAATATACCATTATGAATGATTGTAATTTTGTTGATAAGTGCTAAACATTTAATTGTATGAAACAGTCTCTAGGTGTTTGATGAAATGCAATGTATTGAAATTCTTAAGATGAGAGTTATGATGAGATGTTTGATAGAGTTGTTCGAGACCATTTTGAATGAATTTGTAAGAAACATGATACATCAAAGGAAAATCCTATTGGGAGCTCTGCTTATCTTCCCCATGTTTGGATAAAGAGTCAGTTTCTTTCTATATGTTCTTCCACTAATGTGAGAGTGAGGCATGTGATGAATCACAACAAGTAATTCATAAGATAAGTAGTTTATTGAGAAGCTACTTTAGATGATGCACCTGAAGATGTTTTTTTTTTACTGGTAAAGAGCTTGCGAGCAATCTGATTAACAAAGATAAAAATATGACATACTAGTAGTTTTAAAACTAAAACATAAGCCTAAAAAATGCAGCCCAGCTGCTATTATTGCTTCTTTGAGCCACCTTGGCTTGTCATTCCCTTGATCAAACAGGGACAGCTGCGGATTTCTTCTACTATAATTGGCAAGTAAGTCTGCAATGGTATTTAGCTCTCTGGTACAATAACCAACCTCCATTTCTATATAGGATCTGATTCAGTTCTGTATCCTTTGAATATCTCTCTGAATTCTCCATGTTACAAGTGGATTAATATCGTTATCCAGTAGCTTCAAGGCCTCAGTGCAATCACAGAACAACTTGTTAGGTCTCAGATTCCAGTCTTCACATAGCTCCACAACAGCTACCATTGCCTTCAATTCATCTTGCAGGCTAGAGTCAGCATTGCTCCTAGTTGCTTCAGCCAAGATGATCTCATTTTCCCCTTTCACCACTATAAAGCCTATACCATAATAGTTTTCATTAGTAATCCAGGATGCATCACAAAAAACAACAATAGAGTTGTAAAAAACAAAATTCATAAGATAATCCCTGAGTCTTCCTTTGTTCTTCCTCATATGTTCCCAGGTTTTTTTACATGCAAGGTTGAAAATTTGTTGAGCCTGCATTTTGTTGTTGTTGAAAACCAAGTCACACCTTGCTTTCCAAATGCACCAAGCACAGTTGGCTATGAGTGCCTGAAAAGCAAGATGTCCAATTCTTCCCTTATCATAGGAGTTCATAAGCCATTTTTCCTCCATTAATTTGGCTGCATCATTGCAATCAAATCCAGAATAATTTGTTGCTAACTCCCAGACTTGATTAGCAATTCTATAATTATGCATGACATGTTCCAATGTTTCTTTGTCCAGACCACACATTGGACATTGTAGCTGAGGTCCAACATTCAAATTGTATAGGTATTCAAAGGTAGGAATCCTACCGTGATATAATCTCCACAAGAAAGTTCTCACTCTGGGAGCCACAGGTAATCTCCATATTTTGTGCCATCCTTCCCATGAATTGTTAGGCGATTCCCTGTCCTGGTTTAGATGGTTATAAACAGAGTTTGCAATTTTAGAAGAGGATGTAGTAGGCAGCCAAACCCAGTGATTTGGAATATCATTCCTCATGAGTAAGTTGTCCATTCTATTCCAATCACAAGTCTCACCAAAGTAGTTGGCTACATCTGAATGATTTAAGTATTCCCCATTGATAAGATCATCAATCCTTAATTCCTCAATTGGTAAATCCATATTGAGATAAGTGGTTTCAAGGAAATGGGCATTTCAAACAACCATGGGTCTTTAAGGAAATCATTTGTGGCATGATTGCAAGTATTTAGGCATAGCTTAGATCTAATGCCTATAGCAGATTTATAAAGCAATTTATAAAAATAGGAAACAAACCCCCTAATATATAGGATTAGACCATACATTAAAATTACCATATTTGAACAAGAAAATCTAGCCCTATAATTTATCTTCAAGATTTAAAATAGCAAAAATATTTTTTGCCATAAGAGCAATCTTTGCTTTCCTTAGGTTTCTAATTCCTAGCCCTTCCTCAGATTTGACAAGTGTAGTATTGCTTCAGCTAATGGGATGGAATGGTCTGCCACTTGCAGTGCCTTTACCCCATAATAAACACCTGGACATCCTGGATATCAGATCTAAGACTGTATCAGGAATAGGAGTGCAAGATAGACTATAAAAAGGAATAGACATCAGTGATGTGTTAACCAGGATGGCTCTACCAGCAAGGGAAATGGATGGTAGATTCCAGGAATTCATACTATTTTTAGTTCTATCAATCAGTAAGTTCCATTGGTTGACAGGGATCCTTTTAGGAGAGATTAAGATCCCTAGATATTTGAAAGGGAAAGTGCCCAAGTTCATCCCAAGAATGGATACAAGGGCAGTTCTAATCCTTCTGTTCATCTAAGTAGGTAGATGAATGGTGGATTTGTTAAGATTTATTTTCTGTCCCGTGAGTTCTCTATATAGGTTAAGGCACATGTTGCAGTTCCTGGCAACAGTCCTGAATACCTTAGTGATGAGGATAAGATCATCAGTAAACATAAGATGATTGAAGTTTTTCCTTAATCTATTATCAAAACTAGGAATCTGTTGGGATGTATGCCCTAAAGCATATGATGTCATGAACAATATTACTTAATTATGAATAAAATAATGTTATTATTACAAGTGCATGTATTGTTTGAATACTTTATGAATATCACGAAAATTCCATAATTATCTACGTAACCTTAAATAAATATATATAAGTGTTATATATATATGTGAGGATATTATTTAAGGATGATAATTTAAATAAGTCCATGAAAACTAGTCAGTTGACTTAACAATTAAAGTATGAAATCTTTAATTGATTTTCACTAGTGCAGCTCATTATCATTAAGAATGAAATGATTTTATCCAAACCATTGATGTAGAGGGACATCTAATGAGGGCACTATACATAATGAGATTATGTGGGACTAGGACATGATGTGATTTGAATCATTGATAATTTCCATTAAAATATAATGCATTCAAATCATGTCACTGATGATCGGATATATAACGATCTTGATCCTAAGTGGTTAGTAAACTCCTATTTATTGTGTTACATCTTTTGATTTACTCCGTACGGATTATAAGATCATAATCCTTAAACTTTGTATTTTGGAGGTGTAACAAAATAAACAACAGGGAATGTTATCATCACAAAATGGAATCCATTCCTTCTTTATAAGAAGTAGATAAATAATTCCCTTGAGTGATGATTTGGGGCTTGAATGGTATGAGTACTCAGATTCTAGATTTGTTCTTGAATCTTATCATTCATTAGAGAATCATTGGTACTTGAGGACAAAGATGTAATTAGAGAGGTTAACGGATCTTTACCTAGCTCTAATTATGAATTATTTATGGAGGATCAATATATAGGAGATGACTGTATCATATGGACGACTCGAATCCCGAGTAATTTTATATTTGTAATTTCGGGAGTGCAATTCCAAGTTTTTAGTGGAGTAACCTTGGAATTAATAAAATATATTGATTAATTAAAGAGTTTAATTAATTAATATAAAGTTTTATTGGATCCCGGGATTATAGGTCCATAAGTCCCCCCTTCGGACAAGGAATTTCGATTGGACAAATTTAATTGATTTTGTGCTGATCACTTTATTACAAATTAATTGAGAATCGATTTGTAGTTTATGAATAATAAAATTATTTATAAATAAAATAAATAAATACATAATTTGATTATATATTTATTTATGGACTTATTGGATAATGTGAGCCAAGACACATGTGTTTAAATTTGAGTTAAAATTAAGATATACTCAAATTAATTTGAATTTAGATAAGATTGTGAAACATATGTCTAAATTCAATGGATGTAGCAAGTTGGTTGCGAGATTTGATTTTGAATTTTGAATTTAAAATCAAATAATTAAACATATGGAAAAAGATTAAAATAAGAGATATCTTATTTTTAAGTTTGGCCTAAAATCTCTCTTAATTTTGTATGACAAAATTTGATTTTAAATTCAAAAAGTTATTTGAATTCAAATCAAAATCTTATCTTAGTTTAAAAAGGAGAGTTATTTTCTCTATAAAAGGGGTAGGCTTTTTCTTTTCATGGGGGTGTGTGAGATAGGAACCCATTGAGGAACCCTAAGAGAGAAAAGAGAGAGAAAAGTTCTTTCTCAAAAGTTCGAGTCTCAATTGCTTATTAGATGAGTTTTAGAGAGAGACAATAATCAGTTAAGTGATCTTATTAATCTTGCGTTGTGCCCACACACAGGTCCATCTCAGATCTTTGATGTCAGA
The DNA here is from genome assembly GCA_026586065.1 of Dioscorea zingiberensis. Classification (NCBI taxonomy): domain Eukaryota; kingdom Viridiplantae; phylum Streptophyta; class Magnoliopsida; order Dioscoreales; family Dioscoreaceae; genus Dioscorea; species Dioscorea zingiberensis. The sequence continues at coordinate 18,341,237 of CM048821.1, read as the reverse complement.
AGGAAGATCGTGGTTTCGGGAAAAGAAGATCTACCGATCTCGGAGCATTCAAACTTCTACAATTTCAAGGTACACTAAGAAAACTGAAAAATAGCTAGGGAAAATATCCCTTGCTAAATCATGAATTTCCGTCGCTAAAATAATCAGTGAGGGAATAGCGAGGGAAAATTTTCCGTCTCAATTATTATTCTCGATCTATTTTTATTAATTCATAAGTAGAATTAATTATTATAATTTACAAAGTATTCATAAAAAGTGTTTTTGATGAATAGCGATCCAAGATCTTGGTTTTATACGTGTTTATTCACGCTTTCACATATCTTGAAAATTGGTTTCCGAAGATCAAAAACCAATATATTCAAGTTCAAAAACATGGCATGATTAAATTGCAGTTAAATTTTGAGACACCAATAAGAACAAATAAGGGAATAAATGATCACCCTGTCTGACCCCTCTTGTGACTGGGGATCCAGTTAGTTAGTTGTCCATTAATAAAGAAGGAAAAACTAGCTGAAGAAATGCATATTCTTATCCAAGAAATCCAGATATCAGGAAATTTCATGTTCTTGAGGGTGGCAAGGATGGCATTCCATTCCAAGGTATCGTATGCCTTTTCAAATTTATTTTCAACATCATCCTAGGGAGGGTTTTAGAATCACACTTTAAGGAATGGACAATCTCTTGAACAACAATTATGTTGTCAAAAGTAGATCTTCCCGTAAGAAATCCAGCTTGTTCAGAAACAATAAGTTTATTCATGACATTCTTCAGTCTATTGCTCAACATTTTAGAGATAATTTTGTAGCATACATTACATAATGATATTGGTATGAAATCTGATGTTTTATTTGGCTCATCTTTCTTAGGGATTAAAACTACATAGCATAGTTATCAGACCCGGCCCGGGCATCAACTCAGCCGGGGCTCTGGGTCACAGGTCAAATGGTTCAACCGTTGGGTCATTCGGGTCAATGCTGGGTTAATAACTTAATATAAATATTTTTAAATATTATTTTTAAAATTATAAATTAATTTTTAATGTGTAATAATATATAATATTCATTAATTATTGAAGGAAAAAAACAAATGTGTTATCAATTCTCATCTGAATCATGCCATGCTCAACATCCCTAACATAAAAAGGTCTCTAGAATGCATATACTAAACAATGTGTCGGATGACAAAGCAAATCACAATCCATACTGAATCATTTATCTAGGGATTTAGTTTTTAAATTTTTCATTTTAGTAAAATTACATAATTCACCCTTTAACATATTAAAAAAATAAAAAATTTAAGGATTAAATGTTCATTTCAGAAAAAAAAACATTGACCAAGCCAGGTCATAGAAACCCGGCTGGGTTACCGGGTTAGGTCGGGTCAAACCGGGTCAAGCCGGGTCAAACTGGGTTGATTGCTTAAACTGGCCAACTAGAGACCCAGACCTGTTTAAGCACCGGGTCACCGGGTTGACCGGTCGAACCGCCGGGCCGGTCCAAGTTTAATAACTATGCTAATAGGTTCTACCCCAAGATGGAGGCATGTTGGCAGTTCGAAAGAAGTGATTTATGGTTGTAATCAAGGGATCCCTTACAATTTCCCAGTAGAAGAGGTAAAATTCAACATTTAATCCATCAAAGCCATGGCTCTTCCCCTTGGCCATGGTTTTCAAAGTTTGGTAGACTTTACTAGTTGTAGGGGTTCTAGGCAATATGCTTTTATATATCTTCCTCTGATAATGTAGGTATGTCTAGAGGAAGTTTTAGAGCAAGCTCGTCACTGGAAACATTATTTGAAGAAGTCCACAGTTTACTATAAAAATTAGAGAATGCATTACTAATACTTTGGTAGTCAGTTAGAACCTGTCCTTGGTCATTAGTGATACCTGAGATTTTGTTTCTGTGTCCTCTTATATTGGCTTGTCTATGAAAGAAACTAGTGTTATAATCCCCATTCTTTAACCATAATAATCTAGCTCCTTGAGCCCATCTAATTGTATCTTTTCTAATCAATGCTGTATGTTTATTGTATAAACCTCTTAAAGCAAGGCTATCTAAGTCTGAATATATGTTGGAAGTTTCCAAAGTCTCTAAATAAGCAATGTATGTTTCTGTCCTGATAATGTCCTTATCTATAGTTGTCAAACCGATTGTTTTCCATTTAGTTAGGTAAATCCTGGTGCGAGCAATAGAGTGAGTAAAAGCATGCATGGGGGATGTATTTGGTTTGAAATTTCAGTCTTTATACACTGAGTTGTGACACTAAGCATGTTCAAACCAAAAATTTTCAAAACAGAAAACTTTCTTTTTCGATGCGAAAAGAATTTAGCAGATAACAGCATAGGAGAATGATCTGAGCAAGTACGGGGCAAATGTTTGTGATAAGAGTCAAAATTGGTGAGCCAATCATTGTTGGCCAGAAAGTGATCCAATCTGGCCCATCTCCTGGCCAATCCACATTGATTATTGCACTAAGTAAAGGAAGATCCACAAAACCCAAATCAAACAGTTGATTGGAAGCAATAAAATCATTAAAGTGTTTGGATTTAATTGAGTAGTGGGAGAAAGAACCACCTCTGTGCTCCTCAGAATTATGAACTGAATTAAAATCTCCAGTTAAAATCCATGGTAAATTTAGTGTACAAATGGTTGATAATTCATGCCATAAAAGTTTTTGAAGATCAATGTTTTGAGAGTTATAGACCACCGAGAACACCCACTCTTTGGGTTTAACAGTAACCGATATGATTAAGTTTAATGAAAAGTGAGAGAAAGCAATAGGTGTTACCCGTCCCACTCCTGGATTCCAAAGAGTGATGATACCCCCTGACATGCCAATTGTTGGAATAGCAGCCCACTCCCAATGTTTAGAGAATTTTCCACAGAGTTTTAAGGCCTTGGTCTCATCAACTCTAGTCTCTACCAGACAAACAACATCAGGTTTTAGATTCATCATAAGTGATCTGATTCTTCCGACAGTTTTGGGTTTAGCCGATCCCCTGCATCCAACATAGAAGTTTTATATATTCTATAAGTGAGATAAACTAATATGTTAGGAATATAGACGAGTGCAATTCAAAAGAAAACTAATTCAAGGATCATCAGTATTAGCTATCACACGACCCTTTTTCGGGAAAACATTATTGCTGATTGAAGCTCTTCTTGCTAGTGCTTCTTGTTTGGCATCTTTTTGAACAAGCGGCAGCGGTATGTCATCGTCAAAAATCTCAGAATTCCTACTTTTATCATGATTTCCCTTTTCTATGGGTTGGATTTCGGTCAGATGTTCCTTTGTCTTCTCTTCGAGTGCCCAAGAGATGTGTTGAACAAGGCAATTATAGGCAGCCATCGAAGGATCACATTCTAGAGGAGGATGAGGACCAAGTGGTTGCTGTCAGCCGTCCATCTTTAGCGAAGTAATGAGACGTGGTGCAGTAGACCGTTGAGATGAAACATCGCCTTCACTAGAGACACTAGGAATAGGTAACGGTAACCTTGTTGTTAGCTCTCTCTGTTGAATCCCAACAGCATCCTTATTAGATTTGTGATGTGAGAAGGAGGGATTGCCGCGATCCAAAGATGGCGATACGATGGCCACTTCTCGATTAGGGTTCTCCAAACAGAAAGGCACCATAATATTCCAGGTTACCTCGGGATCCACATAACTCTCATCGAGATTTGCAAACCCTCTTCGCCCAATAAAACACCCACGACCACCCTGTACCGTAGGGCTTGCCACGTGCGACTTACCTTTCTAATCTTTCGACAACGTGTCCGGTTGGTCCTTGCCATCTGTTCTTCGGGGAACATTGGCTGCGCCACGCCCACGACCGCGCCCAGGTCCACTTCCACAGCGGTAACATACAATTAGCCATTTCTAGTTGCCATTTTCTCCAGCTTTCTCCATTTCAGTACTCTGATTTTCCCCTTGTTTGTCTGGTTCCTCCGTTCCCTGCCCCTCCGCGTCTACCTTCATGGACTGCAAGTTATCCTTCCGTCCGGTGACCGAACGGGAGACGCCTGCTCCTCCATCAGGTAGGTTACAGGGGATTTGTGTATAGGTGTTGACGGTGTGCTCAATCATTCCATATCAAAAGCAAAGCGATGTTATTTTTTCATATAGTATCCCAATCAAGGTCTCATCCTCACCTTCACCTACCCAAAACCCTCGATCAATTGGTTTTGATAGATCAATCTCCATACATAGGCGAGCATATTTGGATCTTCCGGTCTCCATAGTAGGTTGGTCAACCTTGAGGGTATGATCATCAATTTTTAGTACTTGTCCGATCATTCCTCCCAACTCTTCCAAGTTTTCAGGTTCCCATTACTCTATCGGCAAGTGAAGCTGTATCCACACAGCCACAGTATCCAACCTTTCGAAGGTCGGCTGAAACTTCTCTCTCCAGGGTATTTGTTGGAGGACTATGCCATTAATCGTCAACGACCCCTTCCACAAGATATTGTCTACCATTTCCACCGACTGGCAGCGTATGTAATAAAAACCATTAGGAAGGTCTGAGATATAGAAACTCCCAAGATCTTGCCACAATTTGGTCAGTGCTGTGCGCATATGATCCAAAGGTATGGCTTTTCCCTGAAATTTTTCATACAGAGCAGTGTTCATTTTCTTATGCACTCGTTGGTAGAATTTCTCACTTGGCTTGAAACGGCGATGTTGCATTGTCTTCAGTCGTTTAAAGTTCTCTTTTGATTTGATTGTTTCAGTGCCGAAGACAACAACCTTTGGTTCTCCAGTTAGAACTCAAGCCCAAGACTTTCTAGGTCCTGCAACTCCACCCCCACCCGCCATTGCAAGTGGGGGAGAAGCAATGGTAGGGAGAGAAACAGTGTCAAGACGCAGTAGTAAGAGCTTGAGAGTTCTTCAGTCTTGAGAGAAATAGAGATTTTATAAGGAATTAAGGAAGTATTGTTTTTCTACTTTGTACTGCACCTGAAGATGTTGACATGCATCCAGAATTGCTTGTTGGTTTCATCAAGTGTTGTTGCTACTACTGTTTAGAACTTGAGCTTGATTGAATTATTAGCATAACGGGCAGTTTTAAGACCACACCATTCTTGGTTTGTTGGAACCAAATAATAAGAGTTCTATGTAAATAGGAATGGAAATCACGTTGGGATTATATATATTCTCCATTTTGAATGTTATGAATGTTCGGGGGATGATATATTCCTCCAAATGAATGTTATGGGACTCCTGCAACAAAAAAAAAAAGATTACTGCTGCTCTTTATGTTCAAAAAGCTGCCCTTTTTTTGGATATTGTTTGTTGTCTTTGGCTTCAGAAGCCATGGGATAATAAAGAACTTAGTTATCAAAAAGATATATTTTGATATGTTGCAATAGTGGTGGCTGAAGCTCATGAACCAATCAACAATGTTTGTGTGCAAGTACATTGATATAATATTTTCTAATAGTCTTATTGTCTGTATATAACAGATGATACAATGTTTTATGTGAGATGATTACAAACAACAATTGGTAAAAAATGGGGGGCTGAATTGCAAAGTAAAAAGAACATTTGGAGAAGTTAATGTGAGACCAATGTGAGGATCAATGCTACAGCTGCAAACCGAAAAAAAATGAATACAATTAAGAAGAAAGGAATATTAAAGAGAAGATCAAGAAGGTGAGAAAGAACAATAGCTATTAGAATTTGTGTTATTATATGAAAATGTGCTTGTAAATTTTGTTGAAGAGATATTCCAAACACATACTAAGTACTCAATTATATGAAGTGCCCTCCAAATGTTCGATGAAATGCACAAAAGAACCTTTTTTACTCCTGTAGATATACTCACAAAGGTGTTCTAAAATCTGAAAATTTGTGATTAATGTCAAAGTGCATCTATCCAGAATGTTTCGGTGGAGGCAGTACATTGGATGAGAACCAAAGCCATATAAAATTCTTTCTCCAAGGTTCAGTAAGAAATTCAATGCAATGATTTCAGGTTCAATTTTATAAAGTTACATAGAAATAACACTTTACAGGTGTTGATGAAAACATGTCCCTTTCTTCTATACATCCAGCTGCCGTAAAATTTCACATAGAAATAAAGATACCTATCTAAAGACATTACAAAGCCCACAACTTGAAGCAATGCGTCACGAAACGGCGATAGAGCACGTATCTCTAACACGCATTTTGAGGTGAATGATGAAATACAAATCTTAAAGTGGCATATATCTTGATGTGACGATGAAATGAGCATCTCAATGCAACCGATGAAATATAAATACTAAAGCGGCACAAATCTTGAAGTGGAGATGGGCACTCATTTTGAGGCGGCCAATGAAACTCAAATACCAAATGGAGACGTGTCAAATATATATAAATAAATAATGTATATACATATTATAAATATATGTAATAAAGTTATGATTTGCTAAAAAATGAATTATTTTCATTCATTGCCTCTACTTGTACTTATGCCCTTAATCGGAGGTTCCCAAGACTTTGTTTGGGGTAATTAATAATAGAGGCTTGCCTCTATTAGGAATGGAAGAACCCACAATAACTAAAATAAATAAAATAAATAAATGAAGTAAAAATTTGTGATTCAATATGTCGCCTGGTATCTCTTCACGGACACGATGCCAGGCGGGTATTTCTATCCCACAATGTCGACGACCTTAGATTTGTCATCGTTGTAGTAAAGAGGGGTACCGAGAAGCAAGGTGTATGGGGACCTTGCTAGAGCATGTGAGGATTAGGTGATCCAAGAAGGAAGGTATAGGCCCCAACCAGAGAGGGCAAAGCATCACCAAGAATAAAGATCCAAAAAAACCCTTAATTGCATAATCAAGTTATTGATGAGGGAAAATTTTCTCATCATAGGGGTTTGCCTAAGACTGACACACATGTCGTATCCCTAGCCTTGGACTCGATGATGCTCGCCAAGAAGGAGAAACTCCGCAGTCACTCAATCTCAACTATCATGAAGACCATAGACGGACTTGTAAAGCACCGGACCATACCAACGGCTTGGCAAAGAGATTAACGCTGGAGACAACCTCGTCAACAAAGCTTCTCGAGGACGGATGGCTTGTGGTCTGGAATAGAGATACAACGGCGTGGATCTTGAAACCATTTAGGGAACTGGTGTATCTCGATGGCACTAGAGGCCTCTTCGCCGATCATCTCCGGGTGGTTGTTAGGATCCAACGAAGCCGATGACTATCTTGCACCATCAAATGCAGTATCAACAATCTCCAACACATAGTGAAGATGATGCTCGAACAAGGTCAAAGACCTCTCCTTTGGGGGTCAGATCCGGTGTTAGAGAAAGGAGACCTCCAGAAGAGATGCCGAGGATTTCTAGGCTGGAAAAGGGAAAGGAAATCCACCGCGGAACAACCGCAAGGACCATGGGATAAGGACATAAGCAGCGCCATTAGGGAATATAACAGGGGACATTAGAAAGATTGAGTTACTATGCATGCCACCAATAGCAGCACCACAGGCAGGGTATGACCATCGTACAATGATTAGTCACGTGAGAGAGACAAGCTCTTCCTCATGAAAAATTTTGAGCGGTTAGAGCTCGCTCATGTGTCAAAGGCCTAGGCTCCATGCGCCAACCAAGTGGCCTCTCGCGAGCAACCAGACAAGATCCACACAGTGTCTCACCAAAAGCAGATATCCTCATATGTTGACAGCTACACAGTGAAATCCTAGAAACCAGTTTCCTTGTACATGGACAAGCACATGCAGTAAGCCGGAAGAAGCGGGTTTCCTTGAAGGTTGATAGGGAGACACCCATTCTCATGGAGTGTATCAAAGTGAAACACAGATTGGGATCCACCTATGTAGAGCAAAGGGTGAGGTGTATCTCAAGTGGCTATTGAGATAGCGAAAGAGAAAAGGAGACATTTGGCAAAGAAGAGCGTTGATAAGGCAATACACACAGAGAAAGAGAGAGAGCTAACAGTTGACTCAGTACCAGCAAGGAAAGAGGACGTGACAAGACACATGGAGTTTGACATGGAAGATGGTGATGACTTAGATGCTGACTAGGAATACCATGTATATGATGATGTAGACAAGGAAATAAAAGCCATGTGGCATGTTGACATGGCATGGGGATGGGGCCCACCTTGATGACACATTGGTAAGTTTGGATGGTGTGGATAAACACATGGCAACCATGTGACATATCAACATGGCGTGGTAACTGACATGGCAGATGTGGTAGCTTACATGGCAACTAGCAGGGCAACAGACGTGGAGGTCAAGGCTAATATTGTATATAACATGGATGTCATGTGACACGATGCTGAGGACATACTTGCTGACATTGATACCACGTGGCATGAAGAGGATGCATGGCATGCTACATGTCATACAACTGTGGCCACAGATGAACCAAGTGGAAAGAGACAGCAGGAGCCACGTGTCACTTGTAGGCCTATAGTGATAACATGCCTTCAAATTGGCAAATATCAGTACACAGGCAACGCATGAGCCCAATCTCATTAGTCCCGGCCAGCCTTCTTACAATAACAGCAATCCAATCTACCCTAGACCCACTAAGACAATCCATCCTGCACAAAATAAGGAGCCCATTTAGGTCATGGATCAACCAAGCTTGGAAGCAGGCTGGGCATGTGCCCAAGCTCGACCCGACCTAGCCCGGAACAGGAAAAAGGGATTTCCTTATTAAACAACAGGGTAAATCTAGACCTTTCCAAACTCTCCCTCAGGTTCATCTATGGATCATGGAACCTGATCTCTAAAGTAACATGGGAAGGAATTGGCTTAGGGCGGGGCATCAACACTTAAACATTGTGGCAAGGAAGCTCAGGGCCAAGAAGGCACTTCAATTGAAGCCAAAGAGACACAAGAAAGCCCAAGAATACTCTAGGAGGCCAAGAACAATACAAGGAGACACAGAACTCATCCAAGGAAGCAATAAGAAGTGAAAGGAGAAAGAAGCTAGCCAGCTTAAGGATGGAGAGAGAAGGCTTTATAGCTCCCCCAACTTCACTCAGGAAGAGACCAATGGCACAGTACCCTCCACCAATACAAGGTACAAAACTTAACTTGTCTATTGTTCCACTAAGACTTTGATTAGTCCACAAGGAATTTTTAGTAGCAACTCTCCTATGGGCCGTTTGGTTTGAAGGAATAGGATTCATTCCTTATATAGGGGAATCCATTGTTTGGATGTGCAACATTGGGAATGAGGTGAAAATGGCAAGGAATGGTAATCTTGTATGGCCCAGAATGGGATTCCCCTCAATTTGGGCAGAAAACCCAGGAATGGAGGAATGGATTGGAAAAATACTATTTTGCCCCTCATTCAATAATATTCAAACTTAAATCTTATTTTCTAATTTGGGCAGAATGGTCAATGATTGATAATTAATTTATTATCTTCACTAATATTCTAATAAAAACTGAATATTTATATATAATAATTAATTAATTGTAATATACTTAAATATTATAATAATTAATATATAATATTTAGAATATATTATATATTATAATATATAATATTATATTATATTATATTATATTATATTATATAATATATTTTCAAATCCCGCTGAACCGTAAATCCCTCACATGCTTTACACGTGAGGGATTTGAAAAACGTGGATTTGGTAGTAAAACCAAATCCTCTATCAGTGGGATCTGAAAAGTCATATGCATTCCAAATCCATCCAAACAAACGATGGATTTAAAAAGGTAAGGGATTTGGAAATGCATTGACTCTCAAATCCGGTGAAACAAATAGCACCTTAGAGGAGTGCAAATCCTCATACCTCAAAAACATGCGTGAAACAAAGACCGAGAGAATAAGGGAATGGGAGGGTAGCAACAAAGCACCTCTCTCCACAAGCGCATACAGGGTCAACTAGGTGTATAATGAAAGTGATCTCTTGGAATGTGAGGGGCTTAGGCAAAAGAAAGAAGAGCTAACTAGTAAGAGACATCCTTTCAGCTACATAATGTTGACCTATTCTACTTACAAGAAACAAAATTATCAAGCATGAACAACTGTATCCAGAGAACAATAGAGGGAAGCCTATTTGATAAATGAGTGGAGTTACCAACTACAGATATAAGAGGAGGGTGATGTATATATTAGGTAGAATAGCGCACATCATAACCTTAAAGAGACCTTCACAGGAAAAGGGTCGTGCCATGTGCGGGTCGGCACGACCCGTTTGATATCTCTACATACTTGCCAAAAAATTGAACACTATGAAAGAGAAACTGAAGAATTGGCAAAAGGAAACACTCAACCAGAAACAAGGAGGAAGAAATCGTACTGGAAGTTGACAATCTAAATGTGATCAAGGAATCAAGAGCACTTACAAGAGAAGAAGAGGAAGTAGAGGTATTTAACAGAAAGGAGTATGAGAAATGATATTGGAATAAGAATCCAATTTGTGATGAAGGTCGAGGATAACATGGTTGCAACAAGGAGATCAAAATACCAAATTTCTTCACGTAAGCCAACTAGAGGAGAAACAAGAACCGGATCAAACAAATGCAACATGAAGGCTCACTGTTCACAAGACCTGATCAAATTACAATAGCCACAACCTCACACTTCAACAACCTATTTGGAAAAGAACGGAACATACAATAAAAAATCTCATGGCATAAACTGTTCTTACACAAAAAGAAGCCGAACCTCTTTCACCTCAAAGCCCTTTTCATAGTAGATGAAATTCGAAAAGTTGTGAATGAGCTTGGATCAAACAAAGTACCAAGACTGGACAAATTCCCCATAACCTTCTACCAACAAGGATGGAATTTAATTCAGAATGACATCTTCAAACTCTTTGATGATTTCTTCTAAGGAACAAAAACATGGAGATACTTAATTGGGCACACATCCTCCTAAGCCCCCAAAACAGTAAAAAGCTACATACTCATAAGCTTGATAAATTGCTTGGTGAAAATCATCTCCAAAGTCCTTGAAAACTTGCTCAGAGGCGTTATTGGGGAGTTCGTGGATGGCTCACCAACCATCTTTATAAAAGGGAGAATGATACATGACAACATCATACACGCAAAGGGATTTTATCCTACACGCAAAGGGATTTAAACCCAAATGGTAATTATGGATAAAGACTCTGCTCCTCTCATCAAAAGCGCACTTCCTCATCAATAGAACACTTGCTAGATATGTGAGAAACAAAAGCGGTCTACAACAAGGTGACCCCATCTTACCCTACTATTCGTACTCACAAATATCTATCTCGAAGTCCTAGTTGGGCCGAATAGGGACGATTTAGTCACAACACTTCAATATGCAGATAACCTCCTAGTCTTTTGTATTGGAGATCATGCCTGATTCAGAACTTTGAAATTAATCTTCTATTTGTTCGAGGGACTCTAAGGCTGTAAATAAATTTCACCAAAAGCACCATAATTCCAATAAAATACTAGGGTCACACAACATAGGACCTTGCACAAATACTCAATTGCCTAATTGGCAGCCTTCCAAATCAAATATCTGGGTGTTCCGATCTTAGGGGGGCAACCCAAGAAAGACTATTGACAAGGACTTGTGGAAAAAATTAGAGGCAAATTGGCATCATGAAAAGGAAATTTCTCTCACTAAGCAGAAGACTTACCCTACTCAACTTGGCCCTCTTAACAATGCCAATTCATTGGATGTCAATCTACCGCTTACCAGAATGAGTAGTTCACAAGATAGACTCAATAAGGATGGACTTTGTATAGAAAATTTGACAAAGAATCATATTTTATCACTTGACGAATTGGGAAAGATTTTGCTACCCTATGACGTAGGGAGGATGAGGCACCCTCAATCTTCAAGAATTTAATGAAGCACTACTAGGGAAATGGTAGTGGAGGATCCTCACAGGAAAGGTTGGTCTATGCCTCAAACTAATTATAAATGCTTACTTTAGAGGAAGGTTCATTGATGCTTATAAATAGGCATTGGGATCGCTTTAAACTTCTGGAAAGATATCTATCAAGAAGGATCGACGATGCTTGCTAATATCATCTCTAAACCGGGATAAGGCAACTCCATCAACTTCTGGATGGACAATTGGATAGAGGGATAATCGTCCTGGATCAGGCACCCAAACATCCAGCCTCTAATCCTCAAAAAGTCAACATCAATCAAAGATGCTGGGAAAGCATAGGTAGAGGGAAGCTATTTCTCAAACAGAGACCCTTTTCTGAAAGGAAAATTGCGAAATACCAATAGCTTCTACAACACCTCCTAAACACTCACTCACACAACTCAATACTTGACAAAAGGTTATGAAAGTTGACACCAACACAAATATTCTCAGTCAAATCTATCTACAACTCAGGGTAGATGGTGGAACTAAAAGCGACCTATGAAATGACTTTTGGAAGAAACCATGACTACTTAAAGTCAAACCCTTCACATGGCTAAAGAAGGAGAACAAAATTCTCACCTTGGAGAACCTTTACAGGCAGCTTTCTCCCAACAACTCCAACGCTACCCGCCCCGCCGCCAAACCCTCGCTCGCGATCATCTCCTTCTGCCGTGCCCTCATCTCCCGGCCCTCCACCTCCACTTCTACTTGTCGCTTTGTCGTAGGTACGCTAATCAAGATGCTAAACCTTCTCCTCTTCCTCTCCCTCTCCTCATCCTCATTCTCTTCTTTCTCTCCTTTAACCTAGTGTATTTCAATGGTATATCTTCTAATCTCTATTTTGTGTTTTCTAATTAGGGTTTCCTTCTGGCTCTAGCCTGAGTTTTGAGATCCCTCACTGCGTTACCGGATAGTGTGGTGAGTTTCTGTGAATCTTTTATGCCATTTTAGCTTTGAAAAATTAGGGCTCAACAAGTGAGTTGAAATTTTAGAACTCATGCAAATCTTATTATTCTTCTTAGGAGTAATTTTGAAATTTTAGAACTCATTTATGCAGAATGTTTGAAACTTTTTCTGAAATTTCTGATTCTTTGTATTATAATATATTCACAATGGTTGCAATGGTGTCTAATTGAATATGGCCTATCATTTATTTATTTATTTATTCTGCATAATGTTTGGAAATTTTCCTACAATTTCTGATTGAATGTGGCATTTTTCTTTTTCCTGCAATTTTCCTGCATAGGTTTTCTCAGTATTGTTTGCTTCCTTCTTATTTGCTAAGGTTTTCTCACTATTTCCTTTGTTCTTCGTTTTATGTTGACTTTGATTTTGTGAGCAAATCATTCACCTCACTCATCTATTCCTGAATTTTCTAAAGGCTTCTCTAGAGCACTACTGTGAGAAAAATCATCGGTGAAAATGAAATAGATTTTTAATTTTTGTTGTCATCTAGACAGAGCCTCCAATTGATTTTTGGGAACCCACAAAGATTGCTACAGTTATGTGATGCATGGCTCTATTCAATGCATCGTTTCTTTATAAAGTGAATGAATATAGTTTGTGGGAGAGAGCCAAAGGTTTTAGACTTTCAGAGAAAAGATTGAATACATAGATGTCTTCGATTATATAGGCTTTGAACAGGGACAAGAAATGACAGGCTTAATTGACAAGTATTTTTTTGTGATGATGTTTACAGACATAAATCTATTTGAACAATTGATAGGTTTGATTGTGATTTCTTCTAATTTTTATAATTTTCATATATATTACTTCTTGTAATTATAATTTACACATTCCTTCCTATAAATGGTTATGAGAATTTCAATTTTCAGTATACAAAAGACAATAAATAATTATACTTTTGAAGTATAGTGATATTTCAATAGATAAAATTAATTTAATATTACTTAATTTTTTTAAGGAAGACTTTGTATCTTTTTGAAGACATTTGAACTTTCTATATAAGATTTCAGAGGTAACTGTGGTTATGAAAAAGATAGAAATATGTACATGTTGGACATGCATCTAACATAATTATCATATCCATTATGAATAGTAGAATATGAATCCCTGGATATAAAAAAAATAGTGCCTTTTTGGCTCTAAAACCCTGGATTTCACATTTTTGTTTTCTTTGATTTGGTTTCGGCAGTGCCTTTTTGGACATGCCTGTAATTACTTGAGTTTATGTGCAATAATAAAAAATAACTACTTGTTGATGCAGGAGGCTCGAGTCAAATATCGGTTCTGGGTTGGTGGATCAACGTAAAGACGGGAAGTTATCGAGTTAATTCCAAGATTGGGTCGGTTTTGGGTGTGGTTCGGTATTTTGGCCATAACTTTGGCTACCGATATCAGAATCGGGCGTTCGACCCCAATTCGGAAAGCTCTTTGCTGCGCGCACGACATGGAGACGTCATATTCGAGAGAATTTTAGTTATTTTTTCTATTTTTAGAAATATTTAATCCGCCGAATTAGGGTTTTCGGTCTTTTTCTATTTTTGGTAATATTTCATATGCCAAATTAGGATAGGATTTGAATCCGATTTGATCTCTGATTTTTAGGAGCTATCTGATTTGTTTAGATTTTTAAATTTAGACAAGTTTAGTTTTAAATAATAATTTGTCAATTTTAGCAAATTTAGATTATATGATAAGGTTTCTAGATTAATCTTTTAAGGCTATTTAACCCGGCTTGTGGGTTAGTTTTTAATTATTGAATTTTGAGTAATAATATTTTCTTGAATTTCAAAGTATTTTCTCTGGTTCTTTTGGTTCTTCGTTTGTTCTTCCTTGTGGTCCTTGGATCCGGCTAGCCCGCGGGATAATCGCTACCCCGCCCGGCGTCAATTGTTCATATATTGTTTTAGTGGTTAGTACTTTTATGTTTAAAATTGTTTGAGTGAATATGGTTTTTATTCTAAACGCTTCAAAGAATGATAGTTGTTTCTTTTCATCTCATCTTTTAAAATATTAACTTCTCTCACTAAAAACCTAGTTTGGTAATTTAAATAGGTTATTGAATGGCGAGAGCACCGATTCAAAAAGAACTTGTGTTAATGTTTTGGATGATGGTCATGCAAGCTTCGGCGATATATGATTATATGAGGCAACACTATCATAACAGAATTCTCCATAGAGCTCCTCATAGGAATTAGAGAGCTGAGAGAGAGTTAGCATTGAACTGAATGTTCAACACCAGTAATAGGATTTGCCATAAGCTACTCAGGATGAAAATGAGTGCATTCCATAGTTTGTGCAATCGCTTACGTGCTTATGGGTTAGCTTATAGCCGATTTGTGTGTGTTGAAGAGCAAGTAGCTATTTTTCCAATACAAAGTTGGTCGTGAATATCGTAACAGAGTTGGAAGTTTTACATTTTTTATGTCTGGCCAAACTGTTAGCTATTATTTCCATAGAGTTCTAAATGCATGTCTAAAGTTCTATGTAGATGTTATCAATAATGTCACTGCTGAAAACTCCCCCAATGATAAGGAGAATATGCAAGATTGGTTCCATTACTTTTAGGTTAGATGTTTAAACTAATAAGATTGTTTCTATTTATGTTATGATTTATTTATTTATTACTAAAATAAATTACAACTCTAATCGGATGCCGTGAGTGCTATAGATGGTACTCATATTGCTGCTAATGTCCCTGTGGAGGAACAACCTAGATATCCGAATAGGAAACAAGTCATCTCTCAAAATGTTTTGGTAGCATGCACATTTGATATGAAGTTTACGGTACCTATGTGCTTGCTGGTTAGGAGGGATCATCACATGATGGTCGTTTGTTGAGGAGTACAGTCTTATGGCAAGGACCTAGGTTGACAGTTCCTCTCGGTATGTTATATATCCCATGATCTATCATAGTAAGAAGAATCTATGAATTTTTTGCTAAGTCTTCCTTTTAATAATAGGTAAATATTATCTTGCCGACGCGGGGTTCCCCTTAGTCCCTGGTTTTCTTATACCCTACTGGGGTACGCGTTATCATCATACAGACATTCAGGGTCTACTTCCTGAAAACCGCAAGGAGCTATTCAACTTTCGACACTCATCTCTTCGCAATGTTGTTGAGAGGACCATCGGCTTGTTGAAGAAGAGGTTTGCCTATCTTAGGCATCAACCTTTTCATGATATAGATACACAAGCGAAGATCGTCCTTGCATGTTGTGCCTTGCATAACTTCTTACGTGTTCATGATTCAAATGATCGCTGTAGTGATGATGATGTTAGCGACAATAAAGTAAACCCCCCCACATGTCGATGTAGCTGAAGACTCACATATTAATGCCAACATCAAAATCACATCTGAAGTAGCATGGACCAACCAAAGAGATTCACTATCTAACATTACGTGAGCTGATTTCGACGCTAATAGCTATGACGCGACCTACTAGGATTAAGATATTAATTATGTTATGTTATGTTATAAATTTCAAGACCTTATGTTATGTTATGTTACGTCATTTCTTTATATTGCAAATTTATGTACTTTTTTTATCAGCAGAAAACTCATTTGTTTCACTCCATTCTATAAATTTTAATATATGATCAAACTTAAAAGTCATGTTATACTGAAGTTTGAAGATGTTTTAGAATTATATACATATATGGTTTTAAAACTCATAATAATCTCAAATTATGTAAAAATAATAAAATAATATTATAAACCACAACTACCGTATTAACTTTTATTCTACTAACTGCAATGAAATAGTCAAAGATTAATTTAAACTTGGTAGTATATTGTTTGTACTACCATTGTCACGCCCCGACCAGGATACCTGGACCCCGAGCATGCAAACAGACCGGCCTTAACCAAGTAAAACACATCTCACTTGGTTACAAGGCCTCAGTAAGTAACAGCAGATAACATATAATCAACATAAATAACTTAATTAAAAGGTCACAGCGGAAATAAAAATCAAATAAGTGGGTCCAGATGCCCTACATAAGCCTGGCCCTATAAGGGTCCTATAAAAAAATAAAAAAAATAAAAAAATAAAGTCTCACACTCAAACAAGTAAAGATAAATGAGATCCTCAGACCTCTGCTACCAACCCGACCCTCGATCGGCTCCTGTACGCTAGACTCCTACTCCTCAGGATCTGAAAACATGAAGAGAAACAAGTGCGTGAGCTTTCGGATGGAAAGCCCAGTAAGTACCCCTGCGGGGGTTCAAGAAAATCATAACATCAAGTAAAAATGATAATCAAGTCAAATCTTGGGGCCATGCCCCTCAAGCAATACTTAGGAGTCTACCACAAAAACAAGCAAGGTACGACCCCTAACTACAGAAGCCCTCGAGCTCTGCTAAGAGTTCCAATGGAAGCTCAGCAAACATCTTCCCCGGCTAGCATCATCAGTGAACTTACTGCAAACTCGACCCTCCGGTCGTACGGCCCTCAGGTCGTATGTTGGTAGCGCCACCTCTCGTACGTGTCGACACGGCCAACGAATCACCCCCACTGACGGGCAGAACAACCAGAGTATCATCCCTCTGGCATGGCAAGCCGAAACGCCAGGGTGTCCCATCCCTGAACGTTCCCCAAATGGAGCCCCCACGCTCCACTGAATCCGGGCGGAAGAACAATCAAGAAGCAGGGATGCCAATATCCCGAAAACAATCAATCATGCTTAACAAGGATATCAACCAACCAACTAAGCATGAATGAACTCAAAGTAGTAATGTCATGATAAAGACAAGTCAAAGAAACTCCGAAGAGTGGGTACGAGGCAAGTGTACTTACCTCAACAGTGTCGTCAGGGATTACACAGCAAAGATCCCGCTTGTCACGACTCTATAGCAAAACCTGATAATAATTTCTAATTTAATGTCGGTAATATATTAAATTATCAAGTTGAACATGCAAGATGCTCTAAACAGGCCCAAGTCCAACTTGTGGGCCTTTCCTTGTATTCCTATGTCATTTTATCTTAAATGACTAAATTCATTTATTTCCATAAATAGAATATGGTGGCCTGGTGGTTAAGGCCTACTAATCCCTTTGGAGAGGTCTCGGGTTCAATTCTCTCCCCTTTCCTTATATTGCTATTTTATTTCCTTCTATAGCTTTATCTAGACAAACCTGATGGATTTAATTACAAGTGAAACATGGCCATGTTGGTTAGGGCCCAACATGGTGTGAGAGAGGTTTAGGTTTCAAACCTCTCCCCCCACAACCTTTTTTTTTCTTTTTATTTTTCTCTTATTACCTGGTTAGGCTAGCCCAACTAAGTAACTTGGTCCACCATTTAGATCCAGACCCATTCAAGTTTAATTGAATTAATTAAATTAAACTCCACTTGACTGAGCCCAACCAGCCTAGCCAGACCCAACCACCATTGTTAGCAAGTTGACCCAACCCATTTCCTACTTGATTGAGTCCAAACCTGATTTAATTTCTATTAACCTGATCCAACCCAACCAGTTTCTTAGTTGACTAAGCCAACCCAACCCACTTGTTATTTGATTAAACCTAGCCATGATTTCAACCAAGCCCAATCATGTTTCTTGATCAGACCCAACCAAAACTTGACTAAATCACTTGATTTAATTTATCAAACGATTAAAATCATTAAAGTTAATTATTAAGTTAATAACTAACTAACAGTTTTTAACAAATTTAATTATTTCTTAAACTTTCTTCTTCTTCTCATCTGCAGGTCGTCGGGGTAGAGGTGTGCTCGATTAGCTACGGTGTTCACCGGTGTGTGCTTACAGCTGGCTGGGCCTCCCCTATGTGCTCCCCTCGCGCCTTAGCTAGTGGCGGATGCAATGGTCGGGATCTCCTCTAGAGGTAGTTGCTGCCGCTTTCCCCGTTCCCTCCTCCCACCAGTGTACGCCACCACGTCGGACTCCACCTCGTCATCGTCCGGTGACCGAGAACTTAAGAAGAAAGCTTTCCCTTCCCCCTCTTCTCTCTCTCATATTAACCCCTATATG
Source organism: Dioscorea zingiberensis (assembly GCA_026586065.1). Taxonomy (NCBI): domain Eukaryota; kingdom Viridiplantae; phylum Streptophyta; class Magnoliopsida; order Dioscoreales; family Dioscoreaceae; genus Dioscorea; species Dioscorea zingiberensis. Next base: position 18,322,418 of record CM048821.1, on the reverse strand, counting down.
TATGCATGATTGGAATAAATGAAAGACAGGGAGGAGAGAAGAGCTTACTGAGACCTCGTCACCGTCCCCCGGGGCGCCGACCACCTATGCCTGGCGCTCGACTCCTTCCTGTCTCCCTGTCCCTCTCTCTTCGTCCTCGCCGGAGACTGGGTTTCCTTCTCACTGTCTCTCTGCTCCTCACGGTGGAGGAGTTCACTGTGGTTTTGGTGTGCTTCAAGGGTTCGTACTCCGCTCCTTTTATAGGCCTCGAGGAAAATCCATCAGCGTGGTCGGACCTTGCTGGCGAAGAGATTTGAATGGCAATCAAATCCCCTCCCTTCCTATTCTGGCCGATTCCATGTAGCCATTTTTTGGCAGCGGTGGCGCGCGTCTGTCCTGGCGGAGGAGGAAGATGGTGTGCCTGCCTCGAGATTGGCTCGCTCCAAGACGAACGGTTGATGAACGCTCCTCGGCGATCGACGGTGAGGAGTGTGTCTTGGTGCCTTAGATCCGTCACTGGTTTAGATAGATGGCTGAGACAACGAGATGATTAACGGTTGGATTCTCAACTATTGCCTCGAACTTAAGGCATCATCTTTGATCATTTAATCGCAGTCGTCCACGCCATGGCTTATATTCGTAGTTTTATAATTAAGTCCCTACCTTTTAAACTCTTACATGCAGGTCCTTAAGTAGAGAGAGAGCAGAATGTCCTTTAAATCCTCATTCTTTCTATTTTTTACACCTTGGTCCTTTGTCCAGAGAGAGTTACTTTTACTTTCCAGTCCTTATCTTTTGTAAAAATACAAAGAGAACCCTGGCAGCCCCATTTATTTAAATTTGAAATTTAAATAAATTTCTTCTTCCCTTTTTAATTAAACCCAAATAGTTTCCAACTTGGAAAAATTCCCATATTGATTAAATCAATCATCAACCAATTTTCATGAATTGTTCTACTTTAAGAATTTACCAATTCTTCTCTTTTCTCATTCCATCCCAAATAAATTCTAAACTTAGAATTTACCATTAATTAAATCATTGAATTACTAAGTAATAAATGATTTAATTAATTATTCCCTTTTTAATCAACTCAAGGAATCTTCCCAAACTTAAGCATTTTAATTAAATCAATCATTTAATTAACCAAAGTAATACTTATTTACTTACCCTTTTCATGTCCTCCAAACATACCAAATTACCGAAATGCCCTTGGGTTTAATAATTAAAACCAACTATGGTATTAACTATAAAACCTTCATTTTCCAAATAATTTATTTTTTTGGGGAAAATTAATTCATCATGCAAAATATTAAAACCCATTTATTCTAAAAAAAATCTCGAGTTTCACAACCATCTTGGTATGTTTCAGTGTGTCAGGGTCTGCAACAATTAAGAAGACTTTGTGGCAGGCTATGTGGATCCATTGCAGTTGGAATTTGGATTGCATGCAAGTGATTAATTAAAGATAACCTCACTGTCTCTGAGTTTGTAGATTAATTAAACATCGGATAAAAAATTAACATAATTTCATGGATTTCAGGCGCAACATCATCGCATAAATAGTTTTTGTTCAATGTGTCTCTTGAAATCTTAATCTAGTTCATTAGCTTATGGCAATATTATTAGATGCCGATTTTAGATATAGAAAGTGTTCTTCTATCATGTCTAAACTTTTTTTCTTTAGAAGCTTTAAACATGATTATTATGTTGGCCAATATTACTGCAGTAAAAAAAGCAATAACTCTGCACTCCAAGGAACATCCTCATTAGCAACATAATGTTAATGTGAATGGAAAGTACTGCAGCACCTATATTATAACTTTATATTACACATTTCAATAACTTATGTTATGTTATATCATAACTTTATATTACACATTTATGAGTTTTAATTGCATAGTTCAGCAATTTATGTACTGTGTTTTGAGGGGTTTTTTTTATTGATTTTTAAAGTGAAACAGAAAATGGGAAGTCGACGAATTGGCAATCAAGGCTCATTTATTGTTCCTAGGCCTGCTACAGTCTCCAGATCTATACATGATGTTGAGGAAATCACTCCAGCCTCCTCCCAAGTAGAAACCAAAAAAAGGCAAGTTTGTTGGTCGGACGACATGGATCAAGCACTAATAGATACACTTTTAGAGGCAGTGCTTGCGGGGCCAAGATGAACAGAAAATGGATTTAAGGCCGACGAATGTACAAAGGTGGTCAACAAAGTACTGGATCACTGCCAAGTGGTTGTAGGAGTTGCTCATGTGAGGGCTAGGTTGAAGACTCTCAAAATAGATTACAAGGAGATCACGGAGTTGTTCAAGACGAGCGGGTTCGGGTTGGATGAAAATGGTCGAGTCACAGCAGATCCTCTTGTTTGGGAGAAGCACCTTCAAGTAAATATCTTTTTCTCCCATTTCTTCTCTGACATTAGAGTTTCTTATTTTATATAGTGATGATTTTTCTTGTTTGGGAGATACACTATGATGATTTTTATTGTCCAGATCTTCTTTGTACATCGTGGCAAAACAGGAAACTATTTTCTTAGTTGTGTTATTTGCTGCTTATTATAGCATGATGTTTGTCAGTTATTGCTGTTTTTCTTTTTTACAAACGTTGTGTTATTTGCCTCTTCAGTTGGTAGTACATTGTTCTCAGTTTATATTGTACTTGATTTGTTTGTATCCCTGTTATTGTTGTTATTGCTATTTTGGGCTGTTATTGCTGCTGTTATGTTACTGATTATTCCTGTCATCACTTTGGCTTATTCCTGTCATCATTTGTGCTATTATTGTTGTTGATTATTCCTGCTAATTTAGGTGTTCATTAGTTTGATTATTCCTGTCAAACTGCCTTCCCAAAGACCCCTTAGTAGGTTTTATTGTTATTGCGGCTCCCTAGTATATCACTTTGGCATTTCTTATTAAGAGCTACTTGTAAAAGGTTTATTCAACCCAGTTTTTGATTTCCTCTTTTAACTTAAACACACACACACACACACAAACAAAGGATGCAGTAACTAGCCTTAATACAAAATACAGCTCAACACCATAAACCAAAGTTTGAAATCTCATATTGTTGCTGATTATAGCTGAATATTATTACTTTCTATCTCAGTTGTGTTATTGTTGATTTTAGCATGCCGCTGATTATTGAATGTGTGTATTAGTTCTTGTTGCTTATTTCTTATATATGGTAATGTTGATCCACTTCTTGTTGTTTATTAGTTTCTTATGGTTTTATGTCTCATGATTTTTCAGGATAATCTGGATGCAAAAAATTTGAAGGGGAAATCATGTCCTCGCTACTATGATTTAGCTACTATTTTCGGCAATGATATCGCAATGGGAGATAGAGATATCACGGGGAATAACTTCATACAAATGAATGAAGACGAAATCAGCAACACCGTGGGAGCTGGTCTAGGGGATGAAGATGAGTTTGAGGAAACACAACCAACTTACTCAAGCTTGCCCAATGCGCCCAATGAAGCCGCACAAGGGAGAGCCTGAGAGCTAAACGTAAACGTGGTAAACCTATGGATGATGCCGCCTCAACCCTCAAAATTATGGCTTAATCCTCACAAGAAATGACCATTGCGTTCAAGGAGCAAGCAACTCAAAGTCGTGTCAATATACAAGCGATCCTAGAAAAGGTCGAAGGATTAGGTCTTGTGGATGGTGATGTTATGGATCTTATGCAAATATTTGTGCATGATGAAAAAGAGGCTCATTTTTTCCTTCAGGTTATTGATGAAGCGTTCTTGCGTGGTTGGGTCAATCGCAAGCTCGGCAAGTGATCCATGTCTCGGAGTATGGTTTTGCTTTATTGGAAGAAATGTGTAATTTGAATTATGTTAACATGCTTTTTATATGTGAACATGCTTAGTTACTCAAACTTTTTATGTGAACCTTCATAAACTTGTATTCTGTAGGTTGAATCTTTCTCATCATCATATTTTCCTTTATTGACATCGTCTATTGTCTGAAGTCTTTATCTCTGGTACTTGATGTAGCAATAAACTTTGATTGCTTCATAAAATCCTATGCAAATTCTTAGCTTTATTTCAGGTGTTGCAACCAGCTGGTCTGCCTTGATGTTTTTCTTAGATAGGTTCTGTTGTGGGTTGTAAAGTTACCTTAAGTCTGTTCTGCTTACTCTTTGTTGTCAACTTTGAGAATGTTCAAATCTAATGAAAGTTTTTTGCCCATATTATTTATCAGATTTGATTTTTATGCTTTACCTATAGTTGTAAATGTGTTCAATTGCTATGCAAGGATTGTTTGTTGCCATATTACATTTGCTCAGTTTGAATGGATTTATTTTTGGTTTAGAAGTGTTTTTAAAGTAAAATATTTAAACTTAAAATTGTTTAATTTATTTATAAACTATTTTAAAATTATTTTTAAAAGATATCAAATAAAAAAGGGTAAGGTAAAAGGTTAAATAGCATAAGTAGTGACCAAAAATAGGTAAAAAAAATTTTCAAGGAGAAAGTCAAAAAATTTCCATGGAAAATGTTACATTTTCTGGGGAAAATTGATGCAATCAAACAACAAAATTGGCATTTCCCATGGAAAATGATAGATTTTCCATGGAAAATAAGAGCAAAGAGATAATGGTTTCTTCACAAATCTTATCCCATGCTTTTTGGGATCGCCGGATAAGAATGATTATTTTAAAAAAGGTCTAATACCCAATTTAGTCCTTCTATTATATCAAACCGGCCCATTTACTCCCTTCATTATAAATCGAGTCTTTTTGATCCCTATACTTTCACGATTGAGAAATGTCAGTCCCTCTCACATGCCTTTTTGGTCCTTGTACATATGCCTTTAGGAACTGGATTTTTACAATCGTGAAAGTGGAGGGACTAAAAAGGCTCAATTTATAATGGAGGGACTAAAAGGGCCGGTTCGGTATAATAGAGGAATTAAATTGGGTATTAGACCTTTAAAAAAATATCATAGTTTTTAATAGTTAGTTAACTTTGAAGTTAAAAAATCCAAGTTTGTAATGTATGATATAAAACTTAAATATTAAAATTTGTAATATTAAAAATCCAATATATAAAATTTAAATTTTATATATTAGAATTGGTAATATTTAAATATGATAAAAAAAATCCAAGTTTTTAATATTAAAATTTAATATTAAAATACAAATTTTTACGATTTGTAATATATGATATAAATAATAACTTAAAAATAAATATTAAAATATAAAAAATAAAATAGTCCGGCGTCTTATTCAAGAAAACAAAAGTCAGAGGTCCACCAAAAACAGGATTTTTAATCCAGTTTTCTCAAGGTGTCTAATGAGACGGCACAGGCCCGCCGTGCTAGCACGCACAGTGCTGGGACCCCAACCTACCACAGGGCACGACACGCACAATGCTAGGCCGGGTCGCGTGCCGGCTCGCTCTATTTTCTTTTCTCTTTAATTTTTTAAAAAAATCATAAAAATATATTTAAAAAATCATTAAAAAATCAGAAAAAAAAATCCAGAAAAAATCTTTAAAAACAACAACAACAACAACAAAAACACCCCAGATGGGCCGGATCTACCCCAACCTACCCCTCTTGTGCTTCAATTCATCAAATCTACTATTAAAAAAAAACAAAAAAACAAAAAAAACAAAAGGATGATGGCTTTTGATTGTCTCCATTGGAGACAATCAAATGAGATGGGAGGGGAGAGAGACGAGAGAGATAGAGAGAAGAGAGGAGAGAGTAAGAGAGAGAGAAGTGAGAGTTAGAGAGTCTAGATAGGCTCACAAGTGAGGAGAGAGTAAAAATAAATAAATTAAATACATAACATTCCTCGAGGTGGACTGGTGGAGCTCTATTATGACACGTGTTGCATGTATGCATGCATTCATGCAATTTGGACACTTGTCATCTCCCGTTCATCCTATATATATATATATATATATATATATATATATATATATATATATATTATTTTAGATTTGTTAAAGAAATTAAAATTAATTGTTGTATCTTCAAGATTGTTTAAAATAATTTTTTTTATTTTAACAAATCTCAATAGGAACACCTAATCTTCAATTTAAAAAAGAAAAACATAATACGAAAAAAAATAGTTATAAAAACAAGCAAATGGCCCTCACATTGCTCAGGAATTTTTAAATAATATTATTTAAATATTATTAATTTTTTAAAATATGGTATTGATTTTTTGATATTGATATATAACGATTGTAATTTTTTATATGTATATGTGTAGAACTTCTGTAGATTAGATTAAACAACACAACTATGAAAATATAGTTTTTACATATATAAAACCCCAAGAATTGCATTTTTTTAAAAAAAAACATTTACTCAAAGAAACTAGATAAAAAAAAATTCACAACCTTCATATATATACTTGCAAACAAATTATGTGCAGTAGAGTACAGTACATGTGACACAAATAAAATTAAACATTACACGCCTGAAATTTTGTCATAGTTTTTCATTTCTTAAGCTTGAAAATTTGTAAGATGTTAGTGCATTTTAAAATATAGGCATATGATTGAATATTAAATATATTAATTAAATAATCTTTGTATTGTTTTTAAAAGAATATTTATATGGTTTGAGGGGTTAAAATAATAGAAATTTATATTTTGTATGATGTGAAATTTAATTTTTATTATTTGCATCTTTTAATAGATTTTATGAAGCATTAAATATTCTTAATTTTAAGTAGTATTTTAAGATTTAAAAAAATAAATATTTCAATTTTTTTTTCCATAGCCAAATGGTCTTCCATGGTTAGAAGCATTATGGAAAAAAAAATTATACATTTTAAGAGATACATGTAGTAAACTAGTTATTTTTTATTTAGAGAAAATGCTTTATTGGTATTAGTTGCAGACACATAGGGATGGCAATAGGGCGGGGTGGGGGCAGGCTCTACCACCACCACCCCGCCTTAACCATCCCCTACTCCACACCGCGCCCCACCCCACCCCGCGGAAATGGTGGTATTTTGAATACCACAACCACGACCATGGTTTTTCCTCATGCCTCGTCCCGCCCCGCCATGCCCATATTTTTAACCTTTAATACATGATTGCAAATTGATAATTTGTGTTTTATACTTAGAAAATTGATGATAAACCTTGCACAAACATTGACAATACACATGAAGTGATCTAATATATATATATGGACATTTTCATAATTTTTTTAGTGGGGCTGGGCGAGGAGGATTTAAAATGGATGTTTACCAAACTGGCTCCGCCCCGCACCCTTCACAAAAAAAACCATCCCATTCGGGGCAGATCGGTTCAGAAACCGCGGATCGGCTCGGATTTTGCCATCCCTACAGACACATCAAGATTTTAGATATTCATACTTGTGTCTTAAATGATAAATCCAGTAAGTCATGAATTTAAATGATAAATTTAGATAAAGGATGTTGAAGTAGCTGGGAGACAAAGTTGCAGAAAGAAGCAGTTGAAAGTAAATTTGAAATAGGTTTGAATTGATTATTTTTAATAAGAATGTGTAGTAGGCCATATATACACTTGCTATATGATTGCTTGAGTTAATCTTATCCCAAATATATAATAGAATAGTTAAATCATAAGCAGATTGAATAGATAGTATCTATCTATTCTAAGGGGCTGTTTGGTTGTCTGCATTTCAAATTACGTGTATTTCAAATTACATGGAACTAGAAATGCAGTATTTTATTATACATCAATGGTGTTTGGTTAGATGTAACTAAAAATACTGCATTTACTTTTTGTTTGTTTGGTTTGATGTAAAAGTTAGGATATAGTTACCATGTAAGTGAGGTGGTGAGATTACCCCATTATATATTATTATTACTAACTAGTTTATACATAAAAATTACTTTTAACTAGAATAATTAATCTAATAAAATGTTTATTAAATATAAAACATTAATACTTCTTCTTTGCTAAAATTTAATTTTCTCCATTAAACTTAAATAACAAATAGTATTTTTTATCTAACAAAATTAGATTTTATCTAACAAATAGTATTTTTTTACATCTTAATTTTCACAAACACTCACTTGTCCAAATGCCTTGTAATTTCACTAACCAAACCATTCATCATTGATTTAAAAGATAGTGAAAAAAATGAGACCTAAAAATAACATCATTGCAATTGTCCAAACAACAACCGAAATTACAACATTGCAATTGTCCAAACAACAACCAAAATTACAACATTGCAATTGTCCAAGCAAAAACCGAAATTACAACATCATCCCACTTGTCCAATTAAAATAAAATACACCATTGTTCGATACATAACTGTAAAACCCACGAATTTTCGAAATAAATTTTTTTTTATATTCCATAAAATAAGATTCATAATTTATTGAATTCCTTAAGCTTGAAGGATGGAGAATTAAAAAGCTTTGAAAGGGAATTAAATTAAGTTTTGAGACCAATTAGTAATAATTGGGAGTTCAAGGACCTCTAAATAATTTTGTTAAGTATTAAGGACTAAAAGGAAATAGTCTCCTCTCTCAGAGAATGGACTAGAATGTGACCTAAAAGCATTCCAGGGATCCATGAATAATTTGTCCAGAGAAAAATAACCTAATTAGGGTTGTTGGGGGATCAGAAGGACCTTTTGATAATTATTGAAAGTTCCAAGGACTGGACCATAATTGTCCCCTCTCATAGGTTGGACTCAAGTGTAACCTAAAAAGAAAACAGGGACCGCTGGTTAAATTTCCAGAGAAAACCCTTATAGAAGAAGAACGAATGGCTGAGATCAAAGGATCTCAGATCTGTGCATATCGCGGAGGGATATAATGGTTCAGAGGAGGCCACGTGTCGGACCTGGAATAAATCTATCTGATCGCGGATCAGATACGAGGCAAAGAGAAAGATTGATAAAAGTAACCCTACGGTGAGGGCACTTCAGAACCGCTCGTCTAGAGATGAGATACGATCTCGAGGCATAAGTTTTTAATCAGGCCGTCGAGTGCAATACGATTTAAACCGTTGGATTTAAGTTGTGCTTGATCCGAGACTTATTGATTAAATCTAAACCGTTGAAAGAGATCAAATGATCTTTGCCACTTATCGGAGTAATCTTATCCCGAGGCACCCTTTCCTCTCCCTCACCACCAATCTACGCGCTGAAGTTCACCAACGCCTCCCTACTGCTACATGAGGGAAGCCGGCCGGCCGCCGGAGGGGCGGTGCACGATCGCGGCGTTTCGTCTGGGCATTGAGCGGCTATAAAAGGAGCCACCCTAACCCACTGTTTTAGCATCGCAAAGCTCTCGGGAGTTCTTGAGTGCACAGCTCCGGCGAGAGGATGACAGGGGGAAGGTGAAGCTCACAGTGAGCTTGTCTTAGTCTCCGACGGACAACTGCGGTTGCTCCGGCGACGAGCAGAGGGAGAGAACTTCTTGACGTCGCGAAGAGGGAGAGAAGAAGCTAACCGGAAGTCGTGGCCGAGCTCGTCGGAGGAAGACAGGCCCGTATTTCCGGCGTCTTCAGCACCTTCGTCGACATCAAACTCTCTGTAAGTACTTTAAAAACCATGTAGAATGTTTCGGGACATCTCTTCATGCTTTTTAGTCGACGATGTGAGCTCGCCGGTGAAGGGGGAAGTTACTGCCGAGAGCTTGAAGCCTTTGCGGGAAGAGATGGGAAGGTAGGCGGCGTTCTGGAGAAGGTAATCGCGGGCGGAGGTGAGGTTCGAGCTCGGACTAATGGCCAAGGCTGGCCGGCGAGTTGACTGACGGAAGAGGCCGTCGGTCGCGAGAGAAATAACGAAGAAGAAGGTGCTTTAAAAAATGATAATAATAATAATTATTTTATTTAGTTAACACTGAATAATTAGATAAAATAGTTATGGGGCTATATATATGTGACAAAATGAAATTGACTAATTAACTTATATAGTGTGAAAATTAATCTATTATTGATTAATTTGATAGTATAGTTTTAAAAGCATGACATTTTAGTTAATTTAAATTATTAACTTAGGGATTTATTAATCAATGGAAAAACTTTGTCAGAGTGTGACAATAAATTTAATTTAATTTGATTAATCGAATATAGTTGGATTAATTAAATTAAATTGCTTAGTGGATGGTTTATAAAAGTTGGGTATAACTATAGTGTTACAAATAATATTTGGAAACTTTGGATGTGTGACACATATTTGCTTAGTTATTTTTTATTTTGTAATGTGACAAATAAGTTGGTTAATCAAAATGGATACTAAGTCAGCCTATAGTTTGGATCAAGCTTAAATAAACCTGGTCATGATTAATCAAGTCACACAAGAGGATTGGATTGGTCTAATATTATCAAATTGGGCTTGGGCCCAATAGGAACGGGTTAAAATGACTAAGAAGTTTGGTTAGTTCATAATGTTGGCTAAGGTTAACCCACTAGCTAATTGATTTAGTCAAGAATGGGTTTGTAAGCTTAGCCTACTTGGTTGACTAGTCAATTAAGGTGACACGGTTAACCTAATTACAATGGATGGTCAACTAAGTTGGAGTGACCAAGAAGATTAATTGAATTAATTAATCAAAATACATAAGTAAACCATGGACCAATAAAATAGGAATTGGGTCCAATGTTTTGGAGGCCCATGGGCTGGGCTCAAATGGATTAACTAAACCAGTTTTGATAATTAGACAATAACAAGAAATAAGAGGTGAGACTAAGGAATGTTGACAGAGGAAACTAAACCCTAGACAGGGTATGACCATAAACCCTAGGGTCATGAGTTACCCAAATGACCAAAATGCCCTTTCTTAGTTAAAAGGGCCAAGGCCAAGCTAGATTGTATAATGGGCTCGAAATGGGCCCAATTCAACTTGAATGTCTAGAGATGGCCAAATAAGGTTTTAGACTCGACCAATGAAAGTAGCATTGACTAGGTTTGACCAAGCTGGGTCTGAAGTCAACTAAAGGACAGGGGAACAGGGGCATAAGGACCAATAACCCGAGAGGTGGTCTCTAGGACCTGTTAGTGGGCCTAAGCCCAACAAGAACGAGAGTCATGCATATGCAACTAGTAACATAGGGTTTTATTAGAATTTTAACTCTAATAGAAACTCTATCTGTTAGATGCTCTCGGGGAGTCCAAGAGGAGTTTCAAGAGGTGACTAAGAGGGCTTCGAGTACCAGTGAGAGGTAAGTACCTTTGCCTTGTTTCCCCTCTTTGTAAGTACACTTGTCTCTTTCCAACCCGGTTTCTGGTTTTTCTTTGGACTTGCTTACGCCTTGAATTGCTTATTGCTTCATTGATATCATAATTTGATATGATTGCATACACTTGTATTTTGTTCTCTTGGACACCTACTTCGATGTTAGTGTGTGCATGTTGAGATGATAGCGTCCTGTAGGGTACGCTTGTGAGTGTTGAGTGTGCCTACACATTGGCCAAGACGCGTGGCCGTGGAATCACGTGAGCTTGTGCGCTGGCCAGGAAGGTATACACCAACTATGCTGTTTCAAGGATTCTCCTATCCTCGTAATCTTTGTTTCCCGCCAGTGGGGGTAATACTGGTACTCTTTGTTTCCCGCCAGTGGGGTGAAACGCTGGTAAACTTTGTTTTCCCGTCAGTGGGATGATACGCTGACAAAATACGTCTATGTTTAGTGGCACTACTAGACCATGGACCGAGGGTCGATATTGGCTGAGGCTGATAACCGACTAGGGAGATGACTTGTGAACTCTCAGGAATACTTTGTTGAGATCTTGTGGATAGGAGCCCTACCGTTGCAGAATCCCACGGTTTTGTTTTGAGCGGGACGTGGCCCTGTTGGTGTTGATTGATGATCTTTGATTTGCTCATTTTCTGACCTATCATACGTCATCTGTACTGGTTTGGATTTCCTTGAGATTCCTGCAGGGTACTTACTGGGCTTTCCTTTCAAAGCTCATGCTGCGGTGTTTCCTTTATTTCTTTTTCGTGTCCCGAGGAGTGGGTGGCTTCCGGACTCTGAGCCGTATCAAGGACTAGGTTGACTTGTGGAGGTTCGAGGACCTCACTCTTCCTTTGAGAGAAAGATGTTTATATTGTAGGACCCTAATAGGGCCTTGACCATATGTAGGGCATGTAGACCCTTAATGATTTTACTTTCGTTGTGACTCTGATTTTATCCTAATATTAAATTTAAGTTATTTGTTATCTGCTTCTATTACTTAGGCCTTGTATTCGAGTGGGGCTCGTCTCCCCTTGGGTACGGCCGATCTGTCGACGTTCCCGAGGTCCCTGGATCCGGGTCGGGGCGTGACAATAACATTATAGTAAATGCGACAATACGAAATGACACGATAGTAACACCAAATGGTGTTATAAAACTCATGCTCGACGACCACCCCTCAATTGATCAATAAAATCATCCATCCAAATGCAATGAAGGGTATGAGATTTGTTGATAAACCCATTTTCTAAAGGAAGATTTTGAAGCAAATGGTCATATGCTCGTCCAAGATCATATTCGGTATAGCGACCATTCAAGCTCATGATCTCATCATATAATTGCTGTAACATCCCGATTTTTCCTGTAATGTTGTAAACTACTAAAGAAAATGTCGGAGTTTATTATTAAATAAATGGTGTTAAATCTTAATTATCAAGAGAATTAATATGGTAGAAGGTGGATTAATGCCTTTTGGATTCAAAAGAAAATAAGTTAACTAAAGTATGAAATAAATTAACTTGAAATAATTTAATTAAAGAAAGGACTTAGGCTTGTGACATAATAATTTGAATAAAGAGGTGTGGGCCGGGCTTATAAGAAAGGCAGTGTGTATTAGAGGAGAAGAAGGAAATGGGAAAACAGAGGAGTGGAGCTGGTCTTTCTCCGGGGAGGCAGGGACATGGGGGTAATGTGGTGAAGCTGCTGCAGTTCGTTGGTGCTCGAGCAGGAGCTGTCATCACGCATGCGACGTGGGATGAGTGACTGCCACGCAGCTCCTGAGATGAGGAATAAGCGAGCTTTGGCCAGCGCTTGGCCATGAGAGCACTCCGACTTGCGATCGTGCCTTGCTTCCCCTGCATTTCCAAATGCGTCTGCTGGTTCCCGCAGCCTTCTACGAATTCCGGCCGGCGAAGCGTTAGAAGGAGTATGATCGAAGGCGTCCTCCACAGCCAGGCCAGCTCTACAGCGCTCCAAAGCAGCTCTCGGCCAATCACTTTGGCCAAGCGGTCTCAAGGAGCTCGAGCATCGAAGGTCGAGATTGGCTCCAAAGAATGTCTCCGGCCAAAGAATCGAAAGTGTTTACCGGTAGCTGAGCATCACTTGTGCTCTGACCGACGAGCAAAGGTTTTTCCTGTAAGGTAGGCGTTCAATGCTGGGTTTTCAGAGCTGTTGTAGCTGTTATTTTGTGCGGTATCTCAGAACTGATGACGACTATTGTGAGCTTGTATTACTGCTGTCCATGTTGTTATTGTTCTTCACTGCTGGTGCTGTTATTGTGTTGTTGTTATGAATGCTGTGGTTTTGCTGGTAATTGTAAAAGTTGGAAGTCTGAATAGGTAAGGAGAGGCTTTGTTCGCAAGAATCATCCATGCCTATCAAATATTTGATGAAATGTCTCTTAGAGTTGTGGAGTAGTATTAGCTATTGTAATGAGTTGTAGCTGGTTGCTTTGGCTTGGATTCAGTTGTATTCGTGCCCAGCTTGTGTTTAAGTAAGGTCTAAAGGAGTTATGGGGCAGTTAATTAGTTTGCTTGTATACCTTCAGACCTTTGCATGCAAGGGGAGGTGTTCTTTGGGCTTTGTACCCTGGTTGATGCCCATCTTTAGTCATCAAAATGCCTCTTGGATTCCAGGTATGAACATGCATGGTGTTTGGAAGCATGGGAGGGAAAAATGTTAATTAAATTCTGATAAGGTGGAGAAGAAGGAGGGAAATACAAATAAGTAGAAAGAGATCTTGTTTAGAAGATTATGGGAAAACCTTGTTGCTCTTCCCATGTGCTTTCATATCCAGGATGAGATAGTATTTCATGCATGCTTGTATTCATCTAGTTCAAAGACTCAAGAGAAGAAGTGGCTTGTGTGGTCCTGTACCGTAGCCCTCAGTGAAAGAGAAAGAAATGCAATAGTTTGGGTTTGAATGGAGTTTGTATTTCCTGTGTGTAGTATGAACATTGATTTCTTTAGTGGGTTAATACCATAGTGCTTAGTCCCTAATTGTTATTATATTGATGACCACTAAACTAAGAGGTAGTTATGTGATTTCATGCGTAGTATAGAGTAATGTTTGATGAGTATTCTTGATTACTTGCCATGCTTGTGTTGGGCCTTAAACTGGTTGGGTTTGAGCCCATCGATATATTGTAAGATGGAAATATTGATAGGGATGTAGAATTCCTAAATCATTAGTGAAGACTATGATAGTGACCTAGAATCTAATTTAAATAAGGTAAATGCCTACGGAAGGGAACTCTTAATTCAGTTGGGTCCATGTATGGTAATGAGGGAAGTTCCTTGTTAGGCAACCAAACTAGTTGGTTGATGTTCTATTAGTGGTTCATGCTAAGTTGAAACTAGAAGTTCATGGAACTGAATATTGGGTTTTATTGACTTGGGCCTTGAATTAATTTGAATAATGGGCCTTGGGGTATTTTGAATTGGGCCCTGAGAGTTAGAAGAAAATAAATATTCAAGGGAATACGATTAGTGAACATCCCCTTCGCTTCTGTGGTTCGGATGCTCGATTGAGTTACGATATAAAGGGAATTCATACCTTGTTATACTTCTGGCTGGTTATGAGAAGTTGAAACCGACTACAATGTAAAAGTGTCGAGCTAAGGTTATGCATAGTTATGGAATGATTTGCTTGTTGGGCCGTAGTCTTTATGGACTTGGGCCCATGATTGACTAGAAGATGATTGTTAAATAAGAATCGAGGTATTGTGAACTAGTACTTATCTAAATATGTTTGTAAATACTAGGAAACGGAAAGGGCAAGTTGGGAACTTCGGGAGGTCCGAGTCAGAGTTAACTTGCTTAGGACATCAGGTGAGTGGACCTACTGTATATTCTCGTGTTTTGATCGGGTTTTGCCGTGTTTTCAGCTTATGTTCCTCGGCTAAGATTTGTTCCCGGTTTTGAGAATGCTTTCGATTATTTACACTATTGTAGATTGATGTTTTCTCGCATATGACTAGTCAGAGATCATTGAGATAGACATAGAGATAGATATAGGACGTGAGCATCGATCTTTGCTTCCTGTTAGACGCATCCTTGCTATGCAGTGCGGCTCCATTGAGCTAAGACCAACGTGATACCGAAAGTAGGGGAAAGGTTTTCTTGTTTTCCAAAATGAATTTCTAGCATCAAAACCTTGTTTTAAAAATGAGTTTATCTTAAAACCCTTTTCTCGACTCTCCTGAGTGCTCGGTACCACTAGTGAAGACCTAGATCGGGGGAAACCTCGCGGCTTCACAGCCTAGATCGGGGGATACCTCGCGGCTATTTATCTGAGATCTTAGCAAGTTGATCCTACAGAGTTGCATTCTTATCGATAGACGCTCACATATCTAGACATCTCATGAGACATAGACAGGCATGTTAGTGATTGATGACTTCTCGGGTTTTCTCGGACATTGCATTAGATGATCTTCCTAACTGCGAAGATAATGCATAGACTGTCCTGATTTACTGTATTTTCCGCATGTATATGAGTAGAGATTACTTTCCATATACAAGATTATATTTTCAGATGCACGGGTCTTAGTTGACCTGACAGTAGGGGTCACATATCACTGAGCTCTGTAGCTCAGTCCCTCTTTTCTTACTCACCTTGTGCGTGTAGCGTGATCAAGATGGTGCTAGGCTAAGCGGTGAGATGTGAGGACTTAGTTGGCTCAAGGCGTCCATGATCATTTTGCTTTCCGTTGTGTACTCTGTAGATTATATGTTTATTTTATATTTGACTTTTGGAGACTAGACCCAGACGTGTAGTCTGTGGAGATCTGTATCAGATTGTCTCTTTTGTTGGGAAGAGTTCCAGATTTATTATGATTTATTATTACTGTCTCCAGATTATTCCGCAGATTTTTAGATCAGATTTGACAGCCTTGGGCTCAGGACACCCTCCTGAGCTGGCTGGTGT
Organism: Dioscorea zingiberensis; assembly: GCA_026586065.1. Taxonomy (NCBI): domain Eukaryota; kingdom Viridiplantae; phylum Streptophyta; class Magnoliopsida; order Dioscoreales; family Dioscoreaceae; genus Dioscorea; species Dioscorea zingiberensis. Next base: position 18,306,348 of record CM048821.1, on the reverse strand, counting down.
GACACCTGTCCTCATTAGGATTGGGGTGTTACATTTAGTGGTATCAGAGCATTATTGCTCTCAGATCTAGAGTTTAGGGGAGTCAGAGCCTTAGGGTGGGAGTGTGTGTCCTTAGAACTATTTGCTATGATAAATAGATTTTCTAGTAGCACTATAACTATTTTCTTTACGTGCCAGAAAAACGAATATGTCAGACACGGAAAGCACTGAGTGGATAGAAGAAGACTTGGAGGCCATAGAAAACGTGGAGGACTCTGAAGAAGAACAGGAACAGGAGTTGGAGTCAGTTGGGGAAGATGTTGGGGATGAGCCAGAGTATTGGTTCGATTCAGAACCCGAAACCCCGGACCAGGAAGAGAGTTCTGAGGAGCCAGTGTTAGCCGCTCAGGACCCCGATTCCCCTAGTTCGAAACATAGCTCAGAGGCGAGTGCGAAGCGGAATCTGACATTTTCACAGCGAATCCACGTGTACGGGGCTCCTACCAACTCTTGCCATTCCTTTTTGAGCGAATGCTGGGCTTGACTCGGATGGTGAGGTGGAGCACACGGATGATAGCCAGGAATGATGCTTTGTGTGACAGAATTTTAAAAGAAGAAGGACGACCACTACGGAATTCTCATCCCTGGAGGTTTGTTAACACCCGTGGTCCTTACTACGTTTCCCCGTTTAAAGGACCCTTATCTGCGGGAAGAGAATGGACCGGATGCGACCGTTGCGGAGGAGCCCGCCAAGACCCAATGATGACACAGGCCGTGCGAGAATGGTGTATGCCAAGCAGGCTTGAGGCGGCCGGGTTGTAGATAAGAAAGTTTCCCCTCCCTGGTGTACCAAGTGTAATAGCCGAGAGCATCACACCGGTGGATGTCTTAAAGATCAAAGGAAGAAACTCAGGCGGGACGCCAAGGCGCGGCAATATCGCCAAAGCCTCCGCACGACGATGCGACGAGTGGTAGGAAAATCAAAACAAGAAACTGGACAGACATCCGGGACTAAGCCACTAACTTGAAGCTTCTGAGGACTAGTAGTTGAGAGTTTTGCTGTGTACTTGGGGTCAGTTGACTCCCAGAGTGGATGTAAAAAAAACTAAAAACGTTCTAGCTTGCTTGTAAATACTAATGACTTCTATGTAAATTAGTGTGAAATATATGTCAAGGGTTGACTAGGTTAACTGCCTAATGGATTTGATACCTTGTTCTTATTTCACAGCTAATAATGTCGCGGTCGACAAAGGAGAATTCTATTAAGTTGGGAGTAGCCCAGGGGGACTCCATCAAGCTTATGACTTTTATTTCAAACCGCGCCCTAGGAACAATTCGGGGAATGAGACGGCTTAGGCATCAATTAATACGAAACAGTGCGGTTTGGAAGCGGCTGATGAATGATTATGATGGGAGAGTGCCAGGATCAGTGATCCGAGCCCAGAAATACCGCGGACGCTTCGCTCCTACGTATCTTTCACAAGCAAGTAAACCAGGGTCACGAGAAAAAGTTGGAACCGTTTGCCGCTACTGTGGAGGTTTCTATCAGGTACCACTTTGTTGGACGGTATGGTATCGTCGTTGCGGAGACTTTGCACACCGGTGGGCGCTGGGCAGCGACAGTGACTTACCTTGTGAGTGCCCCCGCTGTGAAGGCGGACATTACCACATCGTGGGCAATCCAGAGGATACTCTTAAGTCACGAAGAGGCGGAAGACCTTCTGGCCCGGAAGGAACCCTACTCCCTGAGAATGACACAGACCAGGAAGACGGAATTAGGGCACCATAAATCATGTAAAATTAGTCGGGACAAAGGTTGTCTTTTCTCGACTAAGTCTAGATGAAGAAACTTATTTTCTCTTCCTGGGAATGTAAGAGTATGTATCGGTGGGTACTAGTTAGGTTTTGATACCGACACCTCAGTGTTTTTAGTTAGAAGTACCACCCCTGTTGATATGTAAAACATCGATGCTTTGCTAGAGGCCTCCGACAACCAGAGCTCCTGTACCTCGGTCGTGTTGTAGAAAGATGTTCTTTTAAATATGATGTTATCCTGTTGTATATTATCTCCCTTTTTGGAATGTTGTATACTGAGTTACAGTTACCCCGGATTGTTATTATGTGGTGGTGATTTTAAATGCCAATAACCAGGACAATGGACTTGGGTAGTGATGATCCGTACTGAGGTTCAGGTTGTGTCTTAATGCCACAAGATAGAGTAACACGTGTGCAGCCAGAGAACTCCGAATTTCATGTAGTAAATAGAACAGTTCAAGATTTGGAGTTAGTGGCAGAGGTAAAGGTTAGGAAGATCTGGCGTCACTATCCTTATGGTGAAGCCTGTAAAATCTTCACCGACCACGCGAGTTTGAAGGATCTGATGAGCCAGAAAGAGATTAGCAGGCGACAGAGAAGAAGGTTGAACTATTAAAGGGGAAGCTCAATGGCGAGAGGAAGATATGGGGTCCGGAGTTGGTTCCCCCGACTTCTGAGACGGTTAAACTCATACGGGAACGAATAAGGGTGTATAGATTAGACAACAGAGCTACGCCAACAACCGTCGCCGGCAATTAGAGTTCGAGATAGGAGATTCTATGTACTTGAAAGTATCACCTTAGAGAATTGTGGGAAGCCAAACCCACGATATATCGGGCCGTATGGGAAAGTGGGCCGAGTGGGACCCGAAGCGTATCATCCAGCTCTATCAGAGAAGTTATCAAGGATTTATGATGTTCTCACGTATCGGTTTGCGGTAGTATCTCTCGGACCCACAACAGGTTTGGCAAGGACCAACTGTGGAGTTGGCTCCAGATCTGACTTTTGTAGCAGGACCAGGTCCCATTCTAGACAAAAAGGAAACAAGATCTGAGGAGCTACGTAATTCTCCTAGTGAAGGTCCTTTGGAATCATCGCCAAGTGGAGAAGGCCACTTGGGAACCGGAGGATCAGAAGAGAGAGCAACACCCACACTTATTTTAGTTATCTTGGTATGGGAATTTCGAGGACGAAATTTCCTAAGGGTGGGAGAATTGTAACATCCCGATTTTTCCTGTAATGTTGTAAACTACTAAAGAAAATGTCGGAGTTTATTATTAAATAAATGGTGTTAAATCTTAATTATCAAGAGAATTAATATGGTAGAAGGTGGATTAATGCCTTTTGGATTCAAAAGAAAATAAGTTAACTAAAGTATGAAATAAATTAACTTGAAATAATTTAATTAAAGAAAGGACTTAGGCTTGTGACATAATAATTTGAATAAAGAGGTGTGGGCCGGGCTTATAAGAAAGGCAGTGTGTATTAGAGGAGAAGAAGGAAATGGGAAAACAGAGGAGTGGAGCTGGTCTTTCTCCGGGGAGGCAGGGACATGGGGGTAATGTGGTGAAGCTGCTGCAGTTCGTTGGTGCTCGAGCAGGAGCTGTCATCACGCATGCGACGTGGGATGAGTGACTGCCACGCAGCTCCTGAGATGAGGAATAAGCGAGCTTTGGCCGCGCTTCAGCCGCGAGAGAGCACCAGCCTGACTTGCGATCAGGGCCTTGCTTCCCTGTTTCCAGCCGGCGTCTGCGCGGGTTCTGCAGCCTTCTCTGGTCAGCCGGCCGAGCGTTAGAAGGAGTATGATCGAGGCGTCCTCCTGTCCGGCCAGCTCCTGCGCGCGCTCCAGCAGCTCAGTCAATCACCTGGCCGCGGTCTCAAGGAGCTCTGAGCATCAGAAGGTCGAGATTCCGGCTCCAGCAATGTCTCCGGCCAGCAACTGAGCAGCTCCGGCTGGTAGCTGAGCATCACTTGTGCTCTGAACGACGAGCAAAGGTTATTTTTTTTCCGGCAAGGTAGGCGTTCAGTGCTGGGTTTTCAGAGCTATTGTAGCTGTTATTTAGTGTTGTATCTCAGAACTGATGACGACTATTGTGAGCTTGTATTACTGCTGTCCATGTTGTTATTGTTCTTCACTGCTGGTGCTGTTATTGTGTTGTTGTTATGAATGCTGTGGTTTTGCTGGTAATTGTAAAAGTTGGAAGTCTGAATAGGTAAGGAGAGGCTTTGTTCGCAAGAATCATCCATGCCTATCAAATATTTGATGAAATGTCTCTTAGAGTTGTGGAGTAGTATTAGCTATTGTAATGAGTTGTAGCTGGTTGCTTTGGCTTGGATTGATTGTATTAGGTACTTGACTTGTGTTTAAGTAAGGTCTAAAGGAGTTATGGGGCAGTTAATTAGTTTGCTTGTATACCTTCGCACCTTTGCATGCAAGGGAGGTGTTCTTTGGGCTTTTGTACCGGTTGATGCCCATCTTTAGTCACAAAATGCCTCTTGGATTCCGTATGAACATGCATGGTGTTTGGAAGCATGGGAGGGAAAAATGTTAATTAAATTCTGATAAGGTGGAGAAGAAGGAGGGAAATACAAATAAGTAGAAAGAGATCTTGTTTAGAAGATTATGGGAAAACCTTGTTGCTCTTCCCATGTGCTTTCATATCCAGGATGAGATAGTATTTCATGCATGCTTGTATTCATCTAGTTCAAAGACTCAAGAGAAGAAGTGGCTTGTGTGGTCCCTGCATCAGTAGCCCTCAGTGAAAGAGAAAGAAATGCAATAGTTTGGGTTTGAATGGAGTTTGTATTTCCTGTGTGTAGTATGAACATTGATTTCTTTAGTGGGTTAATACCATAGTGCTTAGTCCCTAATTGTTATTATATTGATGACCACTAAACTAAGAGGTAGTTATGTGATTTCATGCGTAGTATAGAGTAATGTTTGATGAGTATTCTTGATTACTTGCCATGCTTGTGTTGGGCCTTAAACTGGTTGGGTTTGAGCCCATCGATATATTGTAAGATGGAAATATTGATAGGGATGTAGAATTCCTAAATCATTAGTGAAGACTATGATAGTGACCTAGAATCTAATTTAAATAAGGTAAATGCCTACGGAAGGGAACTCTTAATTCAGTTGGGTCCATGTATGGTAATGAGGGAAGTTCCTTGTTAGGCAACCAAACTAGTTGGTTGATGTTCTATTAGTGGTTCATGCTAAGTTGAAACTAGAGGTTAATGGAACTGAATATTGTGTTTTATTGACTTGGGGCCTTGAATTAATTTGAATAATGGGCCTTGAGGTATTTTGAATTGGGCCCTGAGAGTTTAGAAGGAAATAAATATTTAAGGGAATACGATTTGTGAACATCTCCTTTGCTTCTGAGGTTCGGATGCTCGAATGAGTTAAGGCATAAAGAGAATTCATACCTTGTTATACTTCTGGCTTGTTATCTATGAGAAGTTGAAACCGACTACAATGTAAAAGTGTCGAGCTAAGGTCATGCATAGTAATGGAATGATTTGCTTGTTGGGCCGTAGTCTTTATGGACTTGGGCCCATGATTGACTAGAAGATGATTGTTAAATAAGAATCGAGGTATTGTGAACTAGTACTTATCTAAATATGTTTGTAAATACTAGGAAACGGAAAGGGCAAGTTGGGAACTTCGGTAGGTCCGAGTCAAAGTTAACTTGCTTAGGACATCAAAGTGAGTGGACCTCTCAGATATTCTCGTGTTTTGATCGGGTTTTGCCGTGTTTTCAGCTATGTTCCTCGGCTAAGATTTGTTCCCGGTTTTGAGAATGCTTTCGATTATTCACAGCTATTGTAGATGGATGTTTTCTGCATATGACTAGCTGTAGATCATTGAGATAGACATGAGATAGATATAGGACGTGAGCATCGACCTTTGCTTCCTGTTAGACGATCCTTGCTATGCAGATGCGGCTCCATTGAGCTAAGACCAACGTGATACCGAGTAGGGGAAAGGTTTTCTTGTTTTCCAAAATGAATTTCTAGCATCAAAACCTTGTTTTAAAAATGAGTTTATCTTAAAACCCTTTTCTGACTCTCTGGAGTGCTCGGTACCACTAGTGAAGACCTAGATCGGGGGAAACCTCGCGGCTTCACAGCCTAGATCGGGGGATACCTCGCGGCTATTTATCTGAGATCTTAGCAAGTTGATCCTACAGAGTTGCATTCTTATCGATAGACGCTCACATATCTAGACATCTCATGAGACATAGACAGGCATGTTAGTGATTGATGACTTCTCGGGTTTTCTCGGACATTGCATTAGATGATCTTCCTAATCGCTAAGACAATGCATAGACTCTGTCACGATTTACTATATTTTCCGCATGTATATGAGCGTAGATTACTTTCCATATACAAGTTTATATTTTCGGATGCACGGGTCTTAGTTGACCGACAAGTAGGGTCATATATCACCGAGCTCAGTAGCTCGGTCCCTCTTTCTTACTCACCATGTGCGTAGCAGTGCATCAAGATCGGGCATGTGCTAGGCACGGTGAGATGTGAGGACTTAGTTGGCTCAAGGCCCCACAGTCATTTTCATTTCCGTTGTGTACTCTGTAGATTATATGTTTATTTTATATTTGACTTTTGGAGACTAGACCCAGACGTGTAGTCTGTGGAGATCTGTATCAGATTGTCTCTTTTGTTGGGAAGAGTTCCAGATTTATTATGATTTATTATTACTGTCTCCAGATTATTCCGCAGATTTTTAGATCAGATTTGACAGCCTTGGGCTCAGGACACCCTCCTGAGCTGGCTGGTGTGACACATGTCCTCATTAGGATTGGGGTGTTACATTTAGTGGTATCAGAGCATTTTTGCTCTCAGATCTAGAGTTTAGGGGAGTCAGAGCCTTAGGGTGGGAGTGTGTGTCCTTAGAACTATTTGCTACGATAAATAGATTTTCTGGTAGCATTATAACTATTTTCTACACGTGCCAGAACAACGAATATGTCAGACACGGAAAGCACTGAGTGGATAGAAGAAGACTTGGAAGCCATAGAAAACGTGGAGGACTCTGAAGAAGAACAGGAACAGGAGTTGGAGTCAGTTGGGGAAGATGTTGGGGATGAGCCAGAGTATTGGTTCGATTCAGAACCCGAAACCCCGGACCAGGAAGAGAGTTCGGAGAAGCTAGTGTTAGCTGCTCAGGACCCCGATTCCCCTAGTTCGAAACATAGCTCAGAGACAGGGTCTGAAGCAGAATCTGACATTTTCACAGCGAATCCACGTGTACGGGGCTCCTACCAACTCTTGCCATTCCTTTTTGAGCGAATGCTGGGCTTGACTCGGATGGTGAGGTGGAGCACACGGATGATAGCCAGGAATGATGCTTTGTGTGACAGAATTTTAAAAGAAGAAGGACGACCACTACGGAATTCTCATCCCTGGAGGTTTGTTAACACCCGTGGTCCTTACTACGTTTCCCCGTTTAAAGGACCCTTATCTGCGGGAAGAGAATGGACTGGATGCGACCGTTCTTGGAGGAGCCCGCCAAGACCCAATGATGACACTGGGTGCGCAGAATGGTGTATGCGTGCGCGGCAGTAGGCGGGTTGTAGATAAGAAAGTTTCCCCTCCCTGGTGTATCAAGTGTAATAGCCGAGAGCATCACACTGGTGGATGTCTTAAAGACCAAAGAAAGAAACTCAGGCGGGACGCCAAGGCGCGGCAATATCGCCAAAGCCTCCGCACTGCGATGCGACGAGTGGTAGGAAAATCGAAACAAGAAGCTGGACAGACATCCGAGACTAAGCCACTATCTTGAAGCTTCTGAGGATTAGTAGTTGAGAGTTTTGCGGTGTACTTGGGGTCAGTTGACTCCCAGAGTGGATGTAAAAACTAAAACTTCTAGCTTGCTTGTAAATAGTAACGACTTCTGTACAAATTAGTGTAAAATATATGTCAAGGGTTGACTATGTTACCTGCCTAATGGGTTTGATACCTTGTTCTTATTTCACAGCTAATAATGTCGCGGTCGACAAAGGGGAATTCTAGTAAGTTGGGAGTAGCCCAGGGGGACTCCTTCAAGCTTATGACTTTTATTTCAAACCGCGCCCTAGGAACAATTCGGGGAATGAGACGGCTTAGGCATCAATTAATACGAAGCAATGCGGTTTGGAAGCGGCTAATGGGTGATTATGATGGGAGAGTGCCAGGATCAGTGATCCGAGCCCAGAAATACATGGACGCTTCGGCTCCTCACGATCTTTCACAAGCAAGTAAACCAGGTCACGAGAAAAAGTTGGAACCGTTTGCCGCTACTGTGGAGGTTTCTATCAGGTACCACTTTGTTGGACGGTATGGTATCGTCGTTGCGGAGACTTTGCACACCGGTGGGCGCCGGGCAGCGACAGTGACTTACCTTGTGAGTGCCCCAGCTGTGAAGGCGAACATTACCACATTGTGGGCAATCCGGAGGATACTTTCAGGTCAGGAAGAGGCGGGAGACCTTTGGGCTCGGAAGAAGCCCTACTCCCTGAGAATGACACAGATTAGGAAGACGGAAATAGGGCACCATAAATCATGTAAAAATTAGTCGGGACAAGGGTTGTCTTTTCTCGACTACGACTAGTTGAAGAAACTTATTTTCTCTTCCTGGGAATGTAAGAGTATGTATCGGTTGGTACTAGTTAGGTTTTAATACTAACACCTCAGTGTTTTTAGTTAGAAGTACCACCCCTGTTGATATGTAAAACATCGATGCTTTGCTAGAGGCCTCCGACAACCAGAGCTCCTGTACCTCTTTTATTCTATGTGAGACTTGTCGTTGTATTTCTTGTTGTATGGATTTCTAGGGGTGACTGGACTAGATCCTAGTCTTGGGTTGTGTAAACCCGGTATTGTACTTGTACGGAGTTGTATAAACTCCTCCCTTCTTTTATCTATGATTCCGCTGTTATCATTAACTCTGAACACTTGTTGAATAAGAGTTTCTAAGGCCTTGCGCCTGAATGGGGACTAGTTCCTGTTTGGGTGCGGTCGGTTGTCTAGTGCCTGGGCCGTGGTTCGGGGGGTGACATGAATGACGTCATAATAGCGGTCCATCGAAAATTAATTGGTGTTTTCCTTCCAACAGAGTCAACGCTTTCTTGTGTTAGGTTTTGAGACTCCATCTACATAGCATAAACAAATAGTTAGTGTCACTAATCACAACATCAACCAATAGATTAAAAAAATAAAAATAAAACAATGAAACATTAAAATAATAATAATACTAATAATATCAATACAAATGAGAGTGTCCTAATCATTTGTAAAATCACAATTAATAGAATTTAAATATATAGTTATGAGGCATCACACAAACACAAACAAAATTAAATCAAGTATGAAACATTTAAATAAGGAAAGCATCATGAAAACACATATTCATTGGAAAATATTTTAAGGCATCACACATATTCAACAACAACATACATCACTACACATCTACACAAATGCAAGGAAAATATTCAATATATTTATAGACAAACATAGAGCAACAACAAATCAAAGATCCCACAATGTCTTTCCTACAATCAAACAAACAAAATTACAATAGTCATAGTGCTCAATAATACAAGTACAACCCACACAAATTGTAGTTCTTTAAAAAACATAAGGTAGGAAGCCACTTTCAATTATTTCTCCATATGTCATTCTTGATTGTTTCTCGTATTGCACACCATTCTTTTACATCTTCACGGATTTGGGTTGCCGTTCTCACATCACATACATTTGGATTTGGTTCCCAATCTTCAAGATTTGGTACATACATGTCATGACCGCTTTGCAAAATGCAGTTATTAAGAATACAACACGCATTGACAATTTCCACTTATGTTTTATAAGGAAAAAAAGGTCTAGATGTTAGAATTTTGAACCGGTTTTTCAAAGCTCCAAAGGCTCGTTCCACTGAAGTACGCAAAGAAGAGTGCCTATAATTAAACAATTCCTTGTCAGTTGATGGAGTCCGTGTACTAAACTCCTTGAGATGGTATCGAACACCATGATATGGCGATATAAAACCCGAGCGTGTGGAGTATCCCGCGTCTACAAGGTAATATTTGCCTATAACAAAAAAGACACAAACTATTACACAATTGTATATTATTAAGTATTTTAATACCAATATCATGATATTATACCTTCAGGCACTACTAGCCCATCTTCTCTCTCCAACGCATTCCGAAGGACAAGTGCATCGTGTGCTGAACCTTCCCAACCGGCTAGTACGTATGTAAATCTTAGTTCAAAATTGATTGGTGCTAATACATTTTGTGTTGGGTAAGGTTTTCTTCCACGAAAACGTGCTACAATATCATTTGGCACAGATGATTGAATATGTGTACCAACGAGTGCTCCAATGCAATCCTAAAAATTAATGAAAAATTGTAAATACCGTTCATAAGATAAAAATTTGATTAATTTTACTTCTAAAATTATTACCTTAAAATATGGCATAAACCTTGGATCTTGCGAGATGATTGGAGAGGTGACTATGCTAGGTGGTTGGATTAACTCGCCTCGAAGTTCTCCAATCGCAAACAAAACATGATTGAAATAACGGCTAACTGTTTCTCCGGATCGTAAAAAATTAAGTCCAACAACCCTGTTTCTCACATTATGACCAACAATGTGAAGAAACATAGCCACTTGCTCTTCAACACTTACATGTAAAGTGTTGTATAGCAAACCTTTTGCCTTTAATAGATCACATAATCCAAAAAAAGACGCTCTTCGCATTCTCAACATCGATATACTAGCTACATCGGAACTATTTATTATCCTTGAAATATAATTTGTGCGTTGTGCATCCCTATAGTAGTAAGGCTCCCAAGGCAAATTAATCCTTCTCCTTCTATACCACATTAAGGCAAAAATAGTGGCAAACAAAGTGGACGCAACTGCAGCATACTCATCATCATAATTTGAATCCATTTATAAGTCAATTACAATAGTCAATTATACTAATTACAAGAAGAGAAAAAAAGAGAAAACTCATCAATATATGTAGTATATTTCATAAAGAAAGTGACCAAACATGTTAGATGTGGTGGACCAGTCAAAGCAGAACAAATCTGATGTTCCCCTTACACAATAAAAACAGAGAATCTATCAATTCAATAGTTACATATTAATCATTTAATAATATTTTTTAGTTAATTATTTGATCAAACAATATTGAATTATATCTTGACCTGACTTGATTGTTTACTCAATTATCATCCCACTGAGTTTACCCAATTAAACAAAGCCCACATAATAACAAAATTTCAATCATGACTTTTCAATCACAGTAAGAAAAATCAAACCACATAATAACAAAATTGCGATCATGACTTTTCAATCACAGTAAGAAAAATCAAACCACAAAAAAAGGGGAGAAAAGCATGGAGAAACTGAAAATTAATTCTGGCATTTGTACAAGAGACAGATAAGAAATCAACCGTATCAGAGGCTCCAAATGTTCGTAAAATTGCATTAGGTAATTATGCAAATCATAGTATCCTTAGTATTTTTAAATGCTGGAAATCATGATATGCTATTTTGTTCTAAAGTGGTGTTGAGTTATCCTGTATGGTTTGTATGCAATCTAATAGATTGATTTGGTGAATTTTGATGAGCGATTATTTAATCTACGTTGAAATTATTCAACAGAAAATGATACGGGACATGAAGACAAGGATCAATGACCAAAACGTCAAATGAACCACAGAAACCAATCAACCATCCTAGAATCTAATTGGCTAAAAGTCCCAAAAATATCCAACACCAGCATAGCGAAGACAAGGATCAAAATACTGAAAATCATATCACAATGAGATGTCTAACATATTCAGTAAAAAAATAGAAAAATTGAATACAGTCACATCGATCCATAAAAACAAAAGATCGAAATATCAAAATTAGGGCATAAAAATTCCTCAATTCAATCCACAATCACATCAATCCATAAATTTATATCATTTTCTAGCAAAAGATCAAAATTCCTGAGATTTAATCCCACAAAAACAAAATTAGGGCATAAAAACCCAAATTTGATATAAAAAATAAATAAAAGCCACAAACCTCCACGCGACGGGCGAGAGAAAGAAGATGGAAACAAAGCTCGGAGGTGAGTTCCTGACCGTCGACTTCTTCACTCAACCAAGGTCACCGGCACGACAGTAGGCGTGGATAAGGGATCAGTACTTGAAGGAGAAGAGGTCTGGCTAGCGGGAGAGAGCCGGCATGTACGAGAGAAGAGTAAAATCCAAGGATTTTATGGAAATAAAATGAGTTTAAATTCCTTTAAATTGGGATTATTAAAGAATTTTCCTAAGGAATTAAATAATTAAGTGGGAGAAGATGGAAATTAAAAGATTAAAAAAAACCCTAATTAGGGTTTATGGGGGGCCAGAAGGGCTGAATTGTAATTTGGAAAGTTTTGGAGTACTAAAAGTTAATTGTCCTCTCTCAGTGGTGGACCTGGTTGTGACCTAAAAAAAAAACATTCCAGGGACCTCTGGATAATTTTCCAGAGAAAAATCCTATTACAAGAGAATCAACGGCTAAGATTAGATCATCTCAGACCGTGGTTGATCGCGAGGCTTTATTACGGCCTCAGTGGAGCCACGTGGCAAGCGCAGGTTTAATTCATCTTATTGCAAACCAGATACAAGGCAAGGAGGAAGGCTTGGGTGGGAGTAATCCCACGGTGAGGGCATGTAGAGAACCACTCATCTAAAGATGAGTTACGATCTCGAGGCCTAAACCCATGATCCGGCCGTCGATCTTGAGGGAATCTCGGTCGTTGATCAAAGGAATGTCGAATCCAAGGCATTATGAACAGAATCGAGCCGTTGGTACGTGATCAGCGATCATGCCTCCATCAATCGAAGCGCCGATCTCGAGACGGCGCCACCCTTCTCCACAACCGCCAGAAACACCACTCGCGAGCCTCGCCATCTTCCGGCCGTTACGCCCGTGGAAACCGGCCGTTGGCCGACGAGGTGGTCTCGAACGGTTGCCCGTTCGCCTGGCCACCTGGAACCTATAAAAAGGGGTCCATTGCCCCACTGTTTCAGCACACCAACGAGCAAGAGTTCTCCGGTAAGCTTGATCAGAGGAGAAGAAGAACCTCAGAGCTGCGGTTGCGTCGTGGTCGAGCTCCGGCTAGCGAGTTATGGCAGGGAATATCGTGGTGGAGAAGATAGTTGGGACAGAGGAAAGAGAGGTCGGTTGGTTACCAGTTCGGACAAGCACGCCGAAAAATTGGAAGAAGCGCGCCTGACTCCAGGAAACCGCCTGAGCGCGTTGTTAGTCGTCCTCGGTCTTAAGGTAAGCATTCCCTCCCTCTTTTAGTAGCGTTCGAGCTTAGTTGCATGCATATCGAGCTCGCCGGAGACAGAGGAGACAGAGGAGACGCCGGTTCGGGGCCTTGAAACCTCCAACGAGCGTGGTGGGGGGGGGGGGGGGGGGATTGACGGCCACCTGGTGACACTAGATGCTCGCGAACACTACCTACGATGAAGATCCCGGTGTACAGGAGCTCGTTGTGCTGCAGGCCGCCGGTGAAGCCTCGGTGAAGTCTGGGTCTTGTGGGAGAGAAAGAGAGAACGAAGAAGAAGATGTTAAAAAAATAATAATAATTTATTTAATAAATCATTGGTTAATTAGTTAATATAACTAAACTTAATCTCATACAGTGTGACAGCATTAAAATAGGCTTCGGTTAGCCTACTTTACCAAATGGACTTGGGACCAATTACTTGGTTTGATCGACTTGATTAAATTAAATGGTTGAACCTAACCGAATAATAAAGTAGAGTTGACTGGGTATGACCAAGTTGGATCTATGGTCAACTAAAGGACATGGAAACAGGGGATAAGGACCAATAACCCGTGAGATGGTCTTTAGGACTCGTTAGTGGGCCTAGGCCCAACAAGAATGATAGGCATGCATGTGTAATTAGAGACATAGGGATTTATTAGAATCTTGACTCTAATAGGAACCTTGTATGCCAGAAACTCTCGAGGAGTCGTAAGGCACTCAAGAGGAAACTAGGAGGACATCTAGTACCAACAAGAGGTAAGTACGCTTGCCTAAAACCTACTCTTTGGAGTTTTCTTTGGAATTGCCTATATCTTGATTATAAATATTTTATTGATTCCATACGTGCTATCCATGTTTGTTTTCAATTCCTGTTAAGCATGTATGTTGTTTTCGGGATGTTGGTATCCCTATTTGTTTTGGTCTACTGCCCGGACTCAGTGGAGCGTGGGGGCTCCGATAGGGAAATGTTCAGGGACAGGACCCCCTGGCATTTCTGCTTGCCGTGCTAGAGAGGCGATTCTCTGGTGGTCTTACCCGTCAGTGGGAGTGATACGCTGACCGTGTTAACACGTATGAGAGGTAGTTCTACCGACTTGCGACCGGAGGGTCGAACGACCAGAGGGTCATGTTTACAGCAAGTAGCTGGTTTTGCTGGCCGGGAGTAACCTTAAGTTTTCTTTGAAACTCATCATAGAGCTTGAGGGCTTCTGTTATCAGGGGTTGTACCTTTGGATTTGTTTCTGGTAGACTCCTAGGGTTTGTGTTTTATTGGGATTGTGATCCCTTTATTTGACATGTTGCTTTCATATGTCTTTTTGGCCCGCGGGGTGCTTACTGGGCTTTCCTTTCGAAAGCTCATACATTTGCTCTTTCTCTCTTTTACAGATTCCGAGGTTTAGAGGGTGGAGCTGTGGAGAGATCATTAGGAGATCCGAGGTCTGGGGGTCTCCCTTATCTTTTATTTTGAGAGTTGTTTACTTTATGTAGGACCCTTATAGGGACCAGACTTTGTATAGGGCCTATGGACCCTTATGACTCTATGTTCTCTTGGAACTCGAGTTTATTTAATATTATGTTTTGCTATCTGCTGATTCACATTTAGGCCTTGTATCTGAGTTGGGCTTGTCTCATCTTAGGTACGGCCGGTCTGTTGATATGTCCGAGGTCCTGGGATCTGGGTCGGGGCGTGACAAGAAGAGACTCGGAGGTGGCGGGATTGCAGAGGAGGGAGAAGAGGTGGAGTATCTCGCGGCTGAGGAGAGGTGTCGAGAGGAGCCGCTGTCGAGAGAGAGAAGCCATCGAGATCGCGAGAGAAGCGGTCGCGAGAGTGAGCGCTCACGAGGGTGATTTTAAGCTAATATTCTCCTGCATTTGAAAATACGCCCAAATTAACCGTATTTTGAAATGGAGCATAACAGGCTCATAAGTAAAAAGTTTTACTGTATTTTCACTCTTCTACATCAAACCAAACACCCAAAAGTAAGTTTTACATGTAAAACTTTTTACAATACAGCTACTTACATCAAACCAAACAGCCCCTAAATCCCAAAGTAAAGCTATTTACGTGAGTTCATTTTAAAGTGACACAAATAGTGTCCTTCTGTTTGTCATAGATGCACTCATAGTATACCACTCAAAATCAAATCTACTATAAAGCTAAACTCAATACTCACAATTGTATAATCAATGATTTTACCATATTTTTGTAATTTTGACTAAAAGAAGAGCAATAACATTTATCCTATATCATGTTTTTCTTGTCACCGAATTTTAAGATCTAAGAAACTTGCCTTGTTTTTCAATTTTTGAATACTAAAGGAGCAAAGCTCTTGCAACTTCTCAACAACTAAGATAAGCTCAAGTTGTATATTAAGAATAATATGTTCATCAAAACTGTACAATTATTGAAACTTTTACAATATATATATATATATATAAAAATATCGTTTGGCTACTATATATATATATATATAGTAGCCAAACGATTAATAAGTTGATATAAATAGTTTAAACATGGAAATCTATGCCTAGGGATTTAAAATTTTTAGTTTTAAGTGATAGAATCATCAAAGCTTAAGTCCCAAGGATCATGTAAAATGCTCAAAGAAACATGCAGAAAAAGAGCGTATCATTCTGGTACAGAGGAATCTGGTGATCACATCGGCGGGAACTCTAAGATCAAGGTCAAGTGCGAAGGAAGTGGCTTCAGCAATGTCTATTTTTGGGACAATGCTGGAGACTATAGACTGAGAGTCTCTCAGATAGAAGCGCTGGGACACGAATGAGGTTGTGATAGTGGTGAGGGTGTGGTTTAGGGTTTTGGAAGCTCGCGGAATTAATAACTCAACAACCATGGCCCCTCAAAGTCCTCCCATCTTAAAACTCTACACCATAATATAGATTTAGTAATAGTGTAACAGATTGTCATGTGTTGCTTGTATTTTCAAAATCTGGAAAACATCCTCAAAACATAAGATTAAGAAATGATCTCAGTGAAGAACTCATTTAGCTACATCTTCCGATAAACACTTAGATTTGATGTAATTATGTTAAAAAAAAACATTGAGAAAAAGTGCAAAATCTGCAATAAAACAAAACTGAAGTGCAAAAAGCCGATTAACATGTTGATATTCTCATATTCCTCTATCAAATAAAATAACACATTATTTTTTAATATCATGAAAATTGGAAACCAATTCAAATTGAAGTAACATTTAGACCAGTTTGAACTCCAATTGAAGTAACATTTGGATATCATGGACAATAAAGGATAAATGAAAAAAAACCATTTTGATAACACTAACATTTAAACAAATATTTAAACAACATGCAATCTATATCAAATCTAAAATTAATTTAAAAAAAAGATAGATAGTAAAGAAAAAAGTTAAAAAAGTATTATCTTTGTCTCCGTTGTTCAAATAAATGAAACACTGCAAATAAGAAACATAATCTTTTAAAAAATCATCTAAAAATCACATTAATTTGCTGAAAGCCACTCTTTAATCAATTCATCTCTCTAGAAAAACCTATCTCGAGAGAACATTGAAACAACACACGATTTCATTAAAAGCATGATATTTTAGTTCAGAGAAAAAACTTATATTAAAATTAAAAAATCTGAGAAATTTGAAATACCCCAATCTAGTTTTCTTATTTTTTTCTATTTTTTAAAAAATAAAAAACTGTGTAACTGCTTAGTAAATATCACATAACACATTCAGTTATTTTCTAAATACATATATCCTATATATATAGGATATATTAAATTCCAAAACCCCAACCTAATTATCGTGATAATTTTAAAAATCTAAAAAACAATATGAAATTTTGAGATATTTATATTACTTTAAATTCAAAATTATGAGGAAATTTTAAAATCTCAATTAAATTATGTAGTTTTTTAAATAGAGAAAATTACTAACATACCCCTTCAAAACTACATATTTGCTTAAATACCCCTATAAAAATGCTATTTGCTTGCATATCCCTATAAAACTACTTTTTTTTGCTTATATACCCCTGCCGTTAGTCATCATTAGTTGTCGTTAGAATTTTAGGGTTAACTGTAGTTAAGGGCTTGTTGGGTAGCCAAAAATTATGACATAATTCATACATTATGCCACAATTTTATATTTTATAGGGATTATGTCATACTGGGTGTTTGGGTTGGTTATTTGAGGGTATGAAATTATGGCATATCATAAGCATTATGGCATAAATAAATATTCCACTCATAGTGGAATATTTTCTTATAATTGTCAAATTCGTGAAGGCTCCCCTTCCCCATTTCTAATAGAATTTAAACAATTATCTCTACTTAAACATTTATCTTTAAATCAATCCTATTTAAACATCTATATCTACTTAAACATTTATACATCAATCTTATCTGTAATAAGATTTAGACGTCTATTTTTAAATAATCTATGATAGTAGCACTCAAACTAGTGAACCGACGTGAATTCGAAGACGACTTTCAACAATAATTATAACGGCTATAATCCAAAGACTATTTTTTATTATGTAATATTTTTTTATTATACTAACCAAACACTCATTTTGTAATAATAAAATATGCCAGAATTTCTATAATAATCATCTTCACTTCCTATATAATTAAAATTATGCCATAATTTCTTATTTTGTAATCAAACATGGCCTAAAACTTAACCCTAGTTAAAAAAATTACATAATTACCCTCACCTTTTTCATTTGTTATATAAAATATGTAAAATCCATAAATTTGTGGAAATAAATATTTTATTGAGAAAAATATTTAAAATTTTTTCCACAATTAGTGATAATGTGGGACTAAAAGATTTATTTAAAATAAATGGAAATTAAATTATTATGGGGTCTGTAAGGACTGAATAATAATTTAAAGAAGGTTGAGGACCTTAGAGAAGTTGCTTCTCTCACAGCTGCGAGGACTTCATGGTAAATAAAATAGTTTAAGGGACTTCGAGAGAAAAAGCTCTTCTCACAGAGAATGGACTGATTTGTAAAATTAACACTTATGTGGACTTCAAGGAAATTGTGCTAATGAGTG
This sequence comes from Dioscorea zingiberensis, assembly GCA_026586065.1. Taxonomy (NCBI): domain Eukaryota; kingdom Viridiplantae; phylum Streptophyta; class Magnoliopsida; order Dioscoreales; family Dioscoreaceae; genus Dioscorea; species Dioscorea zingiberensis. Next base: position 18,288,163 of record CM048821.1, on the reverse strand, counting down.
TTGGTTAAACGGCTGAGATCGTCTAATCTCTGCGAGAGTGGATCGCGAGAAAGAGATGGGGAGCTATGTTGATGCCACGTGTCATGCTCAGAAGGGATCATCAACCCAGATGGTCTAAACTCAAGGAGAAAAGGCGTATCTGAGCCACACGAATGAAAAATGATCTCGATCGTTCATCGAGATCTCTCGCTCAAGCCCGGAGCAAGGAAATAAATCCCAGCCGTAAACTCCAAATAGATCGTGACCGTTGATCTGAGATGTGAATGGATTCGAGACTTGATGGAGGGATGGATTATCAGATGCAAGCTAAACCGTTGATCCCGAATGAAGTGTGATCTCGAGGGTGAAGCTCAGGCGGCTGAGAAACGCCTGCCTCTCAGCCGACCTGCCGCCGCGCGATCGTCGCCGGCGTTTCATAACGGAAGCGAGGAAGGTGCAACGTCCCGCGGCCACCATCACTGCGAGCAGCCGAAGGGCCTCCTCCCAGCCTCCTTCCACCCCGAGCCCTATAAAAAGGGAGTTCCCGTTCCTATATCTCACAGCACCGTGGAGGAGAGAAAGCTCTCGTAGCTGCAGCGGTGTCTTGACCAGGCCGGCTCGCGGGTTGCAGGCGTGAGGCTGCGGTGCAGGGATCGGGCGAGGCGCAGGAAGAAGGAGAAAGCCGCGGTTATCGATTACCGCCGGCCAGACGCCTAAGATCGCAGGACTCTACCGTGTTCCGGTGAGCTTGCTGGGAGGACCGAACCGGCGATCCCTCGGTCCATGACTACGCGGTAAGCTCCTCTTTCCTTCGTAGTTAAGTTAAATAGTGATGCATGCACTTAGACGACGTGAGGATATCGTCGGAGATGACGGAAGGGACAGGAGTTCGGCCGGAAAACTCCCAATAGAGGGAACAGTAGCTTTAAGGGATGCCAACCACGTGCGTGACCCGGATGCCGAGCTCTTGGCTCAGGAGGAGCTTCGACCGCACGCCATCTGAGTCACCGGCGGAGTTCAGTCGTGCGCGCGAAGAGAGAGTGCGAAGAAGGAGATGGGTTTTTTTTAAATAATAATAATCTCATATATTATTTTAAACCTAAGTTGCGTGACATTTAATAGAACTTATAGTATAATAATATTAATGAGAAATGTGTTAATTAAAAACGTAAACTTAGGGGTTGTGACATTTCTATCATTATTATTATTACTATTCTCATTGTTATTATTTCTCTTTAGAGACTATGGTATGTGACACATAGTTGATCTATTTTAGAGAAAAAAAATGAATAAATAATAAAATAGTTATTAAAAAGAAACTATGATAGTGTGACAAATATTATGATGGATAAAATTCGAGGTATTATTAGCATGGATAAGTTATGGTTATTATAGTAGGTGTGACAAATTATTAGCACAGTTAATAATTTGAAAACTAGGGTGAGACAAAGTTGAAAAGTTAATCAATTAAAGAAATTGATTAAGTGAAATACCTAGGGTGTGACACATGTTCAATTAACCGATTAAAGGTGTTTAAGTTTGGTGGTTATTATTAAGTTTGGAAATATAAGGTTTTAATAAAAGATAAAAAAACCTTAGTAATATCTTTATTAATAGTATTAACACTATTAATCAAATAGTTATATAGTTTTCGGTAACTATATGGAACTATGGGTGCATGACATAATAATTAATAATTATTATGGAATATTGAAATGAAGCAAATAGAAATTAGTTAATTAATTTCTTAAATTTAGATAGTTGATTGAGCGATAAGAATTGTTTAGCATGGAAGCTAAATAAGATCAAAGAGGATTTTTTTTAAATGACCAGAATGCCCTTCTGGAGTAAAAAGGGACTAAGATCAGTTTAATGAGGCTCAATTCAACTAAAGTGACTTAATAAAGTCAGACTCGACAAATGGACTAAAGTTGACTAGGTTTGACCTAGGTAGAACCAAAAGTCAGCTAGGGGGCACTGAAACGGGAATAAGGGCTGGTAACCCGAGAGATGGTCCCTAGGACCCGTTAGTGGGCCTAAGCCCAATAAGAATGTAAGGCATGCATGTACACCTAAGGACATAGAAATATCATCGGTATACTATTTCTAATAGGACCTCTGCATGCCAGATACTCTCGGGGAGTTGTTGGCACCCTAGAGGAAGCTAGAAGGACATCTAGTACCAATCAGAGGTAAGTTCACTTGCCTAGTTTCCACCCGGTGACGGGATTTCTTGGACTTGCTATGTATTCTTATTACGTGCACTGTTGATGCCATACATGCTGTTCATACCTGTTTTTGAATCCTGCTAAGCATGTATGCTTGTTTACGGGACGTTGGTGTCCCTGTTTGCTATGTTCTACTGCCCGGACTCAGTGGAGCTAGGGAAGCTCCAATTTAGGAATGTTCAGGGTTAGGACCCCCTGACCTTCCTGACAGCCTCACCAGAGAAGCAAATCTCTGGAGGTCTTACCTGTCAGTGGGCATGGTACACTGACCGTGTTAACAAGAAGAAGAGGTAGTTCTACCGACCTTTTGACTGGAGGGTCAAACGACCATCTAGGTCGTATTTATATCCAAAAGCTGGAATTACTGGCCGGGAGTAAACTCTGAGTTCTCTTAGAACTCACTACAGAGCCCGGGGGCTTCTGTAGCAGGGGTCATACCTTTGACTTGCTTGTGGTAGACTCCTAGGACTTTATTGTTGACACTATGATCCTGTTGACTGTCATTTTTCTTATTGATGACACTGTGACCTGCAGGGGTACTTACTGAGCTTTCCCTTCGAAAGCTCACGTGTTTTCTCTTTTCCTCTTTTTACAGATTCCGAGGTTTAAGAGGGGAAAGAAGCTTGAGGAGAAGGACTCCGGGAGACCAGAGGTTTATAGGAGTCTCCATTATCTTTTATTTTTATGAGCTTTGTTATTTGTAGGACCCGTATAGGGACCAGATTTCTATAGGGCCTACGGACCCTAATGACTCTATGTTCATATGAACTCGAGTTTATGTTTATTTATGGATTGTTGTCTGCTTATCACATTACTAGGCCTTCTATTCGAGTTGAGTTTATCTCTTCTTTAATACGGCCGGTCTGATGACGTGCTCGAGGTCCCGGGATCCAGGTCGGGGCGTTACAAAATAATTAATGTCTATTAAATAAAATTAAAAAAAAAAAAACTAGATGGGTATATAAGCAAACCTACTTTAGTAATTTGTCCTCATTCCATCCATTGATTTAACATCGTCAAGGGTCAACTTAACCACAGGTCCACAAGGGCATATAAGCAAAATTAGTTAATTTGTAGGGGTATGGAAGCAAATATCATTTTTTATAGGGGTATTTAAGCAATTTCAAAGTTTTATAGGGGCATGCAAGCAAAAACCCCTTTAAATTTTTTCCAAATTAAAGTTATGTGATAGACTTCCATAAATATTTAGATAGATAGATCTCTTTTAAAATTAAATATATTCATATTTAGTAATGTAGATAAATATTTTTTATTATTAAAAATTATAAAATTCTGAGAAAATTCCAAAACCCCATTCTAATTTTCTGGTTTTTTAAAGATTTTTTTAAATTCAAATTATACTCCTTTTCGATTAGTAATATATATATATATATATATATATATATATATATATATATATATATATATATATATATAAATGGGAACACGTGGCACACAGGTGACCAAGCACGTGCAAGTCACTTGACAATCCCTGTAGCGCCCTGCTTGATCCTTGTCCGTAGCCGAGCTCCTCCACCTCGGAAAACATCCCAAATTCCGAGCTCTTGTGGGAGGACCTCGGCATCTCCCATGAAAGCGAGCCACCTTCAGCTCTTCTTCCCGCACCCTCCCGCATGAGGTCTTCCAAAGTCTTCTAGAAGCCCAATTAGTTGGCAAAACAGTTAGCGATTCACGAAGCGATTTAGGCGGTTCTTAGGCGGCTAGATCGGTTATGATGCGGCACTGAGTCTAGAAGCATCTAGAAGCATCTTGAAATTTGGATTTGCTTCGGCGTCTTGAAATGGCTCCCACGTGCTCGAATTCAGTGACTTCTTCTCCAAGCTTCACCCCAGCCTCCAGACCCTATAAATACCCCTGCTCATCAGTTGAAAAGCATATCATCTCTGATCCGGCGAAGTTCTGCTGCTCTGACGACTGGAGTCTTCTTCTCCACCTCATTCTCCTTCTCCTCTATCTCTATTTCTTCTTTCTAGAGCTCATTCATGGAGTTCTACCTTGTAATTTCGAAGGAGATTTAGTGGATTTCTCTTCTGAAAAGAGGATCGTGGTTTTTTCCCCATTTTCGGGGTTTTCCACGTAAATTGCTGGGTGCTTTTTCTTTTTTCAAGTTTTTCTCCTTGATTACTTGATTCTTCTTCTTCCCATCTCATTACAAATTTAAAATGTTGTTCCAAATTGGGGCTTGATCCAATTTTCGAGCTAACATATATATATAGTTAGGTTATTTATAAATTTAAGGTTTTCACAATTTTAATATGAGGACCTAATCTTTAACTGTAAGTGATAAAATTAGTTATAAAACAAAAAAATAGTTTCCTCCTCATGATAATAAAAAATATAAATTCTGATTGATATATTAAAAAATAAAAATATATGGCAATCAAATCCCGTGAATCAATCATAAAATGCATCTTTATTTCCCGATTTAATACCAAAAGTAGTTGATTTATATTTTAAAAAGTATTAATTATTTATGTGAGCTCTAGGATCTAAAACGACTGTCAACATTCCGTTGCAAATAAAGCTTATTAATTATTAAAAATTATTAATTATCATAAAATTAGTTGATTTATATTTTAAAAAGTATTAATTATCATAAATGTGGTTATTATTATTATTATTAGTAGGTGTCAAAAAGTGCTTGAACTTTATATGATTTATTATTATTATTATCAATAGGGAAGTGAACCGGTCTCACAAGTGGGTCACGGGTCAGTCGGTCGGACTGGATGACCCATTCCGGTCGAACCGGATGACGTCATATATATATATATATATATATATATAAAGAGCAACCATTGCCTAACAAAATATAATCATCTTCATTACTAGAAACAATAAAACAAAGACAAAGAGTACTAAATCAATAAAACAAAACAAGATACGAAGTCACTAAAATTTGAAATATATTAACAAACTTATTTTAATAAATTTATATAAATAAATAAAAGGTAAACTGCACAAAAAAAAAACGTTTTTTCATATTATAAATTTATTTTTATCAAATAAAAAACAATCCAAAGTGTACCACTATGGCATGCTCACTCTCTCAAGGATTTGAACAATCTAATATAACATGCGCCAGTTCAGCATGAAACTAGGTCCCACACGTGAGCTTACTGAAGCATTAAATCGAACACATGATATGCATTCTGAATCCAATATTTCTATATAACAGAATGGTCATAAATCTTTTGATAATACAACCATTCAATCCTATTGTAATTGAATTCATTCATTTTTAATCTTCTAATTCCCCGACTACAAGTTGAGAAATCAAAATAAACTCATCTTATAATCTCCCAACCTGAGAAGAACTTCAGTCCCTGTTCTATTGCATTCACAGCTCGAACTCCCAAGTCCAACTCGCTGCAGTCTCCCTTGAAGAAGATAGTTCAACCTTCTGTCGCACTATTGATGCTCTTCTTCAAAGCTAGAGATCATCAACTACTCACTGTTGATGCTCCCTTTCAAATAACAAACAATATTCCATACATTAAAGATTGAAGAGCAAAATGCAAACCTAAACAAAAATCGAAAACCCTCAAGCTTCTGAGAATGAGATAATACAGTAAAACGATGAAATTTGTGAAAAAATCTCTCAAAATTGGGCAAACTGACTCCACAAAACCAGAATTTGATCAAAAGTTCAAATCTTTGGCAAGCTCTAACCAAACGGATTAAAAAAAACAGAGGCTAAAGTGTAAGAAGAGAAGGAGACGGAGCACTGAGAGCAATACCAATAAATTAGTAAAACACTCCGCCCGCTGCCGTCGTTCAATGCGAGCAGCTGTAGTTCACCGGTGAGAAGAGGGAGTAGTAGCACACGCCGCTAGGGTTTCCACTTTCCCGTTTCTGAATCTTTGATTTTCGCTCGAAGACGACTGGATGAGGGCAGGGCATCACGAAAGTTTTTTGAAAAAAAGAAAAACAAAAAAAATCGGGTTCTTCTTGTTCTCGGCCCGACCGGCCGACCCGATCGGGTCAGCCGGATTTGACCGGTTTAACACCTGGTCAATTTTGGGTGTAAACCCGGACCGGCCTGCTAGCTGGTTCCCAGTTCTGCCGGTCCGGTCCGTGTTTAAAAACATTGATTATTATGACAAATATTGTTTAGATGTTTTTGGTTGGAAATATTGGTAACTTGGATCAATTCAAATCTTTTATCTCAAACTAAATTTTAATATAAGGAATTTAGAACTAGGGGTTCTTTAAATTTAAAGTTTAAAAAAATCAATTAATTCCTTATCGAGAAAAATTTCTTTTTTAGTTACATTACTTGATGTGTAGATGTATTTTTATATTTATTGTCTTATAGTTTTAACGTTAGTATGAATAATAAATTTAATATAATTAACAATAATGATGTAAATCCATTATACCTAGGTGGTTAGGTTATTAGTCTCTCGATGTAATACCCAAATTAATCCCCTTGGGTCCCTAAAGACCAAAAAGGGGGGGACTAATTTGGGTATTAGATCTTAGGCTCTCACATGAGAGACTCGGATTCAAGCTCAAGCAACCAAATATTTTTAGTTATTAAAATTTTTTTTGACACCTTGACAGTTTTCTACGTTTATCCATCTTTTCATTAAATAAAAAAATTAAAAAAAAAATCAACGAGATAACTAAAACAATTTACACAACCTGGCAAAGAATACAATGAATAAATAGAAACCAAAAAAATCTAAAGAAAGAACACATTATAGGAAAACAAGTTCATCACTCACGAGTTTCATGTTTTTATTTGAACATTACAACAAAAGCAACAAAATCAACAAAAGAAATAAAACAATTTACACAACTTGGCAAAGAATACAATGAATGAATTGAAACCAATGAACAACACTTGGTATCATTGGTCAATACTCAAGCATAATACAAGCATAGAAATGGGTGATTTTCTATTGATAACATTCACAAGAAAATACACTAGAGAGTCTGCAACTTATTCAGATGCTCTAGTAGTGAAATTGCTTTGCGCTTGGCTCTGTCTGTGCCACTGTTTGCCAGCTCTGTTAGCGGTATAACAGCACCTAACCTTCCTATACATGTGAGGTTGTCGCAATTTTTCTTGCAGAGTGCAAGTAATATAGCTGCTGCATTCTCCTTACTGCGTGACTGCCCGGTCCGCAACAGGTCAATCAGATGTGGTATCATGTTAGATTTAGCTATAGCCGTCTTTGCCTCCTGGTGGCTCACAAGAACTGACAATATGGTTAAAGACTCATCCACCATACCGTTGCTCGAAGAATCCTTGAGCATGTCAACTAAAGGTTTCAGGATTCCTGCCCTAACAGCACGGGATTTGTTGCCTTGATAGATACATAGGTTGAACAGAGCAGTTGCAGCATCTTTCTTTCCCCGAGAACTCCCACATTGCAGCAACTCAACCAATGATTCTATTACTCCAGGTGTACCTCCAATGGTTATCTTGTTTTCATCACTGAGGGAGAGACTAAAGACAGCCGCTGCCGCATTCTCTCTTGCCTCCATGCTTCCCGTTCTGAGAACTTCAATGATCGGAACAATGGCACCAGCCAGCATAATGATTTCCTTGTTATGATCATATATAGAAAGATTTAGCAGAGATGTTACCGCATGCTCTTGGGTCTTTAGGTCATTAACTGACAGGAGACCAATGAGAACTGGTACAGCTCCAGCCTCAGCAATTAGGATTCTGTTATCAGTGCTCCTTTTTGCAAGTGATCTGATTTCCGCAGCAGCAGCCCTCTGCTCCTCGATTGATGAACTGGAGAGCTTGTGAACCATTGCATCAATTGCTGCTCTATCCCCTGAAATTTCATAAAGGGTTCCATCACTCTTTCTTAGCCGTCCGTTAATTGATCTGTTTGGCTGCTCTACCCTGTGGGTTTCACACCACTGCATGATTAGGCTTCTTAACACATAGTTAGGGGTCAGTGTCAGGTTTTGAAGCTTTTGCTGAGTCTTAGGACATGTCCGGTTGCCACAGTCAATCCATCTTTGGATAAAGGATCGCTCGTAGGTCTGCAAATTCAAACAGACAGTTGTTAAAAGCAGATAGTTGCTTCAGAAAATTTTTTGGAATGCCATTAGTAGTTAAGGTGAACATGGTAGTTTTGTAATTCTTAGCCAATTCCTTTGTTGACAAATCAGCCTTCGGCTCTTTACACTGCTAGGATTTCTTTTGTTTAAGGCTTTAAGCATTTGATGTTTCATCATACCTGTCCAGTGGCAACAATAACAGGATCCTTCATTAATTCTAGAGATATCGGGCAACGGAAATCTTCTGGAATGACCAGTGTGTCAGATTTCTTGTTTTCATCGGAATTTCTTTTGCTCGAATTGTCAGACTGTGTATCTTTGGGAACAATTTTACAAGGATCTGCAAGTTTGGCCTTACTAAGCCTTTGGATCACCAAAGCTGATATTAGCTCAATATCATAATCTGACTTTCCATTCACCTCTGCAACCAAAACAACTATTTCCTGGATATCATGCTCAGTAAGGCCTGTGCTCATAATTTCCAATGCTGCAAACTTGTTTGAGGACTCTTGATATCCTTCTTTCCCATGACCGTCCAATAGTGCTTGGAAAATTTCTGAGAAAACATTCAAATTTGGTGTTTCCTGCTTTTCTAGAGATCTCCTCAGCTGTGATCGCACAAGTTCAACCTACAGAATAGACATATCAGAAGCTAAACCAAGTTGACTGACATCTACGGCATCAAGAAATCATAGTAGTTTCAATCCTAACCTGTTCCTGAACTTCATCTGATATATTGAAATGGTCAAATTGTAGGTTACCAAGAGCACTCTCCAACTGCCATGTCACATACTGAAACTGGATAGCAATATTCTTGCAAACTAAATCCTGAATGATGAAAATAAAAGATCTATCAAACAAAGATACCCAATGGATAAGATGATACTAAAAGTATGAAAATGTAAAAGAGCAAAGCAAAGAACTCCAGGATAAGTGTTCAAGCGTTGTATATCCCAAACTAAAGATGGACTATAGTAGTACTTCGCCTTTGAAAACTGCTATTATGACCATTTTGACTATATCAGGAACCAAAATTTTATAAGGATTAATATATATATATAGTGCAGCTTCAAGGAAAGAGGATTTCAGAACCAAACAAAGTTGGGCGAAGAAATCAGCATTCCACATTATTCTATAAACTGCAGTTCACCAAAATGTCCAATAGAAGTATTAATGTCCCAGAAACTAAGATTATATAGTCCCCTAAGTTTGAAGATCGCATTATTCTGGGATAAACCACACCTCTTCTTGCATACCCCTGAATATTTTTGTCAGATAAGAGGATAGGAATTATGGTCAACAAAGCCAATTTCAGAGCATCCATCCACAACTATCTAAAACCAAGATTTTCTACATATAAATTCTTCTAAACAACTTTATAATGTCCAGTATGTCCCTCTAAATCCAAGATTCTTGCATAAGTACCTCTGCAAGATTGTGTGAGGGAGTGGATATGTTTAAAAAAAAAAATTAAAAAATAAAAAAATTAAGTCATTAATGCATGTAATTGTGAGGTTTTCCAGGGTTGTGCACAAACCTGGAAATCCAATCTAATAAAAAATTTAAAATTTGAAGTTAAATCAAACAGAAATTTAGGTTTTCCAAGTGTAGCACTAGCGACTAGCGAGCCAATCACAGGAAAATAACAGATTCACAAGAAAAAGATCCATTCAGTTGTTTCACAAAACTAAGCCCACCAAATGTTCGCCAGAACGCCCAAAAGAAGCAAGGCAGAGAGAAATCATCAGCAAGCCTTACAGAGCGGGAGTCGACGATGGAGAAGAAGCGCGAGACGGCCTGGAGAGCGAGCAGCAGCCGATCCAAGCAGCAAGGGGGGTGAGGAATCGCTCCGATCGGGGGATCAGCGGCGACGAAGTCGAGGATCTCCTCGAAGAGATTGGAGAGGACGGAGACCTTGCGGGCGAGACGGGCGCAGTCGGGGCGGAATTGGGCGGATCCGGGCAAGATGCCGGGTGCTGCGCGGGCCAGGGCGAGCAGCTCTCGTGCCAGGGGAAGACCATTAGGCTCCGCATCGGCCGCGGCGGCGGTGGCGGCGGTGGCGGCGGAGGTCATGGGGGAAGAGAGAGAAGAGGCGAGGGCATGGGGAGGGGGAGTGGGTTAAGAGAAGGGAGGGAGAGATGGCGAGATTCGCGGGAAGGACAGGTTGGATGGGGACTGGGGGAAAGACAGTTGGATTTTGGGAGGGAATGAACGTGCTTGCATGATATGATAAGTGATAACAAAGGTTAGGCTAGGCCGGCTCCTCACTCGATCAGCTCTGTACTCTCAAACAGCAACTACCGTGGTGCTTTCTCCTCTCAACCCAATAGAATTTTGACATGTGTCTAATCGTAATATATTGATTTATCTATGTTTTAAAAAATTATATATAAATACAATTTAATTAATAGTTTTTTACTCACCACCCCTGAAAAAAGAGTAATGCTATATGGGTCGAATAGACTACACGAATTTTTCACACGAACTGATGTGGCATCTGATGTCATCCATCCATTATCTATCCTACACAGCATATTTTTAAAAAAATCAAATTAATAAACAAAACCCTAATTCCTTCCCATTGGCTTCTTCACACGAGCATCCGCATCCGCGCCACCGCATCCGTTGTCCCCTCTTCCCTCCTCTGTGTCGTCTGCGGCTGCCACCGCAACTTCCACCAGCGCCACCCCCTCTCCCAACGCTCCCCCTCCTCCGACGCCCCTTCTCTCCCTCTCCGCAGCCCCAACCCTCCTCCCTCGCCCACATGCTCCTCTCCCTCCGCTCCGGCTTTGGCTCCGGTGTCAACCCCATTCCGGTGCCGCCAAGGAAGCGGTTCCGCACCAAGTTCATGGCGGGGCAAAAGGATTTGATGCACGATTGCGCAGGAGATCGGGTGACGGATGAGAAAGAATGATGAGCTCTTTCTTGAGGAGAAGTACAGGGAGATTGGAGTCCGGAGAGGTGTCTTCAAGGTCTGGATGTTACTAATGTATGCTTCCCTGGTCTCCTTCTCCTCAAAAAAAAAAAAAAAAAAAAAAAAGAACAAGCACACTTTCCCTGATCTTCCTTCTCTATTGTTGAAGCCCATGGATGCTACTAATGCTCCTGCAGACCACGATGGAGATCCTTTCCTTCTCTATGATCATGATGTCGCCAATGCTTCTACTGCTGCTCCTTTCCTGACCATGTTTAAGAGACATTGAAGATTTTTTTTTTTTTTTTTTTTTTTTTGCTCTTGCTCTTCTCTTGTTGTTGATGGTGATGATAGGGTTTAAGGTTTGGTGACAAAAATGAAAATATACAGAGATAGAGAACTTGTTGAAGTTTTAATTTATTTTTTTTCAGTTTGATGGTAAATAGTGTTTATGTTATGAATGAATGGGTTTATTATGGAGTCATGGTGAAGATGGTGGGAGCGGAACGAGAGGGGTGCATTAATGGAGTTTTGTCATTGCTGACGTGTATGCCACATCAGTTCGTGTGAAAAATTCGTGTAATCTATTCGGCTCATATAGCATTACTCCTGAAAAAAAGGTCAAATCATAGTACCCCAAAACCTTCTTTTTTATTTTTATTTTACTTACCATTCATTGAGTTAGCTATCCAAACTAAAGATTTTGAATATTTTTTTAAAAAATATTTAAAAATAAATAAAAGACAAAAATATCTCTTTTTCATAATTATTATTTATCCATAATTAATAAATAATTAAGAAATTCTGAAAGGGTTATAAGTAAATTATGAGTATATTAAGGGAGCTACAAATAAGTTTATATTAAATTTATAAATTAACATATATTTTTAAAAATTTTAATAACATACATTAAAAATATTATTTGTAAGATATTCAAAGTAAAACAAAATAATTTGATTTTCATTAAAAGGTTAACATTTTATTACAAATAGTATACATGTTTTCAAAATTATTGAAAATAGAAGAGTTGAGAAAAATTATTAAAAATGATATTATATAAATTTTTTTTGTCAATTTACATATATTATAACCTTAGGTTTTATTTTTAATTTAGATTAAAATATAAAACTTTAATAAGAGGTGGCAAGTAAAATAAAAATAAAGGAGGGAATTATGGGGGTATTATTGAAAAATGTGGGGATGCCAAATAATTTGGTTATTTTTTAAGGGGTGACAAGTAAAAAACTCTTAAATTAATTATTATATATTGATAAATACTAAAAACATAGTGATATACCCATTATCACATACTAATTCAGAAAAATCAGATCTAATTTTATATTTTTTTTAATTTTATAATCCTATTTATTCAAAATTTGAAGGGGGTTTGAGTAAGTAAGGTGGGTACAATAGATCTACCCTTTTATTTGTTCATAATTTTTAATTTGTAAAATTTATTATAATATAAAGTATAAACAACATTATTTAGTGAGCAAATTTTGCTTGTACTGACCCTGGATTTTTATAAATTATTTGGCATCAATCTTATTTAAGATTTTACTTGAATGGAATGTGCATATTGCAACTAATTTAAAGTATAGGATTCAGTTTGAAAAACTGAAAATTTAGGGACTAAAAAAAACTTACAAGATTTAAATGCTTTAGAAATAAAGAAATGTTAATTAATTTTTATAAAATAAATATTGTATATATTAATTTATATTTATATAGTTGACCTGTTTTCCATGTTGTCCCCACCAATATTTTATATCTTGTATTTAATAAAAATATTTTAAAAATGAATTATACATATATATATATATATATAATAAAAAAATCACAGTAAGGAATGATATGGTAAGATAAAGTATAATTGGTGTTGAGGTGATATTAAAATATTGGGTAGTGGGACCAGAGAATAATATATACATCATTGATGAGTTGATGACTAAGGTTTATGCTTTTTATATACTATTCATTATTATGTATTAAATATTGTTGCAATTATAAAGAGTTAAAAATTTAGGCAGGAATAGAGGAATAGCTGTTCATCACTAGGTTTTCTATTTGGCATCAAGCTTGTATTTTTTAAGTCAAAGTTTGGGAATCCAACTTTGAAATTTAATGAAATAATTTCGAACAGAGATTATTTTTAATTTTTTAATAATTAAACTAATGATTGAACTAACACAATTAACTAGAAATAAAAATATTTATTTTTAAGGGGTTTTTTTTTGCTTGCATACCTGTAAAACTTTGAAATTGCTTATATACCCTTATAAAAAAATAATATTTACTTAAATACCCTCAAAATCAACTATTTTTGTTTATATAGTTGACCCTAAGACAATGTTAAATCAATGGATGAAATGAAGGCAAATTACTAAAAATGTGTTTGCTTGTATACCTCTCTATTTTTTTTCTTATTTTATATATATTAGTTATTTCATATAATAAATGACCATTATAGGTTTCCTAATATACCCCTCTAATTTTTTTTATCATATTTTATAGACTTTAAGTTATTTAAATTATAAATAACCCATATAATTTTCTTGTATATATATTTATTTTTAGAAAATTTATGAAAATTAAATTTTTTTTAGTAAATATCATTTATATTTATATGGGTTTTACAATATATATGAACAACTGCATGAGTTTCCCATGCTAAATAATTAAAATTAAGCATAAGGAATGAATTATATAATTTAGTTATTGAATTTATTTGCTATTTTAACTCTACTTTCTGGAATTGAAAAGATCATTATAATTAAACAGACAAATGAATATCAGAAAGCTTGAACTTTGGGAGGGAGTTGGCTCGCGGCCGGAAGTTTGAGTAGAGAATAGGGATTAGGGTATTAAGAAAAGGGTAATTATGTAATTTTTAAATTATGGTTATGTTTGAACGACCGTTAACTCTAAAGTTTTTAACTGCGACTAAAACAATGACTAACAGTAGAGGTATATATGCAAAAAAACATAGTTTTGAACGGTATGCAAGCAAATAATATAAACAAATATGTAGTTTTTGAGTATTATACAAACAATTTTCTCTTAAATACTTTTTGATTAATTAATTTTGATTTATGGCCGGTTACAATCAAACAAAAGTCTCTCACAAATAGTTAATTATATCTTAAATACTTTTTGAAAATAAAACTATATATTTAACTTTTATTATTATAAAATTATATATTTTTGGGGAAATTATCTTAAGGTCTTTGGCACTGTTTCCAAGGACCTTAAAGTCAAACACACACACACACACACAACATTAAATACTAAACAAATACCCCTAGGGACCCCTACGCAATAAAAGCACTATTCCATGGACTAAATGTTCATTATCTATATATTTTTTACCTTTATTTTTTTTCTTATTAAACTTTGAGAATTGTTAATAATAAGTTTATAAAAAGATTTAAAACAATAATTCAAGATGTATATATATTATAAAACCCCAAAGTTAGTTTGTTTTTCTTTTGTAAAGAAGAGCTACTTCCAGCTTACTACACCAAATGATTAGTCTATATATGTATCAATTCATGCAAACCTAACTCCCGCATAGCTAGGTCTTCATTCCTCGCCATCTTAGCTAATGTATTTGCCATCTCATTATAGGGTTCCCTGGGGATATGTTTTCTATTCCACATCCTAAATTTCTTCGGTAGGTCTCAACATTCCTGTGTGAGTTGATTCATCCTCCAGTTTGGCTCCTCTTTGATCTCCTAGCTACAGTGCCCAAGGTATATGTACAATATCTGTATAGATCTAGATCATAGTATCTTCCAGCTCCTTTGCTCGTGTTAGAGTTTGTTTGGATGAGCTTGATTTTTCCCCAAAACACTTTTTTATTACAAGTTAAATGTTTCTCGGATAAAAAATCTGTTTGTACTTATTGGCTTTTTTGAAGAAACAAAAGTTATAAAAAAAACTGAAAAACTACTTCTTTTATAAACTAATGGTTTATAGCTTCAGGAAAAAAAAATCCGCTCCAAAGAAGTTGTTTTGAAAAATGTTAATTATTATTATTATTATTATTATTATTTATAAAAGTGGATAAACCACATTCATTTATTGATTGGTAATGCATGAAAAAACACTGTATAAATAGCTAGATAGCTATTCATGGATTTCCGGGGTATCCCGGTACATATGGGGGTGACTTGTCACTCGTGTGATATGTGCCCTTGAGGGACGTCCTCAAAGTCGTCTCCTCTCCTTGTCTCTTCAAGTGGGTCGGCCTGGTCAAAAATCAGGCTCCATTTGACCATGGATTCCATCGGTCCTAGCTTCAACTTTTTGGTGCCAATAACTGCATCGAGCCAAGAAAGCATTAGAAATTTTATCCCTCGGATAATTCCTGAGCAAACGCGATGTTTGTGGCGGAAGCATTGTTAATTTTTTACAAGCTAGGTGCTCCAGGTTATAACAATGATTGCCAAGTTCCATCCTATGCGCGCTTCCTTATAAAGCCTTTTTCCCTAAATTGTGGTGGCCCCAGAGATCTTGTATGGATTGAGGTTGTTCCCCGAAATTGAGAAGTGAGCACAAGTGTTTCCAAATATTATTAGAGGGCATGTAGTTAAGGATGTTCTACTGTCTCTTCCGCTTCGTTGCATAGGTAACATATGGTGTGATTCCCATTCCATCCTCGTTTGGCCAGCTTATCTAAGATGAGTAATTTGTAGTCCTAGGCTAGCTAAGCAAACAACTTTTGCTTTTTAGGACATGGTAGCTTCCATAGACTATTCGGGAAGCCACTAAGCATCCCACCATCCACAATGAGAGTGTACAAAGATTTTGTTGTGAAGGCAACATTCGACTCCAAAACCCATCTTCGTTCATCTTCCCTGTTTGTGGTAGGCACTCCTATGGCAGCAATTAGACTTTCCAATTCCCCTGCTCCTGTTTTGGCAAGTCCCTGTTTTAGTAGTGGGTCCTCCCTTTGTACCAATATCCTTGCCTCTTGAAGAGATATGGTATGGTTTTTAATCAGATGTTGCAGGTTAGTAAGATGGCTCCCTGGGTCTTGCCCATCCATCCATTATCATGCCAAAGATTTACTGTATCACCTTTCCCGGTATGAATTTTGATGCCCATTACTATTGTTTTCTACTGGGTACTAATGCTTTTACAGAAAAAGGAGGCATGATGAGGGACTTTTTTTTTATGGGGATTGATGTATGCATTGCGGAAATAGTTTTGCTTGATGATCTTGGTACATGCCCCCGCTTGTTACGTCAGTAGTCTCCACCACTATTTCCTTATCATTGCCATGTTGAAACATTTCAAGTCAGTGATGCCCCAACCTCCATGGTCCTTGGGCCTACACAATCTCTTCCAGTTAACCAGTCTGTACTTTCATGCTTGCATTTCTGGTCCCTGCCATAATAAGTCTCTTCTGAGGCTATCTATAAGTTTAATGATCCACTCCGGCATTTGGTATATCGATAACCAATAGTTCGGTATCGCCGAAAAGACAGAGTTGACAAGAGTAATCCTGCCTCCTAGTGAAAGAAACCGACCCTTCCAAGTATCGATCCTTGATTTCACCTTGCCTATTAGCTGAAGCCAATCTTCTTTTCTTGGTTTTGATCCAGATATGGGGATACCAAGATACTTGATAGGGAGCTTTTCCACTCAATTACCAAACCACCCTTATTATTATTATTAAAACACCCTTCTCAAACTTTTTCAAAACCATTTTGGAAAATGACAATTACCAAACCACCCTTATTATTATTTATTATTCTTATTTATTATCATTATTATTATTATTATTATTATAAAAATATTTATGAATTAACATATCCAAACATAAAAATAACAGTAGTGCTTAACTTAGGGGTTGGATTGGCTTTTGAAAAAAGTACTTTTTTTGAGTTTGCTAGAAGAACTTTTAAAAAAAGACTTCTGAGAGTAAGTTAAGCGCTTTTGTTATTTTTATGTTTGGGTATGTTAATCCAAAAGTACTTTTATAATAATAAAAAATAATAAAAATAAATAATAAAAATAGTAATAATGGTATTTTGGTAATTGACCATTTTCAAAATAGGTTTTAAAAGGATTCAGAATGGTGTTTTGGTAATTAACACTTTCTAAAACAACTGCAAAACGGCTTTTTTCAGAAGTATTAAATCACTAGCTTCTGAAAAAAACATTTATGGGGCTTTTTTTAGTGCTTCTGCTTTTTTTAAAAACCCATCCAAACATCTTTCTTTTCTCTGGAAGTGCTTAACTTACTCTAGAAGCACTTCTGGAGGAAAAAAAGCCAATCCAAACACCCCTTTACTCTCAAAACCCCTTGGGCAATTTGCCAAAATGGCCCTGCTCTATTTATTTATTTATTTTTTTAGCCCTAGGTTAAATATATTTGCCAAAATGGCCACAGGAATCACTTGTAGTCGAACCAAAGTGCTGACTCAGATGCAAATCGGCCTTTCAAAGGCCGATTAGCTTAATCGGCATTTGAAAGGCCGATTTGCTCCATACACCATGAAAAAGAGCTCTTTGGAGCTAATCGGCATTTGAAAGGCCGATTAGCTTCAACGAAGCCCTCTTCCTGGGTTGTGTTGAGTTAATCGGCCTTTGAAATGCCGATTAGCTCCAAAAGATCATCTTTGGAGCTAATCGGCATTTGAAAGGCCGATTAGCTTCAAAAAATGCTCTACATTGGTTGTGTTGAGCTAATCGGCATTTCAAAGGCCGATTAGCTTCAGAGAACTATGTTTGGAGCTGATCGGCGTTTGAAAGGCCGATTAGCTTCAAAAAGTCCCCTTCATCGGTTGGATTGAGCTAATCGGCCTTTCAAAGGCCGATTAGCTCTAGAACATCATCTTTCGAGCTGATCGGCCTTTGAAAGGCCGATTTGCATCCTGATGCGACACTTTGGTTGTCGCTAGCCTGCGCCATTTTGGCAAATATATTTAACCTAGGGCTAAAAAAATAAATAAATAAATAGAGCAGGGCCATTTTGGCAAATTGCCCAAACCCCTTTTTTTCAAAAGTCCTATCAAACTGAAAAAGAAAAACACTTTTTCATAAGCCAATCCAAACGGGTCTTAGTCCATCAACCAGGCCGACCGGGCATGAATGTGTCCATGTAGCAAGAACACCACCACTATTAGATATAATCACACATCCCGTACGCCCTCTGTCTCTCCTGCTTCCCATGGTTCGATTGAACTCCTGGTTGTTCCTTCATGCTGCTTTCCTATGCCATACTCCATTACGAGTATAATTATGTGCTAATTAGAAACTTAATATGAGAGAAATTATGGGGATTGTCAGCAAAATGGGTTCAAATCCGCTCTGAACACTATTATAATGTATTTAAATTTTAAAAATGAATATATAGTTTTAGAAGAAAAAAAGTTAATAAAACTTGTTAAGTTTTCTAGGTAGTGTATGATAAATAAAAAAACATTAGGATGATAGTAAATTATCATTTTGTTCTTAAAAAATGTTGCTAACTCATCATATATTTGATAATTCCAAACAAAATCATATTTAATTATTCATTATACGATTAATAATTCTAAACAACACTTCATAGCCATTTAGGGGCCTACATAGCCTTGATGTGCTAGTTTTGCCCCTAGACAGGAATTGAGTTGCCATCTAGAAGCAATTTCGTCATATGAACCTAGTGTCATTAACCCCAAAACGCAAATCTTACCTCCCTAATCCATGGGCCAATTACAAGTGATTAAATATTTTAGATGGTAATACCCAAATTAGTTCCTCTATTATATTGAATCGGATGTTTTGGTCCATTTGTTATAATTTAAGCTCTCGAGTCTTTCTATTTTTATGGTTGAGAAATGTTAGCCTAAAGGTATAATTTAAAGGCCTATTTAATTCCTAAAGTTGATGAAATGATGGATTGATATTTCTCAATAGTGAAAATAGATGGACCCCTAAGGCTCAAATTATAATAGAGGAACTAAGAGGGTCAATTCAACATAATAGAGGGGACTAATTTGGGTATTAGACCGTATATAAATGGAGTACATTGGATTTGGTAGCCATGAGCATTTGGGTTTTTTAAAGCGTATTATAATAATTTAATGAAAAGTAATTGATGATAAGCTGATTAAAAGGTGTTTGTGGGAAATGGGTATAAACTGTCATAAACCCATGCCAAGCACCACGTTTAGACGGCTTTTTTTTTTTTTTTTTTTTTTTTTTTGACATAGATGACAAGCACTCCCCAGTTAGGGATGGACAACACCGCACCTGTGCATGCGTACCCTCACCGTGGTCGTGGGGGTTTGAACCCGAATTTTGGCCCAACCAATAAAACCCTACACAAGGGATCCGAGATACCAATAGGCCAAGAGGCCATTGGTCCGTTAATATGCTCTTTAAGTTTCTAATTGCACAAAATTAAGAAATAAAATTAGAAATTAGTTCCCATAAAATTGTCTAATAAAGTTTAATCCAAAACTCATTCATTCTATATTCCTATTATCTTATTTTAGTTTATGTTTGACTTTATATTAAATTTTTTGTAATTTTTTGCAAAGCCTGAGTTAGTAGTCATATGTCAATATTTAGTATCAATTATAATTTGCTTATTTGTTCTTTTAACTTATTTGTAGATATAAACAGTGATTAAAACAAAGATAATTTTTTTGTACAACATATATTAATTCAATTGAAAATTAACATTTATATACTATATTTATAACAACGAAGATCAAACTACATTTTTCTAATTTTTAGGATCTCGATGTTTTATCAATAATTTTATAGTGACTTCAAATTGCAATCACTTGATCCCCAAATAAAATGAATTATTTGTAATAATATGTAGTCATATACTCAAACTCAAACCCCTTTGCTAGATCCACAGAGATCCCTAGGCTAATTAGTGTTTTTTTTTATAACAATGTTATTGGATTAATGCGTGCATGTGTGCCATCTCCTAAATTAGGGGCAAAATTGATTCACCTTTACTAATTTAAAGCCTTCAAATCCAATAGATGTTAGAAGATAACAAGAAATTAAGAAGAAGAACATGCAATGCACATGCAATCCACAACATTCAATATTAGGTTGAGTAGCAAGGCAGCATCCTCTCTATTCATTTGAGACTCTTAATTAGAGAATTAATGCATCACTTGATCTTGATGAACAATCAATCTACAACATCATCATGATTACATTTTTTCATAGTGAAAAGAGATTTTAACATCTCTAGAACACAAGGAAAAACAATAAATAAATATTTGTTGTGTTTTTAGTCACTACAAGTAGGTGTTACAAGACTAGTTCAAGATTAAAAGGGTTAATCTAATATATTTGAGCAAAATAAGAGTAGTGATCCCATGGATTCGGAACCGAGACGTGACTTCTAAGTAGCCACATAAATTGGCTTGAGATGTGTTGATTATAAGTCAACGTCACAGTTCTCGAGGAGAATGTATCTCGAAGGGTCAGAGAACGTATATATCTTGAGGAGAAGCCATGGACGTGGGGAAACCACATCTCGATCTGTTACATGGACGATCCCATGGAATTGAGTCCATGGGATCACTACTCGCAAAATAAGGCAAACCTTGTTTAATCTAACAATTAAAATCTCATTATAAAGTTGGAGATTGCTTTATATGAAAATAAATGATTACAATTTAAGTAGCTTTGCAATTAAGGTTAATACCAATGTCCAAATTCATTGAAGCTATATATATATATATATATATATATATATATATATATATATATATATATATATATATATAAATCTTGGCAAGCAAAATGTGAGGAAACATATAAAGTAATTTCCTTATATATCAGGATACAAACAAATATATAGTAGATGAAATGTATCCATGTATTCATCCCCCCCTTACCCCATTTTAATCCATATCTTCACGAATCAATCCATCATATTAATCTTTCTTCTTCAATGCATTGAATCCTTTTAACTTTTTGAATAAATATCCTCTCTATCTTCTTTAACCATTCTTCTCTCACACAAGCTTAACCTCCATTCTCAATGGCCATTTTCACTTTAATCCTTGTCTCTGTCTTCCTCTTATTCATCTTGAGAACTTTATGGATCTTCTTCTCCATGTACATTGTCACTCCATGGTATATAAGAAGTACCATGGCCAAGCAAGGAGTTCAAGGCCCCTCACCGCACTTTCTCTCCGGTAACATCTTCGATATCGCCTCCCTTGTCTCCAAGACCACCTCCTCCGACATGGAACTCAATGATCATAACATCGTCGGCCGCCTTCTTCCTCACTACCTACTTTGGTCCAAACAATATGGTATACATTTTTCAATATCAAATCCTAGACTAACTTAATTTTAATTTCCTGATTTAATATTTCCATTGTCAGGTACAAAATTCATCATATGGTATGGAAGTGAGCCAAGGTTATGCTTGACAGAGACTGGTTTGATCAAGGAGTTCCTCTCATCGAAGAACTCTTCGGCAACCGGCAAGTCATGGTTGCAAAGAGAAGGTACCAAGGATTTCATCGGCAAGGGGTTGTTAATGGCCAATGGCCAAGACTGGTTTCATCAACGCCATATTGTTGCCCCTCATTTCATGGGAGAGAAACTCAAGGTATAATACAAAAATAAATTAATATATGGTTTTGTTTTTCATCTTGACTTTTATTGTTTCACATCTTTGAGAAATGAGATGGTTTTAATTTGAATGACTTGTAGGGTTTCTTTGGGTACATGGTAGAGTGCAGTAAGGAGATAATGGAGGAGTTGCATGCAGTGATAGGGTCAGGAGAAAGGGAGGTGGAGATAGATCAGTACATGACAAAGTTGACTGCTGATATAATAGCAAGAACAGAGTTTGACAGGAACTATGACATGGGTGAGAAGATACTTCATCTCCTTGAACGCATGCAAGACCTCACTGCTCAAGCTAGCAGCCATTTGTGGTTCCCTGGAAGCAGGTTCTTCTTCTTCTTCTTCTTCTTCTTCTTCTTCTTCTTCTTCTTTTCCTCTCTCTTCTCAATTGATGGAAAATAGAAAGAAAGAAAAGAAGTTTGGTTAGTCAAAGAAGAAGATAATTAAAGAAACTATTAAAACTTCGTTGGTACCAACGGCTTCTTGACCTATTGATACCGGGTCTCTTGTGTAGAGAGATTCATTAGTTGGGACAATCCCATATTCAACAAGATGAGAGTACGTGTGCACGGGTGCCACGTTGTCCATCTTTGATTAGGAGATGCTTGTTGCCTTTGTCAAAAAAAAAAAAAAAAAAATCATGTCAGTGTTTATTAATCAAATATTAACTGCAAGGATATATGATCTTCAGATATTTTCCGAGCAAATATCGAAAAGAGATTAAGGAACTAAGAAGGAAAGTAGAGAAGGGGATGATGGAGATAATGGAGAACAAGAGAGAGAATGAAGAGCTTGGGAGGAGTCCATCATCAAGAAAAGAAGGCCTCCTCCAAGTGTTACTATCTGAGTCTGAGAAGAAGGGGAACAAGGATGGATTCAGCTACACTCAACAGTTGATCATGGATGAAATCAAGACCTTCTTCTTTGCAGGCCATGATACTTCTTCTCTCTTACTGACTTGGACCATCATGCTCCTTGCTACTAATCCTTCATGGCAGGAGAGAGCTCGCAGTGAAGTTGTCGAAGTTTGCGGTCAAGCTCCTTTGTCCATTGATCATCTCTCCAAGTTCACTTTGGTAAACATTCCCAGAATAGTTTCAGGGTTTAGGGTTAAAACATATATACTTTACATGTCAAATTAATCAATTTTCATGACAAAAACAATATGACTATGTTCTTGTTTGTTTGATGTTGAACTGCAGCTTCAAATGATAATCAATGAATCACTGAGGCTCTACCCACCTGCAACTCTCCTCCCCAGAATGGTCTTTCAAGACATGACTCTTGGAGACCTCCACATTCCAAAGGGTTTATCAGTATGGATTCCAGTGCTGGCCATTCACCACAACAAGGAGTTATGGGGAGAAGATGCAGATGAGTTCAATCCTGAGAGATTTGCTGGAAGATCATTTGCTCAAACTAGGAATTTCCTGCCATTTGCTTCAGGTCCTAGGAACTGTGTAGGCCAAGCATTTGCCATCATGGAAGCCAAGATCATCCTTGCCATGCTGCTCTCTAACTTCAGCTTCACCATCTCTAAGAATTACAGGCATGCACCAGTAAATGTTCTGACTTTGAAGCCAAAGTATGGTGTTCCTGTTTACTTGAAGAAGCATAGTTAGAATTTGGTTTTTATTTGGGGAATAAGGACATGCAAATAGATAGACATGTGTCTAATTGTAAAATATTGATTTATTTATGTTTTGAAAAATTATATATAAATGCAATTTAATTAATAGTTTTTGAGCAAATTATCTAATAGTCCTTGGCACTATTATGCCACTATTTACTTTTTTTGCCACCCCACCCAAAACCCTATTCACTTTAGATCCCCAAACACCCCTACCCAAGGACCATTTGACAATTTGGGCACTATTCAAGGGATGAATAGTGAATTACCTAATAGTTTTTTACTCACCACCTCTTAAAAAAAAGAAAAACCAAATCATTTATCACCCCCCTCACTTTTCGATAATACCCCCATAATCCTCTTTTTTATTTTTATTTTACTTACCACTCCTTGAGTTAGTTATCCCAACTAAAGATTTTGAATATTTTTTTAAAAAAAATATTTAAAAAATAAAATAAAAGACAAAAATATCTATTTTTCATAATTATTATTTATCCATAATTATTAAATAATTAAGAAATTTTAAAAGAGTTATAAGTAAATTATGAGTATATTAAGGAGCTACAAATAAGTTTATATTAAATTTATAAATTAACATATATTTTTAAAAATTTTAATAACATACATTAAAAAGATTATTTGTAAGATATTCAAAGTAAGACAAAATAATTAGATTTTCATTAAAAGATTACATTTTTTTAGAAGGAAAATAAATAAATATTAAATACATTTTATTACAAACAGTATACATCTTTTCAAAATTATTGAAAATAGAAGAGTTGAGAAAAATTATTGAAAATGATATTATATAAAAAAATTGTCAATTTACATATATTATAATCTTAGGTTTTATTTTTAATTTAGGTTAAAATATAAAACTTTAATAAGGGGTGGCAAATAAAATAAAAATAAAAGAGGGGATTATGGGTGTATTATTGAAAAATGTGGAGATGACAAATAATTTGGTTATTTTTAGGGGGTGACAAGTAAAAACCTTTTTAATTAATTAATATATTGATAAATACTAAAAGCATATTGATACACCCATTATCACATACTAATTCGAAAAAATCATTTTTAATTTTATAATCCTATTTATTCAAAATTTGAAGGGGGTTTGAGTAAGTGAGGTCGGAACAATAGATCTACCCTTTTATTTGTTCAAAAGTTTTAATTTGTAAAATTTGTTATAATTTAAAGTATAAACAACATTATTTAGTGAGCAAATTTTGCTTGTACTGACCCTGGATTTTTATAAATTATTTCGCATCAATCTTTTTTAAGATTTTACTTGAATGGAAGGTGCATATTGCAACTAATTTAAAGTATGGGATTCTGTTTGAAAAACTGAAAATTTAGGTACTAAAAAAAACTTACAAGATTTAAATGCTTTAGAAATAAATAAATGTTAATTAATTTTTATAAAATAAATATTGTATATATTAATTTATATTTATATAGTTGACCTGTTTTCCATGTTGTCACCACCAATATTTTATAGCTTGTATTTAATAAAAATATTTTAAAAATGAATTATACATATATATAATAAAAAAATCACAGTAAGGAATGATATGGTAAGATAAAGTATAATTGGTGTTGAGGTGATATTAAAATATTGGGTAGTGGGACCAGAGAATAATATATATGAGTCGATGACTAAGGTTTATGCTTTTTATATACTATTCATTATTATGTATTAAATATTGTTGCAATTATAAAGAGTTAAAAATTTAGGGTTTTAGGGTTTTAGAGGAATAGCTGTTCATCACTAGGTTTTCTATTTGGCATCAAACTTGTATTTTTTAAGTCCAAGTTTGGGAATCCAACTTTGAAATTTAATGAAATAATTTCGAACAGAGATTATTTTTAATTTTTTATAATTAAACTAATGATTGAACTAACACAATTAACTAGAAATAAAAAAAATATTATTTTAAGGTTTTTTTTGCTTGCAAAACCTGTAAAACTTTGAAATTACTTATATACCCCTATAAAAAATGATATTTACTTGGATACCCTCCAAATCAACTATTTTTGCTTATATAGTTGACCCTAAAACAATGCTAAATCAATGGATGGAATGAAGGCAAAGTACTAAAAATGTGTTTACTTATATACCCGTCTGTTTTTTTTTCTTATTTT
Source organism: Dioscorea zingiberensis (assembly GCA_026586065.1). Taxonomy (NCBI): domain Eukaryota; kingdom Viridiplantae; phylum Streptophyta; class Magnoliopsida; order Dioscoreales; family Dioscoreaceae; genus Dioscorea; species Dioscorea zingiberensis. The sequence continues at coordinate 18,262,608 of CM048821.1, read as the reverse complement.
ATAGATATTAGTTATTTCATATAATAAATGACCATTATATGTTTGCTAATATACCCCTCTAATTTTTTTATCGTATTTTGGTCCCTCTATTATAATTTGAGCCCTCGGGTCTCTCTACTTTCATAGTTGAGAAATGTTAGTCTAAAGGAATAATTTAAAGGCCTGTTTAATTCCTAAAGTTGATAAAATGAGGGTTTGACATTTCTCAATAATGAAAATAGAGGGACCCCTAAGGCTCAAAGGAACCAAGAGGGTTGATTCAACATAATAGAGGGGACTAATTTAGGTATTAGACCGTACATAAATGGAGTACAACATTTGGGTTTTTTAAAGCGTATTATAATAATTTAATGAAAAATAATTGATGATAAGCTTATTAAAAGATGTTTGTGGGAAATGGGTATAAACTGTCATAAACCCATGCCAAGCACCACGTTTAGACATGTTTTTTTTTCTTTTTTCTTGACAAATACGACAAGCGCTCCCTAGTTAGCAATGGACAACACAGCACCTGTGCATGCGTACCCTCACTGTGGTCGTGGGGGTTCGAACCCGGATTTTGACACAACCAACGAAACCCTACACAAGGGACCCGAGATACCAATAGGCCAAGAGAACATTGGTCCGTTTATATGTTCTTAAAGTTTCTAATTGCACAAAATTAAGATGTAACATTAGAAATTAGTTCCCATAAAATTGTCTAATAAAGTTTAATCCAAAACTCATTCATTCTATATTCCCATTATCTTATTTTAGCTTATGTTTGACTTTATATTAAATTTTTTGTAATTTTTTTCAAAGCCTGTGTTAGCAGTCATATGTCAATATTTAGTATCAATTATAATTTGCTTATTTGTTCTTTTAACTTATTTGTAGATATAAACATTGATTAAAACAAAGATAATTTTTTTGTACAACATATATTAATTCAATTGAAAAGTAACATTTATATACTATATTTATAACAACGAAGATCAAACTACATTTTTCTAATTTTTAGGATCTCGATGTTTGATCTATAATTTTATAGTGACTTCAAATTGCAATCACTTGATCCCCAAATAAAATGAATTATTTGTAAGAATATGTAGTCATATACTCAAACTCAAACCCCTTTGCTAGATCCACAGAGATCCCTAGGCCAATTAGTTTTTTTATCACAATGTTATTGGATTAATGCATGCATGTGTGCCATCTCCTAAATTAGGGGAAAAATTGATTCACCTTTACTAATTTAAAGCCTTCAAATCCAATAGATGTTAGAAGATAACAAGAAATTAAGAAGAAGAACATGCAATGCACATGCAATCCACAACATTCAATATTAGGTTGAGTAGCAAGGCAGCATCCTCTCTATTCATTTGAGACTCTTAATTAGAGAATTAATGCATCACTTGATCTTGATGAACAATCAATCTACAACATCATCATGATAACAATTTTTCATAGTGAAAAGAGATTTTAACATCTCTAGAACACAAGGAAAAGCAATAAATAAATAAATATTTGTTGTGTTTTCGTTCACTACAAGTAGGTGTTACAAGACTAGTTCAAGATTAAAAGGGTTAATCTAATATATTTGAGCAAAATAAGAGTAGTGATCGATCCCATGGATTCGGAACCGAGACGTGACTTCTGAGTAGCCACATAAAATGGCTTGAGATGTGTAGATTATAAGTCAACGTCACAGTTCTCGAGGAGAATGTATCTCGAAGAGTCAAAGAACATATATATCTTGAGGAGAAGCCACGGACGTGGAGAAACCACATCTCGGTTACATGGATGATCCCATGAATTGAGTCCATGAGATCACTACTCGCAAAATAAGGCAAACCTTGTTTAATATAACAATTAAAATCTTATTATAAAGTTGGAGATTGCTTTATATGAAAATAAATGATTACAATTTAAGTAGCTTTGCAATTAAGGTTAATACCAATGTCCAAATTCATTGAAGCTATATATATATATATATATATATATATATATATATATATATATAAATCTTGGCAAGCAAACTGTGAGGAAACATATAAAGTCATTTGCTTATATATTTGTAATAGTTGCACTCTTTATAGCATTCCCTAATTGTGAATTTATTAGTTAAAAATATGATTAAAAATTAATTATGAGAATTAAGATAATTATAAAGTAGTTGGAGTAACTTTCCAAGGAATAAGAAGGAATTATTATTTCTAAATCATTAATGGGTTGCCATACTAATGAGGAATTTAAAAGAAAAGTCTAAGGATGACATCATCATCCACTATCTGAAGCTTTGATAAATTCATGAAGCCTCCATGACTTGTAATAGCATGAGTAGGAGGATGTTAGTGCTTTGTTTTAAAAAGAAAAGAAAAGAAATATGAATTATCAAGGAGGGAAGTCCAATTATAATAGAGTTATCATCCACTTTGTGAATTAATTGATGAGGCCCTGACAATAAAATATATATAACTAGTATGTGTCAATGTCCACTATGAAGTTGGATTTAGTTTCATGGCTCTTGAAGTTTTTATGGCTCCTTGGACCATTTATTGAAACTATAGTTAATGATTAGAACATAAGGTGAAGGTGGGGATTTAAATGTGCATATGTGAACCTAAAACGTACATGTGAACCATGCTTGGCGTTTTGACCATGGTTCATGCTTGGTGCCTTGAAATCCAAAGTTTTCATATAGGATGACATCATTCCCCACTATGGGTTTTGTATTCATTCTCATATTTCTTAGGCTCTCACTATAGTGTAAGTTAGGGGTTTATCAAAGACTTGAGAAGTGAAGTGATGGTAAGATTGTATTACATAGTGATTCATGGAGCTTGGTGTTAATAAACGGGAATTAAAAATCTATGAATCAAACCCTTCACAAAATAGTCAAAAGGAGAATAAGAAAGGATAGGAGTAACTAGCATAACTAGCATATGCATGGGCTTTGGGCGTGGCAATAGAGGAGAGAGAGAGAGGTGACTAAAATGATTTAAAAGTTGTATGAATACATGTGGCGGCAGGAGAGAAGGTAGGGAGATGGGTGGCAGCTTGTGGTTTAAAGGTGTACACCTCATGCTTAACAGCTGCCTAATCAAACTGTGGGGATTTCTATTCATCTCCAGTCAAAGGTGAGCTCTGTAGAGAGGGAGCGGTTCATTGGCTTAAGTCAAAGCGGGTGAAGACTAGCAGTTATAAACTTGGAGGAGCAATTGAGTAAAGTCTTACTTGGTGGAGCTGCCGTGGTCCCAAGCTTGCAATAGCTGTTGTTTTAATCAAGTTTGAAGGTAATTTTCTATAACTGGTGTAGATGATAACTAGGAAGAGTTGGCTGGAGTTACTATAGAACTGCTATGATAGGTGATAAGTGAGGAATGTGCTTTTGGTTAATGTCTACCAGGGCCATAATAAGGCCTTAGCCCTTATCTTTGGAAGGTTGTAAGCGTGTGTGTAGATGGAATAAGAACCTCCTATATGTGGGTGTGTAGGCTAACATAGTCCTTATTGTAGTGTGGTGTTACACACACCTGATGAAAAGCTTTGCTAAATAATTGGTTAGACTGAGTCTGAAATGTTAATTAAGTGGAATAAGATCGATTGTGACCCTCGTATATGTACTAAGAGTAAGTTTTATTATCAGATCCCGATGCCGAGCATAGAGCTGCGTGAGGAGAAGGGTCATCTGATTCAGGGTTCTCTTGAGATACTGTAAGTGATCTTGCCTCGTTTCCACTCTACGGTGTATTCTTTGGATCTTGCAATTAGCCTGTTAATTGATATTCCATTGATCTCCTAATTGATTGTTTTCCTGATCTCTATAGATTTATACATACATGTTGATGAATGGATTATCGTTGTGTGAATCCATTGTGTATGTATGCTTGGTTGGATAGATATTATTTTCCACTTGACCTGCGTTGCTCTTGTGGACGCATTACGCGCCTGCGGTGGAGTGCAGCTCCGTTTTGGCGTTCGGGGCCGGTGGACACCCCGTTCGTGCTTTCCCTGGCAGGGGGATGGAACTCTGCTGTCCTGATAGCCCGTCAGTGGGACGATACGCTGGCCGTGTACGTACATGTATGAGTAGTAGCGCTACCGGACTTGCGAGTCCGAACGACATCGGCGATAGCTGGTGACTGCAAGGGGGATGACGACTCATGGGTGACTGTAGATATACTCATAGGTCCGACATGACTGCGGTCGTGTCTAGTCATGCTTATTTGATTTGTTTTTGTTTCAGCACTTCATGATTTACTGAGCTTTCATTTCGAAAGCTCATCCACTTGTTGATTTCTTTTTTCAGATCTCAAGGAGTAGGACACAGGCCATAGGAGTGCCACGTGAGACCTGCTGGGATTTGCTGGGATTACCGAGGTTGGCTACCTCTTGTTTTTATCTTGTATGAGGGCATGTTATAGGTTCTTTTTTAGGAACCTTGTATATTGAGACTCTAGGGTCTGTATACCCTTAGATTTTAATTCCGCTGTGTAGACGCATCTTTATTATGTTTTTGGATTTGATATACTCCGTTGTGCATGTTTTATGTGATTGATGATCATCGAGGCTTCGCATCCGGGTGGGGCCCGGCCCCTCTTCGGTGCGCCGATCTCCAAGCTGCACGCGTGGGCCCGGGATCTTGGGGGCGGGGCGTGACAATATTAGTATACAAACAAATAAATAGTAGATGAAATGTATCCATGTATTGATCCCCCCCCTCTCTCTTACCCCATTTTAATGCATATCTTCACGAATCAATCCATCATATTAATCTTTCTTCTTCAATGCATTGAATCCTTTTACCTTTTTGAATAAATACCCTCTCTATCTTCTTTATGTTGAATTTTGTATATGTAATATACCTAATATGCATATAGACAGGATCTTGCTCTTATGAATTGTAAATTGTAAAACTATAATTTACTTACTTGGTGTTAGGTACGTTGTACCATTAGCTGTAGTCTCACGAACACTGCAACATACCGCAACGTATTAGCGCCACGATCTACTCGAGATCGGTGAGCTTCTGATCTTCTCTCCCTCACCCTCCTTATCCTTAATCAGGACGGGAACTGATGGATGTTCCCTGCTGCTGTAGATCCATAATGAGGGGTTGCCTCTGGAGATTAGGATATTAGGATATGGTGGAGAGAGGGACCAGAGCTCTTTATATAATGATTAGGATAAGGGTCTCTATCCATCAAGATTCCCAATCCAAATCTAATTTAAACTCTGTTGCTTTATCCATAAGTAACTGGAATTTGTTCACTTTAATAGTGTCACGCCCCGAACCTCGGCACGGGCACCTGACAATCGGCCGCACCCGAATAGGGACTGACCCCTACTCAGGAGCAAGGCCTCAGTGACTTCTATACAACAATTAACCAGAAATGACATTAACAGTGGAATTTATGAAATAGAAAAGGATAGGAGTTTTTACAACTCCATACAAATACCATACTGGGTTTATGTAACCCAAGACTAGGATCAAATCCAGTCACCCCTGATAATCCATAACAACAAGGCAAAATACATAATACAAGTCTCACACACACTGAATGAAAGAGGTACGCAGACCTTAAGATAAAACAACTCCCGAGTCAGCTACTCGGTGAAACCCCTGCCTAGGCTCATCCCTACGCCTCCTCGTCTGAACCTGGGAAGCACATAAACAAGTGCATGAGCCAAAGAAAAAGGCTCAGTAGGATTATTAGAAGAGCATTAAAAATGGCTAAAGCCACTAGCAAAGAACGGAAATAAAAGAAGCATGAATATGTAAGTACAACAACATAATGTAAATAACAAGTAATGGGAATGTCAATGACTATACAAATGATATTATCACCCTCTATCAGAACCTCGTGGCCAAATATTATACACCCTCACCGGGGCCTCGTGGTCAGATATTATACACCCTCTGTCGGGCCTCGTAGTCAGATATTATACACTCTCTACCGGGGCCTCTGTCCGATGGAGCACTATGTACTCGTGATCAGATATTATACACCCTCTGCCGGGGCCTCATGGTCAGATATTATACACCCTCTGCCGGGGCAGACTCTACTCAAGTATACACAAGAAAATATGAAAGCAGTAATCCCCTCGAGATATAAAGCCGATACATATGAGGAAACCCATCTCGAATATGTATTGGGAACCTCTCGAGGGAATAAGAGTACAAGAACACAAGACAATCATGAACAAGGTAAGAAGAATGAGATACTCACAAACCCCGTGTACGATCCTACCTGACTAGTAGTAAATCACCGATCCTCGTCGCGTCTCACGCGTCCGAACCAGGATCTAGTAAATAGATGGAAACTCTCAGTGTCTCTACACTTAAGTAATCTCCTATCTAAAATACGAAATACGGTTATCGAAAAATAAATGTCCCTCCATTAACTCTATCATGGAGATTAAATTAACCAATGTTAATCCTCTAAGTTTAAACATGCTTGAAGGTCATTAGCATGAAATTAAGATGTATGTATTCTAAGTAAATTTTGGCGGCATCTCCCCTATTCTTCGAGCCCCGAAATTATACAAATATACATCCATAAACAATGTAATCAATTACGTGAATACATGGCATCAACACATGCTAAATTCACAGCCCTAATACTCTCTCCATACAATCATGCATCTTCAACTTCCTACTCACAGCCCTCTTAACAAATCACAAATTCTCATGTTTATTCAAAGTTAGGGCTGCTCACTGTTACGATGAAGGAGGTGGTTAATTGGGTCGATGATCCTAGCCGGAATGGAGAATCATGCTGGTCGGGGAGGGGAACCGCAGGTCGACGACGCGTCTAGGCTGGGCGGGGACTGTTGTCGCGCAGCTTGGCGTGAGGCAAAGCTGTACGGGACAGCTTGGCGGCAAGCACTGACGCGCAGAGCCGGGCGCGCGAAGTTGGGGGCCGCTGCCGCGTGGACGCTGCTCAAGAGCTGGCCGGGAGAGGGCCTTCCAGCGCTGCTGGCCGGGCGCCTCAGCGCCGTCTCAGGGATGAGCCCAGCGCGGGTGGAAGAGCCGCCAGCACTCAAGCTGGCCAGCAGCGTGAGCCTTGCAGGGAGCGCCAGTGCTGGGACGCTACAGGGGCCAGCGCTACCAGGCCGGCCGGTCGTGGGTGAGGACAGAGAGGTAAGGGGGGAGAACAAGGGATTTTGGGCAAGATGAGAGAATCCAATTAATTTTCTCATGCCCTAAGTCTAAAAGTTTAAAAAGTTATAAATTAAATAATTATTTGATGATTTACTATAGGGTCACATGTCTCCTATTAACTCACATGGTTACTATTAAGTCACAGGCCCCAATCATTTCACCCCGGGGTCCACGGTTATGATTCTCTCGTCCTCATGCTTGACCCAGGTTCGCGAATCTCGGGTCAATGGTCCCAGTGGCACGGTGCATCAGAATGTCACTGAAGTCCTGCCTCGTCGCACTGCATCCGAGAATATCGGCTTTAATCATTTTCTTTAGTCACGAGTTCACTGTGGCATCACGGGGTCGTCTCTGTCCCCGACCAGATCCACTTTTCCCAGGACTTTAACTTGTCCGTATTCTCTTCGATGATTAACTCGAATTAATTTACCGTTAATTAATTTCTATTAATTATCACTTAATGAATTCCTCGAATTACATAGCTTTAAAAAAAATCTTAAATTTTTCCCATTTAAGATCTAATAATTTAAAAATCTTTATTTACTTCGGGGCAGGCGTTACAAATAGATTGGGTTTATCCGTTATATGTGAGTCCAATTTTATATAAAACCAAATACATTGGAACACTTTAACCAAAGTGGTTAATTAAGGCCACATAATAGAAAATATCTAACATTCTCCCACTTGGCCTATATTTACCACTTGAATTGTCCCACGTTTTAATAAGAAAACAAACTTTTCAAAAACAAACTTTTTCTTTTTAAAAATTTTTTTGAACTCACAACTTTAAAAGAAAAACTAAAATGAGCGCGCTTTGAAAACATATCCCAATTAATCATATTCCAAAGTTACACTTTAATACTTTGATCAAATAGAAGACCACTAATGGGGATCATGGGGGTTATACATCCTTAATTGACATACTCCCTTCCATGTATCACTACATCAATAGCCTCTACTTAACCTAGCCTTTAATGATAAGCTATAGGCTACAAAATCCATAATGCCTATATAAATTGTCCCACTGTAATGTCAATTTAATGACTCTTCTGTTTAAAACTGTAATTTTCACTTTAATGTATATACACATATATATTAAAACAGAAGATATGGAATCGACTATAAGGAGATTTCATACTAGTATCTTATAATTTTGATTATCCCATTGGCAAAATAAATTTATCAATCATGTTCCAACTATCATTGCCAACTTTTCATGGGATCACAATATAGTGATATAATCAAAAGATACATAACGATTCCAATTCTTAAATTTTCGATAACCAGAAATGACTTTTATGTCTATATTTCATTGACAAATACTTTTAAATAAATCACAGCAGATTGAAAATATTAAACCCATAATCAAACTTATCTCATGCAAACAAAATCATCATAATTTGGTCATATTAAACCTTTTATATGACTATATGCATTGAGATTTCTTTGATATGCATCATAACTAACCATATATAAATAGTTGGTCAGTAAAAGTGAGCACCATTATCAACCCACATAACTTCAATAGTAGTATGATTACATAATTAGAGAGTTTATCTCTCACCTTAAAGCATGCTTAATTTTATATAAATAAGTATTTTATGATCAACATATATTTTATATGAGCAGTATAAACTTTAACTTTCTTAATAACTTGTGATATCAAACCAGTAAGAATATCGATGAGTCACACTATTAATCACAAGTAACAATACACAAGCATTCTTGGTCTCCACCAATCTACTTTAATCATCACTAAAATTACACAAAAAACTTTAAATTTAACAGCTCCCACTAATCCTCAGATTCAAAAAACAATTATACTGAAGAAATTAAAAGCATGTTAAAATTTAAATATTCTCTAATTCTCATAAACTTTTCAACTTTTATTTGGTTAAGACTTTAATTACCAAAATATATATATATATGTAACACAGCGGAATATGATGTTATATATGAGTGAATCTCTTTAACCGGTTTAAATATCAAAAATCATCATGAGGCTAACTTTTAAATTCAAATATCTAAGCCTCTAAGATAACTTTAAGAAAACCACTATTATTTTTCTATAATAGATTCAACTCATAAATCAAACTAATCTTTTTAATTGGTTTTAATAACTAAAATTATCATGAGGCTAACTTTTAAATTCAAATATATAAACCTCTTAGATAGCTTTAATAAAACCATTATAAAACAAACTAATATCTTTAATTGGTTTTAATAACTAAAATTATCATGAGGCAAACTATTAAATTCAAATATATAAGCCTCTTAGATAACTTTAATAAAATCACTATTATTTTCTGTAATAGATTTAACAAACCAATCTCTTTAATTGGTTTAAAGAACTAAAATTATCTTGAGGCTAACTTTTAAATCTAAATATATAAGCCTCTTAGATAACTTTAATAAAACCACTATTATTTTTCTAAAACAAACTGTAATAACCACTCCGGAAAATTTCGGATAAATTTTTATTTTTTAAATAAATTAAAAATAGAGATAAAGTAACTTGGGCTTGGGCCTTAGTGCAAGTGAATTCATATGAGGCTATGAAGATTATAGAAGGACTTGTATGTAGAGCTTTTGTGACATGAGGGCTTTAATGCAAGATGAGCAACAATATATATATATATATATATATATATATATATATACACAAAGGGTCAACTTAATGAAATAATAAACACTAGCTTGGGGGTCATTTGAGAAAAAGAGCTGGCCACATTGTTGAAATGGTCAGCCGGATGCTGACCAATGAGGGACAGTGGGAGCCCTGGTCTGATGGTTGTACACATGGGAGGTTTGTGAGAAGATCCCAAGTGTGAATATCTTTCAAGATATGCATAGGGACTGCTATAAAGTAAGCCTACATTTACAATAGCATGTCACCTCCTCTGCTACTGTGCGTTATCTTCTAGAGATTTCAAATCTACACCAAGGTTGGCAGTCGGTAGTGGAGCCTTACCAATGACATACTCCATCCCTGTAAGGCTCTGTGAAGAGAGAAATGAGACTTTCACATTTGGTCTGTCTCTTCCTCAGTTGAGGGGAGACTGACCTGATTTCATGGAGACAGAGAAAGGAAAGAGGGAGGGAGTTCATGGAGGAGCTTGTGCTGGAGTCAGCGAGCTCGCAGTCTGCGATGAAGAGGATGGCTCATTACAAGGGCAGAGAGGAGCTGCATTAATTACATTCTTTGTGGTGAGTACCGACCCTCTTACTGAATCTTTCTATGATTTCTTACTGAAATTCCGAGCGTTGTGGAATTTTGTGTTGTTCTAAGAATGTTTAGAAGGTGTGTTGTCCCCGAGGATGGTGAACGATTCTTTAACAAGGGCGTTAGTACATCTAAAGGATGTAAAGGAAGATGGGAGATGGTATTGATTAATGATCTGTGCTTATACTGGTTCAGTTTTGGAAGATATGAGTTATGCTTGTGGATGAAGAGATTTAGTATTTTGGGTTGTTCTTTCTAATGCTCAAGTCTAGAGTCCTGAGATTTACTAGATATGATGTAGCATTCATTTGTGGCGATGGAGCACTATAAGTTGCTTCTGATTTGTTAAAAGAGAGGATTTTATTGTGATTGTGGAGATTTCATTGAACTGGAATTCCTGGAAACTTTCTCTTGATATCATATGGAGGTGTTTAGCAAGGGGTGTGTGCTGTCAACTAACTAGTTGTGGCTTTAGTTTGCAGGAATTCTGTTTATAATCTGCAGGAATTTTTATTGTCTGCAAGAATCTTCTGAAATTTTCATGATTATATGAGGATGAGATTCTTGATGTGTCCTCCTATAAATCTCATAACATATCTAGAGCAAACTTATAGAAAATTATAGGTTAATTGGCTTAGAGCTGTTTGTGCAATTGTTGCTCAAAGAAATGGCTAAGAGATCATCCTTATAAATGAGTCTTGAGAGCATTCTTAGCATGGCTGTAGACCAATTGTGGACTTGAGAATGGTAAGTCTTATTTTCTTAAGGAGCATATGGTAGCATAAATTATTATTGTGGTGAAGTAATGTACTGGAAAGCACCATATTACTGATCATAATTCAAATTGATATGCTTCTGTCCTAATTGTCCTTGTTGTGGTTTAGAACTGGTGGCTTAGAACATGGCCTTAGATGTTGGAGTTTATATTATGCATTAATATCTGTGGAGAGCGTAATAGCTTATTGCTGCAGTCTGAATTGATGTATTAATGTCTTGTGCTGCAGTTAGAAGTGCAGAGATCAGCGCTTCATGAAGCCATTCGGTTAAAGGTTGTAAACTTGGGTCGATTGGGATGCACTTGAGCCTCATTTGAAGTTCAGTTATAATGAATCATAAACGCAGGAATTACTGTAGCACTGCAAAACATGGATTTTGTTTCATTTTTTTAATGGGGCGTAGAAGAGACGATAATGAGCCAATTCAGTTGGAAAAGAAAGTTAATATTGTGAATATAATATACCAGGAGTTTGGGATGAAATAATAAAGGTTTTGAATTCCAATTTGAAGTTTCTAATCCAAGTTTTCTCAGTACTGTAGCTACAGAACAATGAGTGAACTAGAAGTTCATTGTTTCCAAAAAGACTTGGAATTCAATTCCGACCGTTCCGATAGTTTGGGGGCGTATTTAAACTAAGGGGAATAGTACGGGCAGGTGTCTTAGAGCCCGGGTTCGTCGGTTATGAATTAAAAAGCCGATATTTTGGTAAATTCACAAGTAGGGTGATTTAATGCATGTAATGCATTTCTTTTGTGATGAATTGATATGTGATGAATACTTATCATGTTTAGGACGTGGTAAGGTGGTCTTAGACCTGATTGGGTGGCTCGGACCCGAGTTGGTCTTAGAAGCGAAAAAGGTAGGCTCTCGCACTCCGTGCTTTGTGAGTATTTCTAACTCGTACCTTGCTTGAAATTTCTTTCCATATCTCTTGAGATCAATGTTTGTTCATATATTCGAGATGTTGTGTCTTGGATATGCCTATACATTTGGAATACCTGACGTAGGTATTCGTTGACTTCATATTCGAGACGTTGTGGTCTTGGGTGTGTCTATATATTTGGGGATACCTGACGTAGGTATTCAGTACTGGTAGTCTCTTTGACAGGCATGATACACAGGGCAGAGGCCCAGACAGAGCAGACGTTGCTCGACAGGCTCAGTCAGGGAGCAGTATTTCCTGACCATGTATACATGATTGCTATAGCACTACCCGGCGTAGGCCGAAGACGGTATGGGTGAGATCGTAGTATCTGATATGTCGGAGACACAGTACATTTGTGATTTCATTCCACTTATTTGAGTTGTGCTGTTGGTTCATGAATGAGTTTCATTTGCCTGTGCACATGACTGATTTTATTCATTGCTTATGGTTTCCTTACCATATTTATTGCCTTACTAGCGATCCTACTGGGCCTTTCTTTGGCTCATGCACTTGACTGATGATGTCTCAGGTGATGACGAATAGCTAGGAGTGGGACTCAGAGAGCTTTTCATGGACGGCCTAGCACCGCCAAGGACATTTTGAACTGAGGTCTATGGGCCTCTATTTCCTTTTGAGTGAGGATTTTGTATGATCCAGGACCTATTGTAGGACTTCTGATATTTGTATAGGATTGATTATGAAAATCCTAACTTTTATTTACTTCCGCTGATTATTTATATTCCGAATCTGTTTTAATTATCTGCTTGTGTTCCTGAGCCTTGCGTGCTCATAGGGTCACCCCTATAAGTACGCGGCGTCTGTCAAGCGTCTTGTAGGCCCGAGACTTCGGGTTCGGCGATGCATTAAATGGTATCAGAGCCAAACTGATATCAGAAGGTGTTTACATGAGCAAACATCTTTTGATATCTGGGAGCAGCAGATAAAAGACTCCCTAGTGGCCCTAGTGACTTAGAAAAATTAGTACTCTGATTCTGATTTTTTTTCTGAGAGTGCGAGAACGGGTAACGTCATCGCTAGTATAGGTGTCCATCGAATTCACCTAAAGAGAGTTGCTACCCTATAGCTCCCGACACCGGAAGGGCGTTCCTTAAGAGCTAAGTAAAATATTCTGTAAGCGCCATAAGTGGGGCCTTAATTATGTCAAATGGACCAAGTCTAGAGTATTGTCATTATCAAGATTAGGACATACATGCCACATTTGCTCTTGAAGGTTGTAGAAGTGTATAACCTATCATAAGACAGGTCTTCTTGAGTGAGCTTGATAGTTGGTATCTGAAGGACTTGATGATTATTTGAGGAAATGGAAGCAAGAGGAAGACATCTTTAGTATTCATGAGATTGGCTTTTCTGCACAGTATATTTACTATCAAAGATACTAAAACATTAAGGGAAATATCTTTAGCTATGAACTGCAAGTCAGTTCTGATGTCAGGATAACGTTTGAGTTCATCTTTGATAATTTCAGCTATTTCCTGTTTCTTCCATTTCAAATAATCAAAGTATTTGTAATGCTTGTTGTTAGATAGATCCGACAAAGAGTTATGATGAAAACATTTTCACACTTGAATTATTAGCAAAAGTTTGAAATGTTCAATGTCAATCGGTTGTCATACGTTGGTTTCAAATAAAATGTCAAAGACATGATAATCGCTAATCAGATATATTGCTAGCATGAGCTCTACTGACTAATCGAGCATTTCCTTTGAGGTCCGCTTATGTTAAGTTGAATGATAATCCTTGTCATGGTATGTTTAATTGACAACATTGATCAAAAGTAGAAGGATGAATCATAGATTCCCTTCTTGTTTTCACCAAGATAAGTACGATAGTTGTTTGCTCTTGATCAATGTTCTTCTGTTAGGATACTCATAGTATCCTGCTACCTTTCCAGTTCCCTATGGTTTAATGAAGGCAAATGTTGTGATCATTTATCAAATGAATTGAAGGGCGTACTAGAATAGATGCAGACAGTGATATGCTCAAACTTTTGATTAAAATTCTGGGACATGACTTCTTACAATCTGAGTCGAATTATATGCCATTGATCTATTGTGAATTATCACATCTCTATTTAAATCTGGTGACCTTCAGGCTTTTAGTGATGCTTGACATGCTTGGGGCAACATGAATAGTAATTTTCATGTTTATCTTGAGATCCTATGTCTTTCCTTTGTTGTCACAACTGATGGTTAGGAGCTACAATGTTTCTCTGGTAAAATATGATTGAGCTCCTAATTTATATGTATTACCATCAAAGAAAATGTGAAGGTTTGCTCTCTGTGGATCAATCTTGTCATTAAAATAACACAGGGATAACTATGAAATGGTCATTGAAGGCATTAGTATGCAGTCTTTGGTGTATTTGAATGGTTTATGTAAATGTATAAGCAAATTGTGATTGAGTAGGCCTCATAAAGTCAGGTGCATGGTTAACCATGCTCATATTATTAATTGATTCTGATTTTCATAGGCAGTTATGGAATAAGTTCCTCAACAGGATTTATACCTATTTGGAGGTATTCCTTATAGGATTCATTATGAGTATGACCTTGGTCTATATTGCTGCTGGAGCACAATTTTAATTAGAAGAAAATGAGATTATATTTCTGTTGATCGACTTCAATTTTTGACACAAATTTGATTGGGGCTTGTTGTGTAATAAACCATTCAACTTTGGAAAGTTCTTAAGTTTAACATTGATTTTTGAATGGTGTTAAATGTTTGAGAAATAAGATGCATGACATTCTTGGTTGTTTTAGAGAAAGAATTATGGTTGATTTTAGTTGCAGTTTGAGGGAATTTTGTTGCAACTTGAAGAGTAGCTATGACTGATTTTGCCTTGCCTGGATGGGGAATTTATGACTGATGTTGCTTCACTTGGAAGTGGAGTTTAAATTGGTGAGATCATGGTTCTCTAGACATGATGTTGTGTTGGAGCTGACTGTTCTTGAAGTGGTAATATACCCACTACTGGTTCTTTCCCCACAGTATGTACAGCTTAAAGTAACAAGAGGAACTCGATGTATTCTCCAACAATGGAGATAGTGTTCCGAAATTTTGATTATGGGAGTGATTTGAGGCATGGCAAAGAACCATAAGGCAACAATTGATCCTTTTGCAAGGTCTGCTAAAATGGCAGATAGACAAGGATACTTTTATCTGTTGATAGATGAATCTAGAGAATCCTTGCATATACTATCAAATACAGTTTTTTAGATATGGATGTAGAGGATTATTCAAATTACATTGGGGATGAAATTGAGAAGGGTATACTAAACTCAAGGAATGAGGGAATGAATAGTAATCTCATAAATGACATGGGGATCATCCATGTGATCGGTGGTGATAGGTCTTTGGTACCCCCACCTATGTAAGATGTATGGATATGCAATTTCGAGGACGAAATTTTTATAAGGAGGGGAGATTGTAATAACCACTCCGGAAAATTTCGGATAAATTTTTATTTTTTAAATAAATTAAAAATAGAGATAAAGTAACTTGGGCTTGGGCCTTAGTGCAAGTGAATTCATATGAGGCTATGAAGATTATAGAAGGGCTTGTATGTAGAGCTTTTGTGACATGAGGGCTTTAATGCAAGATGAGCAACAATATATATATATATATATATATATATATACACAAAGGGTCAACTTAATGAAATAATAAACACTAGCTTGGGGGTCATTTGAGAAAAAGAGCTGGCCACATTGTTGAAATGGTCAGCCGGATGCTGACCAATGAGGGACAGTGGGAGCCCTGGTCTGATGGTTGTACACATGGGAGGTTTGTGAGAAGATCCCAAGTGTGAATATCTTTCAAGATATGCATAGGGACTGCTATAAAGTAAGCCTACATTTACAATAGCATGTCACCTCCTCTGCTACTGTGCGTTATCTTCTAGAGATTTCAAATCTACACCAAGGTTGGCAGTCGGTAGTGGAGCCTTACCAATGACATACTCCATCCCTGTAAGGCTCTGTGAAGAGAGAAATGAGACTTTCACATTTGGTCCTGCTCTCTTCCTCGCTTGAGGGAGACTGACCGATTTCATGGAGACAGAGAAAGGAAAGAGGAGGGAGTTCATGGAGGAGCTTGTCTGAGTCACGAAGCTCAGCATCGCTGGCGAAGAGGATGGCTCATTACAAGGGCAGAGAGGAGCTGCATTAATTCTGTTGCTGTGGTGAGTACCTGACCCCCTCTTACTGAATCTTTCTATGATTTCTTACTGAAATTCCGAGCGTTGTGGAATTTTGTGTTGTTCTAAGAATGTTTAGAAGGTGTGTTGTCCCCGAGGATGGTGAACGATTCTTTAACAAGGGCGTTAGTACATCTAAAGGATGTAAAGGAAGATGGGAGATGGTATTGATTAATGATCTGTGCTTATACTGGTTCAGTTTTGGAAGATATGAGTTATGCTTGTGGATGAAGAGATTTAGTATTTTGGGTTGTTCTTTCTAATGCTCAAGTCTAGAGTCCTGAGATTTACTAGATATGATGTAGCATTCATTTGTGGCGATGGAGCACTATAAGTTGCTTCTGATTTGTTAAAAGAGAGGATTTTATTGTGATTGTGGAGATTTCATTGAACTGGAATTCCTGGAAACTTTCTCTTGATATCATATGGAGGTGTTTAGCAAGGGGTGTGTGCTGTCAACTAACTAGTTGTGGCTTTAGTTTGCAGGAATTCTGTTTATAATCTGCAGGAATTTTTATTGTCTGCAAGAATCTTCTGAAATTTTCATGATTATATGAGGATGAGATTCTTGATGTGTCCTCCTATAAATCTCATAACATATCTAGAGCAAACTTATAGAAAATTATAGGTTAATTGGCTTAGAGTCGCTTTTGTGCAATTGTTGCTCAAAGAAATGGCTAAGAGATCATCCTTATAAATGAGTCTTGAGAGCATTCTTAGCATGGTCAGAGACCAATTGTGGACTTGAGAATGGTAAGTCTTATTTTCTTAAGGAGCATATGGTAGCATAAATTATTATTGTGGTGAAGTAATGTAATCGGAAAGCACCATATTATCATCATAATTCAAATTGATATGCTTCGTCCTAATTGTCCTTGTTGTGGTTTAGAACCGTGGCTTAGAACATGGCCTTAGATGTTGGAGTTTATATTATGCATTAATATCTCATGGAGAGCGTAATAGCTTATTGTCAGCCTCAATTGATGTATTAATGTCTTGTGCCGCAGCTTAGAAGTGCGTAGATCAGCTTCATGAAGCCATCTCGTTAAAGGTTGTAAACTTGGGTCGATTGGGATGCACTTGAGCCTCATTTGAAGTTCAGTTATAATGAATCATAAACGCAGGAATTATCAGAGTAATCGCAAAACATGGATTTTGTTTCATTTTTAATGGGGCGAGAAGAGACGATAATGAGCCAATTCAGTTGGAAAAGAAAGTTAATATTGTGAATATAATATACCGTGAGTTTGGGATGAAATAATAAAGGTTTTGAATTCCAATTTGAAGTTTCTAATCCAAGTTTTCTCAAGATCAGAAGCTACAGTAACAATGAGTGAACTAGAAGTTCATTGTTTCCAAAAAGACTTGGAATTCAATTCCACCGTTCCGATAGTTTGGGGGCGTATTTAAACTAAGGGGAATAGTGCAGGCAGGTGTCTTAGAGCCCGGGTTCGTCGGTTATGAATTAAAAAGCCGATATTTGGGTAAATTCACAAGTGGGGTGATTGAATGCAGGTGATGCATTTCTTTTGTGATGAATTGATATGTGGTGAAGACTTATCATGGTTAGGACGTGGTAAGGTGGGGTTAGACCTGATTGGGTGGCTCGGACCCGAGTTGGTCTTAGAAGCGAAAAAGGTAGGCTCTCGCACTCCGTGCTTTG
The DNA here is from genome assembly GCA_026586065.1 of Dioscorea zingiberensis. Lineage (NCBI taxonomy): Eukaryota > Viridiplantae > Streptophyta > Magnoliopsida > Dioscoreales > Dioscoreaceae > Dioscorea > Dioscorea zingiberensis. The sequence continues at coordinate 18,244,656 of CM048821.1, read as the reverse complement.
TGAGTATTTCTAACTCGTACCTTGCTTGAAATTTCTTTCCATATCTCTTGAGATCAATGTTTGTTCATATATTCGAGATGTTGTGTCTTGGATATGTCTATACATTTGAGAATACCTGACGTAGGTATTCGTTGATTTCATATTCGAGATGTTGTTGCCTTGGATATGTCTATATACTTGGGAATACCTGACGTAGGTATTCGGTCTTTGGTAGTCTCTTTGATAGGCATGATACAGTGCAGGCCCGTGTAGAGCGTGACGCTGTCGCATGCGTGCTCACCGTGGAGCGGTATTTCCCACCATGTATACATGTTTGCTATAGCACTACCCTGGCCAGAGGTCAAGATCTAAGATGGGTGATACCGTAGTATCCGATATGGGAGACACGCAGACACTTGTGATTTACATTCCACTTATTTAAGTTGTGTTCTTGGTTTATGATCGAGTTTCATTTGCCTGTGTACATGACTGCTCCTATTCTTTGCTTATGGTTTCCTTACCATATTTATTGCCTTACTAGCGATCCTACTGGGCCTTTCTTTGGCTCATGCACTTGACTGATGATGTCTCAGGTGATGACGAATAGCTAGGAGTGGGACTCGGGAGAGAGCTTTCGCGGGACGGCCTAGCACCGTCAAGGACATTTTGAACTGAGGTCTATGGGCCTCTATTTCCTTTTGAGTGAGGATTTTGTATGATCCAGGACCTATTGTAGGACTTCTGATATTTGTATAGGATTGATTATGAAAATCCTAACTTTTATTTACTTCCGCTGATTATTTATATTCCGAATCTGTTTTAATTATCTGCTTGTGTTCCTGAGCCTTGCGTGCTTATAGGGTCACCCCTATAAGTACGCGGCGTCTGTCGCGTGCGCCGAGGCCCGAGACTCGGGTTCGGGACAAACTATTTATTAACTTTTATTGTCCAATTACTCAAACCAAACTAACTTTAACTTTAAGGTAAGATTATATTACTTATAAACCTTTTATTGTGTTCAATAATTTGACATATCATAGAATGTAATCCTTATATGATTGATGCTTTGATGAAATCATAAATATAAAAATCTCTTATAAATTTTATAAACCATCACTCTTCTGATTCTAGTCCCATTAGTTTTATTAACTTTGATATGTATTTCATAATTGAGTATGACCATGATTATACCACATTATCCATAACAATATTAGAATTCTCGATTCATGGTAATATGCAATTCTCACCAACATAATGAGTTTAATGCCTATTCAAATATACCATGAAACATTATATAGGCCGATAATAATCAATTCTAATATTAATTCAATTGATATATGTTATTTCAAATGAGAAAGAACCCATCAAATCTTTATCTCCCCCTCAATTGAATTCTCTCTCTATTTCATAATACAAGTCTCAACTATTATTATAAATGTTATGTCATTAATGGGGAATTTAATGCATATTATTTCCAAAATTGAATTGTCCTATTATTATATGATATTGATCTCAATAACTATCATAGAGATCATGCAATTAATAGGATGCTAAATATGCATATCCTTTAATCTTTAAGAGAAAAAAAAAATACATGAATGAATTAATATATCCATTCATCCAAGGAAACTCTAAATGCCCATACTTTAGTCATTTATCAATGGCAACTTTTAAATAGATATTTTGACATTAATATGATTTGAACAATCAACTAATAGATCTATTAGCAAAAGATAGATGAACCACATAAATTATATCGTTGGTTAAACATCAAATATTAGAGTATTCCAAAATTCTCAAAAGACATCCTATTGTTTGAGATAAATATATCATAATGTAAATCAAATATTTACAAACAAGTTATGAGAAAACTTTAAATATAGTGATGCAATAAAAGGTGTTTAATTTTGACCACTCCCACTGATCTTTTATTGTCTTTGCACTTTAAACCAATAATTGCAATTAGACATGACAGTGGTACACGCAATACATAGGTCAAATTTATATTGGAGAACGAAGATTACTAAAAGATAACTTAACGTTTGCACTGCTCATATTGATCAAATTACTACTAATCACTGTAATGGAACATATCAAATAGGGTTTAAACAAATACATACTTTAATGCTCTCAAGAAATTAAATTGATGCATGACTTTATGATTATAGGAAACTTAAAATGAATGACTCAGTGCATCATCACTAATCCCTCCTTTGGGTGAGACAATGACATGCGAATAGTCCATTCATTAACTAAGTGTCTGTTCTTGCTACTTGTATTGTGTCAAAATCTTCACTATAAAAGATATCTTTGATGCAAATTATATAATTATCATGAATGGGGTACTTTGGCACCTACCAAATCAGACAAATATAAATTTGCAGGCATAGAATATGACACATAATAATCTTAGATTTAGCATAGAACCAAGACATACATTAGTTCTCCTTTAGCGTTATCAGCATGAAGTAATAGAAAATCCGATAATCATCACACCTTTGGGCAAGAGAAGATTATCGTACTAACATCCTTTATATTGATAACTGCACTTTATTGAGAATATTCACACCTTTGGGCAAGAGAAAATTCTCATTATGTCTTATATATCAATAAATATACTTTACTAAGAATTTTCACACCTTTTGGGCAAAAGAAAAATTCTTGTATTAATACGTATAAGACATCTATAATTGTTGATATTAATCAATAGCCTCCTTTGGGCGACCACTAATTAACATCCTTTAATGCAACTTCACTTAAATAGGGAGAAAAGACTATTAACTCCAAATTCCATCATCTCATCTCCTAACATGCTTAGTGATCCTTTGGGATAACACATCATATGCCGAATTTGTAAATAATGGATGAACTTGCTTTAATAATTTTATAAATCCATAATAATTTCATAATCCAACATGAAATTAATATAAAATTTCTATTATTTACCATTATCGTAAGTAAAATTTGACTTTTATGCAAGATCAAGTAATATCATTAATGGATTTTAATAATCCTTCAAGGATCATCAATCAGAAGATTTAAAATATATCAAAATTGAAAAATTAACCTTATATTGGACCAAAATAAACATTATAATGACTACCTTAAAACAAAGTTTTGACATCAGGTAAATTTTCAAGTAGTCATTCACTATTCAATTTTCTATTCAAAATAGAAAAATACTACTTAAACAATTTGCTTTCAAGTCCCTATAATTTTATCTCTTTAATTTTGACTTAATAAGCTTGAATACTTGTATGAACTTAATTTGGTCATTTAATTAAACTACTTAAATGAATTAATAATTCTAACATTGACCAAATTGAGTTCTCCTAAATTCAAGCTAAATTGAGGTCAAATCAATTGATAAAATTTTGGTCCACCTTAATATAAACACTCGTGCTCTAATGTGCTTATATTCATATATATGGTCCATTCACTTATTAGGTAACACTTCAATAATATAGTTTGTGATCAAATTCGAATCATTATGCCATAATACAAACCAAAACAAAGTAGCCCAAGAAACACAAGTATGAACCAAAATAAGTATTGAATTAAAACTATATACTTTGATTTGAAATTAAAAATTTAATAATTTCAATTCCAAAATAATCTTAAATCTTTTGGATAAACTTTCAACTTTAATTATCCATAGAACTTTCATGGATCTGTTAAATTTAATTTTGATATAATAGTAAATATCACAATAAACTTCCAAAATTCAACAAAAAAATATTAGTTAAATTCTGAAAAATCTCTTTTATTTGGAAAATCATTAGACCATAATTCCATACTAATTTATCCAAAAATAATATTTTTTGACTTTATTTAATTATGAAAACTCTTTAATTTCATATTCTTTTAATGTCAGAAAAATAAAAAATATTATTTGGATTTTTCTTTTACATACATCTTTAATTTTCGGATTACTTAATATGAAAAATCATGATAATTATTTTTTGAATTTATTTTATTCCAAAAATTCTTTAATTTCGGATTCTTAATTTCAGAAAAATAAAAAAAAATATTTTCTGAATTTATTTTACATAAAATCTTTAATTTTCGGATTATTTAATATAAAATAATAATTTTCTGAATTTATTTTATTCCAAAAATTCTTTAATTTCGGATTCTTAATTTCAGAAAAATAAAATTAAAAAAAATATTTTCTGAATTTATTTTACATAAAATCTTTAATTTTTGGATTATTTAATATAAAATAATTATTTTATGAAATTATTTTATTCCAAAAATTCTTTAATTTCGGATTCTTAATTTCATAAAAATAAAGATATATTTTCTGAATTTATTTTACATAAATTCTATAATTTTTGAATTATTTAATATATAAATAATAATACTTATTATTTTCTAAATTTCTTTTATTCCAAAAATTCTTTAATTTCAGATTCTTTAATATCTAAGAAACTAATAATTATTTTCTGAATTTCCTTTACTCTGAAAGTTTTTTAATGTCGGATTATTTAATATCAGAAAATAAATCAATTATTTGGATTACTTAATTCCAAAGTAGAAAAAATCGTTAAAGAAAACTTAACCTATGAGTTTTATATTCTTTAATTTTGATCTTGCTAACTACAATCCGTTGAACAATAAACCTAAAGCTCTGATGCCAAATGTTGAATTTTATATATGCAATATACCTAATATGCATATAGACAGGATCTTTGTAAATTGTAAAACTATAATTTACTTACTTGGTGTTAGGTACGTTGTACCATTAGTTGTAGTCTCACGAACACTGCAACATACCGTAACGTATTAGCGCCACGATCTACTTGAGATCGGTGAGCTTCTGATCTTCTCTCCCTCACCCTCCTTATCCTTAATCAGTACGGGAACTGATGGATGTTCCCTGCTGCTGTAGATCCATAATGAGGGGTTGCCTCTGGAGATTAGGATATTAGGATATGGTGGAGAGAGGGACCAGAGCTCTTTATATAATGATTAGGATAAGGGTCTCTATCCATCAAGATTCCCAATCCAAATCTAATTTAAACTCTGTTGCTTTATCCATAAGTAACTGGAATTTGTTCACTTTAATAGATTGGGTTTATCCGTTATATGTGAGTCCAATTTTATATAAAACCAAATACATTGGAACACTTTAACCAAAGTGGTTAATTAAGGCCACATAATAGAAAATATCTAACACTTTAACTATTCTTCTCTCACACAAGCTTAACCTCCATTCTCAATGGCCATTTTCACTTTAATCCTTGTCTCTGTCTTCCTCTTATTCATCTTGAGAACTTTATGGATCTTCTTCTCCATGTACATTGTCACTCCATGGTATATAAGAAGTACCATGGCCAAGTAAGGAGTTCAAGGCCCCTCACCGCACTTTCTCTACGGTAACATCTTCGATATCGCCTCCCTTGTCTCCAAGACCATCTCCTCCGACATGGAACTCAATGATCATAACATCGTCGGCCGCCTTCTTCCTCACTACCTACTTTGGTCCAAACAATATGGTATACATTTTTCAATATCAAATCCTAGACTAACTTAATTTTAATTTCCTGATTTAACATTTCCATTGTCAGGTACAAAATTCATCATATGGTATGGAAGTGAGCCAAGGTTATGCTTGACAGAGACTGGTTTGATCAAGGAGTTCCTCTCATCGAAGAACTCTTCGGCAACAGGCAAGTCATGGTTGCAAAGAGAAGGTACCAAGGATTTCATCGGCAAGGGTTAATGGCCAATGGCCAAGACTGGTTTCATCAACGCCATATTGTTGCCCCTCATTTCATGGGAGAGAAACTCAAGGTATAATACAAAAAATAAATTAATATATGGTTTTGTTCTTCACATCTTTGAGAATGAGATGGTTTTAATTTGAATGACTTGTAGGGTTTCTTTGGGTACATGGTAGAGTGCAGTAAGGAGACAATGAAGGAGTTGCATGCAGTGATAGGGTCAGGAGAAAGGGAGGTGGAGATAGGTCAGTACATGACAAAGTTGACTGCTGATATAATAGCAAGAGCAGAGTTTGACAGGAACTATGACATGGGTGAGAAGATACTTCATCTCCTTGAACGCATGCAAGACCTCACTGCTCAAGCTAGCAGCCATTTGTGGTTCCCTGGAAGCAGGTTCTTCTCCTCTCTCTTCTCTATTGAGGGAAAATAGAAAGAAAGAAAAGAAGTTTGGTTAGTCAAAGAAGAAGAAGATAGTTAAAGAAACTATTAAAACTTCATTAGTAACAACGGCCTCTTGGCCTATTGATACCGGGTCTTTTGTGTAGAGCTTCGTTAGTTGGGACAATCCCAGATTCAAACCTCCACGATCACAAGGTGAGGGCACGTGCGCACGGGTGTCACGTTGTCCACCTTTGATTAGGAGGTGCTTGTCGCCTTTGTCAAAAAAAAAAAAATCATGTCAGTGTTTATTAATCCAATATTAACAAGGACATATGATCTTCAGATTCTTTCCGAGCAAATATCGAAAAGAGATTAAGGAACTAAGAAGGAAAGTAGAGAAGGGGATAATGGAGATAATGGAGAACAAGAGAGAGAATGAAGAGCTTGGGAGGAGTCCATCATCAAGAAAAGAAGGCCTCCTCCAAGTGTTACTATCTGAGTCTGAGAAGAAGGGGAACAAAGATGGATTTAGCTATACTCAACAGTTGATCATGGATGAAATCAAGACCTTCTTCTTTGCAGGCCATGATACTTCTTCTCTCTTACTGACTTGGACCATCATGCTCCTTGCTACTAATCCTTCATGGCAGGAGAGAGCTCGCAGTGAAGTTGTCGAAGTTTGCGGTCAAGCTCCTTTGTCCATTGATCATCTCTCCAAGTTCACTTTGGTAAACATTCCCAGAAAAGTTTTCGGTTCAGGGTTTAGGGTTAAAACATAAATACTTTACATGTCAAATTGATCAATTGTCATGACAAAAACAATATGACTATGTTCTTGTTTGTTTGATGTTGAACTGCAGCTTCAAATGATAATCAATGAATCACTGAGGCTCTACCCACCTGCAACTCTCCTCCCCAGAATGGTCTTTCAAGACATGACTCTTGGAGACCTCCACATTCCAAAGGGTTTATCAGTATGGATTCCAGTGCTGGCCATTCACCACAACAAGGAGTTATGGGGAGAAGATGCAGATGAGTTCAATCCTGAGGGATTTGCTGGAAGATCATTTGCTCAAACTAGAAATTTTCTGCCATTTGCTTCAGGTCCTAGGAACTGTGTAGGCCAAGCATTTGCCATCATGGAAGCCAAGATCATCCTTGCCATGCTGCTCTCTAACTTCAGCTTCACCATCTCTAAGAATTACAGGCATGCACCAGTTAATGTTCTGACTTTGAAGCCAAAGTATGGTGTTCCTGTTTACTTGAAGAAACATATTTAGAATTTGGTTTTTATTTGGGGAGTAAAGACATGCAAATAGATAGATAAGAAGAATCTAGTGAGAAATATACAAAGAAAAGTACTTTGGAAGTCATCAAACTATTTTGTTTGTATGCTGTTATTTCTATGAAATCAAACTTCAGCTTCACCATTTCCAAAGAGTTCAGGCATTCACCAGTTAGTGTTGTTACTTTGAAGTCTCTTTAAAGCTAAGTTTTGGTGATCAAGAACATGGAAATAGTCAAGAGTTTAGAAGTATACAATGAAAAGAAGTTCTTGCTTTGGAAGTCAAACTATTGTCTGTTTGTTTTTTCTGCCTTTTAAAGTACTGTTAAACCTGATACTTACAGTGATGATATAAAAGATGAAGATAGCAGATTTTGTTATTTTGAGAGAGGAGGTTGTTTGAGATCGAACCCAATAATCCAGGTAACTGGACTAAAACCACCGCGGATTGATGAAGCAATCGCGAGTTAGCAGACGTGTTGAAGCTCCGACAAGGCAGAGTGAAGCCACAACCACTACTAAGCATCAAGAGCAGCAAGAGACTGGAACTCAAAGGAGCCATGCAAGACAAAGGGGAGAAGGTGTCTTCTACATTAGTAGTCATTGGACAGGAGTGCTCATTCCTCACTGCCACACTGCAAACCAGGGGAGCTCTGATAGACCAACACCCCCTAAGCAGCCATCTCAAGCATGGAAGGTTTTGATAAAGAAGGATGGATTTGTTAGCAGTTATCAGCAGTTATCATTAATCTTCAGACTGACTTAGTCTTCAGCCATTCTTCAGTAATGACACTTATTTAGGAATTGATTTCTGGTCCACTTACATCATGATTCCCACTTCTGTTGTAACTGAACTATGGTTCATAGTAAGTAGTATAAATACAGTATTACATCCTCAGGATGATTATTGTTGCAAATATATTGTTTTCTTTACATGGTATCAGAACCAAGTTACTGAAAAGAGAAACATCATCAATAATGTCCTTCTCAACTTCTAATTCTACCTCTACCACCATTGCTTCCTTATCTTCTTCTCCTGGATTACTGCCCACTCCTTCATTCAATCATCTTATCAATGTAAAGCTTAATCGTGACAACTATCTTCTATGGAAGGCTCAATTCATGCCTTATCTTCTAAGCCAGCAGCTTCTCGGGTATGTAGATGGGACAATTGTCTGTCCTTCTAAGACAATTACTGAGGCCACATGCATCCACAGGAGCAGCTCAAGTACCCAACCCAGCATATCAAACTTGGTTTCAGCAAGATCAACTAGTTCTCAGTGCCCTTCTGTCTTCACTCTCTGAAGAGGTTCTAACTCATGTTATTTTTCTCTCCACCTCGTTTGAAGTCTGGTCAACTCTGGAGCATATGTTCTCCTCTCGTTCCAGAGCCAGGATCATGCAAATTAGACTTCAATTATCTACTTTACAGAAGAAAGATCTTTCGGTTACTGATTATTTTCATCGAGTGAAGAATCTTGCAGATGCATTATCTGCTATTGGTCAACCTTTACAGGAGGAAGAAATCATTTCTTACATGCTTGCTGGCCTTGGTTCTGATTATGATCCCTTGTTACAGCTGTTACTACAAGAACATATACTATTCCTCTCAATGACTTGTATGCTCATCTTATGAGTTATGAACTACGTATGGAACATCACAATACTTTATTTCAGATTCTTGTTACAGGATCAGCTGCTAATGTTGACACACGCAACAACAATCAAGGAGGCTCTGGCTCACGAGGTCGAGGACGTGGTCGGGGCAGATCAGCTCCTAACAAGGGAGCTTTCTCGTCAAGAGGTAACTCAAACTTTCCGCATTCCAATACCAGACCCGTGTGTCAAATCTGTGGCAAGATTGGGCATGATGCTCTCCAGTGTTATCAGCGCTTTGATAACTCCTATCAGCCTGAAGACACTCACCTTGCTGCTGTTGCTACAACTCCATCATATCCTATTGATCCCAATTAGTACACATACACTGGTGCCACTGATCACATTACTAGTGATCTTGACAGGCTTACAACCCGGGAGTGCTATACTGGTTCTGATCAAGTTCAGGTGGCAAGTGGCTCAGGTTTGTCGATTACTCATGTTGATCACTCCAAAATACACACTCCCACACAGTCTTTGCTTCTTAAAAATGTCTTGTGTGTTCCTCACATTACCAAAAATCTTCTTTCTGTTCACAAATTTGCTAAAGACAACAATGTATTCTTTGAATTTCACTCGGACTACTTTCTTGTTAAGGATCAGGCATCGAAGAAAAGTCTTCTTCACGACAGATGTGAAGGGGGCTTGTTTCCAATCACTCTACTCATATTGCCCAACTCAAGACTGCCTTGATCAATGAGAAACCAAGTCAAGATCAATGGCATAGAAGACTTGGTCATCCCTCACATTCTGTTGTTCAGACTATTCTTCACTCTCATAAGCTTCCTTTTTCAGTAGATAAGACTGTTCATGTCTGTGATGCCTGTTAGCAAGCTAAGAGTCATCAACTACCATATTCTACCTCCACTCATATGTCTTCCTCTCCTTTGGAACTTATATTCTCTGATGTTTGGGGACCTGCTTCTCATTCAATTGGGGGGTTATAAGTATTATGTCAGTTTCATTGATGATTTCAATAAATTTACATGGCTTTATCTTTTGAATTCCAAGTCTGATGTTGAACTTGTGTTCTTCCAATTCCAAAATCATGTTGAACGATGTATGCAAACTGATTGGGGAGGTGAATACCAAAAACTTCATAACTTACCAAAAACTTCATAAGTTTTTCAAAAACTTAGGCATTGAACATCGAATTTCCTGTCCTTATACACATTAGCAAAATGGTTCAGCTGAACAAAAGCATAGACATATTGTTGAAGTTGGCTTAGCCTTACTTGCTCAAGCATCAATGCTTGTTAAGTTTTGGGATGAAGACTTTCAAACTGCTTGTTATCTCATTAACCGATTACCAAGTCGAGTCATTCATAATTCAACTCCTTTAGAACGCCTTCTTGGCACTTGACCAAATTATTCTCTTCTTAAGACTTTTGGGTGTGCTTGTTGGCCACATCTTAGATTTATAATAATCACAAACTGAATTTTAGATCACAACAGTGTGTGTTTCTTGGTTATAGTGCCAATCACAAGGGATACAAATGTCTTCATATGCCCACTGGTCGTGTCTATATCTCCCGGGATGTTGTCTTTGATGAAATGGTGTTTCCCTTTAAGACAAAGTCTGATAGACCTACATCTAATTCTTCCTTCAATACTTCTATTTCACTTCCCTTAATTCCTATTGTTCATTCACCTCAATCTTATCCTATTCCTGATCAATCTACAACAACAGATCTCTCTGCCTCCCCTCTTAGAAGTGACCAACCAGTAATTGAGCAACATGTTTCTTTACCTCCTGACTCTGTTTCTGCAGGACTATCTTCAGCAGGGCCTCTTCATAAACATCCTATGAGAACAAGATTGCAAGATAATATTCATAAGCCTAAACAGTTTACTGATGGTACAATTTGTTACCCATCTCGTCAACGTGTACTTTTTGTTAGTCTTGATTCTGCCAGTGAGCCTGTATCTCATATGGAAGCTCTACATTATCCCAATTGGAAACAAGCAATGGATGTTGAGTTTGATGCTCTATTACAAAACAAAACTTGGCATTTGGTCCCTCCTCATCGTGGTCTTAATGTGATACATTGTAAATGGGTATTCAAATTGAAAAGGAAGGCTGATGGTTCTATTGATTGTTATAAAGCACGCCTTGTGGCCAAGGGTTTCAAACAGAGGTATGGTATTGACTATGAAGATACCTTCAGTCCTGTGGTCAAACATACTACAGTTCGCCTTATTCTTTCACTTGTTGTCTCTCATGGTTGGAACCTTCGTCAAGTTGATGTCCAAAATGCATTTTTGCATGGAATTCTTCATGAGGACGTATATATGAAGCAACCACCAGGCTATGAGGATTCTAAGTTTCCTCATTACATTTGTAAGTTGGATAAAGCATTGTATGGCTTGAAACAGGCTCCGCGTGCTTGGTATTCTCGCTTGAGTTCTAAATTGCAGGAACTCGGTTTTTCTTCTTCCAGATCCGATACTTCATTGTTTATCTATAATCATCATGGCACTATTATGTACATGCTTATCTATGTTGATGATATTATCATTGTTAGTTCCTCCACCACTGCCACAGATATCCTTCTGCACAATCTGAAAAAGGACTTTGCCATCAAAGATCTTGGCACTTTAAATTACTTCTTGGGAATTCAGGTCACTTCTCTGAATGATGGCATTCTTTTGTCACAACAAAAATATATTTCAGATTTGCTTCATCGGTCAAATATGACTCAGTGCAAACCTATTTCCACTCCTATGGCTACTACTAAAAAATTGTCCAAGTTAGCCGGTGTTCCATTATCTGCTGATGAAGCTTCCACTTATAGAAGTATTGTAGGAGCTCTTCAATATCTGACTATTACACGTCCCGATATATCTTATGCTGTCAATAAGGTCTGTCAATTTCTCCATGCTCCTACTAATATTCACTGGACAACAGTTAAACGAATTCTTCGTTATCTTAAGTATACTTCTACTCTTGGTCTGTCCATCAGAAAGTCTGCCTCCACTCTTCTTAGTGCCTTCTCTGATGCCGATCAAGTGTGTTGTCCGGATGATCTCAAGGTTCTCTACTGGAGGTTTTGCAATATATTTTGGTTCTAATCTTGTCTCTTTGAGCTCCCGGAAACAGTCTACAGTATCACGATCAAGTACTGAAGCTGAATATAAGTCTCTTGCCAATGCCACTGCTGAAATCATGTTGATTCAATCTTTGCTTGGAGAACTTGGTATTTTTCAGACCAGACCTCCCTGTCTATAGTATGATAATTTAGGTGCTACTTATATGACTGCAAATCCGGTGTTTCAAGCTCTCACAAAGCATATTGAAGTTGATTTTCACTTTGTTCGCGAAAGAGTGGCTCGTAAAGCACTGGACATCCGGTTTATTTCTTCCCAGGATCAAGTTGCTGATGTCTTTACCAAGCCATTGCCCATGCAATCATTTAATTCTTTTCGGCACAATCTCAACCTTGTATCACTTGGTTGTGATTGAAGGGGGCTGTTAGCAGTTATCAGCAGTTATCATTAATCTTCAAACTGACTTAGTCTTCAGGCCATTCTTCAGTAATAACACTTATTTAGGAATTGATTTCTGGTCCACTTACATCATGATTCCCACTTCTTTTGTAACTGAACTATGGTTCATAGTAAGTAGTATAAATAAAGTATTACACCCTCAGGGTGATTATTGCTGCAAATACATTGTTTTCTTTACAGGATTGAGGTCCATTTCAAGAGATGTAATTAATCACCCACCAATGCAAGCACAAAGCCAACCGGTAGGGAGATACCACACAACGTCGCTCACCACCGACTCACCAAACCCCTCAGGGGGTGGAGCAGGTGTGCGGGAGGTGTCTCTGGCAAGGACACCATATGGACGATTTGTAGAAGGGCTAGTACATGTAGGCGATACAGAGATGTGGGTCACTAGAGTCCTGAATGTCAGGCGGAAAGCTTCGACAAAAGTTGCCAAAGAGGCAAAAAGAGGAGCAAAGTGGCAGCGAGCTTCAAGAAGAAGCATGAAGGGCCACAGGGAAGCCGTAAGGGTCGCACAAATGTCCACAAGCTAAGGAGACCCAAAAAAATGGCAACAATGACCTGGGCAAGAAACACATAGCATTTCCCTAGTCTTGGACACTCAAATGCATGTCTTAAAAGAACTCTAGTCTTTCTCGATCCCCACCATAATCAAGACAGTGGCGGGACTTGCTGACTAGCAATCAGTTACCGCTGTAATAGTGGAATGATTTGATCCAGGGGGACATGGAATGCGAAGCTCCTATGTGATGGCAAGCTTATCATAAGTTTCATGTTACTGGAACTGGTAACATAGTTGGAGGAGATGGAGATGATCCAGTTATCAAGGGTCCATGTTGATCTTCTAGGCATGTATGATCGATCTTTGGAACCCTAAATGAGTCAATGGCGAACAACAGTGCGTGGTGGTGCTCCGGTTTGCCCTTTTTTGTTGGAGTAGAGATATAGCCACCCAAATTATAAAACAGGCCGATGCCCCAGTGTATCTCGATGGGGTGAGGATGGAGTTTCCATCGATGACCACCATCTCGTCCTCCAGATCTATAGTGGTCAAGGCTCCCATGTTTGATCAAATGTAGCATCAGAAGTTGCCGACATATAGTGTTCATAGATCTCGAAGAGGGGTAGAAGCCGCTCCCTTTGGGAAAAGAGCATGGAGGTGGCCATAATTGGCACCAAAATGAATGAAACCCTGAGAACGCCATTATAGATGAATGAGAAATGCCCGACAAACTTGCCAGAGCACCCGCTGCACTAGGTACTGAAGAAAGTCAAGGACTGCTATACAAGGTCTAACAATAACCCATACCTTGAGAAGAGTAGCTGAAAACCGGAGACACACAAATTCGTTACAGCTCGAGTCCGCCATACCACCACTGTATATGACCATCTCTTATGGGGAAAGGATGAATCGTGCCAAGGTGTTGCAAGGGAAGCTGTCGAATCATGATGAGGTGTTTCTCAGGGAGCTTTTAGACAAGGGACACTTGTCACGCAAAGATCAACCCAACAAGGGTCATTTGTCAACAAATGTGGGAATTGTTTCCTCATGTGCTATAGCCGACGTGGACGCTAAGGTCGAAACTTGTATAGACAATAAAGTGTATATAGTCATGGAAGTAGAACTCGATGCCATGCGAAGCAGTAACATGGCGTAGGAGTGCAAGGTGTATGACATGTCACCCGCCCAATATGATATTACGTGGTGCTTATATGGATGACAACTCATTGATCTATGTAGATCCATGAAGAACAACTGAGGTGGCAACCAAACCAATAGCATAGGTGGATGCCACAAGCCTGAGTATGGCACTAACCAAGTTGGCTTACCGGTTCACTTGTAAGACCACATTAGCAATGGAGCACTAGCCATGAACAACCATCTTAGTAGCAACTAAGAGAAGAAAGTGGGATCCACAACAAAACAAAGAGTGGGCCACTAACAGGTTAACACAACAACAAGAGCAATAGAGATTCCAAATCCCGCCGTGGATGCCGTTTAGGCTTGAGAACTCAAAACCCAACAAGGCCCACAACAACCCTCATGGCCCAAATCCAGAGTGTGTTAGGCTGAGCCCAATAGAGGATTCTGATAGCAATAGTGGTGACCCTTAGAAGCAGCAATGGAACTCAAAACACGACCCAATGGGCCTAGTCCAGGCCAAAATAAGCCTAGTTTCAAGCCCGCAATTCCATGGGCTGGGAATAGGGTCGAACTAGACTTAACCCAAGTTTCCTTACAAAACATCCAGAACCTCATCTCTAATGTCACATGGTCCCTTCTTTCACTGGGCTCGTAACCAATGACACTCACACTAATTATCGAGGGTTATACCACAGATTCCTAATGAAGGGAATTAAATGTAACACCCACACCTCAACTCAGGCAGATTTCACACCAGTCAGGCCGGGAATGGACCCAACCCTACAGCTATTCAACTGAACATCCTGAATATAATAATGATACATAAAATAAACAACCTGTAAACCAAAATCCAAAATACAAAATATATACACATAGTATTTGGCATACATTGCCACTTATATAGGGGTACAAAATATAACAGTCTCACACACTAACAGTAAGTGAGAGCCAACTACGGAGAACTCAGTACTGCTCATCTGCGCCAAATATTTCATTGAGTGACAACCACTAATATAGAAAACTGAATTATATAACTATACTGAAGAAGATAAGAAATTCCGAAGATATGCTAATCATATGCATTATCTTCAATTCATTTAGCATGCCAAGCATTATAAATAAAACCCAAATAAATCAAAAACACAGTCAATCATATTGTCTTAATATGAAATCAACATGAATGATACTATGAACATATCTCGGGTGGATCAATCAATACTTTAGCCTCCCGGTTGGAGTAAACTCGACGGTCAAAAGCTAGCAATAAAATATAATGTCATATCATGACCCACCCTAGCCTCCTAGTCTATAAACTCAACGACTGCATCGATCTCGTATGCACCCCTACTTCAACATGCCATAATCATACCAAGCGTAAATAAATAAATAAATAAATAAATAAACTGGGCCCCAACCTCATTATCTATACGCATACCGAGCACTCATGGGAAGGAGGTTTTATTTTAAAAACGGAATGTTTGAAAACATATAGTTCGGTAAATAAAAATTAGAGTAAAGAAAATTCCTTCCCTAATCTCGGTACCATAGAAAATCTTTGGCTCCCTCATAGAGCCCATTTGGTATAAACGCGTATGTCTACATAGGGTACATATGCATCGATATTCTCATTTATCCTCTTGTCCTGATATTGTACTCATTTCATTTTCCACATAAATTTGGCAATCATAGTATATAACAAAACGATAAAATCACTAGTAATAATGCATATAAAACCAGCATCAGAGCACAAATTTCCTGATCAAAATTCATACTAAATCATGTGAAATAAAATCGGCGATAACCAGATCATAGTAATACTATTAAATACTGTGGTTGTCACTCACCTGTGGTCCTGAGTTATTCAAGTTTGACTCGATCCTCCCACGTTTTCTTTCACTTGCTTCCCTCATCCTAAAACAAGGATAAGGAATATCACTATTTAAATCTTTATATATACTTAAACTAGAATGTAATTATTTAAAATATAATGGGTTCATTATCTAACTCATATATTGCTTCCATACTAAATATGAATACTAGTATATGAGCCAACTTCCTTTAAATTGGGTTTGCACACAAGTATGAACACACGTGCATGCTTCTACAAACAATAGTTGATGTGTTTCAATCACACACTCTCAAAGCTTATCAGAGTTTATAGCAAGAACCCTATTTATTTGCTATATATAATAGGACTACATCTTTAATTTGCTACATAATTAACTGAAGCAATAAACATTACACTCCTCAACATGGACAACTTATCTTATTATACTTTCACACAACCCTTCTTACCCAACTGAACTTCACCCTTTCTCTATTAATTAGATAAGTAATCCATACATAAAATATCACTAATTCTTTCTCTCTTCTATCACCTTTGGCAGAGCAAACCACCCATGTATTCCATAACTCACCAACCATGTACAACCATGCACCCACTTAGCAATATAACACCTTGATTCTCAACTATTATTATTAGGCAAACAAGCCATCAACTTGTTCTAGACTTCACTGGTTGTGCATGGCTGTCCACAGCCATGTATATTCTTATCTTTTCATATCCAATACAAGAGTAACAAAAGGTACCAGTAAACTGCTCTGCAGAGCTTCACAATCTAGTTGTTGAAATTTTCATTAGCATTTTAACCCACTTTGGATCGGATGATAGTTAATATTAACTTTTCATTATTTGGAGTCCATTTCCACAGAAAGCCCTAAGGATTATGATGGTGGACCCCTTTTTATATTTAACCTCATTCCTTTCTCTCTATCACCCGATGATGTGGGACTATCTTCATTTTCCAACAATAGTTGTAGTTGAAGCTCCTCAGAGTATGGACAGCAACCAACCCACGTTGAAAACCTTATGTTGCAGTATAAACAACAGCCTCCTTACTAGCAGCAGTCTCCCTGTTTAATGAGCTTGAGTTGAGAACCCTACACCTTCTCCCACTTTCTCCACTAAAATCCTTTCAATACCTATCTAGTTCCTCCACTGAAATCTTGGTTTCCTCTTTCTAATCCCTTCATGGAAATGAATGAAGATTCTCCAGGCTTAAAGAAAGGCTACGAAGGAGGTATACCTTCTTTACTTCTCATGAGGCCATCTGTGGTTTCCTCTCTCCCTTATGATGCCAACTCTACCTCACCTATAATCGCATGTGAGCTGCTAAGCTTCATGAGGATAACCTCCTTAATTGATTTCAATTATCATTGCATAAGTGTTAAGAGAGTTATGAGAGCCTACTGTTAATTGAGCGCTCACGCAGTAAGAAGCCCACATGACCCTCTACCTCTTTCACCTATAATTTGACTCCATGCATCATGAAGCCCATATGGACAACATCAAGTACTAAGTCACAACCCAATTTATCAATGTAATAAAATCCATCAACCCAAACATTCATAAGCCCATTGGACTTCACTAACTCCAGCTTTAATCCAAGTAAGTTTAGTGTTGTAACATTTGCAATTGAGCCATTGCACACAAGCTTATAATTGCAGATTTCCATTCATGAATGTGTTGACCATTGCCTTGGGTACCACACTTGTTTACATGAGAAGATTAACCTTTATATTAAAATTAACCTTAGTGTTATTTCTTCATTTAACCATTGTATTTTATTATTTATATATTTTTTTATTAAATAAGTTTTAATTAACCATTTATTATTATTAAACCCCAATGTATTATTTTAAAAGTAAACAATATTTACATGAAAAAATTGGGGCATTACACCAAATACATCCAACCAAACACTGGATTTGACCATCTTGTATTTCTAAATACAAGGATTTACAAATACAATGTAAATCGAAATCCAATGTATTTGAAAATACATCTAACCAAAAGCCCCCTAATACAAGAAATGCAATTGATGGACCTGTCCTATCATGTTGAAAATTTACATGGACCAATGGGCGATCACAACCCATCATGGTTAGATTAGACCATTTCCTGATAACTCCGTAATGGCATTTGTCAAGGTAACATTCGGATCACACCTTCATATATATTCTTAGAATGTTGTACACATGAGAGGTGTCAATATATATTCCGTTTCAACAAGGAATGTGCAAAGCAGGGTTTCTGGGTAAAATTAGAAACTGGTTAATTACACCAACCTAACAAGAGAACAGTGAATTCATTGATCAGCCTCCCGATAACTATTTACCAACAAGGACAGGTAATACAGGAGGCTCGAGTCAGATGGTGCCGAGTTGGCGGGTGAACGTAAAGATTGGGAGTGATCGAGCCAATTCCATGATTGAAGCATTTTGGGTGCGGTTCGGTGTTTTGGCTATAACTTTGGCTACAGGCGTCGGATTCACGTGTTCAACCCCAATCCGGAAGCACGTCTCGACATGCATTGGGGTCCACCAGCTTTGCTTGGTGGACCTTTCCTTCATCCTCAAATTCTGTTGTTTTCACAGTCATATCTTTGTTTTTTGGTGTTTTTTTTCTTCTATTTTTGGTAAAACTTCGTATGCCAAATTAGAATAGGATTTAAATCCGATTTAACCTTTGATTTTTAGGAGTTATTTGATTTGTTTAGAGTTTTAATTCAGATAAGTTTTAATTTTGAGTAATAATTTATCAATTTTAGCAATTTAGATAAGATGATAGGGTTTCTAGGCTAGTCTTTGAAAGCTATTTAACCTGGCTTGTGGGTTGATTTTTCATTATTGAGTTTGAATTATATTAGTTTCTTTGAAGTTTCAGAGACTTTCTTCTCTGTTTTTCTTCCCCCTTCCTTGCTCTCGTGGCAATTCACTGGTTGCCATCGCTCGCAGGTTAATTACTATCCTGCCCGACGTCAACAGGACATACTCAAACATGACCCTACAAAACTCTTGGATGATTTCTATAACCATCGTTATGAGCCTAGAAAGAATCAATTGGGTTTACATTTTTCTCATCCCCAAGAATGAATCCCCTACAACCTTCACAGACTATAAGCCAATTAGTCTCCTTAATTGCTCAACAAAGATCATATCTAAGGTATTGGCAAAGAGACTCAGGAAAGTGATAAGCTAGCTAGTCAACGACAACAACAACAACAACAACTGAGCCTTAATCCCATACTAGATGGGGTCGGCTATATGGATTCCCTGTCTTCATGTTGCTCTCAAATATGAAATAAGATAAAATTAAATAAACTGAAAATAAGATGAAACATAAAAATTCATAAATAAATAAATAATACTAATAACAAATAATTTTATAAGAGAATTTTATAATTTTTTATGAAAACATATTTGCACCAAAAGAAGTAATTCACGGAATGAGAAGATTGAATTCTAATGACAAACTTGTTAAGATCAATTTCAAAAATGTTTTCGATATTGTCGATTAGGATTTTCTTCTTGAAGTATTACAGGCAAGTGGTTTTGGCTAGAACTAGTTTCTTTGGATAAAAAAAGCTACTTACATTATCAAAAGCAATGTTTATTGTGAACAGGGAAGCTATAGGTTATGTGGGATATAAACAAGGCCTGTGATAAGGAGACCCCCTCCCGCCCTCCCCTCTCTCCACTATTCTTAGTTCTAGAAATGGATGTTCTAAGCACAATGATAAGACAAACAAACATATCAAACATTTTTAGGGGATACATACTAAAGCATGAAAGGAATACCAACAATATCTCAACCCTCAAATATGCAGACAAACTGATAGTGTCTTGCTTTAGAGATAGTACCTACTTCAGAATCTTGAAGTTAATCTTCTATAGAGGGACTATTTGGAGTAAGGATCAATTTCCATAAAAGTATCATCATACCCATAAAGTTTTAGGAGTAAGTAGAGGAGGTGATAAGTAGATTCCTAAACTGTCTAATGGGATAGTTGTCAATCAAATACTCATGCTTTCCAATAGCACGCCAAAAACCCAAGAAGGAGGATTGGAACCAGTTGATACAAAGAATCAAGCAATGAATATGATCCTAGAAGGGGCAAGTCCTATATATGGGAGGTCGGGTAAACTTGCTCAACTCAGTCCTCACAACTATCCCTAACCATTGGATGTTTATATCTGACCTAAGGAATGAGTTGTGAAAAAAATACATTATGCGTAGGGACTTTCTAACCTTGAGTCACATGCATACCTTCTGGTGAACTTGGACTGACTTTGCGAACTAAAAGAGCACAGGGGATAGGAGATCCTGAATCTTAAGTAATTTAAATGCAACATTATTAGGAAAATGATGGTGGAGAATCCTTAAAAGAGAAGTTGGAATCTACTCCAAAATACTAAAACAAGCATACTACAGGCAAGCTAACCCGGACCCCTTCAAATGCCCACCAACACATGCACCCTTCGTCTTGAAAGGTATTTTTCAATACTGAACACGAACACTAAGCAACATGACAATTGAGATAGGAGAAGGGAATATAGTGAACCTATTGCTCAATAACCGGTTAGAGAGACAAATCCCATAGAACAAATAGGAATCACTCAACTACACAACCAAGAAGCAAAGCATACAGTGTATAAGGCCCGATCCAAGATCCAAGAAGGATAACACCTGCTTAAAATAGGACCACTATCTAGGGAGAATACAAAGGCTTACCAACAATTGGTGCAAAAAATACTCAATACACAAAGCACAAAGAATGATTAGAGAGGGTGGAAGTTGACAAAAACACAGTAGTTCACAGTCAACTCACTCTATAAATTCTTAGTAGATAGGGTTGTTAGAACCACTATCCTAAAGGAACACTAGAAGCAACCATGCCCAATGAAAATCGCATGGTTAGCATGAGATAACAAAATTTTAATTAACATTGTGCAACAATGACCAAGCAACAGTCACACACCTCCTATTCCATAACATATACGCAAAAGGATTATGGAATCACTTCAGTACTCTTATGCCTAAAAACATGCTTGAATCATGTCAAGACCTATAGGGGGAAGGGCTAATAAATCCACAATTGATGATAGGATGAGAATTGGTCAAAATGGTTATACTCCAGAATTTTTTACAACATAAACATTGAAGATGTTTTAATGATAGTTAATATGTTTGCACTAAACTAATCCGAGATATTGACTTTCTCTTTCTCTCTTATTTGATGCAGCTAACACACCAAAGTAGGCCAAGCTCGAAACAACTTAGAATTTGGTTAAAAAGAGTCGGGCTTCACCTGAGAAGCCCAACCAACCTAAGAAACCGGTGACATGACACAAAGTAGGGAGGGGCAATAAAAGCCGACTAAGGGAAAGACATATGTCTTTAATATCACCTTATCTTTTACTAATTTCAAGGTTTATTCATCTTTATAAAAATAAAATTACCAAACTAGGAAGCTTCCATGTTTTTTAACATTAATGTATTATCCTATATGCATCATTTTTTTTTCAAAACTACCTAAAATACCCTCCAAAATAGATAAAAATAGAATCTACCTTCAAATTACATACAAATTGTGTTTATCCTACCATTCATTACAAATTGTAAACATGACATTTATTATATTCACAAAATATGCACAAAAATAAGATCATTTTTTTTGTCTAATACCCAATTTAGTCCCTCTATTATACCAAACCGGTCGTTTTAGTCCCTCCATTATAAATTAAGTCTTTTTGGTCCCTTTATTTTCACGATTGAGAAATGTCAGTCTCTCCCACATGTCTTTTTGGTCTCAGTACATATGTCTTTCCGGCCTTTTTGGTTTCTGTACATATGCCTTTAGGGACTAGATTTTTACAATCGTGAAAGTAGAAGGACTAAAAAGGCTCAATATATAATGGAGGGACTAAAAGAGTAGATTTGGTATAATAGAGGGACTAAATTGGATATTATACCTTTTTTTTCCTCTAGAGTTCTCTGATTTTTAAAATTTATCAAACTTAATATGACAATCTATATATAACATATTAATTTTAAGAGGGGGGCACGGGCCGGGTTTTGGCCCTACCGGAACCGGCCGCAAAACCCCGGGTAAGCCATCTGGGCTGGTCAAAGTAATCAGAATCGCCCGGCTACAAGGGCGGGCCGATTCTTCAACTCTAAGCCCAACCTGCGATCCTGGGTTGGCTGTCGCGGTAGGATTGTAGCTAACCCGCCGGGTTGATTCGTCAACCTAAAGGGTTGGGTTTTTATTTTTTATTTTTCAATTTTTTTTTAATTTTTTGCACTCATGTAAACATCATATATTTTTTAATTGATTTTTTAATGTTTGAATAATTAGGAAAGTATAATAAATTTTATAGATTTGAGTTTTTTTCCTTGAGGCGAGATTTTTGCATTCTTTGGTTACCAATAATGTGGCTTTTCATTGATATTTCCTTATTTTAAATAGCTTGCCATTTATATATTTTTTTATGATTTTATTATTTTTTTGGTTTTTATAATGTTTGAATAATTAGTGTAGGACAAAGAATTTTATATTTTGTGTTTTGTTTACTTCAAGAGAGATTTTTGTATTCTCTAATTATCAATAATAAAGATTTTTTATGGTTATTTTCTTATTTTTAAATAGCTTACTATTTATATACTTTTTGTGATTTTATTTTTTGGGATTTCTTAATGTTTGAATAATTAATGTAGGATAGTGAATTTTATAGATTGAATTTTTTTTTCTTTCATGACATATTTTTGCAATGTTTGATTGTCAATAATGAAGGCCTTTTATGGTCATTTCCTTAATTTTAAGTAGCTTGCTATTTATATGATTTTGTAATTTTATATTTTTTGATATTGTTAATGTTTGAATAATTAGTATAGGATAATGAATTTTATAGATTGATTTTTCCCTTCAAAAGAGATTTTTGCATTCTCCAGTTGTCAATGATGAAGATTTTTATGGTTATTTTCTTATTTTTAAGTAGCTTGCCATTTATATACTCTTTTTTGATTTTATAATTTCTTTTTATTTTCTTAATATTTGAATAATGAGTGTAGGATAATGAATTTTGTAGTTTTTAATTTTTAAATTTTTTTTCTCATTCTATTTTTATATCAAAATATCATAGTTTTTTTTATATTTTTTTAAATTTTTTTGCTATTTTTTCATTTATATTTAGATATTTAAAAAAAATTAAAAAAAAATAAAACCTCGCGTACGGTTAACCGGCTGGTTGGGCCCACGGCTTCTACATCGACGGATTGCCTGGGTCACCCGGCGGTGACTGCGGATCAGTCGGTCCGACGGGCCAATAACCCGGGCGTTGGCCTTAAGGCGGGCCAGTTCCCGTCCAGATTTTGTCGTTCCGGAATCCGTGTTAATTCGCCAGCCCTACGCTAATCCGTGCTCCCCCAAAGATTCCTTAAAAATCATTTATGTGGTGAGAAATTGAAATTACTATATATATACATTATTATATATAAATTGTATATATTTTTTTAACAATAATATATTCATTGTTGTACATTAGGCAAAAGAGCAAAGTTACCATGTTGTTAATTTTACTTTCATCTTCCAATAATACCCCTCTACATTTTCAAATTTACATTTATTAAATTTATTATTTTAAAATCTCTAGGTTTACAGATTTATTTTATTAAATTATTTAAGAAATAATTTACTAAAATAATGCATGTGCTACCAACAACCATGATGGCCTATTGGTACCGGGTTAAGGTTTTCTTGCTAAGAGGGGCACCTTGATCTTCATGAGCGGTTCCTCGGATTGAGCCTCTCCTCTTGCAAGGTGTGGGCATAGTTGTATTGAACGGAGTTTCGCATCTGTTGCCCATTCTTGATTTTCTTTGGGGGCGCTTGTCGCCCTTGTCAAAAAAATAAGAAAAATAATGCATGTGATTTTTAATTATCATATTTACATCCCAAAAAATCCATTTAATAAATGTTTATTAAAGGAAAGGGTACTTTCGTCATTTTCAAGATGCAAAGCTAAGCAAAGGGCTCCTCCTCCCTCTAAACCCCTTTCATCAGTTCATATCCACCCTCGATTCAATCCGTTCCTCTTGTTAGAGGTAAACCCTAACTCTCTTCAATCTCTTCCCTGATGTTCTCTAGATTCATTTCAGGTTGTGATCTTGCAATTTGTCCGTGAATCTCTTCCTGTAACTGCTCGAATCGTGTAGGATGCGTTTCTTAATTTGATGGGTTTTTGCGCGTTTTTGATTTCCTTTTCCATGTTTGCAGTTTTATTTAGGAATCAATGAGTTTGACAATGTTTAAAGCATCCAACAAAGTTCGATTTGTTCTAGTTCTGTTTAATTAGACGGATGTTATGTGTAATTGGGTTTAATTGGAGTGGAACTCCGAAGATGAAATTTTTTGGGATTCAAGGTGTATAATTTTGTATAGGATCAAATTAACTTTAAATTTGCGTGATTTGTCCGGAGATTAGGTTGATGCTATGTTTCTTCTACTCCCCTCGTTTATTGCAAGTTGGTATGCCATGGTACCCTTTGATTGAGCTTTCAAAATCATCTGTTTTAAATGTGTGTTCATCTAGGAATAGGTTTCTCTGTTGTTTAATGTGTTGTGATGATATACCCCTTCTTTTACTGCTCTAACTAGGCAAATAAATCAAATATGTTGAAAAGTATTGATTCTTCATCCTTATTTCTATACTGTGTCAATGGATACCTGACCTGGACTTCTATCTGCTAAAACCAGTACAATTGCCTTATTGTTGAGATAACAGTTGATCAGCATCTTGAATACTGTAGTCATCTCTTCAAGATTGTTTACTTTGAAATTCTACCCACGATCTATATTGGGATTAGGCTTATGAAAATTTTCTTAAGTATGGTGATCATCTCCCAAGATCTATGGATAATGGATATATGAGCTTTGATAGCTCTGGAAAATATCTTGTGTTCATTAATGAGTCTTGTGTCTGTTACCTAATTATTTGACAACAATTTAGATTTGGATATGCTTTAACAGTGGTACAAGTGATGCTTCTCTTCTGGAATTACAGCCCGAGAGTTTCTTAGCAATTAGCGTCACTGTATTTAATCATTTGTGATGCTGGTATATGATATATTTGTTGCTATTAATCTTATGAAAGAATTCTTTTTTCATAAATTATCCATATTTGAAGTATCAAGTTTAGCTTCATAGCCCCTAGCATATTTGGCTTCATTCGAGATGTTTTTGATAGTCATGGGAACATTACATGCTATCTTTTAAAGTCTTTTTCTCATCATCATCTTGGTTTAAATATCAACTAGACTTTAGTTGCAGGCTTGTTGCAAGAACATACAATTCATCATGTCATGGAATCTGGCATCTTTTTATTATTATTGATACCTTTTGTCAATGAGCTCCAAGAAACAAAGTTTTTGGTTCCATTGCTATGTCAGTAGTTCTTAGCCATGGGTTTCCAAGATATTTTCCTCCTCTTTGATTGAATTTCTAATTGAAGGGTTTTCCATTATTCCGCTAATTTCTACTATGCCCACTTTGATTCATTGACTTCGATTATATTTGCAAGGTTGCAATAATATTTAAATTATAGCCCTATAAGTGAGTTATGTATTCCTTGTATGTCCATTTGTTAGAATAGCATACTACTCTTGCTTGTTAACATGCATATTGGATTAACTACATTGATTCTTTTGTTACTTTCCGAACCATGATAATTGGAGCATCTTTCTAGTGGCACATCCTGCTACTATGACATGAACTTATTAAGTCAAAATCTTCATTGAGCTCATATTGACTATAATTTTATTATCATAGTCAACAAAGGGGCTTGCGACGTCAACGTCAAGTATTTGATAGTTATTAGTATAATCCTCTTTTATTTATTTTGTGACAATGAACATAATGGTTATACTATGGTGCAACTCTATTGCTATGTGGGAGTTCTGGTTTCTTTTTCTGGTTCATGCATTAGAATGGTTGTCTGTCGATGTCATTCTTAAAGCTGCTCCTAGTGTATGTTTGCCCCATTCCTTTAGCTAATTTAGCTCTCAATAAGGGACCATTCGATTTAGTTATCTTTGTTATTAGGAATTTGGGAGATGAATTCTTATGGATCCATTCCTAGAGGAAACTTAACAGTATAATTCCTAATCATCCGGCATCAAAAAGAATCAAAGGCATAAACAAAACTAGATCCACACAGAGACACACACCTACACACACACTATTCACTGCAAAGAATTCAGTTCATAAAGGTAAATGCTTAATATCCAAGTAGGCTTTCTAATTTGATCTTTGATCATGATTAAATACTTTGAGATTGTCTTATGCCTTCTTATTGTTGTTTATTCCCCATTACACATTCCAAGAAATGTTTTTTTTGCTACTAATCTAATAAAATCCAGAAAGATCCTTTATTTCACTTCCATATGACTTATATTGCTCTAATGTTGAAGGTGAATTTTATATTATTGAAATAATTTAAGAAACATTGTGAATGCATGTTAGAATGTCAAAGCATGATATAAATTACTCTACTATTCTGATTTGATTTTTCCAAGAAGTTCACACTTTTTTGTCTGCAGATAATTTATGGCAGGTAGAAAACGTTTGCATCCTCATCACAGGATAAATGATCAGATGGGAAGTTTCCGGGATGCCCCTGCTCCTTACTTGCACCGAGGACATGGACCTGTTCCTCTTAATGTATTGGAGGAAGATCTTGCGATTCGACGTGATGAAATTCGTAGGCTTGTTGCTAATAATCGGCTTCTGATTGATGAGAATGTAGCTCTTGGGAGGGAAATAGCTGCTGGAAAGGAGGAGCTTCATAATCTAGGCCAGATGATCCCAAAGATCAGGGCTGATAAAGAAGCCCAGACAAGGGATCTAATCCAGAAGGGTCTGAAGCTAGAAGCTGAGCTCCGCTCCTTGGAACCTGTCAAGAGTGAAGTTTTGCAGTTACAATCAGAATGTCAGAAACTGGATGCTTTTAATCAGGAGATGCAAGGAAAGATTCAGGGTCTCTCACAAGATCTAAAGCGTTTGCGGGCAGAGAATGAACAAATACCCACCTTGAAAATTGAAGTTGATGGCCTTCGTCAGGAGTTCATGATGGCCAGGTCTGCATCTCTAACTACATTATTTCCTCAAAAATTAAAGATGAAACCAGTGCGTAGATATGAAATTTAAATCACCGATATTTATTCTGCAACCAGGTCCTATTAAGTATCTGTATCCTGTATTTTTAGGTCGGCGTACGAATATGAGAAGAAACTGAATACTGAACAGATGGAACAGAGGCAAGTACTAGAGAAGAATCTTGTTTCGATGGCTCGCGAAGTCGAGAAGCTGAAGGCTGAAAGCTTGAGCATGGACAACAGGGCTAGGGGACCTGGTGAGTAACATTTCGAGCCTTAGATTATTTTACTGAAAATTGAGAAGGAATTATATATACCATTTGATCTAATTTTACTCTACCGCGTAATTTTATAGATGGTCCTTATGGTTTGCTCAGAGGCAGCCCTGATATGAGGTACCCAGGAGCATTTGGTGATGGTTTTGGCAATGAGAAGGGTGGCCCTTATGGCACTGGCCCTTGGGGTACATTTAATCATGGCTATCCTCACCGCTAAGCTGTTAGTTTTCTTAGTTTTCGGCAGGATGTCAATGTGTAGATATCCCTGTTACAGTATCATACGTATAAATCTGCCAATGTGAGGACTGGAGTTGATCTTCATTATGCAAGCATGTTAAAGTTGGATTATTATTTTCTTTTCTAAATTTATGAAAATGCTGTGATTTATAAGCATAAGTCAAGATTGAGGGAGACCTGCAGGGGAATTGGATAAGATTTAGCCAAAAACCAGCAGGGGTGCAAATGCAATTTGATTGATGCATTTTCAATCAAGTCCTTTTCCAGGATCCTGACATTCTTGCAACATAACAAGAGATCCTATTCCTACTGACAATGGGGCCATTGATTTTCACTGAAGCCCATCATTTTCTCTGGGACCATTGGATTTACACTATTGCCCATCATTTTCTTTGGGACCATTGGATTTTCACTGAAGCCCATCATTTTCTTGGACTGTAGAATTAGTCTGGATGTTGATGCTCTTCTTCATGGTTTTATCATCTAATTTGTTACCTTCAACAACAACAATCAAGCCTTATTCCCATACTCAATGTCATTTATATAATTCTCCACACCATATCTCAAAAAGCATAAGATCTAAATTTCAATATCTAATATATGTGGGTCCTTAAACACTATTTCTCCTCATGTAATCCCAAGTCTATTTCTGCCATTCTTTTTACCTTCTATTACTAAACTATCATATTTTAAACCGGATCATGTGGGGGTCTAGAATGCACGTGTCCAAACCATGTTAAACATTTTTATCTTATTTTATATTCAATTGGTGCAATATGTATCTTCTGTCGGATGTGTTCATTTCTAATCTTGTTTCGTCTTATATGACTACTCATCCACCTTAACATCCTCATTTTTGCTACATTCATCTTATAAATCTATTGAACTTTAGTCGCTCAACACTTGCTCTTATGTAGCATGGTTGGTTTAACTGTAATTTTATATAACTTTCCCTTTAATTTGTTAAGCATCTGGTGTGACACTTCTCCATTTCAGCCATCTTATTTGGATTCTATGAGTTACATTTTCATCTAACATCCCATCATCCCGGAAAATGGAACATATGTACTTAAAATGATTAGACTTTGACATTACAAAGTTTCACTTCCCTTGGATCTCTCTTACTTAAACTAAAATTACAGTGCATATTTTCTGTCTTACTTCTACTTAGCCTAAAGCCTCTACTTTTAAAAGTATTTCTCCACAGTTCTAACTTTTGATTAACTCCATCACTAGTTTCATCATCTAGGACACCAAGGAATGTCATCTTGGATACCATTTGTTAACTCATCCATTACTAGAATAAACAAGTATGAGCTCAAGGCCAATCCCTCTGATATAGACCCTCTATTATAAAAGACTCCTCCATATTTTTCCCCCCTGTTCTCACACTCATAACTGTTCTTTCGTACATATCCTTAATAACCTTTATATATTTAATATAAATGTCTTTCTTCTTCAATACCCACCAAAGAACTTGTCTCGGTACTCTGTCATATGCTTTCTCTAGGTCAATGAAAACCATATGTAGATCTTTCTTTTCTCTCCATAGATCTCCATCAAACTCCTTAACAACTTCTGTAGTAAATCTACTTGGCATAAAGCCAAATTGGTTATCTGACAACCTTATAATATCTCTAAATCGATGCTCTATTATCCTCTCCTAGAGTTCCATCATGTGACTCATTAACTTAATTAATGCCTGGTAGTTGGTGCAATTTTGAATATCTCCCTTATTGTTATATATAGGAACCAAAATGCTCTTTCTCCAATCATTTGACATCTTTCTCCCTCGTAGAATAGAGTTAAAAATTTTGGTTAACTATGATACCCCCTTCGATCTCCAAGATACTTCCAAACTTCAATCGGGATACCATTCGAGCCCTAGGCTTTCCTAACCTTTATCTTTTTTAGTGCCTCCTTAATCTCACTAGGTCTGATTTTACGTATGTAGCTAATATTCCTCTTTATGCATCACTCTTTATCCCTGATGCATAAAGATCTATAAAGTTATCCTCATGATTTGTATTGAATAGGTGATCAAAGTAGCTTCTCCATCTCTCCTTGATTTCCTTATCTGCTGTCAAGGTCTGTTGAGATATATCCTTAATGCATCTAAATTGGTTCAAGTCTTTCCCTTTTTTATCTCTTAGTCATGCTATCTTGTAAATTTCTTTTGTCCCTTCTTACATCCCTAACTTTTAGCACAAATCGGCTAAAGATTTTCCTCAAGTCTTTCTTACCGCTTTTTTGGCCTTTTTTCCTTCTTATATTTTTCAAAGGCTTTCTCATATGCAACTATGGATAACTTCCTATACCAATACTTTTTCTCTTTAATAGTCTTTTGTACCTCCTTATTCCACCACTATGATTCTTGTAGTCGAGGTCCTAGTCCCTTAGAGATGACTAGGACCTCACTTCCTACATTCTTAATATGATTCGTCATCTCCTTCCATAAAGTGTTTGCATCAACTTCCATGTCTCTGACTCCCTCTTCCCACATTTTATTTTTAAATACTAATTGTTTGGTCCCTTTCAAAGCCCATCTAATCTTATGTTGCTTAACCTTCCTTTTTTTTCCCTACTGTACCATTTTGTTTCACATCTAACACCACTAACATATGTTGGGTAGTTAGTGTTTTTTCAGGTATAACCTTGCAGTATTTACATATAGATATCTCTTCTTGTAACAATGAAGTCTATCTGCCTATAGTTACCCCTATTCTTAAAGATAATCAAGTGTAATTCCCTTTTTTTTAAAGCAAATGTTGGTCAATACTAAGTCATGAGCCAAAACAAATTCTAATATAGCTTTTTCTTTCACATTCTTGATGCCATATCCATAACCTCTATGGACTCGTTTATAGCCATCATTGAGTCTACTCATATGCTCATTAAGATCTCCCCTAATAAAAAACTCTTGTTCACTTGAAATCCCTAGAACTATACCATCAAAATCTTCTAAGAACTTAACCTTAGCTTCTTCCCCTAAGCCTACTTAGGGGCATACACACTCAAGATGTTGACTATCTCTTTCCCCAACTCTAACCTCAAATGTATAATCCTATCTCCAACCTTTTTCACTTTAACCTCTTTATCCTTAATTCTTGGTTCCACAATAATTCCCACATCATTCATAGTCTCTTGCAAACATATGATATCTATCATTCTCCTTTTAGAGTGTCTACCAACTCAGATTATATATTCTAACTACCGATCCTAATTCCACTCTCATGGACTAGCTTCTTTATTTGTCCACGTCCATTGAAATGCGAGGACTCTTTTCTATCATCACATTCGGGTGCCAATATGGTAGACTAACTTCTTTACTCACACCAACCAATAATGTGGAAACCCTTGCCTATATACTCCCTCACACCTTGTAACGCCCCGGACCCAAAATCCCGAGCCTGGCGCATCAGACCGGGCCGCACTGGCCAGGATCTCGCCCCTTACTGAGCACGAAGCTTCCTCGGGTTCTCGCCTATACATAAGTCATACACACATAGAATATGAAATAAAGTCAAGGTATCCAAAACACCTAATTCACCACTAAATAACATATAATTAGTTAACGGGTCCCCAACCCTACAATTTAGAACATAAATGCTCGGCTGGAAGCCAAATATGGTCCTCAAAGACAATATGTAAAAATAGGTTCACCCGCGAAAAAGAAATCCCCGAGTCCCGCTTTACCCGCGTGCCACATCCTACTCCCCTGATCCCAAAAGCAATCAACAAGTAATGAGCTTCGGTTTGAAAGCCTCACAAGCACCCTACTGGAGTAATCATGACTCAAAATAATACGAGGTACCAAGGAGGGAAGTCCAAGGAATGAAGGGCAACACAATGGCCTCTATCAACGAATAGGGCCACAATACCAACAAGGAGTCCTCACAACTAAAAGGCGAAGATCTACGTCCTACCTATCAAGTACTAACACGAAGGTAGGAGGATCCAAGCCCATGCAATAAGTCGCATGTGACTCTATAAAACTAACAAAACAACCACTCGCAAGTCCTCCCCCTGGGCACACACGGTCGAAACCGCAAATAATCACCAAGTAAGGTAGCGCCACCTCCACGCATGTATCGCATTACGCCGCTTCGCCCCACCGCATAAGGAATACGGGACCGCGTGGTATCGCCCCCTAAGGGCTGGATCGAGGGTGTCCTCGGCCCCAACACCAGATTGCCTCGTGGAGATTCCTCAACGGACAAACATAGCCGACGATTCATAATCAACGCTACGAACCGAGTGCCAATAAACACCCAAGGATTTCAAGGCATGCGTGTTAATCATGGAATCGCATGAATACATCAAAAGCAGATACACATACACAATAAAGAGTCTAAACATCAAGGAGGTACGATAGATATTATATATCCAAGGAAGAGCGCGGAAAGGTACTTCTACCGCCGGTGAGTGCTTTTTACTTAGTCACTAGTCCCCTTCGACGCTCCTCGCTCCTATATCGCCCGAGCAATTAACTCTAAGTTTAATATCTTGTCGCTCATGGAAAGGAGGTAAGCATGCTAAATGCTAACAAACACAAGCCCATGAATTGACTCTCAATTATCAGGTTCATTAAACTATCAATTGCCCTGGCTAAATACAATCTCCTATAGCTTGACTGAACCCGAGTCATGGACCTTGCATACTAGCTTGGAGTCAATTGTTCACATAGCACAACCTGTGAAACCACCTAACACCCCAAAGCATGCAAATGGTCACCAAAGTCAAATTCGCAAACCAGATCCATTGATTCACTAATTTTTATTTTTTTTTATTTTTTTTTATTTCATTTATTTTTTTATTTATTTAAACTCTAACATTTCTACTCCTCATAAAGGATACTCAACTAAGCAACCTATCCATACATGCATTAGAAGGCCTGTATTCCACACAAACCTTCTCTGTCTCCTTTCAGCTCCCATCTCCAAGCATGCATGAGATGAAGTCCCACATTCAAGGACACTTGAGATTAAGATCATAAGCTCTATACACCAGGCTCAACTAGAGCCTGCATGGGTTAATATAATCCTACCATCTAAGATGGCAACAATGTTTCCCCACCCTGACAGCCCGAGCATTATCCATGCTCAGGGAGGTGGCCACACACATAATGTTGTAAGGTGAGCATGAACTTCCTTCTCCTCTCTTTCTCACACACATTCAAACATATCCACACACCCATGCTCATTCACGCACACCCTCACGCACACCCATCCCCACATGGACTCAGCATACATGGATCGGAGTACAGTGCTCACCAGCACGAGAGAATGGTTTTGAGTTCTTAAGGCACCTGTCCAGTTTGGGAGTTCCTAACGCCCACCGAAGCCTGCCCGGGTCCTTCAACGGAGTCGCCTGGAGGTGCTGGCCCGAAGGCTCAAGCGGCCTCTCCTTCTCTTCTATCTCCAACTCCTAGCCAGGTAGCCAAGTCACGGCGGGGAGGGTCCTTCCAACTCGGCGGGGCTCCTTGGTTTGAGCGCGTAGTGGAGAGCCCTACTCCTCGCCTCTTTGTATGGACGCTGGGGCTCGAGGGACGGCATCGACGACGTCTACCCCACTCAACAGCCGGGCCGCTCCGTATCAGCTGGACGCACCCCTCAGCTGGTACGCCTGATCTCTTGGTGGATCCTCCCTCCGTGGTCAGCTAAGATGGCGTGGTGATGGTGGTTCGTGACTGTCATGCAGGAAAAGGGGGGTGAGGACGGAGCTGGCGTTCGAGGTCAGCCGTGGGCCGCCGGCTTTCCCTCCCTACTGCCTCGACAACCGTTAAGCCTCGCTCTCATCCTCAAATGCCGTCGGCCCACCTTCTCTTGATGAGGGTTTCTGATAGTTCGCGAGGACAGGGGATGGCTTTTTCCTAATTGTCCCCTGTCCTTCCTTAAAATTGCGTGGACGACCGGTCGTGAGTGCATGAGTCTCGGGGTTTTGCAATTAAAACCCTCTACTTTTCTGATCTTGCATGCGGGTCCTTGATGCATTGCTTGGGGAGAAGAGTGATATTACCTTTTTGTCCCTCAATTCGTCTTTAAATCAAATTCTCTTTACTCATTCTATTTTTTCTTGTTAATCTCCATTTAATTTAGGTTTTAACGGAGTCAAAATGTCTTTCCTTAATTATCCTTCTCACTTCGCTTCATTTATGCCCTTAATCCATGCTTAATCCTAT
Source organism: Dioscorea zingiberensis (assembly GCA_026586065.1). Classification (NCBI taxonomy): domain Eukaryota; kingdom Viridiplantae; phylum Streptophyta; class Magnoliopsida; order Dioscoreales; family Dioscoreaceae; genus Dioscorea; species Dioscorea zingiberensis. Next base: position 18,210,781 of record CM048821.1, on the reverse strand, counting down.
TTAGAGAAAATAAACAACATCCCCTAAATTAATAAAATTAGGATTATTACACACCCAGACGGTGATGTGATGGAACTCCTTGCTCATTTAACACTACATCTAAATGCCGATGTAGTGTGTACCTAGATGAGCATATCCCAATGTTATATAGCAGAGAATTTATATTATATCATAGGCGTGATTTAGATTTTTATATGGACTATCAATCTACCATAACTCTCCTCTTTTATTTGGACTTGGGATTGGCTCATGTTTTTTTTTTAAAACCCAAACTCGACGATGACAATGATGAAAAATAACAGATAAAAAATGAAAGAATGGCTTAACATCAAGAGTTGGCACTGAAAAGACTTTTATAGTACAACTGGTTCCATTATTTTGTTCCTGTGATTGTATAATTAGATTGACACCAAATCATTAATTAATGATGTTGTCCCTATCCTTATAGATTGGACCCTTGGAAAATGATGTGTCTCCTACTTCAAGCCTTTAACACAACCCTTTGCCATTTCAAGGGCTGTGAAGTATTCTTCTCTCTCTCTCTCTCGATTCATGACGATAATAATAGGCCATGTACGTAGGATGAGAAAGTGAAGTTTCTGAGATATATACTATCATGGAAAATTCAGATAGACAACTACCATCAAGTATAATTAATTAATTTCAGATAATATGCAATATATATATATATATATATATATATATATATATATATATATGTGCTTAAGCTACAGAGATAGATAAAATAGTGATTGAGAGATAGAGATTCTCATGACATGTAGCAAGTTAATTGATAGGTGGATAGGTGATAGCATGCATTACTATATATTATTCCAAGATAAGCTTTCAATTGAATAGGGTAATTGCCTGAAAGAGGCAACAAAGACTAGAAGGGAAACACCTCAAATGGCCCCATGAACTCTCTTTGCTGCTACGTGGAGTATTACAAACCTAGTCTTCCATGTGCCCCTTCTTGTCAACCATTTCTTTGAAATCAATCTAACATTTTAGAATTTCATAATTTCTTTGGTCTGGAAAAAATCATGGAATTGATCTTTTTTCATGGATTTCCAAGTGTCAAACTCAATGACAATCCTAGGCCATTGTTTTGTCATTCTTCTTTCACTGAGGTTTCAATAACTTTCACTGTTACATTCATGACTACACAATGAAGAAGAGTTGTAAGAGGTGTGTATTGAATAGAATGAAGCAGTGGAGATGATTGAATTTGGAGAAGAAGAGTGTGGTGACTAATTAGTGGTCCTTCTATATATATATATATATATATATAATATGAGCGCATGCTCGCTTAAGAACCAAGCTAGCATAAAACCTCTACTACCGGATCGGCTCAGTGGGACCCACACATGATAAGACTTGTCCACCACTATTACAAATCCATCTGCTCACACTCGTAAATATATTTTCATTCTGCGGAACCCTGAGCACTCTTTGCTCAAATTTTGTGGGGATTGAGATACTGAATACCACTTGTAAGCAGGTGGTCCTTGTATATTAGCCTAAACATCATGCTCTTTGTTGGCTTTCATTGTTCCATGAGTCTATGTCTTGGAGGGAAACAAGAAGGTTTAATTAGATCCCATTGCCCCTAGTTTATATACCCACAAAAAGTTGGCATGTTCATGGCTGCTATGCTCCCTTGCCTTTTAAGTGGTCCTAAACTAGCACTTTTTGTGGGCAAGGAAAATTGTTTTCAATTAAATTTAAGTGTGAATTTAGAATAAGTGGACTAAAGATTTTTGAGATTTAAATTTGGTTTGGTGGAATTTTTTCTTTATCAACATAGCTAATACTTGTTGAAATTATTGAGAAATTATCATAATATCACACAAGCAACAAACGAGACATATATAATATTTATGTATAGAGATATTTTACTACTTTAGTTTTGGATAAAATGCCAAAAAAGACTCCTAAAACTCTAAATGAATATGAAAATAAAAGCCTTGATACATTGTATTGCAAGTTCACTTGCATGTTGGTACGATACAAGTGAATTTATATTATTTCTTTTTTTAATTTCTTTTAAGTGAAAACTCAATGTTTGGCATCTTATATATTGAGACTTACAATTCCACATAAATTTAGTTAACTTTGGACTATAAGGATATATTTACAAATATTTTTGTAGCTGTATATGAAAATATTATGTTTTAGACAGGGGGATGATGAGGGGTGCATGCTACAGTACCATAAAGGTATGATGTCTTAGGTGCAAGGGGTATACAAATTGGCTGCGGCTGCACCCACAAATTGCGGCGATATTGTAGAACGAAATAACGTCACACCTAAAATTTAACTACAAATTGGGTGTGGCCGCACCCAAGGGTATGATACCTTGAAAAACTACCCAAGATATGTTAGAATTCACCAGATGATGAGGCCACTCACATCAAAGTGTAAGTAAAAAACCTACTCACTTGCAGCAAAAGGATTTAGGATGAATTTGATCACAAATCCTTTGTAAGGGGACTTGCAATACAGTTACTTGCACCATGCCAAATAGTCCCAAAATATAATAATTAATAAAACCATTACATCCATCTTTTTCATTAGTATATTTAAAATTTTCTTTTATTATCATTTTAAATGAGAACAATTTCTATTCTAGTTTTTTTTTCTTTTTTTTACTATTTTTCTTTTGATAAAATGAATAATTCACATTCATTAAGATTAAGATAAAACTAGTCTTTATAAGACCAATTTATATAGAATCTAGCTTAAGTCTGATTGGGTGTATTTTACAACACAGAGTGAGGATGTGATTTAGGGTAGACGAGCACTACAATCGGTGGTAGCATGTATTTTCATGTAATAACTATATCATCACTATATCATGTAATCACTATATCATCATTATGTCATCACATAAATAAATAAATTATTTATATAACATCTTAGAAAGCAAAAATTACTAGTTAGTATGAAACATCAAAACAAGTTCACTTTGACTTGGCACTTAGTTTGTCAACAAGATATTCCCTTTTTATGCGTGGAGATTTGGACATGTTGAGCCAGAAAAGGAAATCTCAGACTTGTCAGACTTGCAAAATTGGTAGCTTTGATCCTTAACCAGATAAGATGACTATGTTGGAGACCCCTCATGCACCTTATCTCTTTAATTTCCAAGGCATGGATGGGTTGGTGGTTAATATCTCAGTATAAGGTATTTTCATCCCTGTACCTAATTACTGTATTGTTTATTTATATTTGAAAAATATTCAATACAGTTCATTTATATTAAAGTTAAGATTACTGTCCTTTTTTTAACTTAAAATTTATTGAATTGTTCATTTTTTTTTTTAACTTTCAAAATGTTTAATTTTATAATTTAGAAAAATGTTTGGTTTAACTTGCTAGTGTTGAGTTATATATGTATTTTAATACGTGTTTGCATATGTAGCAACCATTACTTGTGTGGACATGACATTGTTGGGGTTAAACCAACCCAATTTAGGTCCCTTCTTATGTGTGGGTCACATGGATGAGTAAGTGATTTAACTTACTTAACCATTCATATAAAAGGGAGATGAATAAAATTGGTTAATGGGGCTCTTGAGAGAAAATAAGGGGAAAAGAAGAGAAGAAAAATAGTGAAGCTTTTGGTGGACTTTCAATCCTCTTGATCAAGAGAATGTGTGACCAAGGTTTAATTTAGCTTCTTAGTGTTCCTTTGATAACCTCTTCCCTATTCTCTTTTGTATTCCATCAATTGTGATGATGCATTGTATGAATTAAGAGTGTGTTACTCTTAATGATAAATGTGATCCTCTAATGTATTAGAGAAGTTGTAATCTCATTGTTATTATTATAGTGGAAGATTATAGGACATTTTGTCATGTGGATTTTCCCTTCGTCTTGATGGGTTTTCCACATTTTTTGTTCACCCTCCATGTGTTTGATGAATTATCTCTATGAATGGTCGCATTTGTGTTAGGTGACCTTTGCTTGGACAAAGGAAGTAATCGAGATAAGCAGTGTGTCTCGACAAGAAGTGGTATCAAAGCAAGGTTGGCAGTGTTCTATCATTTTGTGTGAAGCAAGATGGAAAATAACAATGGGAGGATGACTAAGCTTGAATGGAAACAATTGGCAAATATGGAAGGCAAAGATGGATAGCCTGTTATACTCGAAGGACCTTTATGACCCAATTGAAAGAAAAAAAAATCGGAAGACAAGTCCGATGAAGATTGGAAGAAAGAGAACCGGAAAGCCATGGATTGCATTAGACAATGACTTGATGATGTGGTTTTCCATCATGTGTATAATGAGACTAGTGCAGAGAGCTTGTGGAAGAAACTACATGACTTGTTTGAGAGGAAGATGGTAGGGAATATGACATTTCTCATAAGGAAGCTTGTGAACTTGAAGTATAAGGAAAGTGGCACAATCAGGGAACATTTGAATGAAATGCAAAGTATTGTGAATCAACTTGTATAAATGGAGATGGTCTTGGATGACAAGTTGCAAGCCTTATTGTTGCTAAGTTCTTTACTGGAAAGTTGGGAAACTCTTGTTGTCTCTCTTAGGAATTCTTCACTGAATGAGAAGTTAATAATACACCAAGTTACAAGTAGCTTGTTCAATGAAGAGGTTAGAAGAAAGTCAACATCATCCCAAGCTTTGGTTTTCGAGGAGAAGCGAAAGAAGGTCAAAGAGTAGAGGCTTCAACAAAATTGAAATTGGTAGAAGGAGATCCAAGTCTAGGAAGGGATTGAAGTGCTTCTATTGTAACAAGGTTGGTCACATGAAGAAGAAGAAGTGTAGAAAGTTCAAGAATGAACAAAAGAACAAAGAACAAAGGGGCCGAGAATCACAAGATGTTAATGTGGTCGACAAAAATGATGGTTTGGTCATTGTTTTTGCCAAAGAAAATGATTACTTTAGGCACTACTTGTGATGCAAGTTGGGTAATTGATTCTGGGGCTTCATTCCATGCAACTCCTTGTAGGGATTTCTTTTCTACATATGAGTCAAAGAACTTGGGAGTGATAAAGATGGGCAACAATGGTATATCCAAGATTGTTGGCAAAGGAGATGTATGCATTGTAGCTAGTGTGGCTCACAAGTTGGTTCTCAAAGATGTGAGACACATTCCAGATTTAAGGTTGAATTTGATATCCATCTGTATGCTTGATGATGAAGGGTTTGAATCATATTTTTCTCAAGATGTATGGAAGCTTACTAAGGGATCTCTTGTTGTGGCAAGAGGTATGAAGACTTGTACTCTTTACAAGACAAAATCTAACCTAGTTAAAGGTGAAGTGAATGCTACTCTTGATGATTCCACTATCAATTTATGGTATCAGCGGCTTCGCCATATGTGTGAGAAGGGGTTAGAAATCTTGAAGAAGAAGAATTTTCTTTCCAAGATCAAAGGTTCATTACTTAGTCCTTGTGATCATTATTTGATGGGCAAGCAACACCGGGTCTCATTTGGGAGCACTAGTACCCGAAGAACTAATATTCTTGAACTATTTCATTTGGATGTTTGTGGGCCAATGGAGGTGTACTTCGTCACTTTCATTGATGATGTTGTGAAACCCGAAAATTTTAGGTTATTAAAATTTTCTAGTTATTAGGTTAAAGAATAAAAGGCCTCAAGATTTGGGTCTAATTGAAGTATGTTTGGGAATAAAATTTTCCAATCTACCCTTAAGTTAATTGCTAATTAAAGAAGGTTGTCATATATGGAGATAATTAGATTTGATACGAAGATTATTTTCTAATTATATTTTTAGTAGATTTAAAACCCTAAGTTTGGATAAATTTAGTTTATGTTATTTGGTTTAAGATATATCAAAATATAAATATTTATTGGTGTGAGTTAGATTAGAATTTTAATATATATAAAAATATGAGATAAGGTTTTGAATTGGAAACTATGCATGTGTACGGATGGAGGGCAAGAAGATATTTAACTTATATGTTTAAATATAGATAGAGAGAGGGAAATATAATGGATATATTTAAACATGTAAAAAAAATATATATATATGACCAAATATTTAATTCTATTTCTATTTGGATATAAATGTGGATAGACAAGATAAGGAGTTATATATATATATATATATAAAGGATTCATAATCTATGAATTTAAAAGAAGATAAAATAAATTAAATCAAATATAGAGAGAGAGGACGTGCTGATGATATTGATTTGGTTTTGAAAAAAAAGAAAAGAAAAAAAAAGAAAAGAAAAAGAGATAAAATTAGATTAGAGGGGATAGTATATATAAATGTATATATTAAATTTGAATATACATATAAATTCAAATTATGATAAAAACTTGACTAAAAAGTCGAAGTTAATAGATAAATAATAATATATAGATAGATAAACATAAACAAATATATATATAGGGATAGTATGTATCTTCGGCTTTAAATAAGAGAGGCATAAAACGGCAGTGGATGGATTCTATATTATATATATGAATACATAAAAGGGTTAGAGATACAGGCCATGAGGATAAGGTTTTATAACTATATATATATATATATATATATATATATATATATATATATATATATATATGCATATAGCAAGAGAAAGATATAGAGAGAGAGAGATCGTCTTCTCCACCGGCTCGCCACCAAAATCCCGAAATCCCCTTCGACATCCACGTGCGATCATCGTCCGTCAATCATGGAGCCGATCCAATTTGCGGAGCCGCCACTAAAGCCTTTCCGGGAAGCCGCGGCGTCGCCGGGGAACCTTGCAGACTTTGATATCAATGTAGAGACGCGTCAGGAGAGAGATCACGTGGGATTCCAAACTTTGTTCATAGAGGTAAGTGTCTTTGCCTAGCTCCCACCCAGAGATGGGTTTCTTTGGCACTCTTATTACCTGGTTTGGTATATTCTTGATTGTTATCATGATTGTGCTTGTCGTTATGATCTGGATATCCGTTGTTGATTTTCGGTATGCATGTTTTGTTTGATGTTATCCACATCTGTGATTGGTTGTTTGGACAAGTTGTCTTTTTGGATGCTCACTGAGCATGCCACCGTGGACCGGGACATTACTGTGAGACTCGTGGTGCTTGTGTTTAGGTTGGGTTGGTATGCGTCCGGATTGGGTAGGGGTACCCATGGAGCATAGCCACCTGTCGTCCATCACTTGACCACTGAGGCACGCAGCACTTGTGCTGACCGTGGAGGTATGATTGGATGAGTTTAGGGGCCCCGTTTGTTTGGTTTCTTGCGCTGATCTGGTTATTTTCTTGATATGATCCATGTCTTGACTAATTGTCATAATTTGTCTATCTTAACCCTTTGGACGGTGCTCATCGTGATTTCTCTGCAGGGCACTTACTGGCTTTCCTTTCGAAAGCTCACTTCACTTTCTTTTTCTCTTCCAGGTTAATAGGAACAGATGACTTAGGATATGGAGTTGCGCGTGGGACTAGGATAGGTTGGAGAGGTCCGAGGACCTCAGTTGTGTGAGTGAGAGTTTCATCTTTAGGACCCTTATAGGGCCTGAGTTTATATAGACTGTTGTATAGGGTATTTTGAACCCTAATTTTAGTTACCGCTGTGATAACCCTGATTATGTATGATTTAATTGAGATATTTTATTGATGTATTGTTATCTGCTATTACATTTTTAGGCCTTGTATTCGAAAGTGGGGTCTGCCTCCACTTGAATACTCGGCTCAGGACGTGCCCGAGGTCCCTAATCCGCTCGTTCTGATGTTTCTAAGAAGGTTTGGGCTTATGGCATGAAGAATAAAAGTGATGTGTTTGAGATCTTTAATTGTTTTATGCTATGATTAAAAGACAAATCGACAAGCTTCTCAAGTGCCTTAGAAGTGACAATGGTGGAGAGTATTGCTCTTGGGAGTTCAACGATTATTGTAGGAAGCATGGGATAAGACATGTGAAGACCATCCCTTACACTCCTTAGCATAATGGAGTGGCGGAGAGGATGAACCGTACTATACCAGAGAGGATTAGGAGTATGTTGTCTTCGGCAAAGCTACTCAAATATTATTGGGGTGAGGCTATGAGCACCGCTTGTTACTTTATTAATCGATCTCCTGTTCATACATTGGATTATGAAACAACAGAGAAGATGTGGAGTGGTAAAGATGCTTCTTACTCACACTTAAGGGTGTTTGGTTGCAAAGCATTTGTATATGTGCCCAAAAAACAAAGGTCTAAGATTGACATGAAATCCATTGAGTGCATTTACTTGGGTTATGGTGATGATGAGTTTGGATACAAACTTTGGGATCCTAAGAACCGAAAGCTCATAAGAAGTAGAGATGTTGTCTTTCGAGAGGATCAAACTTTGGAGGATATTAGAAAGGATGAAGCTCTCAAGCAAGCAACCTATGAAGACTTTGAAGAGTTTCAAGATGTATCATCTTCAGCTCGTGGTAATGATGAGACTCCTTCACATGTTGATGAAGATGGAAATGAAAATGCTCATAAGGATATGGAGCACAACAATGGTGATGAACTTGATGATGAAGTCATTGAACATGATGATGCTCAAGATGGGGAGGCTCCACATGAGGGGGAGCCAACAACCTTGAGGAGATCGGATCGGCCTAGGAAACCATCTACAAGGTATCCATCATAAGAGTATGTTACCATCACTATGAATTGAGAACTGAAGAGATGTAAAGAAGCACAAACTCAATTGGAAAAGGAGATGTTGATAAAATCTATGCAAGAAGAAATGAAATCCTTGTATGAGAATCACACTTATGAGTTAGTGGAACTTCCTAAAGGGAAGAGAGCATTGATGAACAAATGGGTCTACCGGATAAAGCATGAAGAACATTCCTCTCAACCAAGGTATAAGGCAAGGTTGGTTGTGAAAGGCTTTGGGCAAAAGAAAAGCATAGATATTGATGAAATTTTCTCTCCGGTATGAAAGATGCCTTCAATCAGAGTTGTGTTGGGATTTTTCGCAAGCATGGACTTGGAGGTTGAGCAACTTGAAGTGAAGACTGCATTTCTACATGGTGACTTGGAAGAAATAATCTACATTGAGTACCGGAAGGGTTTAAAGTCAAGGGAAGAGAGCGCATGCTTCGCAAGTTAAGGAAGAATTTATATAGCCTCAAACAAGCCCCAGGGAATGGTACAAGAAATTTGACTAATTCATATTGGAGAGTTATGAAGGACTTAGGACCGCCAAAGCAAATCTTGTGTATGTCCATAAGGCGTGGTAGGGGATCTAAGAAGCTATGGCTATCACAAGAGAAGTACATAAGAAGGTACTTGATTGTTTCAACATGAAGAGTGCAAAGCTGATGAATACTCCACTTGGAAGTCATTTCATATTAAAGAAAAGCAACCCAAGTGAGAATGAAAAGAAACAAACGAATAATATCCCATATGCATTGGTGATAGGGGGCTTGATGTATGCTATGGTTTGCACAAAGCCAGATATAGCATATGTCATTGGAGTGGTTTGTAGATACCTTGCTAATCCAAGAAAGGAGCATTGGCAAGCGGTAAAGTGAATCTTTCGTTATTTGAGAGGCACTTCTAGGACATGCTTATGTTTTGGAAATGGTCAACCCGTATTAGAAGGATATACGAATACAAATATGGCCGGAGATCTTGATACAAGAAAGTCAATGTCCAGATTCTTGTTCACTTTTGCGAGGGGAGGTTTGTCTTAGCAATCAAAATTGCAAAACTGTGTTGCATTATAAAGTTGAAGAATTAAACCCGTTAAGATTAGTGCATAGTCCCTGAAGATGAAGTTCATTGAGATAGGGAGTTCTTGAAGAAAAGAATGAGGCACTAACCTGAGCACTTCAAAATATGGAGCAATAGCCATCAAAGCTTCCACCACCGCCATGAAACACTATAATGGACTCATTGGAGGTGGGGTGACATTCAACCACTCAAGCCTCGGGACCCAAAGACAAGATCCACACAAGGGAATTAGAAATCACCCTGTTAACTAGCAACACAGGGTCACCCGAGCCACAACCAAAAAATCCTCAAAGATCTCGGTTCAAGGTCGCCTCACAAGAATCGAAAGAATGATCTAAGTATGTTGCTTAGACGATTTCCCCTTTCACATAAAAAAATCCTTGACGCTATGCTCCTAGTGGGATTAAAAATTCCATCGATCAAGACATATAATGGCACCTCGAATCTCGTCAATGCTTTGGAGTCCTTTAAAACCATGATGTTGCTCCATGGAGCCCTCAATGACATCATGTGCAGGGGCGTTCCCAACCACACTACGAAGAGCAGCCTAGATGTGGCTCTTTGGTCTACTGCCAGAATCTATCTCTTCCTTTGAAGAGTTGAGTGAACTCTTCGTTAACCATTTCATCATCAACAAGAAACAAAGGAAGATACCAACCATGTTGATAAGGGTGAAGCAACATGAAGGAGAAAGCCTTCAAAGCTATACCTGTCTTTTTGGCATAGAAACACCCGAAGTCCCTAGTCTAAATCAAACCTTCGTTGTAGTCACACTGATGGAAGATTAAGCCGAAATCTGTTCCAGTTCTCCATTTTCAAGAAATTAAAAGCGCACAAATTTGGTTGAACTCTTGACTAGAACAAAGAAGTATATCAATGTCGAGGAGATTCAAGCGGCGAGCCGAAAAGAAACTAAATAAGAGAAACCAAAGAGGGAACGGAATGAGAGCCAATTGAACCTCAAAAGCGTTTCAAGAAACCGAGTTTCCAACCTGAAGAAAGGAATCAAAAGGGAGTAGTTGCTCTTTTTCACAACTATGCCCCATTAAATGCCAACCAAGGAGAGATCCTCATGTAGATCCAGAATCAGATGATCATTAAGTGGCCTACCAAAATGAAATTCACGACCGAACAAAAATATATGAAGAAATATTACAGATTTCATCAAGATCGGAGTCATAATACTGAAAAATACATACAGTTGAAGATGGAATTGAAGACCTGATCCGAAGAGGAAACCTCTCTCAGTATCTTCAAGGAGATTTGCAAAAGGATGGTTCGTCTTCTCCAAAAGGAGGCCGGCCTCTTGCTAGAGTTATTCATTAGGAATAATTCCCTTTTTAGTCCTTATACTTTTCAGAAAGTAACCTTTTAGTCCCTCTATTTTTTTTGTAACTTTTTAGTCCCTATACTTTATAAAGTGGGCCTTATTAGTCCCCATTAAAACGCCGTTCGCTTCTGCCGTTTGAGATGGCTGACGTGGCTGCCCATAGATTTTAAAAATATTAAAACCATTTAAAAAATTTAAAAAATGAAAAAATAAAACATTAAACATTAAAAATAAAAAAATAAAACATTATACTGAGTGCATATCAGTATAATGTCAATTGAGATATGGTGATGTAGGTACGCCACAAGCGCCATGTGGATTTTAAAAATATTAAAATCATTAAAAAAAATATAAAAAAACCAAAAAAATGAAAAAGTGACTAATAAGCCAACGACAGCCATGTTGAATGTTTTATTTTTTCATTTTTTAATCTTTTTAATGGTTTTAATATTTCTAAAATCCACGTAAGCGTATGTCATAGCTCTTACATCACCATCTCAAACGCAAGCAGAGGCGAATCCGCTTTCATGGGGACTAATAAGGCCCACTTTATAAAGTATAGGGACTAAAAAGTTACAAAAAAAGAAGAGGGACTAAAAGGTTACTTTCTGAAAAGTATAGGGACTAAAAAGGGAATTATTCATATTCATTATATTGTTGGAGGCCTGGACAAGAAAGGGGAAACTAGCTCGGCGCGAAAAAATTATGCTCGGATGTCTACTCGAGCATATCAACCGAGGAAGAACCCCAAGCCACATAACCTATTACTTTCTCTAGTGACGACGTCGGCGTGCAGAATCCATCACCCCCCACGATAATGCTCTAGTGGCTACTATTATGATCACCAATTTCGAGGTCAGATTTCTCTTCATCAATAGCGGAAGCTCGACCGACAAGATATTCAGAGAGGCGCATGAAAAATGTGCCTGGGATAAGAGAAGTTTAACTCGGTAAAGTCATCCCTAGTTGATTTTATCGGAGGAGCAGCGCAACCAGAAGGCATGGTTACCCTCCCTCTCACGGCAAGGAGTTTTCCTTGACAAGCTACAATCATGGTAAGCTTCTTGGTCATTAAATGCACTTCTACCTACAATGTTATCATTGGTAGGCCAACATTTAATGCCCTAAAGGCACAACCTACTATCTCTTGATAAAATTTCTGACTAAACATGGATGCAAAGAAATAAGAAGAGATCAACCGACTACTCGGTAGTGCTATGTCGTCTTGCTCTGTGGGTAAATGCAAGGTCTCTATCAATTGAGACATAGGGGAAGCTTGGGAAAATTTATCCCAAAGAGCAACGCCGATGGAGGACTTGGTCAGAGTACCAACCAAATGAAATTGTCCAAATTAGTGCTGGATTATAGGGTAAACAGAGAGAAAGTAAATTGGCATTTCTACGTGAAAATGCAGACATCTTTGCTTGGTCTCCCAAAGACTTGCCCGAGGTGGATAGAAAGGTGATATAACATCATCTAAACGTGGGTTTATCCTTTAAGCCCATCATTCAAAAGCGAAGTCACTTTGCCCTAGAACGACAGTGGTTAATTGATGAAGAGATTAGTAAGTTGTTGAAAGTGGGGTTCATTCAGGATGTTCATTACCCAGAACGACTCGCCAACATAGTGCTGGTAAAGAAGGCAAACGACAAGTGACGAATGTGTATTGATTTTACTGATCTCAACAAAGCTTGTCCGAAAGATAGTTTCCCACTACCCATGATCGACAAGCTCATCGATTCCATTACTAGGCACGAGCTCTTAAGTTTCCTTGATGCCTTCTCTGGGTATAGTCAGAGCATAATAGCAAAGTTAGACGAAGAAAGGATCTTTTTCATCACTGAAAAAGGAACTTATTGCTATAGAGTCATGCCCTTTGGGTTGAAGAATGCTGGAGCAACTTTCCAATCACTGGTAAACAGAGTCTTCAAAAAGCAGATTGGAAGGACTGTTGAGGTGTATGTGGATGACATGCTCGTAAAGAGTGAAAAATTTGATCAACACATAAGCAAACAAAATGAAATTTTTTGAGTCCTCTGGGAATACAGTATGTCCCTTAGCCTAAGTAAGTGCGCGTTTGGGGTCCAGTCGAGAAAGTTTCTCAGTTTCATGGTAACCCAAAGGTGGATTGAGGAGAATCCCGAGAAAATTAGAGCTATCCTAGAGATGAGTTCTCCTCGAACTATCAGAGACATCTAACGACTGAATAGAAGGTTGGCCACTTTAGGCTGATTTATTTCAAGGTCGGGAGTTAAGAGCCTTCTCTTCTTCCGAGCTCTTCAAAAAGCTCTGAAGGTCGAATAGAATGATTAGTGCGAGAAATCCTTTCAATAGTTGAAAGAATATTTAAGCTCTTTGTCCCTACTAACCAAACCCGAATTTGGAGATGAGCTATATGTCTACTTGGCCTCAACGACACACGCCATCAACTCGATTATGTTTGAAAAAGAATAGGGGATCCAGAAGCCAGTGTACTACACTAGTAAAGTTCTCAACAAGTTGGAGACTAGATATCTTCTGATGGAGAAGCTAGTGTATAGGTTACCTCAACCCATCTATTGAGACCCTACTTCCAGACGCATCGCATCATAGTCCTTACTGACCAACCTCTGAAACAGATCATGCAACAGCTTGAAATATCATAGAGATTGACAAAGTTGAAAATTGAGCTCAGTTAGTTTAACATAAGTTACAAACCTCGAACCGCAATTAAAGCCTAAGCCCTTAAAGACTTTATAGTGGAACTCACACTCCTAGAAAAAAAAAAAGTTCTCAATAGCTTAAACTAGGAAGAAAACCAAAAAACTCCATGTGATATTTGGACCTCATATATGGATGGATCATCCACAGGAAACAGATCCGAAGCCGGCTTAGTCTTGAAATCCCTTGATGGGTGGAAGACTTCAACTATTTTGAAATTTGATTTCAAGGCAACAAATAATGAGAACTCACTTTAAGGCTAAAACAATTTGAAATTGCATAGATTTCTCGTTCGAACAATGAAGAGCCAACACTGTGGTGGTGGTGAGAGAGTAGGAGTCTCGATCGGGAAAGGGAAAGGGGGTTAGGGTTAGGGTTTGTTAATTATAGTTTTGTAAAATAATTAATCTTTAATTATATTGTTTAGTTGTAATTATCATAATTATGTTATTTATTAAAAAATTAATCTCTAGTGATGTCGGAATCTGTAATAAGGAAGATGATGCTGACGTGGAGTAAATGATGTGGCTTCTTCGGCGTCCACATCAGCATTGGAGCACCTAATCCTCGTGATCAGCCTGCTAAACTCAAATCAAGTTTGAGTGTGATTTCAAACAAATCAAGCTTCAGAATCAAATGAAATCCATATATAGTTTAGTGAACCCCCAAAAAATTACCCTTTTTCTTTGGCTCTCTCTTTCTCTCTCTCTGAGTTCTAACTTGACTATAAGAGAGTTCCCCGGAGCAAGAGCACTCAAATTCCTTTTCTCTCATTACTCTCCTCTTTCAAAATAAAATTAGATATGTGATCTTAGATGGAGTTCTTGATCAGGAGTCCGGCAGAAATTGGGTGGAATAAGAAACAACAATTATAACTGACCGCGCTTTCAAAAAAAATTATAAGAATTCTCACTATCTTTAATTCATCTTTTTGGTCGATTAAAATCCATTTAGAACCCATGAAATATGGATATTTGTATCAACATATTTATTTGTGAAGCAAAATTAAGACGTAGACGTGGCTGTGTCGAATAGAATCTCATTGAAATATACAAAGAAGGAAAGAAAGTATGGCTACTAAGCTCCAGCTCTGTGCCATCCTCTGTGACGAAGACCCGCGAAAGGCAGCCACTTGTCGTTTTCCCGCCACCCATGGGGCCCACTAGAAATCCCACCTTCATGCCCCTCCCACCACTCCGACCAATAGCATTCCACTCCACTGGATGCCCTCCTCCTCTCCCCCCAATCAAATTCGAGATAAGCCTTCTCGTGGGCCCCAAAAGCATCATCCCTCTTGCCACGTCAGTCAAAAGCGCACTCATGTGGGCCACGACGGACACCGTACCTTCTATTATTTCTAAACAATAAGCTCCCCCCATTTTCCTTTTATAATTTATATCTACTCTTTTTCGTCGGCCTTTGCGGGCAAGGTGTTTGTTATTATGCGCGAATGAGCCAGCACCAGCGCTCAGACAACCAGGAGATGCAGCGCACCGCGGGGGTGCTCGGAGGGAAGACGGCGCGAGCGTGCGACAGCTGCGTGAGGCGCCGAGCGCGCTGGTACTGCGCGGCCGACGACGCGTTCCTCTGCCAAGTTTGCGATTCTTCTGTCCACTCCGCCAACCCCCTCGCGCGCCGCCACGAACGGGTCCGTCTCAAGAGCTCGGCGCCCTCCGTTCTCAAGCTCGACGATGGCCCGGCGTGGCACCAGGCAATAACTCGCAAGGCGCGCACGCCTCGGCCGAAGCCAGGAGTCCTCATCGCTGCCAAGTCTGAGCCTCTCGTGCCGGACCTTGAAGCCTCGTCGGCGGACGAGAACAACGCCGCGGACGAGGAGCAGCTGTTGTACCGCGTCCCGGTGTTAGACCCGGTCCTCGCTGAGTTTTGCTCGCCACCGCCGGGTGTCGACGGCAACCACGGTTATGCCTGGGGGTCAAAGCCGGCCCTTGAGCCGCCGGAGAGTGGAACCTTGGCCGGGTTCCTCCAGCCCGACGATGACGTGGACTTAGCCGAGTTCGCAGCCGATATGGAGACGTTGCTCGGCCGGGGACTGGACGACGATGCGTTTTGCATGGAGGGCTTGGGTCTCGACTTCTCCGGCGATGGCAACAAACCGATAAAGATCGAGATGAAGGAAGAGCTGAAAGATGTCAGTCAGCACCAAACGGATGTGGACTTGGAGATGGAGATGGATAGAGACACAGTATTAGATTTCAACTTCGACTGCGGTTCACCGCCGGAGTTGGAGGAGAAGGTGTCTAAAGAAACAAGTGGTGTTAGAAGGATGAAGCTAAGGCTCGACTACGATGCAGTGATCGCTGCATGGTCATCTTCATGCCAAGGCTTGTGTCCGTGGACCGACGGCGAGAGGCCAAAGCTCAACCCCAATGACTGCCGGCCTGATTACAAGGTAATCCAAGAAGTACTCATTGGTTTGGTCTTGTTTCTTCGATGAACTAAATTTGTGCATAGTTTGAAGATGTTATTCATGATGTTTGTCAGGGAGGGATGTGGCCGCTGATTGGTGGGCCGGTAACCGGGCAGGTGGCCGGAGGAGGTGATGGAGGGAGAGAGGCAAGGGTGACAAGATACAGGGAGAAGAGGAGAACAAGGCTTTTCGCAAAGAAGATCCGGTATGAAGTCCGAAAGCTCAACGCGGAGAAGAGGCCGAGGATGAAGGGCCGGTTCGTCAAGCGGGCATCGTTCCCGGCCGGAGTTTCTGGAGGAGCCAGCTTTAGCTTCTGATGGACATGATAATGACGATAAACAGAGAATTCAAGGGTGCCAAGGAGAAGCATCATCGAGGCCATTGATGTGGAGCTAGTGCTCTTGATCCTTGCTTTGTTTTAGTTAAATAGTTTTTGTGGAATAATTGTATCCATGTAGCTTGATTCTTGTTTTTGTTGGAGGATTTTCCATCTCTTTATTGGTCGTGAGGATCAGTGGTTATGAGAGGAGTGCTTTAGATTCACCCTGCTCTTGTTGTTTCAGAGATGGAGATCACCAGTTGGAATAACATAGCTAGATATATAGTGGGGGATGTGTATAGAATTAATTAAGCTTTTGGGTATCTCCTTGTTACAAACTTAATTAGATTCATCTTCTTGGAGTACAAAGTGATGATGTTTTGATTTTGGTGTTCTTGCTTGCATGGTTTGCATGGAGTTCATTGAACTGCTACATATTTATTTAAGTATGCATGATTTATTTTTTGTTACAGGGATTGAGATTTTAAACTTAAAAGTGGAAGTTCTTTATTTTCTACCCAAAATTATAAAATTTGTGTGTTTTTGATCATCTAACACACTGATTATATAACTGCATGTTTGTAAAAGAACATGTAAACTCAATCTACTTAAATCCAATCAAGTTTCATATGGAGGTTAGGTGAACCTCCATATTCTAACAATTGGTAATAATTATTCATTTAATTTCTTGAAAGATAAATAAAAAGGATGGAACTTTGTTCTCCGTATAGAAGAATTTGATTTTTGAGTAAAAGAAAAACAAGTATAAGATAATAATAATAATAAATCATTTCAGCAGTTAAGATTTTTTTTTTATTCACGGTATTGACAATAAAAAAGTATTTTAGCTTCCAATTAATTTGCTAATTAAGAAGACAAATCAGCTTGATAAATGGCGAAGGTAAACATTGGTTTCACTGAAGCTACTTGATGTACACATTGTACAGAGTCTAAGCCCAACACATGACACTTTCCAACTAAAATCCAACAAACCAAACTTTCCAACTAAAATTCCAACAAACCAAACCAAGTGAGGGAAGTATAGCTTACTTCTGCCGTTTCAATGCAAAATGCAAAATTATATGAGAAAGAAAATTCATAGTTGCAGATGGATCACACCATATAAATGATGTTTGTGTTTCAAGTAAATACATTGCATAGCTTGCATTATGAGAAGCAACAAACTCAACAATAAGTTTTGGTGGGGGGAAATGAACTGAAATAAAATGCTTATGAAGAAACAGCATTCTCTTTTTTCTTGGCAAAGTATTCCTCTGCACGAGCAAGGTTCTTTGCAACAGATGGTTTTACCCACTTCCTTCTGCCTGGCAGCACTGTTAGAGTGCAACCAGAAGACTCGAGCTTCGCTTTTGCAGCAGCTGAAAAGGCTCGGGCCTTTATGTTCAACTTGACACTCAGATCTCCATCTCCCAATATCTACAACAAAACAAAGTTGGAAATATTGGCCTCTGCTAAGATAATGAAAACATATATACTTTTCTGATATACTCTACATCTGTTAGATCTGCTTATATTTGGAACCATGGTGAACAACAGAAATGGTAGAAATGTGTGGGAATGAAAGGCCAAAAGCTACACATCAGCCATATTTGGTCGAAAAATGGTTACACATGTGAAAACTTCAATAAAGTGGTTCTTTATTCAGCTATTTGTTCTATTTTATGGCATACAAAACAAGGAAAGCTTTTTTATACTTGGAAGTTAAACACCCTTCCTATTTCAAACCTGGGATGGATTTGGGTTCTGCCCGCTAAGACTATGATTTTGTGCGTTTCACTAACCATAAAATGAATCAACTACATTTATCAATCCAGTAAATGTAGGTTTTACCACTGGTGGCCTTCAGAGATCATAGAAGTGCCAAGTACAGGAAGAATCTATATATGCCATAATGTAACATGATTGTAATGAATTAAAATCAATCTAAATTTCTTAATAAACACCAGAGTACATCAAGTGAATATCTAGAGTTCCAAAGTAAGCATTTACTTTCGTATATGGCATTCTTTACCTTCAAAGGTAGACTTCTTTCTCTCCCAGATGGATTAATTAAGCCCTTCTCTTTCAAGGTTTCTAATGATACCTCATCACCATCATCAAATCCAGCAGTTTCAAGGTCTTTTAGGTTAACAGGTACATACTTTGGCAATCCTGCATGCATACCTGATAAAAGGGAACAGAAAAAAACGGCCTCATTAAAATATAGTAAAGGCTGTCAAGCAAATTAGCAAAAAAATACTATATGATTAAATGGCACCTTCCAGTAACATCAAAGTGAATAAAATCAAGTTCCATAATCCTTATCTAGTCATTAACCATGTACACAACCATGGAACTATTATATAACCCTTATATATGGTAGAACATATCTTCCAAGTCCAAGCACAGAATGAAGGCAAAATCCAAATAAAACCCTAAAACTTACAATGGATTATAAATCTATAGAATTTGGCAGGCCATGAATCTTCACAAGTATCATAAGCTTCTAGGTAGCTCAAACGAATGACAAACACACGCAAAATTAAAGTGTTAAACATGGCAAATATTATTTCATTCTTAAAAGACAAATGATTATATCAAAAATCTTTTGGTCTATTAGTATTAAGAGTGGTTATATATCTGTCAAAATAAATTATAGATAGAAAAGGACTAGCATCAAGAATCAACAAGAGGCTCAAGTTCACTAATAAGGAGAAGATTGACTGGAAGTGCATGTAAATAGTTATGGAACTGAGATTGTGACTAGAGATAAAAAAACAAACACATACAGTTCTGGATGTGTGAGGAAAAATAAATACATCTAAAATAATGTAAGAAATTCAGGGATATTTGATATTTTACTAAATAAATAGCAGGGTTGCACAAAAGTAACAAATAATTCTTTCCCTTCCAAAGAATAGTGATATCTTTAGAAGAAATTTAACAGTAATAGTTTAGTTTGCCCATTATATGTATTGTTTATCCAATCCCAAAAATGGGTTATAAGGGGTATATGGCAAAAAATGTTTGGTCTTACAGAAAATGTTAAAATGGTGGATAACCCTAGAAATAAAAAATCTGGTGAATATGGAAAAGTTAGGAATCATGTTAGTATTATTTTTTAAAAATGAAATGAAGGGAACAATGAAAAGAAATACCTGATAATTTCCTTCACACTCACAGTTTGGTATGTGATTTACATTACAACAACAACAACAACAACTAAGCCTTAATCCCATACTAGATGGGGTCGGCTATATGGATTCTTTGTCTTCATGTCGCTCTCAAATATGAAATAAAAATAAAATAAAATAAAATGAAATGAAATAAACTGAAATAAAATGAAATAAAATTAAAAAATAAAAATACATAAATAAATAATAATAATAACAAATAATTCTATGAGATTGAGATGTTAGAAGCAGAACAGTATCCCTACAAACAAAGCTAAGCTAATGAAGGAAAACCTTTTAAATTCTATCGGTAATCCTATACTAGGCGGTCGGCTATATGAATTTTTTCTCCATGTATCTCAAGAAAATCCGCTCAATATCTAACATACGTGCAGGCCCTTGGACACCACCTCTCTCCACATAATCCGGCCTACCTCTACCCTCTTTTACCTTCTATAACTAAACTATCACATTTTTTGAACCTGAGCACTGGGGTCTCCGTGCGTCAGTCCAAACCATCTTAAACGTCCTTCTCGTATTTTATCTTCAATTGGTGCAACATGCACCTTCTGTCGGATGTATTCATTTCTAATCTTGTCCAATCTTGTATGACCACTCATCCATCTTAACATCCTACGCGTAAAACTTTGTCACTCTTATGATATGGATTCTCTAATGTGATTTACATTAAATTAACAAATAAACACTAAATAAATATATTGCAATTTTGGAATTTATCGATGAATTCTTAATAAGATAGATAACTTCAAGTTATATGCAAACTTTAGCAGACTTTTAAATATCCATTGAAGTTTAACTAGGGAGGGATTGATGGTGGTAATAAAGATGCTACATAGGTAATACAGAAGCATAGACAAAATATGGCATGCAAAAAACTGCCTTCCCCTACACAAGGAATGGTAGATGAAAGAAAACCAAGCAACCAAGTAAAGCATGATTAATAAATGATTTGCGATCCATAAATGAAAACTTCAAAAAGGAACACCGACGACAAAAAACAAAGAAAAAAAATCTAAGTTTCACCTTGCAAGGCTGGTGGAATGTCTCAAGACAACATTGTGTATGATTCTCCAATAATGTAGTAGATTACTCTCTAGAAGTAAAGGCCAAAAACAAGCCATTTTTAACTTTTATCAAACAAGAAAGGAAATCCTTTTATGAGAACAAGGTGCTCACCGACACTCTGTCAAAACATGTAACAGAGTTCATTTTCCACCAACTAAACTATATGCGGAACAAACGGGGAAATATTTTCAGGCAGTGACTCCATCCATAATATTATCAAGGAACTTCACATTTTCATCAGGGACAAAATGTATCATGCACAACTCACTTGAATTTAAATTGTCATTCAGCTTACATCTGAATTGCATCATGGAGAAACCTGCTCAACACATGATGCCTTCTAAAAGAAACTGTATTCCACAATGAGATGTTAACCACATATCTTCAATGGGGCATAATGCCACATTGATCAGCAGCCTCAATTTTAACCTAATACTTAGCTCAAGAGATGTCTTGCACTCATTGGAACTGTGGATATCTTATAGGCAGACAGTAGCATAGGATGACCATTAATTATTGAAACAGGCCAAGCCAATTCCAGATTCATTTCTCATTATTGCAAAGCCAACAGATCCATTTATATCATCCAAGAAAACCCGTCACTAAAGGAAGAGATGTGCCAGCAAGGATACTAGACGGATGAGTTCTGCTAGGGGAATTCTCATTCTCAAGAAGACAAAAAAAAAACCCTGAAGTTTGCAATTACAATGTGTTCTAAAGGCATCTTCAATCAAGCACTGAATACATTACGGTTCCAATCATTTGAGTTTTATCAGCATTCTACATCACATTACCACAGGTACATAGAAACCACTTGGCAAAATCAAACAAACAATATCAATAGCACAATCAACAACAGAAAACTGAAAAAATAAAAAACACCTTTAAAACCTAAGTCCTTAGAAAAGTATCATCCAACTATCTCAGTCCACTGATGAACATCACACTCAACAGTATCTACTTCACATGCTTGCTTTCTCCCAAATATACTCAATTCTCTCGAAAAAAAAGGCAAGAAAAATCAAATCTAAAGCAATAACGGCGACACAGCATTCGTACCTCCGGCGATACCGCGGAGTTTGGGGAGGCGGCGGTAGAGCGGCATCTGCCCACCCTCGAAACCCTTACGAACTCCTGGCCCGGACCTCGACTTCTGGCCACGCATCCCGAACCCGCAGCTGTTCCCCTGTCCAGCAGCAATCCCCCGCCCCTTCCGCTTGTCCTTCTTCCTGGACCCGGGCTGAGGGCCGAGATTATCGAGCCGGAACCTAGCTGGAGGGACAACCACCGTGGGAGCAACGGGAGCGGCGGCAGCGCGGAACCTGAGGCACCGGCGAGGGGACTGAAGGCTTTGGAGGGGAAAGAGCTTGATGGGGTTATGGAGAGGGGCAATGGTTCCTTTAAAGGGAGTGGAGGGGAGGTGGAGGAGATGGGGGGATGGGGCGGAGAGCGAGAGGAGGGACGCCATCGCTGCCCTCTCGATGAGAGAGCGGGGGGGAGTGAGGATGGTCAGTGGATAGAGCGGGGAGTATCGCCACGGATAAATCATAAAAACTGAACAAGTCCAAAATTGCTTTCTAGTCCCTCAATTTCTGAAAATTACGCACAAGCCCTTTTAATTATTTCCTTTTCATACTCAATGGACGACCCTTTTATACTCTATCTTCTCTTTTTTCTTTTTCTTTTTTTTTAATAAAATAGATAAACCACATTCTTTTATTCAGAGTAAATAGGTGATAGGAATTACATACCATAGGGAGCTTTGGATGCTACAATGAGTCTTTAGTTGGCTCTAGCGAAAAGACAAGAAAATCAGGGGTTAGTCCGGCATGAGGTGTGAGTCCTCTAGTGGTGCCGTCTGGGTTCACCTTCTCAAAGTATGCCTCTTGTTGTCTCAGCTCATACTCGTCCCTGGTAAGAGCGAGACTGTGTGTGACAAGTTCCTTTAGGGGTTGCAGCTACAGTTGTTTGGTGGCGTGGGCTCCTTCGATCTATGATAGAACGAGGAAGTCCACATGGCGGATGAGTTGCTTATAAATGCGTCGTTTATCAGTGAAGCATCGTCTGTTCCATTTTAGCAAAGGTTCCATGTAACACCCCGGATTTTTTCTAAATAAATGATCAAAAACATTTTGAATATTAATAAGGTTAATTAGCACAGAAAATAGATTAATTATTTTAACCTCAAATTAAAATAAAATCGGGAATTAAGGAACCCGAAATCCAGCCTCGCAACTATAGGGCCAAGAGAAGGCTTTATTGGGCCAGACCACTTTTACATAGAATAGTTGGAGGTGGATAGACAACAAAGCCAGATTAATTAAACGGGAAATTATTTAAGTATTAATTAATCCCGATTAATTAAGTAGGAGATACCGGACAAAAGTTCGAGTCCTGATAAAGTAGATCAGGTCGGGTCAAAAGCCGGTAATTACGGATTTGGTCTTGTGAGAGACAGACCCTGTGATGCCACAGTACGCTTGTGACTCTAGAATCTCTTGACCGGGGTTTTCCAGATTTAGGTCAGGAATAGAGACGAGCCAGATAATTATTAGTCGTCCATGTGACGGCGTAGCAATAAGATAAGATCAACTAAAGTCATTTGGGTTTTAGTGGAAAATAATTAGGAAAAGATTAGTTAATTAATTAGGTTTTAAAGATAACTTAAATTAATGGATTAAAATAATATTTTAAATAAAATACTATTAAATTAATTATTTTATAACTTATAAAATAAGGTGAGAGAGAGATAAAAATCTCACAATCTCTCTATCAATCTTCAGAGGAACGAGCGCCCTTTCCCTTTCCTTCTTCCCTTCTCTTTCTCCTTGGTCGGCGAGCCGCGTCCACCCTCAGCCTGCGGCTGAGCCCTTTGCTCCGCCCGCAGCCCTCTGTCCAAGCAGCCGGCCAGCCTCTTCACCGGGCTGACCTCCGCCCCTGCACGAGCTCCGACCACTGCCCAAACCGCCGGCTAACCTCTCCGTCGGCCTTCTCCATCGCCTGACTGTGGCCAGTTACCGCCGACCTCGAGCCCAGCTCCCTCCAACTTTGTTGGCGAGCATTGTAGCCCCAGCGAGCTTCCTCCGGCCTGCAGCCCAACTCTTCCCTCTTCTCTAGCGAGCAATAGCCGCCGACCTGCAGCCCACACTTCGCCTTCTTCATCCCCTATAACGGTGAGCTTTATAGGGAAACCCTACTCTAAATAGTTGATTGATTGTTAATGTTAGATGTATTGTATATATGTATTGTACATGTGTATTGTATATACACTTATACCCATGTATGGGCTTCATATACCTTGTACATATATGGGGTATTCCCCTTTATTGTATCTAAGGATTCATTTTTCATTCTCCTCTTTCTCTCTCTAGTTCTAACATGGTATCAGAACTATGATTCTAGGGTTTTGGGTTTGGGTCCTTCACCGGCCGGAGTTCGTCATCGTCCTCCCATCATCGTAGATCTGTTGGGCTACACTCACTGCCGCCGTTCTGGGTGATCTGTTCAGCCGTTCGTGCTCCTCACTACCAGGAGTTTGTCGCTGTGTACCGCTCCTCCGCAACTGCCAGCAATCCTTCGATGGCAGCCGCTGTTTTCCTTTGATACCCTTTTCTTAACTCCATCATCCACGGTGTGGTTGATTTGGTGTTGATTCGGTGGAGACGGTGAAGTTTAGGAAGGCCCAGGTAGTTGCTTGAGATTGTAAGATTTGGTGGATTTTTCTCCCATATTTGATTTTTCTCCTAATTTCGAGTCCTTCACTTCACTGGAGTTTGTCATCGTCCTCCCGTCCGTTGCTCGGTGCTGTTCGTTGGATATATTTTTTAAGATCAAGAAAAGGAAAGAAATTAAGAGATTTCTCTATTTCTTGAGCCGTTTTGTTGGGCGATCTGTTCTTGAGCCATTTTGTCGTTGTCTCCTCCGTTGTTGCCTTCTAAGGCCTTCGGTTCTCTTAGCTGAGAAGCTCCGCTAGGGTTAGGGTTTCACCTCTCAACAGTTGTGGAGGACTTGGTGTTGATTTGGTTGGATTTGGAGGAGATTTGGTGTTGATTAGGATTTGGTGTTGATTTCATACCACGCCATCGATGGAGATTTGAGTTATTTCCTCTCAGGTACCGTGTGGCCTTCTCTGCATAATTGATGTAACAAGAAAAATTCTTTAATATACAAAGTCTTTAATTGGGTCTTCATCTGTGTGGCTTCATCTTTACATGAGCTAAAGAATTGTGACAAGATTGATGTGACAAAACACAAAAGCTTTTAAGATTTAGTGCTTTGAAAATTATAAAAGCTTTTTACATTGCTGCCACTTTGGAGGTTGTACGACCTTCTTTTGGGCCTTTCTGTCATTTTGGAGATTATGACAAATTTGGAGAGTGTGCATCAATTTTATCAGCTATGGCCGATCATTTTCGGGATCAGTGTCCACCGCCCCAGCGGCATCAGCCGCATGCTTCTCATACCGCATCTATTGCGGCTTCTGGTTCTGAGTCGTCTGCTATCATGGCCATTCATATTGCTTAGCTTATTGAGCAGATCCAGGTTCTTCAGCGTGTATTTCAGACTGATGCCTCTTCTGCTATCTTTGCTGCCTCTGGTATGACTTCTTCCTCATGGATTCTGGACTCGGGTGCTACTCATCATATAACTTCTGATGCCACTCAATTAGTTGACCTTACCCCAGTTCGTCTTCCTTCTCATGTTCGTACTACTGATGGCTCTTTACTGTCTATTACTCAGTCCGGTCGTCTTACCACTACCTCTACTTCATCTTCATCCCTTGTCTTACCTGATGTTCATCATGTCCCTGGCTTTGCCCTAAACCTTATTTCGGTTAGCCATCTTACAGATTATGGTCTGACAGTTTCCTTTACCTCTTATGGTTGTGTTGTGCAGGATCATCTTACAGGCCAGAGGATTGGGACCGGGAGTAGAGTTGGTGGACTTTATCATCTGGAGCACCTCGATTTGTCTATATATGTTGTCTTTGTCGCTGCATCTTCTGTTGTTGGTTGTTCCCTTGATCGTTGGCATCAACGTTTAGGTCATCTTTCTCGTACTTGCCTGACACGACTTACCAGCTCAAGGATACTTGGTCATGTTTCTTCGCATCCTTTGTCAGACTATCTGGGTTGCATATTAGCAAAACATGCAGCTCTTCCTTTTTCATTCAGTGAGTCTGTTTCCGACCGATATATCTTTTGATCTAGTCCATTCGGATATTTGGGGTCCTGCACCTTGTTCTTCTCTTGGTGGTTTTTCCTATTATGTGTGCTTTATTGATGAATTTTCTCTGTACACTTGGCTTTATATGATGCGCTCTCACTCTGATATCCTCTCCATCTATCGTCAGTTTACTGAGATGGTGCATACCTAGTTTGGTAAACGTAATAAGGTTTTTCGTTCTGATAGGGCCCGCGAGTATCTCTCCACTGCTTTTCGTGATTTGCTTTCCTTTCACGACACTCTTCCTCAGCAGTCGTGTCCTCACATGCCTGCTCAGAATGGAGTCGTCGAGAGGAAGCAACGTCACATTTTGGAGACTGCTCGTGCACTTCTTCTTTCTGCTTCTGTCCCTCGTCATTTCTGGGCTGAAGCTATCATGACCTCTATCTACCTCATCAACCGCACTCCTTCTACTGTCCTTTCTGGTGTTACTCCTTTTGAGCGTCTTCGTTCCTTTGCTCCCTCCTATGGCCACTTGCGGACCTTTGGTTGTGTTTGTTTTGTTCTTCTTCCTTCCATAGAGCGCACTAAGCTCTCCCCTTATTCTGCTATGTGCGTTTTCCTTGGCTATAGTCTTGAGCACAAGGGCTATCGTTGTTATGATCTTGCTTCTCGGCATCTTCGCATTTCTCCCCATGTGACATTTTTTAAGGATACTCCTTATTACTCCTCCTCGTCACAGGATCTCATATTTTTATATCGACCTGATTCTCCCACTGTTTCAGATCCTACTTTACCTTACATTGTCCTTTCGGGTGCTGACCTTTCCCCATCTGTCCCCCTCGCTCCTCCTCCTTCGTCATCAGCTATCTCTCAATCTGATCTTCCTGAGTTTGCGCCTTAGTCTCTTGGTGCCTCCAGTGGTTCTCCATTACTCCCGACGGTTTCGTCCTCTCCTGTGGATGTTCCTGCAGCTCCTCGTCGCAACCTTGACCGCCAACGCCGTCCTCCCACTAGGTTTGCCTTCTCCACTGTTCATACCTATACTCTACTATTTTATTCTTTTTTGGCAGCCATCCACTCTCATCAGGAGCCTCGGTCCAATTATGAGGCAACTCAGCATGCTCATTGACAGCAGGCTATGTGTAGTCGACGGAGGCCCACCGGTGATGGACAGAGAAGATGAAGCAACAGTAGAACTCACTCAAGCGGCAGCCCGTTTCAAGAGTTTTATTTCATCTTACTTAATTAACATATTACAAACCCTAATCATATTATATATATACACTTATATATACCCGGATCCGTTATCCCTAACCCGGATCCGTTATCTCAACTTTTTTCCCAAAACTCCCCCTCAAGATGGGCGATAGATATCAATCATCCCCATCTTGTTACATGATTTAACACACTCTTGAGGACTTAATCCTTTAGTTAAATAATCAGCTAGTTGTTCACCAGAATGAACATGATTCAGCTTTAAAATTCCGTCATCTAGTTTCTCCTTAATAAAGAAGCGATCAATCTCAACATGCTTTGTACGATCATGCTGTACATGATTGTTCACCAGAGCTTCAATACACCACCTCTAAATAGTCGCAGTTCTGACAACAACCTCTGCATCCAAAGCATCTCACAAAGACTAGCCGCCATAGCCCTGTACTCGGCCTCAGCTGTAGACCGGGCAACCACCTCTTATTTCTTGCTACGCCAAGACACAAGGTTATCCCCAACAAAGACACAGTAACCTGAGGTGGACCTCATGTCATCCAAGCAGTTCGCCTAATAAGCATCGCAATATCCCTCCACATCCAAGTGTCCATGACTTCTGAACCAAAAGCCTTTCCCTGGGCTTCGCTTCAAGTATCTCAAAATCCTGTATACTACCTCCATATGCTCAACCCTGGGGTCATGCATATACCTGCTCACCATGCTCACAGCATATGCAATATCAGGTCTCGTGTGGCATAAGTAGATAAGGCGACCAACAAGTCTCTGATAGCGCTCCTTGTTCACCGAGTTACCAGATTGGGCACACAACTTGTGATTCTGCTCAATTGGAGTAGAAGCTACTCGGCACCCTAGCATTCTTGTTTTAGTGAGTAAGTCCAGAACATACTTCCTTTGAGAAAGCACTATTCTTTCAAAAGACCGTGCAATTTCAATACCAAGGAAATATCTTAGTTGGCCAAGATCCTTAACTTCAAACTCTTTACCCATCCTTCGTTTTAGGTGAGAGATCTCGTCAGCATCATCTCCTGTAATAACAATGTCATCCATATAGACGGCCAGAATTGTGATATGGGATTTGGAGTATTTGTAAAAGACAGTGTGATCCCCACTATAATGCATATAGCCTATACCACACATTGCACGTCTGAACCTGTCAAACCATGCCCTTGGTGATTGCTTCAACCCATATAAGGACTTCTTCAACCTACACACCTTCCCAATTGTATGTGGAGTAGTAAAGCCAGGAGGAGTCTCCATATACACCTCCTCTTGTAGATCTCCATGCAAGAAGGCATTTTTGACGTCCATCTGATGTAACGGCCAACCAAAGTTCGCTGCACATGAAATCAAAGTTCTCACCATGCTCATCTTTGCTATTGGAGCAAAGGTTTCATCATAGTCGATCCCATAAGTTTGGCTATACCCCTTTGCAACTAGCCTTGCCTTGTACCTGTCAATCTTCCCTTCAGGAGTTTGCTTCACAGTGTACACCCACTTACAGCCAACTACCTTTTTCCCAGTTGGGAGAGGTACAAGTTCCCATGTCTCATTCTTCTCCAAGGCTTGGAGTTCCTTATGCATAGCACCCTGCCACTTAGGATCCTGCTTTGCCACTCTCCAAATTCTGCATTGGCAATCGACTGTAATAATGCAATGAAAGTTTTGTATGTAGGAGATAATGAAGAATAAGGGACAAAGTTAGCAATATCATTCTCAAAGCCAAACCTAGCCGGAGGTTTTCCAGCATTGGCTCGAGGTTCTCTACCATGGGCAATAGGTAAATTAAGAGAGATAGAGACATTACCACCCGACTCAGAGGGAGACGGGGAAGATTCTGAGGAAGAAGGAATTGAGGAGAGGCCTGGGGGAGTGGCATGCGTGGACTGCCATCAATCTTAATCGTAGGGAGTGTGAAGTGCTGTTGTAGCTGCGACTGCTGTTCTCCATGCTCCCCCTGGACACTTGTTTGCCTCCTTTTGTCAACATTTTCTACATTTTCATCTTGACATGCCCTCTGATCCATCTCATTTACAGGACACGGTATGAGCCCCACAACCATATCTCTATGATTCTCCCCCTCTCAACCAGCACCGCCTGTGCTAGGAGAGGAATCCTCAAAGAGAGCTATCAAGTCGGTCTGCTCACCATAGAAAGGCTCTGACTCCCTGAAGGTCACATCCATACTCACAAATAACCGACGCTTAGTCGGGCTCCAGCATTTATAACCCTTCTGGCTAGAAGAGTAGCCAACAAATACACACTTCACAGCCTGAGAGTCCAACTTCCCCACCGAAGGCCTATGATCTCTGACAAAGCAGGTGCAACCAAACACCTTAGGAGGGATGATAAACTTGTTCTCACCCAGGAGCATTTCGCATGGTGTCTTCATTCCCAGCACTCGTGAAGGCATGCGGTTGATGAGATAAGCGGCTGTCATCACCGCCTCACTCCATAGGATCTTTGGCACATTCATCGTGAGCATGATAGAGCGTGCCACCTCCAGCAGATGTCTATTCTTGCGCTCAGCCACCCCATTTTGGGCAGGCGTATCTGGGCAAGATGTCTGATGTAAGATCCCCTGAGCTGACAAGAACGATGCAAAATTCTTATTAACATACTCAATTCCATTGTTAGTCTGTACAATCCGAACCTTCACATTGAACTGAGTCTTCACACAGGTACAGAAGTCTTGAAAACACCGAAGCACCTCACTCTTGTGTTTCATCAAATAAATCCAAGTCATGCGAGAATAATAATCAATGAATGTCACAAACCACTTGAATCCACTAACTGAAACAACTGGACAAGGTCCCCATACATCTGAATGAATAAGAGCAAATGGTTCAACACTTCGAAGACCAATGCTAGAATAAGTAGAACGTGTATGCTTTCCAAACTCACAAGCATCATACACAAGTTTACTCCTATATACTTTGTCCATTAATTCTGGTTGCAGCCTACGTAAGCTTTCGAAAGATAAGTGACCTAGACGACAATGTTGGAGTAGCACTACAGCTTCTACTCCCCCACACACAGCAGCAGCAAGAGTAGCATCAACACTCCCCAAATCCAAGTACCAAAGTCCATCACGCCTGGTGCCAGTCCCAAGCCTCCTCCCGGTTCACTTCTCCTGGAAAAGATATGATTCACAGTCAAAGAGAACATGGCAGTCTACTTGATCAATAATAGAGCTAACTGAAAGAAGATTAACTAGGAAGGAGGGAACATGCAAAAAAGATGAGAGTGTGATTGATGAAGTGTATTTGACGGAGCCAATTCCTCTAATGGGTTGAGAAGTCCCATCAACAGTTTGGACGGTCTCATTATGAGGATGCCTATATGGTGAATATGATACAAACTCACTACATGCACCAGTAATATGCCTAGATGCTCCTGAGTCTACAATCCATTCTACATGCGATTTGTTTGTAGATGCAAGTGCCTGAGCCTGAATACCTATGCCCGCATGGGCATAGTTGGCAAAGTTACCGAAAGCAATGGTCATAACAAGATCCTGTGGCCTGGCCCTTGCCCTTGGAGCTCTCAGTCCTCAACTTCAACTATCGCAACTCCTCCAATTCAGCAGCATCAGCAACGGACATCTCAACAGTCTTACCCTCATCAGTAACTGCTAAGTTGGCTTTAGCACCAGCACGTCCTCGACCACGACCTCCTCCACGTGCACCTCTATAGGCCCCTCTGCCTCCACCTCCAGTACTACCGCGACCAAGATTACGCGGTTGTGGGCAACTGTTTGTGGGCAACTGTAGCTGAGATGCCCCTTTCTCCCACAGTTATAGCACTCTCTATCATCAGTAACAGGAGCAGGTACTACCAATGCAGATCGAACAGGGGATGATGTATCACCAGTCATCACCTTCAATCTAACCTCCTCTTGGGCCATCGCAGCAATAGCCTCCTCCATAGTGGGAAGGGAGGATTAATGACACATTGTGGCTCTCCTGTGCTCAAACTCTGTATTCAGGCCCTTCAAAAAACAAGTCACCCTCCTACGCTCGATCCATCTCTTGCTCAAAGCTGCACATGTAGTATCTGAAAATGCCAAGGGATCATAATAGTCCAAGTCAGACCAAAGGTGCTGCAGCCCAGAACATACTCCAAGACACTCTGCTCCCCCTGCTTTAGATTCTCAATTTTTTTCTGAACCTCAACCATAAGCATCACATTCCCAGCTCCAGAATACATCTTGGCCAACATCTTCCACATATAAGCCGTATTACGGACTGTCTCCACCATCCCAGCAATGGTTGGAGACATCGAACTCATTATCCATGCCACCACCAGAGAATTAGTGGTGCTCCAGGTCCTCCACTCGGTGCTCCCCTTATCTGCAGGCTCAACACATGTCTCATGCACATAGTGTTCAAGCCCCTTTGTGCTCAAGATCAGACTCGCCCTTCGAGACCAACTCAGATAATTCTTTGCCCCTTCTAGTTTCACATCGTTTGGCATCAACTCCAGCCTCTGCACCATCTCAGGTCGTGTCACATTCTCCCGATTGTAAGAGGCATCGGCCTCACTCTTGGTTTTGAACATCTTCGCAAATTCCTCAAGAAGATCCTTCATATCCTGAGTTGTGACTGGAGTCACCATCATCACAAGTACCAAACAACTTCAACCCCAAATGAAAGATTTCAGCCTACTGCAGAACCAGGTTGCAGAATAAAGCCCACTGAACTAATTAGTGCCACAAAGGAACACAGCCCACTGCAGGCCCACTTCACAAAAGCTTCCAAGCTGAACCGCCGTTCAGCTCCCGTCTCCAAGTTCCTGGCGAGCAGCTACTAGCGGTTCCTGGCGGGCGGCTACTAGCGGCTGGCGACGCTACTCCAACGAAGCTCCAGGTTGGCGACCGGCTGAGCGCTACCTGATCTGAGCAGATCGCCTGCAGTCGCGGATGGGTTCCTCCGAGCAGATCGCCAGCAGATCTCCTCCGAGCATATCTCCTCCGAGCAGCGGCCTGCTCTCTTCCTCCGCCGGCAAGATCTGAACAGATCTGAGCCCGCAGATCTCCTCCGCCTGCAGATCGGCCTGCTCTCTTCTTCCTCCGCTTGCAAGATGAAGCAGATCTGAGGTTGCCTGCTCTTTTCCTCTGCTTCTCATATCAGAAGAAGCACAAGTTCGTTGAAGCAGATCGCCTCTCTGCTGTCTTTGATACCATGTAGTCGACGGAGGCCCGTCTGTGATGGACGGAGAAGTTGAACCAACAGTAGAACTCACTCAAGCGTCAGCCCTCTTCCAGAGTTTTATTTCATCTCACTTAATTAACATATTACAAACCCTAATCATATTATATATATACACTTATATATACCCGGATCCGTTATCCCTAACCCGAATCCGTTATCTCAACTCTTTTCCCAATACTATGTCAGAGGAGCTCAGTGCCCTTTATAGGATTTATACCGGGATCTTTTTCCACTTCCTTCAGGCTTTACTCAAGTTGGTTGTAGATGGGTCTATAAGACCAAGACTCGAGCTGATGGCAGTATTGAGCGCTATAAAGCACGTTTGGTGGCTCGTGGCTTTACTCAGGAGTATGGTATTGACTATGAGGAGACCTTTGCTCCTGTTGCCAAGATGACTAATGTTCATCTTCTCTTGGTTATTGTTGATGCTCGTCAGTGGCCTCTTTTTCAAATGGATGTGACGAATGCCTTCCTGCATAGTGACTTATCTGAGGAGGTTTACATGACTCCTCCGCTTGGTCTTCCTTTCTCCTCTCTGCAGGTTTGTTGGCTTCGTCATGCCCTTTTATGGTGTAACGCCCTGAAAATTTTCGTGAATTAATAAATTATTTTCTGGAGAAAACCATGGGATTAATTAACACGTAAATTGATTAATTATTTTAACAAGCTAAATTAAGGAAAATCAGGAAATTATGAAACTAAGTCCGAACTCGCAACCAATTGGGCCGAGAAGGCCGTATTGGGCAAGGCCAAATTGGACATGGAATAGTCGGAGATAGACTAGAGAGATTAATCATGGTTGATTAATTAGAGGAGTTAACAAGAGTTAATTAATCTCAATTAATTGGTCGGGAATACGGGACAAAAATATGAGTCCCGATAAAGTAGGATTGACGGGTCAAAAGCCGATAAAGTAGGATTGACGGGTCAAAAGCCGGAAGACCGGGATCTCAGTCGGATGCGTAGTGCGACCCGTGAAGCTACAGTAGGGCCCGTGACCACTGATAGGATGTAAAGAATTATTAAAATAATATAATAATAAAATATTAAAGTTCATTCAATCAGCCCCATAATAGACGGATCTGGTCGGAAGCTTTAATCTTGCTACCGTGGTCATACAGTGAAAGTGAAATAATAATTCAAATAAATTTTAATATTTTAACTAAAGTAGCCTTACCTTTTTGGTTGAATAAAAGAAAGGGAAAGGGAGAGAGGGGTTCTGATTCCCCTCCCTTATGAGTCTCCTAGTGAGCTTCTTCTCACTGCGACGTAGGCGCCTGCGAGCTCAAGCCCGCGTCTCTTCTCCTTAGGCTCACAAGGCGACTCGCGACACGGCCCGGCCCCTTAGCCGCAAAGACTGCCCATCTTGTACGCTACGGCCGGGTCCAGCCGCCGCCCGACGAAGTTCCCTCTCGGGCCGTTCACAAGCCGAAGCTTCAACAACAGACGCTGGGCCGTTCCTGCTCCCGCCACTGGTCGAGGCCGCGCCACTTCCTACTTCCGGCCAGCTCCTTCGACGAGTACCACCTCCCAACTGTTCTTCTCCGGCGAGTAACTAACGCTCGGAGAGCCAAGGTACAAAGGGGTTAAGTACATCATGGAGGTTGGAGGGTATTTATGAGACTAATTGAATGAAATTAGGGGATTGATAGTATGAATGCTTAAATGAATGGTTGAGGCTGTGAAATGGTTTAGCTTTTAATTATGAATTTTTATGTATGGATGTATGGTTGTATAATTCGGGGCCCTCCAAATAGAGTTGGTGATGCCGGATTTTCGTAGAAAATCTTAGATATTATTAGTTGATAAATCCTCCATGATTATGCGTAGCATCTAATCATTTTAAGGAGCATGATAAGAGTTTTTAAATTAAGCTTAGGATGAAGAGAGAGCTCGAAGTCGTATTAAGAGGAATCATGCTTTAAATGTATTTGATAGAACTTATCGTATTTGTTCGAGCTTAAATAAGAGTACAAGTTAAGAATACGGATTCGTATTCCTAAATTTTCGTGTTTTGATCTCTAGGACAAGAAAGAGGCAAGGGTCAGGTCACCGCTGCCGAAGAGCCCGACCAATCCTAGGGATCTACTGTACTAAGGTGAGGGAACACAACTGTAAATCTCCGCATTTTATTGTATTTTGATCACATCGATCTTTGGGATTTCATGTTATGAAAGCGTTATGATTTTCATGAAATGTTTTTTCAGTTTTCAAGCATGATTTGCCGATTTATTTGGAGTTTGAATACATGTTCATGAAAAGCATGTGGAAATATTGTATATTGTTAGAAATTGCCATGATGAACGTATTAGTGCATTGCATCATACTCGAATATATGTCTATGCCAGACGTGGCTCTACGATAGAGCCAAAGAGTACGGTACTAGGTAGAGAAGAGGTGGTTTTATATGATCTCTATTTTTACTCGTCCAACTATTTGTTTTCAACCCTTATGATTTCAAAAGAAAACAAAAACCCCCTTCCCGCACTCTTCGAGTGCCTAGTATGCGTATATCCTCTTATAGCTCACGGTCGTTGAGTTGATTCGACCGGAGACATATTGAGTTGGTTCATTCCACTCCGGTGCCGCTATATGAGAGTAGAAGTGTAGATGACACTAATATGATAGAAGATGAGGATTTAATTCCATAGTTTGTCACCTCCACGGTGCTACCGGGAGGCTATTGGCATGATATGGTCAGCCAGGACATTTGTGAAATTTATTTCCCTCAGACGAGAATTGTTTCCATAGTTTGTCACCTTCACGGTGCTACCGGAAGGCTACTGGCATGATATGGTCAGCCAGGGCATATGTGGAAATTAATTCCCGTTCTGATTATAAAAGACTAAAGAACTAATCAAGAGCATGCTATATGTTTTCATCGAACATTGCCATGATTTTCATTATGATTAACATGTTGTTATCCATGTTTTAAATTATTGTTCAGAATTTGTATTTTTATCTTCGATATTTTATTAATTGAAATTGAAGGCATACAGGTTTGTAAACCTGACAGTGGTGTTAGTCCCTCACTGAGCTCCTGTAGCTCACCCTTTGTTACTCTCTTTTGCAGGTGGTAAGTAGGGTTATGGCCCTGCTTAGAGGGAAGTTAGGTTTGGATCCCCCCCTTAGCTGGCTCTGACTACTTGGCCTGCGTTGATTATCTTGTCTTATGATGTTTTTATTTGAGGAGTATGTTAACTCCCTTTTGGATTTGTGTGAGACATTAAAACAATGTGGTTTGTAATAATGTTGTACTTGGATTTATGTTCCCTAATATTAGTTTGATTATGAGTAAATTATGTCTTTATACAGCCTTAGGCCGGGGTTCACTCCCTGACCTGGCTGGTGTGACACCTGGGTCCTGGAAAGGATTAGGGTGTTACATATGGGCTCAAACAGGCTCCTCGATCCTGGTTTGAGCGCTTCCGCAGTGCGGTACTTGCCATTGGTTACACAGAGAGTTCCTTTGATTATGCACTCTTCACTAGTCGGACACCTAGAGGCATTACTTTACTCCTGCTCTATATGGATGATATGTTGATCTCTGGTGATGCTACTGATTCTATTCTTTCTCTGAAGCAGCACTTGCAACAGCAGTTTCAGATGAAAGATTTGGGTCATCTCCGTTATTTTCTAGGTCTTGAGGTTGCTTATGCTCAGCGAGGGTACTTAGTTTCTCAGCAGAAGTATACCTCTAATCTTATCAGTCGAGCTTGTCGTACTGATACTCGGACTGCAGCTATACCTATTGAGCTCCATCATCGGCTTTCTTCTTGCGACGGTGAGCTACTCTCAGAGCCTACTCGTTATCGACAGATAGTGGGTGCCCTTGTTTACTTGACCATCAGTTGGCCTGATATTGCTTATGTTGTTCGAGTTCTTAGTCAGTTTGCCAGTGCACCTCGGTCTACACATTATGCTGCCTTATTGAGCGTTCTTCTCTATCTTCGGGGTACCCTCACGCGTTCCCTATTTTAGTCCGCCTCATCTTCCTTGGAGCTTCGTGCTTACTCTGATTCCAATTGGGCTGGTGATTCCATTGATCGGCGGTCTACTACTGGTTTATGTGTTTTTCTAGGAGATTCTCTCATCTCTTGGAAGAGCAAGAAGCAGAAGGAGGTTGCTCTTTCCACTGCTGAGGCCTAGTATATTGCTATGTCTGCTGCTGGTTAAGAGGTTGTCTGGCTTCGTCAGCTCTTGCCTGATTTGGGTGTTTCTGTCACCAGTCCGACTCCTCTATACGGTGACAACCGGAGTGCTATTCTCATTGTTGGCAATCCGGTTTTCCATGAGCGGACGAGGCACTTCGAGATTGCTCTTCACTTTGTTCGCAGTCACTATCTTACTGGTGCTCTCTCTCTTCCTCACACTGCCTCCGTGGAGCAGACTGCTGATTTCTTCACGAAGGCGCATACCGTCTCTCGTTTTCAGTACTTGCTTTCCAAACTCTCGGTTCAGGATCCACCGTGTGTTTGAGGGGCCGTGTTAGATGAATTGTATATATGTATTGTATATGTGTATTGTATATACACTTATACCCATGTATGGGCTTCATATACCTTGTACATATATGGGGTATTCCCCTCCATTGTATCTAAGGATTCATTTTCCATTCTCCTCTTTCTGTCTCTAGTTCTAACAGTTGAAATTGGGGAAAACCCTAAAATGATTTCATAATTTAGGGTTTAGAATTGAATGGTTGATGTGCATATGTAGGTTGTGAAATTATTGAGGATTAGGGGGGGATTGATGGAATTAATGTCTATGGATTTTATTAAAGCATGTATTGTATTGTCATGAATATAATGTGTGAATGTTTGTATTAATTTCGGGAGCCTATAAATAGGGGAGATCCTACCCAATTTTCTTTGAAAATACAAACTTAATTCTCCATGATTTTATATAGCATTTGATAACTGTTAAGGAGCATGTTAGAAGCCCCCAAGTATGCTTATGATCATGTTAATTACATCTCTTAAGAAGAGTAAATTTTCATATTCTCATGCATTTAGAAGCATGTATTATGTATTAATTAAGACATCATGCTCGGAGAGCTTAATGTCCTTACTGTATTTCTATCGAGTTTAAGTTAGAGTTAAGTTAAGAATACGGTCTCCGTATTCATGATTTCCCTATTTCAATTACTAGGGAAAAGTAAAGGCAAAGGCAAGGTAAAAACAAGAGCTGCTGAAGGACCAAGCCAGCCTTAGAGCTAACTAGACTCAAGTGAGTGAGCTAGCTGTACAGTTTGTGTATTTACCATATTTTATTACAGTATTGATTTCATATTGAAAAGCATGAGTTAGAAATTTTTTTGAAAATTTCCTGAGTTTCGGAAATCATTTCATGCATATTGATAGAACCCCAGTTGGGGATAGATTCCCCTTTCAGAACTCATGCACAGTAATCAGTAACAGAAAAGAGAAATAGATACAGAAATTAATAGACTACACTTTATCGATTTACTTGCCTAAACCAGTGGTGGCTCATAGAGAGCCAGAGAGTACGGCATTAGGTTAGGAAAAGGGTGATTTATAACTTTGATTTTTATTACTAAACTATCTGTTTTAAAACCTTCCATTTATATGAAATTAAAACCTCATTTCTATACTCTTAGAGTGCCTAGTGTACGTATATAAGTATAGCCCGACGGTAGCGAGTCAGATACCGACCGAAAGGCTCAGGTATGGAATGAACCCACCTGCACCCACTCCGGTTTCGCAGTATTGAAGTAGATGTGTAGTTAGTAACTATAGTATTGTGATTATCAGATAACTCCGTATTACCCACCTCCCGGTAGCGATTAGAGATCTACCGCAGAGGCTATTGGTACAAATTACCAAGGGTAATTCCGGAATTCATTCACAGTATAAAGAAATAGATAATGAGATATGCATACATGAGATTTCTATGCATATTGACATGATTAAAGCAAATTGAAGTTAATGCATTGACCAACATCTTTAGTTGCTCAGCATTTACTTTCAGTTAGAGTATTTATTTTCAGTTATTTATATATACATAGTTTTATGCTCCAGCTTTTACACTTTTATTTGATATACGGGTATAATTCTATACCCGACAGTATTGTTCCCAAATCACTGAGCTCCAGTACCTCAGCCCCTTTTTCATGATATTTTTATACAGGCGATAGACAGGTGTCCAGGTAAAGGATTTCGTCTACTCATGAGAGTATTTGAGGAGTATCCGTAGATGGCTCTGGCACCCAGATGTATTTTATTATTATGTTGTGGTTGTATTTAGGGGAGAGTGGAACTCCTAATTTTAGAGACATATGTGTATTATGTCAATATTGTATTTGAGGATGTATTATGATTTTCTATCGTATTAGATTTCATATATGTCTTAGTTTCAGTTAGACAGCCTTAGGGGCAGGGTTCAACCCTTGACCCGGCTAGTATGACATGTGTCCCCTGAATTGGAGATGGGTGTTACATTCCAGGTGATTGCCATCGCAAGCAGTTGTCATCCCTTTCGGAGGTCCATCAAGCTCTTAGCGATCGATACTCCTCCCCACAGATGTTGTATCCTGTTGGGAGGGGCAGCAATACCCAGGAGTTGCGCATAATGCGACCATATTTCGAGTACATAGTTGCAACTGGTGAATAAATGGTTGGTGGTCTCCTCCTGTACATTAGATATATAGCAGAGCATTCTGTCTCCTTGCCAGTTTCTTTTTGCCAAGTTTTGGAGTGTGGAAAGTTTGTCTTCCAGCACTAGCCAAGCAAAGAGTTTGACCTTAAGGGGACAGCTTGTTTCCAGAAGAATGCCGGTAGGTGACTTCTCGTACCGCCATTGATTTCGAAGAGGTATAATGATTTGACTGTGAATTCCTGGTTAGGGGTGAGTCGCCACTTCCTTTCGTCCTTGAGTTGGGTCTCTCCGCTTGTAAGGTTCTCTTGTAGCCCTTGCAGCACCTCCAGGGCCCCTTATATCAGGGGTCCCGGTTTAAGAATTAGTATCCCTCCTTCCTTTAACTGTCGTGCATCCCTAATTGTGTGGTCTGGTCTAATCCACAGTGCTTGGAGCTCTGGGAATAGTCGGGAGGGGCTATGACCACCAATCAAGTTATCTTGTCATATACTGATTGATTCCCCCGTCCCTGGTGTGGTGGTCACGCTTGCCATGGTGAGATCGCGTTGCGCCGCTACCCCTTTCCAGAAATAGGAGGCCCACTTAGGTATGGGTTTATATGGGTTTACTTGTGATCTCCTAAAGTAGGCATACGTAATGATTCTGCCACATATACCGGTTTGTCCTTTCAAAAGCCATCACCACCATTTACCAAGGAGAGCCTCATTGAAAGCCTTCAGGTTCATGATTTTTCAACCTCCAAGATCTTTGGGTCTAGTCAGAGTCTCCCATTTCACAAGCCGGTATGCTTTGGAGTCGGGGTTCACACCTATCCACCGGAAGTCTCGCCTAATTCCCTCGATACGTCTGACTACCCATTTGGGTAAGGTGTACATTGACATCAGTGGTTTGGCATTGCCGAGAGGACCGAGTTCAGCATGGTGATACATCTACCTAGTGACATCAGCCTGCCTTTCCACGTTGCTAGCTTGTTCCAAACCTTCTGAATAAGTTTGTTCCAATCCTCCTTTCTGGATCGACACCCGGCTAATGGGATTCCTAGGTAATCAATTGGGAGGTGGTTCAGGCTACATCCTATAATTGCGGCCAAATCCCTTGCCTCTGCATCTGGTAGCCTGATGGGTATCAGTGTGCTCTTATTATAGTTGATTTTTAGTCCTGATATTCCTTCGAAGAGGGAGAAAATAAGTTTCACCGTTTTGAAGTCACTTTGCTTCCTTGAGTTGAGAATTAGGAGGTCATCTGCATATATCAGTACCAGGATTTGATCCTCCCTTGTTGGTCCAATCCGAAATCCCTTAAAAATGTGCCTGCGTATGGCATGTGTCACCATTGTGGTGAAGACATCAATTATAAGGATAAATATCAAGGTCGAGAGTGGGTCTTCTTGTCGCAATCCCTTTTGATGTCGCACATATCCCATAGGGGAGCCGTTGATTAGGAAGTTGGATTTTGAAGAGAGTAGGATCTTCTTGATCCAATCTATCCATCATGGTCCGAAACCCCTTGCATGCAGGATTTCGAGGAAGAACTCCCAATCCACTGAGTCGAAAGCCTTCTCGAAGTCTACTTTGAATAGCACGCTGCATTTCTTCTTCATACTATAGATGATTTCTTATGTCGCTACTATGTTGTCTTGAATACATCGCCCTTGATGAAAGCCGTTTGGTTTTCGTTAACCAGGCTTGATATGACCGCTTGCAAACGATTTGCCAAGACTGGTGATGATCTTGATATAACAACTTAGTAGGCTAATCGGGTGGTAGTCTCCACTCGAGACTATTTCGCTCTTCTTTGGGATCAAGAGAATGTGTGCCCAGTTCAGTTTCTCCAGGTCTACGGAGCCTTGGTATAGCTCTTGGAAAGTTTGCAGGTGTCTTCCTTTATGAAATTCCACCCTTGTTGGTAGAAATTCATAGGTAAGCCATCTGGTCCCGCCGTCTTTTCTGGGTTGAGTTCCTAAATTGCCCCCAAGGATTTCCTGTTTCGTGAAGGGGTTGTTGAGCTAGGCTAAGTCTGTTGGTGCCGAGTCCTGAAACATTCGAGACCAGTCAGTGCAATACCTGTTTGATCATATGCTTCCGAATAGGCCGGTGAAGTGGTATGATATTGCTTTCACGATATCGATTGTACTGTTAATGGTTTGGCTGTTGACGTTCAAGTGGTGAATCCAGTTTTTGGTCCTTCTCTGGTTGGCTATAGAGTGAAAAAATTTTGTATTTCTATCTCATTTCTTTAGCCAAGTCCCCTTTATACATCTCATACAATTATATTTGGTTAAAATTACATGGAAATACATTTTCTTTTGTCTGTGTATGAGGGATAAGGACAGTAGCATTTTTTTATTAAACCCAAAAATCACACAATTTTTCAATAATATAAAAGAACTCTTTAAATTTGTAAAAACTACGTAATTTTTATAATTATAGTTATATATATATATATATATATATATATATATATAAACAAAGTATGAGCCCATACTTCAATAGTGCATAAGATGGTGATAGAGGGGGCTAGCTGCACATGCAACCGGCCTGACCTTATCACCATCCTATATATATATATATATATATATATATATATATATATATATATGGGACCTATACTACGACCTTATCATCACAAATACTACCGCTTTTGGTAATTTACAGATGTTTTGAGAAAATCCAACTATATGGATGAAAAGAACATCGAAAAATAAACTAACATGTCAATTTTCATACAGTTTAGAAACTTGTAAGGTTTTCATCTTAAATGGTGAAATTTTGAATTGATAAGATTTCTATAAATTTTCACCCGTTAAGATGAAGACCTTACAAGTTCTCAAATTGTATGAAAATTGACATGCTAGCTATAAATTATTTTAATAAATTTTAAAATAAAAATGTAAAATAAAACTTAGACCAAAATGTGAAAAATTAATAGTTCAGTTTTCACCAAAAAACCAAAATTAACTGAAGGATAGGACTAACTATAAATCATCAAAAACTTCAGGGAAAAAACACATACAACTAATATGAGAAATACACAAGGTAACATAAAAATAATAATATAATTAAATAAATAATTAACATTTCCAGTATCATCCATGTACTGATCATCCATTCCACTTATACTCAGAAAGGAAAATAATGTGATTTCAGGGAGCTGTGAGAAAAGCATGAAGTCCATGAGACTTTCTACAGATGCATGTATATTTCATAATCAGCTTTCTTTTGCCTGTAACAACATTTTACATGAATATGAAAAATCAACTAGAAAAGCAGACCTTCATTTCATCACAAAAATCACGACCTCTCACCTTATGTACAAGTCTCATTGTTTTTCAACCTTTATGCCACACCTCAGAGAGCATCCAGTATATAAATGTGGCTTGCAACAGCAATTCCGTAGCTTATTCGGTTTGTTGAGTTAATGAGGTAATGTTTGATTACGGGCATCTAGAAAGATTTCCTCATGTCCCTGAGTTGTGCTGCAGTACCGGGATGTAACCAAATTAAAATAGAGATCATATGGATAAAATTAGTAAAACATGCTCAATTAGTCACTGTATCACCTGAGATAGCTCAATGCTGACATTCTGTAAAGACAGGTGAAAACCAAAAGGTGCAACCCAATGGAGTAGAAGAATATAAACGTTCGAGCATACCTGCAAGCCAGACTTGTCAGTGTTTGTCACATTTATAGAGCATAAAAAACAAAAACACTAGAGATGTGCTACCTTTTCATGTTTCAATAGAATTTCTTTAGGTGCCATGGAAAAATGGACAAACAAGAATATAGAGCTTAAAAAGTAAAGAAGAGGGCATTGCAAATTTTCTCTCTTCAAATAATGCCATGAAAAATAATGCAGCCATGTAATCTCATGCTCAAGGAAGTCATAGATTGAGTTACAGGGTCTCACTTTTATTGGTTTACATTTCTCTGAATTTCTTAAGAGAACCATTTCACAAAGCTGAAACCATTCAAGAAATCTTATGATTTTGGACCAAATTTACCAACTTGATCTTTATATCATTTCACTTAATTGATACCCTGAAACCTAATAAAAAAATGTAAGAGGTCTACTCTGAATTACAAACTGAATTGTAGACACTGACATAATATTGCTGAAAAAGAAACTACCCATTCCAATATCCCAACAACCATGGATCTATTTTTGTCTGTGGTTGGAGGTTGGATCCCACAATAAGCTCTTTCAAGGAATTTAACTGTTGTTTGGCTTCTACAATATAAAAGCTATTTTAATCAACGACAGAACAAAACCTGCCCTGCAAAAGCTATGATGTGAAACAATGTAGAAAGTTCTTTAAGCCAAAATACATATGGTTGAATGGAATTTTACAGACAATGTTTAAAGGATTACTTATTCTCATTTATAAAAGGAATAGTACAATAACTTCAAATTTATCAGTTTATCAAGTTGAAACCCGATGGTTCACTACTTAGTTTAACAATTTATCCGGTTATGGTAACTAGCTCTTTTTAGCCAGACCATTTGGCAGATATTAGCAGAATAACACAATTGTGTATATGATGCGACCTAGAAAGAAGATTGGAATGATCGAACATGAGACCAAAACTAATAGTATTAACAATATTAGTAGACCAAATATTGTTTTTCAAGAGATGAAGAGTCATAAAACCATACTTGTTGCCCAGAAGAAATCGGCCACTGGTGAGTGTGATTTTATCTCTAAAACCAAGTTCCTTGTATCTTTGTTCTCTTTCCTAATACATTTGCACACAAGATATTAGATATTCAACAGATAAATAACAAAACTTAAACTTATCAGACAATACAGCACAACAAAAAATAAAGCAAACAATGGAGGAATACCTAAACACTACTCGGGCATGCCGGTTAATTGCAACATCAAAAACAAAAATTAAGTGGAATATCATACAAAAGATCCAACATATTTGTCAAACTTATATATCCAACTGGTCCAAGAGGCAAACATCACATATTAAGAAAAATTCATGATATAAGTGAACAAGAAAATTTTAAATGTATTTCATATTCCTAACTTTAAGAGGTAAAAATTGAGATTTGAATCATTTTCTATTTCATAACTAGCCTTATTAGTTAATGCATTACTAAATTTTGTTCACTTCAAGCCATTGACTAGTACTTCGTTCTTTCTCCATCAAACTAACCCATTTATCAGCTCAATCATGGATTCCCATGGTGTTTAACAGAATTATTTAACCAATTTTAAGACACCTAGACAGAAACAATGTCAATTGTTTTTAGTAATAGATGCTTGACAAGCATAATTTTATTCCCCCTTTTCAATACATTTATGACTTCAATTACTTTTTGTTATCTAAAGAATCTCCTATTCCATTTGGCAAAGTTTATAACTCGTATTCTATGTTTCCCTAGCCTTCTACAACATCTATTTAGTCTTTTGAAATGAAAAAAATTTAAGTTTTCTCCTAATCATTGTATATGCTAATTACAACCTGTGAAGAACCTTACATTA
Organism: Dioscorea zingiberensis; assembly: GCA_026586065.1. Classification (NCBI taxonomy): domain Eukaryota; kingdom Viridiplantae; phylum Streptophyta; class Magnoliopsida; order Dioscoreales; family Dioscoreaceae; genus Dioscorea; species Dioscorea zingiberensis. The sequence goes on along the minus strand of CM048821.1, from coordinate 18,166,319 downwards.
TAAGATGCTAAACAATCCCCTACACTCCTGGGCTTACTAACAATTACCTGTAAACAAGGTTAATGCTAGAAATGTTTAATGTGCAACTAAAAGAAAAAAGAGTTCAGTACCTTTCTCGAGAAAGCAGCAAAAGGATTTATATCATCCTCATATATCTTCTTATACTTGGACTCAACATCTGAACTGAAACCACTCTCAATATCTTCTGTATACTGAAACAAAGGATAACATGCAAATATTCATACAAGGCCAAATGTTATAGAAAAGATATATGAAGGCACATTTTAGAGAACCAATAAAAAAAATGCATAAACTAACCTTCTTTGGTCCTCTAGAAACAATCTTTTCATGATTGTAGTCTTGTACATAACGAATCTTCCCGTAAAGCTTTACATTATCTGCTTTAGTTTTTTCAAGCTCTTCAGTTAGCACCCCTATTTTCTCCTTCAATTGTCTTACTTCCTATTATATGTTGGAATAATTAAAATTAAAAAGAACAAATCAGTATTGTGAGTGGAGAGAGAAAACCGAGAATGATTTCCAAGTAGTCTTGAAGTCATACCTCTTCTGATTCTCGTAACCGAGTTCTAAATCGATCACGCTGATTGCAGATTACCTTGAGCATAGAACTTTGGTCTTGATCAGTTGATGCGTGTCTCTGATCTGAACCCTGATTGTATGAGAAGACATCAAAAGGACAAAAGAAATTCCAATATGTTAAACAACTTGATTTCTTTGCTCATTGAATGGTTAAATAAGACGTACAACAAGAAATGAACCTTAAAATAAGTTGCAAGGGGAATTCATGGATAGAAAAATGTCTAGTCATCAAACTAATCCCAGAATAGCAGTCTTCAGATCTAAACCAAGCCAAAGTTTAAAAAATCTTCTATGGATCAAATCTGAGATTAAGCCTGATATTCAAGGAATCAGTTATGTTCAAATTGATTTAAAAATCACTAGTTTCATTTCGTAAAATTAATATGGAACAAAGGCAACACCATAGTTCTGCCATATATAACTCTCATACGAAAATAAATTCGGTCACAAGGAATATATCAGTGCTTAACAGTTCTTATTCAACTTTATTTTACCACAATATATCCGATCATCCTCCTAGTTATCTATGTCTGGAAATAGTGTGGTCCCTTGAGAGGCAGAGATCACTGTATTTGGACAGCTGAATTGCACTCCCACTCCCACTAATGATCTTTTTTTATTTGTCTTCTTCTATTAACTACAACTCACCAAAATCATATATTGACTCAAATGTGTTCGGGCAATTTCAGAACTGACTACTGCCCATAAGACTTTAGGCTTATTTAGGCCAAGGAAAAAAGAAGCTTGGCATCTCCATAAAGTACAAACCAACCTATTTAATGAACATGAAATATGAGTAGGACAGGCCCACAGAACAAAGGAAACGAACAAGCATGCTGTTGTAAAGATATTCAGGAAATGATCAAGTTTCCATGTCTAAAACAAAATCATACAAATAAAGATTTCAAAATCACACTTCAGAATGGAAGGTCAATGATAGCAGGAGTCTTTCGTCAATAACTAGACAAGAGAGAGACAAGATTTAAAGATAAAAGGTAATTTACGGAAGAATCAAATGAAAATTACCCCAGGTACTTCAGTTGCACCAATATCTTGAAGATCCCAATCATTCAAAACCGAACCTTTCCGTTCATTGGAGCTGTAACCCTGTGTCAAAGACAAGGAAATCAAGGGAAAAAAGTTGGTGATGCAATCTGAGAATTATAAAAATGTTAATGAAAACAAGCAATGGTATGACAGCACAAAATGTAGTGGAGTTGTTGAAAGTAAACCTGAGGTATATTTAAGTAATGATAAATACCATGTAAGAAGTAAAGGACTCATTGATGTTTACAGTGCATAAGGATGAACTAAACACTTTGACATATTAAGTATTTTTCTCTTTGTATGACACCGAACCTTTAATATATCATCCTCAAGCTTTATAATCAACCCTTGCTGTTCGTTAACCTTTGCAGTTAGCTCTGCAATCTTGGCTTCAGCTGTTTCAAGCATGCTCGATTTTTCTGAAAGTTTAACCTTGACAAGAAAAACATTGATAAGAGTGACTAATAATCTATTAATAGATGAGGCATCAATTACACAGAATGAGGTGAAATATTCTAAAAACTGTTTGCAGGTAATTGTAAATATTGGGTATAAATCACTCCTGTTACTCTTACATGGAGTTTGCTGATTATTGATTAGACACAGAAAATCAGAGTAGATTCATATGCCAAAGCCAAGTCAAACCTTCAATTGTGTCAGTTCATGTTCCATTTTCCGATTTTTGTCTAATAGGAGGGACTCCAGCTTGCTCATTTCCTCTTCATTTGTAGCCAGTTCCCAGTCTTCGGCCTCAATTGAATTATATCCAACAGCCTATAGAAAGAAGAGTGAATACCTTCCCCAAAAAAGAAAAGAGGAGCATATACTTTAGTGAGCACAAAGATAGATGGCTCTTTGAGAAAGAATTCATGAGGACCAGAAGCAAGCACACGTATCATGTTTGTCACAAGGTTAGTTATATAGTGCCATACAGTGATCTACATTACAAATTTTAAAGACAAAAATTTATCAAGGAAAAGGGCAAAAGTCATCCTGATGCTATAGAAAATGGAGTCACAATAATATTCCATTCAGAAAAAAGAGGGGGAAACGAGCACAAAAGACAAATTCATCGATCAAGTACAAGAATTTCTAAGATAAATTTCTTATGAGATATGAGAAAATATCTTGCCCTATCGCAAACAAAGATTATTGACAAGCAACCTTACTGATATAAAACAGTCAGCCCTTGATGTTCAAAATAAATCAAAATTGGAAATAGATATTCCCAAATTAAAAATCATAAGGTTTAGTACATAGTACATACCATAAATTATTTAAAACCACAGACTTAACACAAACAATTAGCCAATATTGTTGAGGATGGACCAGAGTCTAGTATATGGCAAAAGATAGAAGTAAAAGCACCTGCAAGATTTTGACTTTTTTTCGAAGATCATCAACAAGTTTTGCAGTTGGTCGTTCTTGAAGTTCCTTTTTGATTGACATTATAGCAGCATCCTGTATTCAAAGAAATGAAGTGAACATTTAGTGGCAAGCTAGATGACCTGGTGTTCTATAAACAACATAATGAAAAGATAATGCACTCAATTTGGAATGTACCCAAGCATTGAGTTGTGCATAAATTTCATAATAGGTCAATGTATCGAAGTGCTAAAATCTGGAACCATCAGGTTCCAGAAGAGAAGAGGATTCCAGGAACATTCAAAAAGTTTCATTGCACAAGAAACAGATATCCAGTAGCAAACATAGAGAGTACCACTAGGGAAAAACCTTTTCATTTAGTAATGCATTTAATTTCTTGATCTCATTCATATGTTGTTCTCTCTCATTAGACAAAGTGGTCTCCACGTTACGAAGTTCTGTGTTCAACTCAGATATTAACTTCTCCTTTGCATTCAAAGAATTTTCAAGCATATCACTTGACTCCTGATAGTCACTGCAAAAGAAAATACTGACATTATTATTTCAGAAAGAGTAAAAGATTCAGAAATCCCAAGTCAAGCATAATAATATATTGTCTAAAATAAAGATGTCACAGAAGTGAAACTGATCGGAGCTAATGGGAAGCTGACAAGTGATGAAATCAAACTTTTAGAGGATCCCATACAACATCAAAAAACAATGGTAAAATCAATCCTCCATTCTCAAAAGCTTAATATTGTAAAAGGTTCTTAAAAGCACTGGAGCAGGTTCAAGGCAGTCCAAGGTTACCAAGATAGATGGTGTAAGGTAAGTCCAATAGCAAGCACCTTGCTCCAAATTACAACTCATTATGTATGTCCGGACTTGGTATTTCTATGCAATGGCAGGTAATGACCTGCTTTGGCTTCAGACCAACATCAAAGGGACCATGACAACCAAAATTGTCATATCAGTAACTAACATTGCAAGTGATCCTGCAAACAGTACAAATTCAAATCCAACTGTAATTGACTGAGGCCATCATTTTGATGAACCACCCATACACTACTAATTAGGAAAGAACAAGTACCTAATGGAATCATTAGATGGCGCAAAGCAAAAATTGGCATGGAGATAGAAGTCTAGCTCATCAATATGAATGAGACTGATTCGGATTCGGTATTGGCTTCCATAACATATTTCAGATAGATAGGAGAAAATTATCCTAATCCTAAAATATATTTCAACTTTACCTAGAAAGCATTAAATAAAAAACTGAATGGAAGCTAATGAAATCACCAACAACACACTTTAAATACGATTTTCCACTCATGAATATACGCCCATACCAAGATAGTGAAGCTTTTCTTGTGGATGTATCAAATGCTATAAGCTTGGTAACTCATTTAGTTTAGATGTAAAATTTACACAAATGTCATGTGGATGTAACAAAGTTAAAAGCATTTGGCAAACACAAAATACTTATCTGAGACCATGACACAAATGGTCATAAAGTCGAGAAATTTAGCGGTAGAATAATATATACGATGACTAATTCATACTACACATTCTTCCCAGGAACTGTGACTTCCTATTTTCTAAATTTTGCAAATTATGCATTAAAACAGAAACCTGGCCCCATAGCTCATTATAATGTAATCTACAAGCTATCCTATAACATGTTGATCAAAATAGGTAACTTAAAAATTAAGTTAATAAGAAAAGAGAACAATCGGATTTTTATTGCAATAAATTTAGACTAAACAATATACTGATATGCAGAAATAAAATAACAACTCAGAAATATAATTAAAAAAAATGTTACCTATCTCAACTTACCATGGAAATAATAGTTGGCACAACTCGACAATTCAAATTTAATTACACATTACAGCTAAATAGGTTTCTTTATGACAACACAAAGAGAAGTATGTCTCACAAAATGTTTCTGCTTTAGCTTCCCAATAATAGGTACAACATATGCATAAGATAGTGAAGACTAAACTAAAGAAGATCCTTTTCGCCAGCAAATATCCCACAACAAAAATAATGTGCTTTTCTTCAATACATATGAGATCAATTTCAAAATAATTTCGGATGTTTCATATCTTCATTGAATCTATTTTATGCTGATGGTATATTTTGTGACAGATATGAGTTATTGAGCAATGTCGTTGTTCAAGTCCATGAGCACAGTTACAAAAGCAACTCAAGAAGGAAAGTTCAGAATTTGAAAATGTCAACCATGAAGCATGTTCATATATAAAAAATGAAAAGGAGACATTACCCTAATATGGCAAAAAAAAAAGAGAAACCTTTGATAAATGGCCTATAAACAATTCACTAGAAATCTTACGTTTTGCCATTTCCATCATCTTCATTTGTCGACTGCAATTGTGAATGCAGAAGGCCCTTCAAGAAAATTCCATAATAGATGAGCAAGTAGTTCAATGACATAATTACAAAAGTACTATATAATTGAATACCTTTTCCCTCTCAAGACTAATCAGACGAGACTGTGCCAATTCCACCTCATTAGTAAGAAGATTGACCTCAGCTTGCTTCGCAGCTCTCTCCTCCTCTGATATTGTCAAAATGGCTTCATGAGACTTTGTAAAATATACAAGAGCATAAGGTATAATATTTCTAGATTTACAAAAAACCATTTTTCTGCCAGTACATTGCTAATGTGAAGTATGATTGCTGAAAAACCACATATCATAAGCATAGGACCTATCTTTTGCACAGCAGGACTATATCGATATAGTACAACACATTCACATGCCTGTATTGCTTGCATCTACATAAGATAGCTCAAGGATAGAGATGGGCACAAAATGTTGGACTCTTTTGAAATGAAAAGCTGAAATTATTGGCATGATTTGTTTGTTCATGTGGGTTAATATGTTTTTAGCATGTATTTCTTGAGATTTTGCTACATTTATTAAAAATATTAATATTAAGAAAAAAAAAACAACACAAATGGGTTATAAAAAGAGTCATCAACATAGATGCATCGACATAGAAATCCACAAGGACATCAGGCCAATGATTAGTATCTCACAATCGCATTGAACAGATTTAATCACATATTATCTGCATGAAATAAGACTTAATAGCACAAGTACAAATGCTGATGAAATAATAAAGCATAAAAGAGAAATGAATTGATTGATGTTAATGCACCAGCATGGTGCGAGAAACCAGGTTCTCATGCATGTACAATGCCAGTCAACATGGCAACATATGAAAAGAGCTTTAAGTTCAAACATTGGCATAAGTCCAAGAAAAGACAAACCTAAAGTATTTCAATTTAGGTTGCATAGGCAATTTACCAGATTGAGCACGGAATTGGAACAATTGGTTTTGGGCAGATTCATGTAATTTCTGCATATTCATAACACTCTCCTTAGCTTGACGTAATTGATCCTGCAACAAAAGCTCCCTTGAATAGGAAAATGAAATGTTAAAAGTTCAGATATTAGGCAACCGATACCAACTCCTAGATCAGAAAAATAAGATAAAATTATGATTCCATGTCAAACCTCCCATCTATAACACTTTACAGATTCCGGACATGACTTAAAACTAATTTTCCAAATTATAATTGAATAAATATATTTCTTGTAATTTCAAAATATGAATGTAGAATACCTTTCTTTAAGGACTTCCAGAGTTTTCTGATTTTCTTCAGCCATGCTTCGTTGTTTCATCTCAACAAGCTCCCTAACTTTTTCCTCCATCTGAATACTCAAAAATTAAAAATAATAATAAATAAATAAATCAAGAATCAATAATGTAAAAGATCATAAATTCATGTTAGTATAAGGTTAATAATGAATGCTAGCCTGAATAGTAACTGAACAATTTATCCCGTCAAACTGATGCTTAAAGATAATCCCCCAAAGAAATGCATAAAGCGAACTAAGCAATCACTTATAAGCCTAACTCATCAAAATTGATAGATACATAAATGAATGCTAATGCTATTTACCAAGCATTCACTGGCCAGACTATTTATTTGTTTCAGGCTTTTTGTGTATTAACTAAGCTTTACTTTATTTTCTAAATTAGTAAGTACAAAATTCTTTGTACAGTTACTGCCAATGTTGTCATAAATTATCCACATGCTTCTGTTTAAATCTATCTATTTTACCTGATCAGCAAATCTAATCAGTAAAATCTGTCAGTGTGAGTCATATTGGATCCGGGTTCGGGTTCATTAACGGATCCGGGTTAACGGATCCAGTTTATAAGGGTTGTATATATATACATGTTTTATTTGTTAAGCTTGATAATACAACAAGAGGAGCAGCAGCCACCTCTCTTCTCATTGTTTCCATCTCCATTCATCTCCGGACATCTCCGGTCATCTTCTTCACTTGACTTGGTATCAGAGCAACGATCTCCGGCGAGCCTCCATGGTGTTGCCGTTGGTACTGTTCCGCTGTTACTAAGGTGCGTCGGCTTCGTCTCCTTCCAAGACCGCTGCCCACCCCCACCAGTTGGCTTCATCTCCCTTCAAGACCGCCACCCTTCTCTCGGCTTCGTCTATGTCCCAACCCGTCGGCTTCAAAGACCACCACTCGTCAGCTCCAAGTTCTTCTCCGGCCTATTGCTTTAACCGCAAGTCTCTGTAGCTGCGTTGCTGCTCTGGCTTGCTGCTCCATCGTCGCTGCTCCGGCTAATATCAGTTTGCTATCGGCTTCGTCGTCCTCACAGAACGACCGTCGTCCAGCTTTGTCTCCTTCCAAGGCTGCCGCTTCTCTCTCCGGTGACGAGTGACGAGCTCTCCGACTGTGCGTGCTTCTCCGGTGAAGCATTTGGGATTGGGTCAGTAGCTTGTAATCCCAACAAAGGGATGAGCACTGAGCTCCGATGTTGGACGAGCACTACGTTGTCCTTCTCCGGCTATCACAGCTGAAGCTGTGTTGTCTTGGGGTTTCTTTCAGTGAGTTGTCACATCAAGTTGCAGCTGCTTCAGTGTGTGGTCAACATCATTGCTTTGGAAATTAAACTCCACGTGCTTTTGTGCTTCTACTGGAGTGTTGTGGCTGCAGTGAAGAAAAAGAAGCAAACCAAGCAAATGCTTCTGGTCAACATCAGCCTTTAGTCAACATCATTGCTTTGAAATTCACAATCCACATTGCTTTGGTCAACATCACCTTTCAACTCCACGTTGCTTTGGAAATTAAACAAAGCACTTGAAGCTATATAAGTTTCAAGTTGAGAAATTCAACTTTCTTTACAAGTTCAGCTGAACTTTGGACCAATAATCACCCAAAAAAAAAGGAATCATCTTGGAAGCTTCCTATTGCTAAATTTAAAAAAAAAAAAAAAAAGGGGAGGGGGGTATATACTTTAGTGGCTTTTTACTCATCAAGTTGTGACTATTCATCTCAAGAGTTTCAACTACACTTGATTTAGTACACTCTACATATTGTTATGATGGGTGAAAATTCCAAGTTTGAGGCCTCAAAGTTCGAAATTTTTGTCAAAGATGGTGGATCTGTTGGAGGTCTCAAACTCAATGGGGAAAATTATCGAACATGGAAGAATGTCATATCAGCTACCCTTCGTGGAATGCACCTACTCGGGCATGTGACAGGAACCACAAAGGCTCCTAGTGCAAAAGAAGCCGAGGCATGTGCCAAATGGGGCGATAGTGATGGACTCGTCATGGGGATACTATTCAGAGCCGTGATTGATGAAGTGTTGCAGCTGGTGGACCAATGTGCAACTGTTGAAGCAATCTGGAAGACACTAGCAGATCTTTATGCCAATGAGTCTGATTTTATACAGGTTGATGAGCTAATGTGCAAGGCTACAGAACTAAGACAGAATGGACAATCAGTGTCTGTGTTCTACACCAAATTAAAGAATATATGGGCTGAGATTGACCAAAAGCGCCCTTGCATGATTGAAGATTCAAAGGCACTTACATGGTACCAGAAAGAAAAGGAGCTTGAGCGGGTCCATGTATTCTTGAGGGGGCTTGATGCAAAGCATAATAGTGCTAAAGGTGAGCTGCTTCGCATCCCAAAACCTCCTAGCTTAACTATGGCTTTTACCTATATTCGTAAGGATGAGTCACAACAAGAAAGTCTTAATCAAGCACAAGTTGAAGTCTCATGCCTAGCGGTCTAAGCAAAGACACCAGCTCCCCCTCTTCAACTGCAAGACTCCCTGCCTCCCTATCAGTGAGGGCCTTCACTTGGGGTTCCTCACCGTCCTCGTCCTCAGTGTTCTTACTGCTATGATGTTGGGCATACTAGAGAGACATGTTGGAAATTGCACCCACATCTCAGGCCCAAGAAGCAGGGGTATCGTCATAAGGCGAAAGCAGCAGCTGTTCAGCTAGTCTAGGAACCAGATTTCTTTGGCATTAGTGCACAAGATCATTCTACATCAGGAGGGCATCCTTCTATCGCCTCTATTGCTGGTCGTGGTTAAATTGGTATGGCCTTACAAGTTTCAAATTTTGTTGGTTTTGACTGTTAAATCATTGATTCGAGTGCATCTAATCACATGACTTATGATAAAACTTACTTTACCAAACTATCTCCTCCACCTGTATCTTATGTTACAAATGCCAATGGTGAAGCTTTTCCAGTGTTAGGAATAGGGTCAATTCGCGTTACACCATCTTTAGAACTTCATAATGTATTATATGGGCCTTCCCTGTCTCACCACTTGATATCCGTCCCACAATTGAATACCGAGCCTAAGTATTCTGTAACCTTTTTCCCTGTGTCTGTAATTTTTCAGGATCTTATCACTAGGGAGATAATCGGTCGGGGGTATATGAGGAGCAGACTATTCCATCTGGATCTGACATACGCAGGCGAGAAACCAGGAGCACCGTCCCGCACTGCTTTGACTTTGAGTTCTGATCAACTAAGTGATGTTTGGTTGTGACATCGTCGTTTAGGGCATCCATCTTTTAGTCTTATGAAAAAAAACCATGCCTACCTTGTTCATTGGTGTGGATGAGTCTACCTTGCATTGTGAAACTTGTATTTTGGCCAAAAGTCATCGTGCTACCTATTCTCCAAGTATTTCCAATAGAACTAGCATTCATTTTGAACTTATTCATTCTGATGTTTGGGGTCCTTCTTGCGAGCCCACTGTTTCGGGTATGCGATATTTTGTCTTATTCATTGATGATTGTACACGATTATCATAGGTAGCGCTCCTTAAAACTAAAGATGAAGTTTTCCCTGCTTTTCAAGCATTTCATACTCTTGTTCAAACACAGTATAATAGCCCTATTCGGGTTTTGCGCTCTGACAATGGGGGAGAATATGTCAATCATGCTTTTCAGGAGTTTTTCACAACATATGGGATCATTCCCCAAACTATGTGTCCACAGACACCTGAATAGACCGGTGCGTCCGAAAGGAAAAATCGTCACCTACTTGATATGACTCGCTCCATTCTCTTCAGTGCTCATATGCCTAAGTATCTTTGGGGTGATGCGGTAGAAGCCTCTGCTTACCTTATCAATCGTCTACCATCCAGTGTCCTTCAAGGCCAAATTCCCTTTGAGGTTCTTGCATCTCATGTTTCTATTCCGTCATTTCATAATCTTCCTACTCGTGTTTTTGGTTGTGTTGCTTTTGTTTACGTTCCCAAGAACCAGAGGACTAAGTTGGATGCCCGGGCCATCAAGTGTGTGTTTGTTGGCTATGGCAGATCTCAAAAAGGGTACAAGTGTTTTCATCCCCCTACTAGGAAATACTATGTTATCATGGACGTTACCTTTTTTGAACATATGAGATATTTTACCTCCCCTGACACTGCTCTTCAGGGGAAGAATTCTTATTTTGAAGATCTGTATCATGGTGAGGAAGAGACAGACTCAGTTGACATTCTCAGTCTTCCCACTTGTCCAGTTGAAGATGTAGTTGAAGATGCAGTTGAAGGAGCTGAAGACACATCTGCTCCTCCCTCAGTTATAACTCTTACCCCCAACTCATACCTCCTCCCTGGTACGGAAGAAGATCACTCATCCGAGGTATGTCCACTTACTAGTCCTAGTCGTAATGATCAGTATATTTTGCCAAATAGGTCTACTTGTGGTCAACCCCAAAAAAGGTATGAACCCACTGTTCATGCAAAGTCAAAGTACCCAGTAGCCAATTACATATCCACTAAGAGGTTACCTAAGTCATATGCATCATTTGTGAATCATATATCTGCTGTATCAGTACCTAACAAAGTACAGGATACATTGGGAGATCCAAAGTGGAGGAAGGCAATGGAGGAAGAAATGGGGGCCTTGCAAAAGAATGATACTTGGCAGCTGGTACCTCTACCACGAGGGAAAAAAGCTATAGGTTGTCGCTGGGTGTTTACAGTGAAATATAATGTTGATGGTTCCGTGAATAGATATAAGGCACGACTTGTTGCAAAAGGTTTTACCCAAACCTATGGCGTTGATTATGAAGAAACTTTTGCGTCTGTGGCTAAGATGAACACCATTCGAGTACTGTTCTTATTTGTTGCAAGTCTCAAGTGGCCACTCCGACAGTTTGATGTCAAGAATGCATTCCTTCATGGAGAATTAGCTGAGGAGGTGTACATGAGTCTTCCACCCGGGTATATAGCTGCTTCTCATGGTGAATTTGTATGCAAATTGAGGAAATCCGTATATAGTCTCAAATAGTCGCCACGTACTTGGTTTGGAAGGTTCTCCCAGTTCATGCACCAAATTGGTTACAGACAGAGCAACTCAGATCATACCTTGTTTCTCTTGCACCAACAAGGAAAGGTAACAGCTCTAATCATCTATGTAGATGATATGATAATCACTGGAAATAATTATATTGAGATAGATAGACTGCACAAACAACTAGCCTCTGAGTTTGAGATGAAGGACTTAGGGAAACTCAAGTATTTCCTAGGAATTAAGGTGGCCAGGGGGAGAGAAGGGATCTACCTGTACCAGAGAAAGTATGTTCTTGACTTGCTGACAGAGACAAGTATGTTGGATTGCAAACCTATTGATACTCCTATTGAAAGCGTAACCATTGTTTGGGCCGAGTATCCTGACCAAGTACCTCTTGACAGAGCATCGCTATCAATGGTTAGTTGGAAACTTGATTTATTTGGCCCATACTAGACCGGATGTTGCATATGCGATAAGTGTAGTAAGTCGGTTCATACCTGACAACCCAAGTGTGAGTCACATGGATGCTGTTGTACGAATTTTAAGATATTTGAAGTCAGTACCAGGAAGGGGAATCTTGTTTTCCAAACATAACAAGATTCTGGAAGTTTGTGGCTTCACAGATGCAGATTGGGCTGGAAGTATTACCGATAGGAGGTCGACATCAGGTTACTTCACTTTTGTAGGAGGTAACTTGGTTACATGGAAGAACAAAGAAACAGAAGATTGTAACACGATCAAGTGCCGAGGTTAAGTATAGAGGTATGGCTCATGGAGTGTGTGAATTGTTGTGGCTGAGGAACCTGTTATGTGATTTGGGTTTTGAACCCAAAGATACTATGCAACTGTATTGTGACAATAAAGCCGCCATTGATATATCACGAAATCCAATGCAACATGACCGTACCAAGCACGTGAAGGTTGATCGTCACTTTATATAAGAGAAGTTAGACGCCAAGATTATCAACTTTCCCTTTGTTCCCACTGAAGATCAACTTACAGATATACTTATAAAGGAAGTCTCGAAGAAGGCATTTTATGACTCACTAAGCAAGTTGGGCATGGTTGATATATATGCTCCAACTTGAGGGGGAGCGTCAGTATGAGTCATATTGGATCCGGGTTCGGGTTCATTAACAGATCCGGGTTAACGGATCCGGTTTATAAGAGTTGTATATATATACATGTTTTTAGGGTTTTGTATTTGTTAAGCTTGATAATACAACAAGAGGAGGAGCAACCACCTCTCTTCTCATTGTTTCCATCTCCGGTCATCTTCTTCATTTAGGGATGGCAACCCCCGACCCGATCCATTGTTTCCGACCCGATCCGCCCCGATCCGCCCCGAAAAATACGGGGCGGGGCGGGGCGTGGTAAAGGTCCTTTAAAATCCGCCCCGCCCCGCCCCGCTAAAAAAATACAAAAATACCCTTATATATATATTAGATTATATAGTTTTAGGGTTTATAAATTATAATGAAGTTTTGTTTGAAGTCTTTGAAATTTAGCATTTGCTTCCCATATCTCTCAAGTTTGTATATCAAAATGCTTTTTACATTACAGTTAAGTTTATTTTATTTGAGTTTAATCGGTAAACTTCTCTTCATTCTATGGTCTAAATGCAGTATTGGTGCCCCGCTTCTCGGCCCGCGGCCTCAAGGCCCCGCCTCGCATTATCATTGTGGGTGGGGCGGTGGCAGAGGCCCGCCCCGCCCCATTGCCATCCCTATCTTCATTTGACTGAAGGAGCAGAATTTTAAGTAAAGAACCTTTATCAAGGAAAATGATGAAAAATCAAAAGGGGACAAACATTAACGTCAGATGATAGGCAAACACCTGATAAGGACCCACAAATCTACCAGATAATATTAATCCTCCTACATCACAAGCAATCACATGGTAAAAAGCAATGGAGACTCATTGTTCAGTGAATGGCCGCCATTAGTCACTTGTCATGACATGGGTATTATATTTTCCTATTTACACCTTCATTAAGTAATGGAGACAACAGAGGCTAAAACCATAAAGATTAAAAAGTCACACCTTACGAAGAATTTCTACTAGAAACAATTAAGCAGATGAATTACTGTAAATTCAATAAAGTGTTAAAGGAAACAAAGGCAGAGTAGACCCTAACATTTTAATTAACAAGAAAATTAATACAGAATATGCATACATAAAGGGATCAGGCATTCAACCATCATTCGCTCACATTAAGCATAGAAAAGAACAAAGTGACACCAGCTTATATATTGGCAACGAGAAGATTCTAAAAGTTGCTAACCTGTTGCTCTAGTTGCCTGTTCCGCTCTTCAAGTCTTCGTATTGTAGCTTGTTGATTCTTTAGATGAGTAGCTTCAGTCCGGTACTCTTCAAGTTCAAGCTTCATCTTCCGATTTTCAGACTCAAGTTCAGTTAGCTTAAAATCTTGTTCCTACATTTTGAAAATTAAAAACCAGTAAAGAAACCAAACAAATGAACTAAAGGATAATTGCTAAGCACACCAAAGACAAGCAATTTAATACATACAAAAACAACATTGAGTAATACAGTTATCAGTTGTGGAAAGGAGCATACAATAGGGAGAGAAGAATTGTTTTTAAGATAATAGCAATTCTTACTAGTTGCTACTCACAGCGATAGAAGCAAGAGCTGGATAAGGATCTGGAGCTTCATAAATCTTTTGGTAGATGTTAAGGAAAGCATTTTCACCAAATTTTGCTCTCTTTGTTAGATTATCAACTTCTTCTTGATAGCCCTTCAGTAAAGAGTTGAACAAATTCAGCTTCTCTTCTGCAGATGCTTTCTTGAAATCTGTTCAAATGAGGATGTATAAACTTGGTGCCCAGTTATTCAAAGCACAGGAGAATGGAAACAGTGAAAAAATATTTTAGATTTCGGTATGGCTTTAGGAGGAGTGATATACTAGTAGCATATGGGGTGAGGGCTCCCTCCATTTTGCTGTTTCCTACACATGGATGCACTACCTAACAGATTGTCAATGTCTCGTCCAACTTTGATTGAAATCAACAGATGGACCAAGCATCCAACCAACTAAATGGCAATCAAAGCAGGAATGATTCTCAATGCCTAGAATGACGTGGAAATTGTGTTTCCAATGAGCAGCAAAGGTAATCCAAATCTTAGATTTATGTTGGGCCAGGCATATATATTGGAGGATATGAAATGTACCTCGGGTACTCTCTGCAAGTTTTCGCCTGTTCTTCTGGCTACTTTCCTGGTTTTCAGCAATTTTAAGTCCTTGCTCATCAAGACCGCTTCTTTCTTTTTCCAAGTCAAAATCTGTCAAAGAAAGAAAATGAATTATGATTTTAAACTCAGTTTTTTTATTAAATGCTTTTGATTCACAAACCAGCACTTATCACTTATACTAGCAGTGCCCATGTTTGTATGTAGACTCTGTACAACAACAAAGTGCATTCAAGCAACATTTAAAATCCACAGAGAAATAAAGACACATACTTCAGGAAATTTCAACAAGACCGCTACAAGCTTCAAGAGCAAACATGCATCAAAATTTAATGGGCATGTAATAAAGGAACCAGAAAAGTGCTAAAAATGCATTTTGGCAGGAAAGTCTAGCAGATTAATAGTAAATTCACAAGGCTAAAACAGAACATGGCACTATTGACATAGGATCTGATAGATTCCTCTTCACTTCATCTATTCCCTATTGTCAAAAGACATGTCTTAAATTTTCTATCAGGCAATGGCCACAACTAGATAGTGACCATAAGCCAATTAAACGTACCAATAATTGGCTTAATCATACAAAGTTAAAATCACACTGTCAACCAAAACACTTGGAAAAAGAACTCCAGTCTCATCCAGCAGCAACCTTCAAATTCCTCATTAGTTGCAGGAGAAAATAAACCCAACAGCAAAGGCATTTTTTATAAATGGACTGGAAGAATTACATCCAAAGAAAAATGCAGAACCATTCTACTCAAGGTTAACAATAACAAGGTCATTAATTAAGTTATTGATTCCTCTGATCCCCAATCAACCAAACACGCAACGTTTCAACAGATCCCCAACAGTAATTTCCCAAGTAACGCGTTGCCAATTCAAACAATTTCTAATCAATAAAACGAAATCTACGACCTAATAACATGAGAAACCAACGGAATATAAAAGAATCAAGCGATTCCCAATAGGGAGGTTGGGTTGATCCGTGAGTACCTCTCCAGAAGCTGGAGACGACGGCGATGGGAGGCGCGGAGCCAGCCTTGTCGCGCTCGGAAGCGGCCTGGGGAGGCTCCATGGATCGAAGGGCAATGGATCTGAAGGCCTCGTCAATGGCGAAGAGAATAGAGATGGATCTATTTGTGGGGTTTGCTTAGAAGCGGGGAAGGTAATGGCTTCGAGATCACGCTCACGACGGTTGAATGAACGAATAGCGATCTCGCTAATAAGAAGGAACTGGGCTCGTGGGCGGGCCTGACACGTTGCGGATCCAAACCGGACTCGGGTTTGATGACTCGGATCAAGCCGAACCCGACTTGCTTTTATAAGAGCACTTCCACCCCTCCCCCTCAATTGCCCGGGCAAGAATTGCCCGGGCAATTCAAGAATTGCCTTGGCAATCCACTCAACCAAAAAAATTCATACACCCCAAACCTTCAATTGCCCGGGCAATCACTATTCATATATATATATTTTTTATATTTTTAATTGATTAAATGATAGTTTTTATTTATAATTAATGTCTTATTTGTATTATAATTAAGGACATTAATTAAAACAAAACTAGTATATTAATTAAAATGAAAATATATTAATTATATAATTGTAATGAAGTATATGAATTAAATTTGATAATCTAAAAATAGGAAGATATCTAAAATATGTGGCCAAAAATATTTAATTATCTACTAATTATCCATATATAAAAAATTATCTACTAATTATCCATATCTAAACAAATTCATAAATTTAAGATGAAAAAATTAAAAAATTAAAAAATTAAAAAATAGAAGAATTTTTTAAAAAACTAATGCATAACAATTTTATAAATATAAACAGATTTTATAATATATATATATATATATATATATATATATATATATATATATATATACCATAAAAAACTTTATCCATTGTTTAATTTTTTAAAAAATAATTCATGTTGTATATTCTAATTTAACTAATCCTTATTTTTTTAAAAAAAATCACACATGATTTAAAAAAATCACTAATCTAATACTCCATATATAACAATCTCCTAATCTAACTAATTAGTATTTAAAAAAACAATTTTATAAATAATAAAAATAAAAAATCGTGGGCCCTACACCATCCATGGAAGCTTTTTGCATTAAAAAAAATTTTTTTTTAAAAAAAAACAACATGGGCCCACCACTTGCTGCGGCAAGGTTGCTGCCCGGGCGCTTAACCGGGCGTGGGCCCCATGTTGTGCAATTAACGCCGCAATGGGCGCTGACGTTAATTCCGCAAGGGGCGATTTTCGCCCCTTGCCTGCACTTCCACCCGCGCGGTAGAAGTGCTCTAAGGGTGTGAGCCATGTGGTTGGTTGCGCTGATTTTTGTTTTTGTTTTCATGTTCTCTGTTTTCTCATTTCCGTTTCCATTTTCATCTTCATGTTTGTTTTCTTGTTTTTCTTTGCAACTGGTCTTTGGGCATGTTTGGTTTTTAGGGGCTATTTGGAAATCATCGAGCTGATGGTGTTAGCAAAAATTAATTAACTTTAATGTTTAATCCTAATTCAATCCAAACACCATTCAACCACTACAAAAAAATGTTACATTTACTCGGGCCAACATAAGTGTGAGTAAAAATAGTAACAAGCATGAGTACATATCAAAATAATTTTGCTCACGAAAAAAAACTTTATACCATCACTAAAAATGTCATGACTAAAAGGGGGCGACGATATAGCCATATTGTGACGGAAAGTTTCCGTGAGTATAGGTTTTTAGGTTTTACTCACGCTTGTACATGCGTGACTAAAAATAGTGATTATTATTGTTGTTTTATTTTTACTTATAGATATTATTCGTGAGTAAAAATAGTGATTATTATTTTTCTTTATTTTTTACTCATGGATATTATACATGTGTAAAAATAAATATTATATATTCTTTCTTTATACTCATGGATTTTATTCATGAGTAAAAACAAATATTATTACTTCCATTTTATTTTTACTCATGAATATTATGAATGAGTAAAAACATAAATTATTATTTAAATCTAGTTTTTCATTCTCAAGTACAAATCAATTCAAAGCTGCCAAACAGGAAACATGGATGATATTAAGTCACAACTGCAAATCAGTTAAAAGATGGGTGCACGGGAAATCGCAATTCACATTAAAAATAAATTAATATCCATGTGTTACAAACAATACAATGAAATCCAAAAAAGCCATCCAAAACTTAAACACAAAGACAATCCAATGGATTAAATTCAACTTGAATAGGTCATGCTCCATGGCAAATGTAATCAGTAGCAATGAATATACCATAAAGTTGTACCAAAAAAAAAAATGAATATATCATAAAGATCTTCATCAAATAATGAAATCTGTATTGTAAGATGGCAATGGTGTGTATAATCACCCTCAACATCCAAACAAAGACTGCAGAAAATTGCCCAAGCTCTGATGCATTGGCCCTCCACCAGAGGCTCTAACACGAATATGCTTAGTCATTTCGATGACCAAAGATAGGCGATCAAGAGTTGCTTCATCTATGTCGCCCATCTAAAGATGAAATAATTGAACATAAGAAAGCCAGTAAGCAACTCCTGGTAGCAAGGATGGAACCAGGACTCATTGGTAGGGGGGCTGAGTGCAAAACGTAAAAAAAAAAATTCATCCAACATAACAATTGTTTCCAATATAAAATAGTACGACAATATAGTTTGGATTAAAACAACCACAATTTCAATACACATATCGAAAAAAAACATAAAACATTTATCTATGCACACTTGAACTAGAACTACCGCCTGTGCGGGTGCCGGATGTGTGATCCATGCGACTAAGAGGAGGTAACTGCATACGACTAGTTTGCATTTTCTGAAAACGCTGCAAAATCGCCTCATTGTCGATAGTTGCAAAAACCTCCTTCTCGATATAGACAACCATGCTATCATTCATCCATTCGTCTCTCATTTTGTTGCGCAAGTCAGTTTTCACAATATTCATTGTCGAAAATACCCTCTCAACACTAGCCGTCGCAACTGGCAAATGCCAACTCAATAAGATGATAAACGAGTGGGAAAATAGTATGTTTTCCTGTCTCAACCATCTTCCTAGCAAAACTTTCCAAGTCCCCAACATTTGCAAAATCATCATCATGCCGCACATCATAAATAAAAGTGGCAAGTTGATCCTCAAGCATCATATGTTCAGTCGCTGAGAAGTCTTCAGGATACATCTCTGCAAGATGGAGTAGCTTGTGGATGTTGAATTTGGAGAACGAGTCTCTTGGATCAAGGCATGACACGAGAAGAAGTAACTATGTGCTAGCTTCTGGAAAGCTGGTTTGCATTTCTTGAGTAATCAAATCAATAACCTAACATTGCATCAATGATAAATCCAATAACAAATATTAATGAAATAATAAATTAATGAGATTTATAAAAACATAATAAATAAAGAAAATAATTACCTCACAGAAAATTTCTACACGATAATGGTGATAATAAATAATGAATTGGCCCTCCCACCTAGAACAACCACGAATTCTCATATTATCCTCCATATTAGGCACCCGGATTGACTTTCCCTCACAAAATAAACTCCGCCAAAAATTCCTCCCATCCTGTCTCCCTAAAATGGTTAAGCCGATCTTTTACAACTTCAATCAAACGTATAGCTTGAACAATATTTTGATCCTTTTGTTGTAAGGCAAGTGACAACTCATTTGTCATCCCTAATAAACGCCTCATCAAGTACATCACAAATACAAAGTGATAATTCTCTATTTTGTCAATCAAACTTGCCACTATACCTCTATTATCATTAGAAGCACCATCATCATGCACATTTTTGATGCAAGAGAGCAGACAATGCCGAGCTGTCTGATTGTACTATGAGAGCTTTGGCATACCACAACTTGGCGGACCGACGTAAAGGCGGAAGGTGATCGAGCCAAGTCCGGAATTGGGGAGCACTTTGGATACGTTTCGGTATTTTGGCCATAACTTTGGCTACCGATATCGGATTCACGCGTTCAACCCCAATTCGGAAAGCTCGTCTCGACGCGCACAGGGGTCCATCCAGCTTTGCTCGATAGAACCTTCATTCATCCTCAAATTCCACTATTTTCCCTGTCATTTCTTTGTTTCTTGGTGTTTTTTCCCATTTTTGGCAATACTTCGTATGCCAATTTAGGATAGGATATGAATCCAATTTGAACTCGGTTTTTTAGGAGTTATCTGTTTTGTTTAGTTATTTTAGAATTAGATAAGTTTTTATATTGGAGCAAAATTTGCCGATTTGGGCAAATTTGGATAAGAAGATAGAATTTCTAGGTTATCTAGGTCAGTTTTTTTTAGCTATTTAAACCCGGCTTGTAAGTTGAATTTTATTCATTGATTATTAAGTTATATTTTCCTTTTAAAGTTTCAGAGACTTTTCTCTGTTTGTCCTCCCTTTTTCTTGCTTTTTATCAATCCCCCTGTTTACCACCGCCCGCAGGTTAATCACTACCCTGCCCGACGTCAGTTGGTATCAGAGATCATCTTCTTCCTGTGGCCTCGACATCAATGGCTAGAGATCGTGGTGGCCGTGGTGGTCGTCGTGGTGGACATGTTCTGGCAGAGGAGGGTCTATCTCGAGACCCAATCACCTTGGAAGCGATAAATGAGGATTTGCAAAGACAAGTAGCAGAGTTGACCCAACGGTTGACGGCGCGAGATTTGGGGGATCGTGAGGTTTCAGACCACGACTCCGAGTCTACCTTCGTCAACCCCTATTCCCGGCATGGGCAGTCCAGAGAGCACCGTGCACGAGAGGAGCGTCACGGAGATCTCGGCTTTAGGGTAGAGTTTCCCAAATTTACTGGAACCCTACATGCTGAAGTCTTCATCGACCGGCAAAAACGAGGTCGAGAGGATATTTGAGTACAAGGAGGTCCCTGATCGTCTGAAGGTGAAGCTAGTTGCCATCAAGTTGAAGGGCCCAGCATCCGCGTGGTGGGAGCAGCTGCGATGTTCACCGGATCGGCAAGGCAAACCAAAGATCGTAGATTGGGACAAGATGAAGAAGAAGATGAAGGGGCACTTCCTCCCCTTCAGCTACACCCAAACCTTGTTTCAACGCCTTCATACGTTGAGACAGGGCGCAAGATCGGTAGATGAGTACATAAAGGACTTCTACCAATTGATCGCGCGGAACAACTTATTCGAGACGGAGGAGCAACTGGTGGCTCGATATCTGGGTGGTCTACGCTAACCACTGCAAGATGTTCTCATTCTACACTCAATATGGACTATTTCGGAGGCATACCAGCGCGCCCTCACTATTGAAAAGAAGCAGAATAGAGACCACCAATCAGGAGCGATCAGAGTAGCCGGACAGCTCGCCCTCAGGCACCCCGCCCAGTCCAACAAGCACCGTCAGGTAGTTCTAACTCTGGAGTTCATTGTTATAAATGTGGTGAGCAGGGGCATAAATCTCCCCCCTTGTTTACCACCACCCGCAGGTTAATTACTACCCTGCCCGGCGTCAACACCACCTGCACAATGGCTGACAAGGTTTGAAAGGTGATCATCGACAGCAGTAGTTGTGAGAACGTGGTGTTTGAAGACGCTGTCCAGAAGTTACAGTTGAAGACGGAGCGACATCCGAAGCCCTACAATCTTTCATGGCTGAGTAAAGGCACCGAGGTAAAAGTAGATCGGCGATGTCTCGTGTCTTTCTCTATTGGGCAGAGGTACTTTTATAATGTATTGTATGATGTCGTGTCAATGGATGCATGTCTCCTACTACTGGGGCGACCATGGCAGTACGATCGAAGCGTAGTTCATGATGGAAGGAAGAATACTTATTTCCTCAGCATCAAGGGAAAAAGGATCGTATTGGTACCTCACCGAGAAGAAAAGACTCCTACTCTGGTAACCAATACTAACCTACATTCTATATTCAAATTTTTAAGCGGGATCAAGCAGGGCGATGTAGTCTATGCACTGCTACCTTACATGCATAGTGCCACAGACATGGATCCAGATCTGCCAATAGAAGTGTGGCAGTTGCTACTGGAGTTCATGGACTTGATGCAAGATGAATTTCCCTGGGGACTCCCACCGATAAGGGACATCCAATACCAGATAGATCTTGTCCCAAGATCGAGCTTGTCAAACCGACTAGCATACCGCCTTAGTCCCAAGGAGGCCGAAGAAATGCAGCAGCAAGTGGAGGAGTTATTAAGGAACGACTACATCCAAGAGAGCATGAGTCACTGCGCAGTTCCAGCCCTGTTGGTGCCAAAGAAGGATGGCTCATGGCGCATGTGTATAGATAACCGAGTAATCAACAAAATCACCATCAAGCACCACTACCCCATCCCCCGCCTAGATGACATGTTGGATGAGCTATCCGGCTTGAAGGTCTTCTCAAAAATCGATCTGAAGAGCGGATACCACCAGATCAGAATACGGCCTAGAGATGAGTGGAAGACGGTGTTCAAGACACAGCATGGACTGTACGAGTGGATAGTGATGCCTTTTGGGTTGTCCAACGCCCCCAACACATTCATGCGATTCATGCACCAGGTTTTGCGACCGTTTATGGGCAAGTTTATGGTGGTCTATTTAGATGACATCCTCATCTATAGTCCGAGTTGGTCCTCACACTTTGACCACCTTCGCGTCTTTGTCTTTGAGTTCTTTGAGACCGAGCGTCGCTCACCAAAGAAGTGTTCCTTCTTCACCACTTCTGTGACCTTCCTTGGTTTTGTTGTTTCTACTGACGGTGTTCATGCAGATCAATCAAAGATTGATGCAATCTTGGAGTGGTCCAGACCGAGGACCTTGCATGATGTTCGAAGCTTCCATGGGCTGGCCTCATTCTACAGAAGATTCATCCGGAACTTTAGCATGTTGATTGTCCCCATCACAGAGTGTCTCAAGGGGCGTGATTTCAAGTGGACGGATAAGGTCGAAACTAGCTTCCATCTGGTCAAACAGAAGATGACTGAAGCACTAGTTCTCGCATTTCCCTACTTCGACAAAGTGTTCGAGGTTAATTGTGATGCATCTGGAGTTGGCGTTGGAGGTGTTCTAAGCTAGTCAGGACGACGGGTAGCTTTCTTTAGCGAGAAGCTGTCGGGGTCGAAGAAGAACTACTCCACTTATGACTTGGAGTTTTATGCCATAGTTCAGTCGCTGAAGCATTGGCGCCACTACCTCATACAGAAGGAGTTCATCCTGTTCACCGATTATGAAGCCCTGAAGTACATCAATGGCCAACACAAACTGAGCAGGCGGCACGCTAAGTGGGTGGCATACTTGCAAGAGTTCACCTTTACTTTGAAGCATCAAGCAGGAAGCCTTAATCTATAGCAGATGCTTTAAGCCGCCGCAGTTCTCTTCTCACCACAATGAGCGCCAAAGTTGCAGGATTTGAAGCTTTCACAGATATGTATGGGGATGATCCTTCCTTCGGGCGGATCCTTCAGGAGGTAACCAATGGACATGGTCACGATTTTATTTTGCATAACGGTTACCTGTTTCGTGGCCTGCAGCTGTGCATCCCAGACTGTTCATTGCGATAGTAGATTATGAGCGAACTCCATAATGAGGGGCACTTTGGTCATGATAAGACCTACACCCTCATAGCTGCAGACTTTTATTGGCTGAAGTTGTCTAGCGACGTGGCTCTTTTTGTGGAGCGCTGCTTTGTGTGTTAGCGGGCCAAAGGAGTTCTCACTAACGCAGGCCTATACACTCCCTTGCCAGTCCTTGAAGCCCCTTGGTTTGACGTCAGTATGGATTTTGTTCTAGGCCTTCCTCGTACCCAGCGGGCCTAAGACTCTATCATGGTGGTGGTTGACAGATTTTCCAAAATGACCCATTTTATAGCTTGTCGGAAGCCTATGGATGCAACCTGCATTGCACATCTTTACATTCGAGAGGTTTTTCCCTTGCATGGTGTCCCTCACTCCATCACATCCGATCGTGACACCAAGTTCGTTAGCCTCTTACGGAGAAGCTTGTGGGAAAATTGGGGACGCAGTTGAACTTTAGCAGTGTATACCACCCCCAGACAGATGGCCAGACTGAAGTGGTGAACCGGAGTTTGGGCAACCTATTGAGGAGTTTGGCTGGAACTAAACCGAAGCAGTAGGATCTGGCACTACCTCAAGCCGAATTCACCTACAATAGATCAAAGAATCGGATTACCGGCTTGAGCCCATTCGAGGTTGTCTATGGGCGGAACCCATCAGGAGTACTTGATCTCACCCCCGTCCCACGAATTGGTCGTGTTCACCCCTGAGATGATGAGATGGCTGAGCATCTTCGGGTTATTCATAAGCAGGTCAAGTTAGCTATTCAGGAGAGTAATACCAAGTACAAGGTGAATACAGACAAATGGCAGCGTCAGGTGTTGTTCGATGAGGGCGACTTAGTGTGGGCTGTCCTCACTCGAGATCGCTTCCCTGTGGGTGAGTATAACAAGCTCAAGGAATGAAAGATCGGACCTTGTGAAGTGCTGCAGAAGATCAATGACAATGCATACCAGTTGTGCCTCCACAGTTATTTGAAGACCTCTGATATCTTCAATGTGAAGCATTTGAGCCCTTATTTTGTGGAGTCGACTGATCATATTATGAACTCGGGGGCGAGTTCTTTCCAACCCGGGAGGCTGATGCAGGAGAGCCCGAGTCAGACAATGTCGAGCTGTCTGATTGCACCATGAGAGCTTTGGCATACCACGACTTGGCGAACCAATGTAAAGGCGGAAGGTGATCGAGCCAAGTCCGGAATTGGGGAGCACTTTGGACACGTTTCGGTATTTTGGCCATAACTTTGGCTACCGATATCAGATTGGCGCGTTCAACCCCAATTCAGAAAGCTCGTCTCGACGCGCACATGGGGTCCATCCAGCTTTTCTTGATGGACTCTTCCTTCATCCTCAAATTTCACTATTTTCCCTGTCATTTCTTCGTTTCTCGGTGTTTTTTTCCATATTTGGCAATACTTCGTATGCCAATTTAGGATAGGATATGAATCCGATTTGAACTCGGATTTTTAGGAGTTATCTATTTTTTTTTAGTTATTTTAGAATTAGATAAGTTTTTCTATTGGACCAAAATTTGCGGATTTGGGCAAATTTGGATAAGAAGATAGAATTTCTAGGTTATCTAGGTCAGTTTTTTTAGCTATTTAAACACAGCTTGTGGGTTGAATTTTATTCATTGATTATTGAGTTATATTTTTCTTTTAAAGTTTCAGAGACCTTTCTCTGTTTGTCGTCCCTTTTAATTAATTTTATCAATCCCCACTGTTTACCACCACCCGCAGGTTAATCACTATCCTGCCCGGCGTCAATTTTGGAGTATGTCTAAAAGTGAAGTCCACATAGAAATTAGCCGGATAATGGTAGTGTAATGCGATCCCCAACGAGTATCCCCTAGTCGTGCTAAGCTAGATTCTTGAATTTTTCCTCTGCCACTAGCTATCTCTTCTTTCTCCAATTACTCAACCAATCTATCATGGTAATGTTGTCGAAGTTGATCTCTCCTTTTACACGATGCTCTGGTAGCATTAACAATCATACTAACATATTGGAAAAAATCACTCACAATCCGATTGTCTTTTGCAACAACAACAATCGCTAATTGGAGTTGGTGAGCAAAACAATGGACATGTCTTGCATATGGATTTTTCCTTAAGATAAGTGCCTTCAAACCATTGAATTCACCTCGCATATTTGAGGCCCCATCATATCCTTGCCCTCTTAGCCTTGACAAAGACAATTTGTGTTTGGCAAATAGATAATCAATGGCATTCTTTAAAGAAATAGCAGAGGTATTTGGCACATGAACCATAGCAAGGAACCGCTCTATCACATGTCCATTTTTATTCACATATCGCAAAATAACTCCTATTTGTTGCTTCACTGAGGCATCCAGGGCTTCATCAATCATAAGTGAAAAATAATTATCCCCAATATCATCAACAATAACATGTGTAATCTTCGCCGCACAAGCATTTGCCAACTCCTTTTGAACCTTTGGAGAAGTCATTTGATTATTTCCTGGGGCATTTAGATTGACTACCCTCCAAACCTCTTCATTTCGTACGTTATACCACTCGAGCAACTCAAGAAAATTGCCCTTGTTCAAGGAGTTTAAGGACTCATCATTTTCACGAAAAGGTAAACCTTGCTTCAATAGAAAACGGGTCACCTCCAAAACTGCCGTCAAACGAACACGATATGCAACCTCCATCTCATGTGAATATGTGGCCAATTGGTGTGACACGCTCTGCCTCTGATTTTGGAAGCTCTGAAATTGTACTCTAGCATCATTATGTGCACTATTCATGGCACCAATATGTTCTGCGAATTTTTTCAATGCTTTTTTCCAATTATTGAACCCCATCTAGGTGAATGCATCTTCTCCTACTCGGCTTCCTCTACTTGGCTTGAAAAGATAACACCAAAAACAAAATGCCGCATTTTTCGTCATGCTATACTCCAACCATGGATGTTGTTTAAACCAAGCATCCTGAAAACTCCTTTTTTGTTTGCCATATTAATCTTTCCGCAGAAAATTGTTGCCAATTGGATGACATGGGCCTCTACTCAAATATTCTCTTCTAATTTGATCTCTAATCCCAACATCGAAATCTTCAATTGGTTTTCGTAGTCCCGAGTCACTAACAATATTGTCATCCAAATTAAAATTTGTACTAATGTTCTTCTCGCTTGATTCAGAGTCCAATGGTACTTTAGGAGCATTGGATGACTCTCCACTCCGTGGTCGTTTAATCAAAAATTTATCCATGTTCTACAAATAAATAAGTAAAAAAATCAACCATCTTTAAACATGAACCATAGCAATACTCAGTTATGTAATCAATCTCATAAGTCATAAACCAAAACAATGATCTTGATTTCTTTAGAATTTCAAAATTCTGTAAAATAAAATACTGTTTATTCCTTCTCTTTTACTTAATATAACTAATAGAATAGATTATAGTTTAAAGGATTAATTACACTTTTCATCCCTGAAAATTGTGTCATTGTTCACTTTTATCCTTGTATTTTAAAAATGTTCAATACAGCCCTTGTGTAATGCGCAATACAATGTTAGGGACCAAAATAGAACAGAATACGCAATACACAAGGACTGTATTGAATATTTTTAAAAAATATAAGGATAAAAGTGAACAATGACACTATTTTCAGGGACGAAAAGAACAAAATTTCCTAATACACAAGGATTGTATCGAACATTTTTAAAATACAAGGATAAAAGTGAACAATGACACCATTTTCAGGGACGAAAAGTGTAATTAATCCTAGTTTATTAAATAGCAATGAAGAAAGAACAAGGTGGGCAGCCTATTGTACTATGCTCTCTCTACTGTGTTATTTGGAAGGGTTAAATAAAAACATGGACTTTTTATTTCTCCAATGTGTATTGTTTTAGTCTAAAGGTACAAAACATCATTTGATTTCTCCAAGTTATAGGTGCCACCAATTCAAATAAAGCAATAGATTCATGCAGAATTTGGATGAAGATAATTGTACATTGACATTTTGAATTTTTATATAAAAACAAAGTCGTATCAGAAAATTACTTAAGCTAAATCTAAGAAATTTGATTAAGTTGTTGTTTAGGTAAGCTTTGGAATGATGATGTTAGAGAAAGGTTACCATGTGATGTGGCCATGTTTCTAAGAATTAGAGCAGCCAATGGCCATGTTTCTGGTGCAAAGTTAGGGCTTTCTGCCTTTCTCTATTTCATTTGTGCTGGCCATAATAGTGCTAAACTACTAATGGTATTGCATCAATTAACTAAGCAAATGATTAATCTATTATCTATATAACATAGTATTAAAAGTCAATCAATACATTATACATGGACCACATGGTGATTAGCAAAAATAACCATCTTGATAAGTTCATAAGTTGTGGTCCTGTCATGCGGACAGTGGAGCTCTTCATTTCTAAACAGGGTCAACTAGATTGGTGTCAGTTTGATGCCTATTTGATGCAAAATCTTGATCATAAAATTTATTCCACTAAAATGTGTGTATTTCTTTGTGATGTTGAACTATATTTAACTCAATTCATCAATTGTTAGAAAATTTGGAACTCAATTCATCAATTGTTAGAAATTTTTTTAAATTTAAAGCAACAAATTTTTATAACTTATAAATTATAATCCAAATTGTTACAATGCAAAGTAGTGCCAAATCAATCCACTAGCCAAGGTTTTAATTTTCAAACTAAAATAAACTAGAACAAGGAAGAGTCAAGACTCAAGGGCTCACCAAAGCAGAGTTAAGGCTTCAAGGTCTCGACGGTGGCGACTGGCGAGGTCGGCAGGTAGGCGGCGAGAAGAAACTAATTCGAGAAAAGAAAGAACCCTTGAAAATCACAGTGAATGAATTTTTTATAATGTGCACATTTTACAGAAAAAACCCTTGAAAATTTGAATTACAATGAATTGATTTTTTACAATAATTTAATACCATATGTCATATCAATGTGAGATGAGTCTGATGACTGTGAGTCTGTGATGAGTCAGATGAGATGACATTGGACTTATCACTTGTTTAACCCATCCTAGGCCATCCATCCCTACATCTCTCTTGAAACCAAATCCCAACACAATTCAATTTCCATCTCTCACTCTCACTATTTAATTTTAAACCTTATCTCTTGGCTCTTATCTTCTTCTCTATCACGATGAAGCGTCCCTGTCCGATCATGGAACAAAGAAACACAGGTTATGCACTTATGCGGGCGGTGGACGGGCCTGCAAGTTGGCTGAGACTGAGGGCACCTTGAGCCTTGAGGGGGTGCTAGGGGCAGAGGAAAGGGGGTGGGTTTCCTTGAGTTTCCTCTCGGAGCTCCGCCTGCTCCGGGATACCTCAGGAAATTGCTGGAGCTGTGGGGGGCTGAAGCCCCTGCTAGCCCCCCCTTGGTTCCTCCCCTACCTGGCAGACATTCAGTTCAAGGACATAATCAAGGTCATTTGAACAAGAGAAAAATAATACAAGTTATAAATAACTAAAAACTCTGTAATTCATCTAATGGGAGCTAAGCTCGACCATTTTCAATCTCATCCGCCTATTGTGTTTAGGGTTTCTTTTGGTGTTTTACATTTTACTCCTTGATAAATAATAAAATTATATTATTAAATACTTATAATTCTATATCTTTAATCTCGACAAATTTGAAAAATTTTAATAACTAATATTTTATTTTATAAATTGTTTTTTAAAATAAAAAGTTACTCCTATAGTTATTATTAAAAATGATAACTATATTTAAATTATATGAGTTTTCTTAGGGGGCGTTCATTTGCCCATAAGTACTGGGGAAGTGGGTGAAACTGGATGACTTCGGTAACTTTTTTTGTTCATTTGCCTGTACGTAGGGGAAGTAACACTTCCCCCACCTCAGCCCACTTTAGCCATTTGTATTAGCCTCACTTCCATTTTAAAAATAACGAAGTCGCCGAAGTTGGAGGGGTATAAAACATCACTGCAGCCCACTTCACCCATCCCCCACAACCCTACCAAACTCGCGACCTCTCTCTCTGAACTCGCGACCCGACACCCTCCCTTCTCATCTCACAGGCGACTGCGCGATTTGGAAGGATTCGAGCTTCGGCCATCTCCCGATCCTCACGGCAACCTTCAAGGCGATCTCGCGATCATCTCACGGACTATTCTGAAGGTGTTCGTCAAGGTAAGATAGTGGAGTGTTCTATTTTTAAGATCTAGGTTTTTAGATTTTTAGGTTTTTAGTTTTAGATCTTGGTTTTTAGATCTCGGTTTTTAGATTTTTAGGTTTTTAGTTTTAGATCTTGGTTTTCAGATCTATTTTTCAAATCTAGGTGTTTGTCAAGCTGTTCTATGTTCTTGTTCTCAGATCTAGTCTTTTTCAGATCTAGGTTTTCAGAATGTGATTCTATTGAAAGTAATTAGTCTGTTGTTGAACGTTCTGGCACTGTTTTTTTTTTTGTTTTTTTGAAGAAAAGTGTTAAAATAGCCAAAAGATACAATCTTAATTAATAATTTAAATACAGAGATGAACCTAGTTTGATTCTTCAGCTTTATTAACTAAAAAGACTGTAAAATGAGTACCTGGTGACTTGTTAGAATCAGGAGGTCAGATTGCATACCATAGATGCAAATGCAAACATGAAAACAAACTATTGATTCCAAAAGTGGCAAGAAAAACCAGGTCAAATTCAAGCAGTGTAATTCAAAGATCTATAAGAAACAGATTAGAATTTACCTTTGTACAAGATGCAGCATTAGTTTGATTCTATTGAAAGCTATACATGGCTAAAAATAAAATAGAAGCTGCTTTCTATGATCAAGCATCGCAAGCTCTTTTCACATGAGTAATAGAAGAGAAACACAAGGAATAATATCAATCATATCTGTCTTTCACAGTGATTTCAGTTAGCACAATATTTTTCTAAGGTGTCGGGAATATCAGAACAAACATGAAATTATAAGACAAACACAAGGAACTGCGATATGAATATGGATGCCAAGGAACAAAAAAATCATTTAATGGAGAGCAATTTTTGAGGAACAGACAATACAATAGTTGTCTATTGAAAACTAAAAATAACAGATTATTAAAATAAAGGGCATAAGAATTTAATTGAAAATAAGGCTAGTATATAGGTAGTGAAGTTTACTTCTGCAAAGCATTGTTCTTGAGTGGATGTTACATCAAAAGAAACTCATAAAAGTAAAGAAAATGGCTGGATAAATAACCTGATAGGAATTGATCATAATAGTAAGTGCAGTTAGAAAGTATGATGGGGTCAAATCTTTGAAAAATCAAAGAACCAATATGGACTTACTACAGAGACCCAAACAAGGCGTGTGAAAATTGATATAATATGCCAAGGAATACTGTTTCTAACATAATTTCTACACCCTAGATAGTCAAATGCTCAGGAGATCAAAATAGATGAAAACCGAAACATCCTAAAGCAATAAGAATCAGCAAGTACATAGACTACTTTGATTCAATGTGCAAAAAAAAAGCCCTTTCTACATTCTTTCTCTGCAATTCCTATCAACAATTTCCAGAAAGTTGGCCCATAATAGCCTTTATTCAAATCATTTTGTTCTCTGAAATGTCTGCTCAAGGATATGAAACGATTATAATGGTTTGTGTTTTCAGATGGTCAAAATTCACTTTGGTTGTCCTAAGGGTCTGACAAGAATTGGTTGTTTGTTGTATGATAATGATAAATGTGAGGTACAATGGTCTTAAACTTACAGGACAACTTCAATTCAGGATGGCAAAATTAGCTAGAACTGCCCTGAAGTTGTATCATGTTTGAGTTTGCTTCATCTAAAATATAATGATTTTGGTATGGAAAACCACACAGAAACCTATTTTTTCTGAAGGTTTATGGGCTGATTTTTATGATTTGGGGGCAAGTTAACTGTCTTTATATCTCTTTGCTGCATGTTTATACTTTAATATCTCTTTCTTGCTGTCTTTATACAAATGTCTGTTAGTTTTTTACAAATGTCTGTAATTTGGAGTTGTTGGCCTGTTGGTTGTGTGACTGTTTACAAATGTCTGGTAGTGTTTATACATATGTTCGATATTTGAAATTGTAGGATGGCTAGGGAAAACTTGGATGAAGTCATGATCGGCATCAATATATCAGTAGTGATGACTTATATTGTTGTGCTTATCGTGTTAAGAAGAAGAAAAAGATGATGCAAATTACTTCGGGAACCTTCAGTAGTTAGAAATATCCATAGGAATGCGCATATGTGCAAAATATTAGATGGAGGAATACATAATTGTGTCGAATATATAAGAATGAGGAAGGACACATTTCTAAGGCTATGTTCTGTTCTACGAGGGCGTGGCCACTTAAGGGATACTATCCACGTGTCCGTCGAAGAACAAGTGGTGATGTTCTTGCATATAGTGGGGCACCACGCTAAGAATCGATCAATGAAAATTGATTTCATTAGATCAGGTGCTACGGTAAACCGATATTTCAATGTCATGCTTCAGGCTATATGTGAAATTAGAGATGAATTTGTGAAGCAACTGGGCGTTTCACTACATCCAGATATAGAGTCCAACCCACTTTGGTTTCCTTACTTCAAGGTATTATCCGCTATACATCCTTAGTAATTTTGAAATATTTTGGTTAAAGTGTCTAATAAATTTTAACTACTTAGGATTACATTGGATTCCTTGATGGGACCCATATAGATGCAAGGGTGGCTGTAGAACTCCAAGGCAAATTTTGGGGACGCAACGGGATCACACAAAATGTGCTTGCCGCATGTGACCCAGACCTGAAATTTGTATATGTCCTCGCTGGTTGGGAAGGCTCGGCCAATGATTATCTAGTTCTGAAAGATGCACTATCCCGCCCAGCATCGTATGGTCTATCTGTACCTCCAGGTTTAATACCGTAATCGATATTATACACTTTTACCCAATTTTTTAATTTGGAGTACACTAAAAACTTCTCCATTATCAATGTTAGGTAAATACTACCTCGTTGATGTTGGTTACGTAACAATGGAAGGGTTCATCGCTCCTTATCGTGGCGTTAGGTATCATCTAAAGGAATATCAAGGTCGCACACCAACAAATGCAAAGGAGCTATTTAATCTACGCCATTCTCAACTCAGGACAACGATAAAGAGAGCTTTTGGAATCCTTAAGAGTCGTTTCAGGATTCTAGATTCGAGGCCATTCTACCCATTTCCAACACAAGTGGACCTTGTCCTTGCTTGTTGTGTGTTGCATAATTTCATAAAAGATATTGATCGGGGCGACACTTTCTTGGATGTAGAAGTTCCCACCAGAGAAATTTTGAGACCCGATGGACCCGATAATCCAAGGACATTACGTGAACGAAAGGATATTTCTCAAGCTTGGAAACTAATCCGTGACAGAATAGCGGCGGAGATGTGGCGTGATTTCATTTCACAGGGGCGCGCATAGAATTTCAAACTGTATTAGGTTTTGCAAAGTGTACTTCTATGAACTTTAACAATGTGTATCCAGTTTGAATATCTAAACTATGTCTTGCTACATCTTAATTTAAGCCCTCAAAAGAATTTCTGCTGATTTCTGCATAATTTCTACTGATTTCTGTAGAATTACTGTTGTTTTCTGTAGAATTTCTGTAAATTCTTTAATGCTGTAGAATTA
Organism: Dioscorea zingiberensis; assembly: GCA_026586065.1. Taxonomy (NCBI): domain Eukaryota; kingdom Viridiplantae; phylum Streptophyta; class Magnoliopsida; order Dioscoreales; family Dioscoreaceae; genus Dioscorea; species Dioscorea zingiberensis. The sequence goes on along the minus strand of CM048821.1, from coordinate 18,133,236 downwards.
AGCAACAATTACTTGATCCTTTATTTGTATTATCGTGTTCTTCTCTTTACTCTTTCTGAAAGTCTGAAACAATTATTTTTTCTACTAATTTCTACAGAATTTATTTATATGCTTCATTGTTTCAATTACAATAGACTTATTTATTTTCTGGAAGGGCATTCATTGTGTCTTTATTATTTAGTAATGATCTTTTTCACCTATGCTTCATTGTTTCAATTACAATAGACTTATTTATTTTTTGGAAGGGCATTCATTGGTTTTTTATCCACAAAGGTTGAAATATTAGAAGTCATGATTACTTAATTGCTTTGTTCAATTATTCTTACCACATCTTGAAGGTTCTACAATGTTGTTTTTAACTCTCTACATAGTTATATTTTCATTGATGTAATCAATTCTCTCTCATTTATCACTGTCAACCATAGTGTTAGATGCTTCTATCATTCTATTCATGAGCCCCAATTCATATTCTCAAACCTATTCTCTTGATAACTCTTAATTGGTTGGAAATGGTTAAGAGGCTTTATTACTATATAAAGTATGGTGCCTGAACCATTCCAAGTTTTTTTATACATTGTCTATTGTTTTGCTTAGCAATCATTATCATCTTCTTTTTATTTTTCTTGTTCAATCTTTCTAATTTATATATTTGATGATACTTGGCAGGACAAAGGTAAAAGTTTGCCTTCCTCTGAGCAATTCTTTAGCCGGACTACTTTTTTAAAGTGTTTAAATCTTTTTGTTGTGTCAACTTTTCTTTTAATTTGTCCATCTTGATTGATTCTTGGCATTGTGTCTTTATTATTTAGTAATGATCTTTTTCACCTATGCTTCATTGTTTCAATTACAATAGACTTATTTATTTTTTGGAAGGGCATTCATTGGTTTTTTTCTTAGAATGTTTTATTGTTTCATCTATATGTAGAGCCACTGCTAAACCCTACCCTTTCACTACAAGAAAGATGCCCTATAGCGGCGGATATATCCGCCGCTATAGGTTATATATCCGTCGTTGTATTTATATAGCGGCGGATTTTAAACGCCACTGAATCCTCTGTCGGTATAGCTTATAGCGGCGGAAAATCCATCAACAGAGGCGGATATATCCGCCGCTAAAAGTCCCCAATAACGCGGTAAATTGGCTATAGCGGCGGATATATCCGCCGCTAAAAGGTCCGGTTGTACTTGCCCTATAGCGACGGATTTAAAAATCCGCCGCTATAGAGTCTAACTACAAAAGCAAACGTGGCCTACTGGTAGAATGGTAGATTTCCATGATATTGACCTGGGTTCAATTCCCCATTGCTGCAAACTAGAATTTTTTTTTTTCAAACTCCCTATAAATGAACAACAATAGCAAAAGCCTGCCTTCTCTTCCATTCCAATGCACAATACACATAATATTGTTTAAATGAAACATTTTGAGTTCAATAAGATGTATTGTAATCTAAAAAAATACTTATACATCGACCTTACAAATATCATATTTGTTTATTCACCTTCAACAAACACCAATATTACATCTTCCTGGCTGCCTAACATTTAAAAAGAAGTAGTCATCTAATCTTACTTCTCCATTTGGCCATAGCTAGTGAATTTGTTCCATCCTCCCAAATTAAAACCCACATGAATTGAGAATGGAATGATTAGGGATCTAATTTCTATAATCCAATGGAAGCAAAGAAAAAGATGTAAAAAAAAAACTTAAATAAAACCAGATCCATGATCCATCAAACAACTCAGAGAACTACTCATTTATCCCAAAATCACAAGAAAAAAAAATCACCTCAATTCAAAAGCAAAGCTCGAAAACTAACGATTGAAAACAAACCTTTGGATTGAGAGAGAGAGATGAATAACTATAACTAGAACCAATCTGCACGGATCTCGCAGTCCCCAACTTCAAAGAAGTGCTAACCTATCACAGCACATCAATTCCCTTTGCAAAATCATAATAAGTAACCCTAATGAGAGGACTCAGAAGCCCTAGCCGATGGGAGGAAGGAGGAGGAGAAAATAGGAAATCGAAGAGTAGAAGAGGAATGAGAACCCTAACCTGATGAGAAGATCGCCGGCCATCGAGAGGAAGAGGTGAAAACCCTATGGATGAGAAAAAAAGCAAAGGATCGAGTTATCGCCAAAAGCTTCAGCGTCGAGGTTTTGGAGAGAAAAAAGCAAAGTATCGAGTCGGCGGGAAGCTCGCACGCGCTAAGTATTTTCGCGGTTAATAGATGTCGCGGTTAATAGATGTTTTGGCTGGATGTACGCATAGTTATTTAGCGGCGGATAATGTATCCGCTGCTATACATCAGCCATTTCTGCAATCCCTGATTATTAGTAGCGGATAACATGATCTGCCGCAATATCAACTGAATTTAGCGGCGGATTTCGAAATCCGCCGCTAATATCCGCCGCAATAGTTACAATTTCTTGTAGTGTTTATAATGTTGAAGGCTTTTGAACATCCTGTATTTATTTATCTTTGAACAGAACTATACAAGTTTATCTTTGAACAGATTATTAATAAGGCATGTTTCATTGGCATGTTGTTGATAAGGCATGTTTCATTGGCATGTTTCATTGGCATGTTTCATTGAATAGAATTATACAAGCCAAATCTGCAGTTGTTTATCTTTGAACATATTATTAATAAGGCATGTTTCATTGGCATGTTGTTGATAGATATGATGTGTTGTTCTTGGGTAGAATGCATGCATTGTTGTGCTAATCTTATGTATCGCTTTCGTTTCACCGATTGTTTTCTTCAATGCTGCTAGTTTCTATTTAAGTGTTGAAATTCATGCATGTTCATAGTTATTAAATTTTTCACATGTCTATGTTATGAATTTATTAACTTGATTATTTTACTAGCTCACTTCTGATTTATTTAACTAGCTTCTTAACTTGATTATTCTTTTCAACTTCCTAAAATTGAGACAATGACCAAGCACATTACCTTTCTTGCAGGACTTTGAACATTAAAAGGATGTCGACACCCCTCAATAATGTTGATGGTACCCAGTCCGGTTCTTCTTCATCAGGCCAGAAGCGGAAGGGAACACCAAACAAGAGATGGACTCCAGAGATGGATAGTGTGTTGATCCCGTTTCTTGTTGAGATGGTGAAGGCAGGGTTGAAGGTTGACAAGTCCTTCAAACGACAAGCCTTCGTTGAAGCTGCAAAAGTTGTCAACAATAGGTTTCCATTGGCCAATGTCAATGCCGATAATGTGGAAAACCGGCTACGGTCATTGAAGATAAGATATCAAGAAATTAAGAAGATAATGAATCTGAGTGGCGTTGGGTGGAACGATTCACAAAAAATGCTGGTCCTCAAGGACGAAACCTGCCGGGCATTTATAGAGGTATATAACTATATTTGCTGTTTATTTAATCATGAAAGTTTTTTTTCTTATCTATCAACATCTCTTTGTAGGGACATCCCAAAGCGAAGGATTATTTAAACAAGCCAATACCATTGCTTGATGAGCAGCGATTGGTTTGTGGCGATGATCACGCAACGGGTGAATTTGCGCGGACTATCTTCCATCGATTTGGTCTCCAGGACCCAGTATTGGAAACACAACCTGAAGGACTTGATAACATGGAATCAGATCCTTTAGATGAAAATGAGCAACAAGAACAACCAAGGTCCTCTACAAGCAACCGCAACAGTAGGCTTCCTCGGGCATCAAGGACCAGCAATGAGGATACTATAATGACTGACATTGCTCAGAGCATTGGTCAAATGGCTGGTTCACTGAATGCTTTGAAAAAGAATAATTGGAAGGAGAAATTGATCGAAGCTTTAGATACCTTGCAGGGCTACAGTATCCAGGACATGAATTTTTTTACATGTAACTCTGCGCGATGATAAGCGCCTCGCTGAGGACTTCTACATGAGGACGCAAAGTCTCCGCGAATTTTTTGTCGATGAATTTCTTGCTGAGAGAAGTGCGTCTAGGCCTTAAGAAATGGAATAGTATGGACTGGGTGATAGAGTTGTACCTTGCAGGGCTACAGTATCCAAGACATGAATTTTTTGTATGTAACTCTGCGCGATGATAAGCGCCTCGCTGAGGACTTCTACATGAGGACGCAAAGTCTCCACGAATTTTTTGTCGATGAAGTTCTTGCTGAGAGAAGGGCGTCTAGGCCTTGAGAAATGGAATAGCATGGACTAGGTGATGGAGTTGTAGCTTTCATTGAGTTGTTTTCATAGTTTGTATGGTCATGATTTGTTACAAACATGTGTGTGACTTTGTTTTTATTAATGTGAACACATACTTTGTATGGACTTAGAAATGTTTTTATTTTTAAGGGAAGTGAAATGTTTTTATTAATTTTTAGAGTTGTTGCAGGAATGTTTGTTCTTCAATGTGTTCTTAGATCCAAAAATGAATATGCAGGATGTGGCAGGGTTTTATTGGCTCCTCTTTTTTGTACTTCTATGAGCTTATCTCTAGAGAATGCAATAATATTTCTTTGCTACACAAAATTTTGCTGCAGAAATTTGTGGCCATTGATAGCATGACTCTTAAAACATGGATTGCAGTTAATGACTATATGATGAGAGGAGAGGTACACTCCCATGATTTTGACACTCCAGTTCAAGTAGAAGAAAATGCAACTCTAGATGTTTGATGTGTTGTTGTTTGTGATTAAAGCAAAATAAAAAAAAAATAGATGAGATAAGGTTATTTTTTAATCTCATTTGATCCACTTTACACCTAATGTATTCAAATTTATTTTAAAATTAAGTGTAATAAAAATTAATATGATTTCTGACTTCCCCCACTTTGGTGGAAATGAACAAACTACGAAAGTGTAATCCGAAGTGATCTCACTTCCGGTGAAATGAACACAAAAAAGTGGGGGAAGTGCCCACTTCGGTGCCCCCTCACTTCCGGTTAAAATTAAATAAACACAAAAAGTGGTACTTCCCCCACTTTTCTTGAGTTTGGGGGAAGTGCCACTTCCGCCCACTTCTGACTTCTGGCCAGTTACGGGCAAGTGAACGCCCCCAGTGAAAAAATTTGAAGAAAATAAAATAGATTTTTTTCTTTATTTGAATTATATTAAAAATATAATAAATATGACTATAAATTACTTTAAGACTCATAAATAAATCTAAACATGACCAATTTATAATCTTTACTCATGGACAAAAAAAAAAAATCGTGACTAAAAAAGCCTCTACAGTCACATATAAAATAATCATGACTATAGATTACTTTAATATTCACACATGAATCAAGCATTATTATAATATATAACCTATAGTCTCGGTAAAAAAAATCGTATTAAAAAAACCTTTAAATTTACATATAAAATAACTGTGACTATAAATTACTTTAATACTCACACATGAATCTTAGTGTAACTATAATAAATAACCTATAGTCAAGGTAAAAAAAATTCGTGACTAAAAAAACCTCTATAGTCACATATAAAATAACTTCGACTATACATTACTTTAATACTCACGCATAAATCTGAGCGTGACTAAAATATATAACCTATAGTCATGGTTAAAAAAAATTTGTGACTAAAAAAACCTCTATTGACACATATAAAATAACCATGACTATACACTACTTTGATACTCACGCATGAATCTAAGTGTACCTATATATGAAGTTTTAGTCACGCTTAAATTTCCGTGAGTAAAATTTTCGTGAGTAAATGTAACATTTCTTGTAGTGAATCAACATGAATTACAACATCTAAACATCAACATAAACCTCACCCAGTCAACAGTAACTCAACAACATAGAATTAATTAGCACCACATTAACTATAACATAAAAGCATTCAAGGTTTAGAATTGTCAAAGTCTGACTATGACATGCAAAGTACTGCCCTGAAAGCCGATTTTGCCTCTTTCATGCAAAGAATCCGACGAACACTCCAGCTAGTAGGGTATACCTAATCCACGGTGTTGACAAGCTCCTCCCGTAGCACGTCTCTGACAGGAGCAACTCAAGTATCACCTAGAACTCAGAGGAATTGGAAAGAGATGAAGAAGAGAAGGTTGAATCAAAGGAGAAGAAGAAAAGGCTTAGCTCAGCTTAGAGAAGTTCAAGATTTTTAAACATATCTCTTTAGGGCTTTATCAGGCTTTTATATATAGTCTTGGTTTGGTCTAACAGTAAAAAAAATTTATTGGGCCAGATCCAACAACTAGAAATAAATGGTGTAAATAAATAAAAAATATATATATATATCTCCTTAGAGGGGCACACATACATGCCACCACCAGACAACTGATCACAAGTACACAAGCCCGTGAGGAAAGTGGTCCAACCAACTCATCAAGTTTGATCAAGTAGCGCTTAGATGTGAGGATATATAAGCATATCCAACCTTTAGTCCCCGTTTGATGTAGGACTAAAGTTGGATGTGCTTTTAAGAGGAGTTGGTTGTGAGGGTATTTGGAATGGGTGGTTGGGCCTTGGACCCAACCCACACCATTTCCAACAGTCCCTCACTAAGCTCACAGTCAAGCATAATATTGATCAATATTATAAATGATGTGTAGAACACTCAAAATAAATTTAACTGAAAATTTATTTGTCTCGGAAGTGTTTGTTTGCCTTTTGCTTCGGTTTTGTAAATCATAAATTTGCTAAGAGATTGATCTTTGGTTTTAATTAGATAGACATAATAGTATTTAGAGTGGTCATCTATAAAGGTTATAAAGTACATGTTACTGGCTCTAGTAGGAGTTCTATTTGAACAATAAATGTCACTATGAATTAATTCAAGTAAATCAGAGTTTTCATTAATGTGTTGGAAAGGCTTTTTAGGAAGTTTGGCTTGAACACAAATCTGGCATTTGGAATTAAAATCAATCTTTGATTTAGGAATCAAGTTCAAGTTCATTCATCTTCTAATTGTTCCAAGATTCATATGTCGCAATCAACCATACCAAAGTCTCACAATATTCAACATTCATAATCACAAATGAAGAAGTAGAAGCACTTTCATTGAAAGATAAAGTAGAAGGTTCACAAACATTTAATATAAATAAACTGTTGGATACAATTTTTTTTCCCACAAAATGGTTTCCTTTAGTGATTATAACTCTATTAGACTCTAATACAATTTATAACCAATCTAAACCACTAATTAGGTATGTGTTGAACATCCACTAGAGTAAGCATTTTGCCTGATGTCATCTTAAGGTCTATTCGTTCTTTTCCCAATACATGTACAACTGACCCGTTCATCAAAGTCACACATCCTCCACTTTTGACCTGGTAAGTGGCGAACCAGAAATGGTCAGTACAAACATGAACATTAGCACAAGAGTCTTTTGATATGACTTACTGATATAAATTGAGTCTAGTGGGAGGTGCATCCATTTTAAGTACATTGCCTTGTGGTTTGGGAGGACCAATATTCTGCTTCATTGGTGTGGTTTTCTTAAGAAGCAGTCTCTCACCACGTTGTCGGTCCTACCACAAACAAAACAGTGTTTAGGTTCTTCTCAGATGATTTAGGAATTTGTGGTCAAGACTGAGAAAAGTGATGAGTATATGGTTTGCCCCTATGGGAACATTGTTTGTTCTTAGTCAAACAAACCTTACCCTCATATGAGTGTGTGGACCTAGAATGGAGGCAGCTTGCCTCTTCAGTCCTTAGCATGTTATAGACTTCTAAAATATCAAGAGTATTAATTCTATGTCTGAGGGAATCAATAAAGTCAAACCAGGAGGATGGAAATCTACCCAAGAGTATAGACGCAACATGGCTATTTGTCACGTCCCGGCCCAAAAATCCCCGGCCTCGGGCATGTGAGCACCGGCCGTGCCTAAGCGGAGATGAGCCCCGCTCGGGCACAAGGCCTAAGTGACCACAAAGCAATAACATAAGTGCAGCGAAATTGTAAAGACCACCTCTCAAGTGGGATAATAATTTAGTAATTAATTAGAATAAACCGAATTATAAATACTATGGAATGGGGAGCCTTCACAAATAATCAATAATGTGAAGGACTTGTGTGTAAAGTTTCTTGAGAAAATGACTTGCATGTAAGAGTTCTATGGTGGAAGGGTCTATGTGCAAATGCCACCACGCATGCCTCTTGAAAGAGGTGGATATTAGTTTATGATAAACATTTGCATGGATTTAAATGCAAATGTTACCAAACTTTATGGTGAAAGAGTACTATCGTTTATCAAGGAAATATATCCAAGTATAATGGAGGATGTCATCATCCACTTTACTAGTTGGTCCATGAGGCTCTTATTTTAAAATATTCATGGAGCTTAGTTTTAGGACTTAATTATATAAGAGATGATGTCATCTTCCACTATAGGATGGTTTTTGAAATTCATTCTCATGTTTCTCTAGGTTTCCATTATAGTAAGTTGGGCATCCAATTAAGGCCTTGGAACCTAGGAGATAAAGTTAATAACATGAATTATTGGAAAATAAAAGATAGTGAGATAACTATGACAAGTTAGTAAAATAATAAAAGAAAGGATGATAATGGATTAAATGGAAATATGTGGACCTATATTATTATACTATTCCATTAGTATAATATTATTATAGTAATAATATTACATTTTAATTGGGAATCAATTAAGATAGTTCACGTGAGTGAGTGCTCTTAAGTTTTAAATCATGATATAAGCGTCATTATGAAGTTGTGATTGTTAGTAAGTGGATGAGGAAATGAGGATAAGAATGTATGTTCAAGGGAGTGCATGATAAATATCTTGTAATTATCTTCAAAGTTAAGGGTTAGGGTGAAATCTTGTAAATAAACTATACTAAATGACATTTAAAATCCACTTTTCACTTGCATATTAGTCAAAGTCACGATATCATCGCACTCCATTGATTTTTCATGGCATTCCCCTATGATATCATTCACTCTCACGCGTGGATGATTTGAGAATGATTTGAGAATTCACTAACACATCGGTCAAGTGGGATATTGAGTCAATGATTGAGTAAATGGTATGGCTAATATAGTAAAATAGTGTTAAGGAAGAGGTGTCTCTCAAGAGGGGTGAAGTAAAAGCGGTGGCATCAAAAGAGAAATGGAGGCAAAGGTGGCGGAGGATTAATGAAGAATACACCTCAAGCTAAATTTATTATTTTTAAATTATTCAATCAAGGCTAAGTGTGTGAGGGTTTTGTTCATCTCCGTGAGAAGAAGTCCGGTTCTCAGAGAGATCGCCTATGTGTTGAAGGTTGTATTTCAATTAGTAATTTAAGAAAGATAGTGAGGGAAATTGCAGTTGGTTTGTGAACATCAACACCACGCAGACAGGAAGCTGAGAGCCTTGTTTCCTCTCGGGTCCAGGCTTTATAAATGTGATCTGATTTAGAGTTTTTCTGAGATACAGGTAAGTGATCTTGCCTCGTTTTCACTCTATGGAGTATACTTTGGATCTTGCAATTAGCCTGTTAATTGATATTCCATTGATCTCCTTATTGATTGTTTTCCTGATCTCTATGGATTTATACATACATGTTGATGAGTGGATTATTGTTGTGTGAATCCATTGTGTATGTATGCTTGGTTGATAGATATTATTTTCCACTTGACTGCGTTGTTCTTGTGGGACGATTACGCGTACCTCTGCTGCAAAATGAGAGCAGCTCCCGTTTTGGCATTCAGGGGCGGTGGACACCCCCTGCTCGTCTTCCCCAAGTGGGATGGAACTCTCATTCCGATAGCCCGCCGGGACGCATACGGCCGTTGGCGGGTACGCATACATGTATGATAGTAGCGCTACCGGACTTCATGAGTCCGGGACGAAGTTGGTCGGCTATCGGCGCATTGGCCGCGACCGCATCGGGATGATGACGTATGGGTGATTGTAGATATACTCATAGGTCCGACATGACTGCGGTCGTGTCTAGTCATGCTTATTTGATTTGCTTTTGTTTCAGCACTTCATGATTTGATAGCATGATTTATCTATTTATTGTGATATCATTTACTGAGCTTTCATTTCGAAAGCTCATCCACTTGTTGATTTCTTTTTCAGATCCCAAGGAGTAGGACACAGGCCGTAGGAGTGCCATGTGAGACCTGCGGGGATTTGCTGGGATTACTGAGGTTGGCTACCTCTTGTTTTTATCTTGTGTGAGGGCATGTTATAGGTTCTTTTGTAGGAACCTTGTATATTGAGACTCTAGGGTCTATATACCCTTAGATTTTAATTCCGCTGTGTAGACATATCTTTATTATGTTTTTGGATTTGATATACTCCGTTGTGCACGATTTTATGTGAATGATGATCTTCGAGGCTTCGCATCCGAGTGGGGCCCCGGCCCCTCGGCTGGTCGCCACGCGCTCTGTGGGCGGGACCTCGGGCGGGCGTGACAGAAATAAAAATAATAAGTCAGATGACATAAATCAGAGTATAATATCAGCGGAAGATAAGAACCTAGGGTACAGGCACCCTAATAGTTAATACAAGTCTGATCCTATATGGATCCAAGTAAGATGTCCTCACACATAAATAAAATACATAAGAGGTCGCCCACCTCAGCTACAACCCTGCCCCACGTACGATCCTGGTGGCTCACGTCTACTACTCCGCTGGATCTGAAAAGGGATGAAAACAAGTGTATGAGCTTTCGAAAGAAAGCCCAGTAAGCACCTCGCAAGGTGGGTGAGCAAGTCATGAATGTCATGTGATAAGCAGGTAAGGCAAATCAATAAAATATGGTTGAGCAAGCACAAGGGGCTACACCCCGCACAACCAAGTATCTAGGAGTCTCAGAGACAAGCAATGACGAGGACTCCTAATCTCAATTACGGCCTCAAGCCCGAAGATCATCTAATGGAAGAGCTATCAAAGTATACCCCGATCAGCCTTCAACCTCAGCTGGGATCGTCCCGTGGTCGGGAATTTGGAAGCGCTACCCTTATACATGTCGACACGGCCAGTGTATCGTCCCACTGATAAGGTTGGACGGCCAGAGTATCGTCCCCCTGGCATGGATGACAGAAAGCCAGGGTGTCCTCAGCCCTAGACGCTCTAGGTTGGAGCACCCACACTCCACTGATCCGGGCGAAAAGGTAGTACAGAACACACATCCAACAGATGCCAACAACCAACATACGAATGCACATAAATATGAAACAATAATCCAACGAAGTCATAAATCAGACATGTGTATATCATCAAGCGGTGATAAAGGAATATCAACCAGATAATCACACTAGATCACATCATCAACAAGTAAGGGAACATGATAAGCAATAGCACTTGCGTGCGCAAACATGGATATCGATAGAATATTGAGTAATACTAATAAAGCCCATGTTCGGGCGGGAACTAGGCAAAGGCACTTACCTCTATATGCAATCCAACTGAACGATCGGCAACAGTGCTGACGAATCTCCACTCTCCCCGTCGATATCTGTCAACCATGAGTTCAAACTCAACATACACGCGTGCACTAAAATGACTACTTTCGAGATGCATGACTCTTTAAATAAACCCAACTCATTAACATGTCCAAATCCACCTTAATAAGTTCTAGTACTTAGCCGACTCAAACTAAGCTCAGCTTAAGAATCAACTCACCATGAACTCATCAGACTACCCTTAACTTGGTCCAAACCATTAGTTGGATTAATTCAAATCCTTAAAATAATTATCTTGGATTCGCCATCTCCCGGACTTAATAGGTTGAGCCCAACGGTCCTACTCAATTCATGTTACTCATTCAAACTTTCTTTGAAAGCCAAACCTGAGTATAGTAATTAAGTAGAGAGCAATCAATCTACATCACTTAGTCTAGAGCCCAAATCCTACAATCCAACAACCAGGACTCATCAACTCCGGACTAAACCAACCCTTCATACACACAAACAATTCTCTGAGTTCACTATCACTGACCACACATCCAGAACTGAGTATCAAAACTCATCAAGCCTCATGAGAATAACCACATTTAATCTTCAAAAGAATTCTACTGTGACCAATGTTCAGACACATCAGCCTTTGTAGAACCACACTACCTATCCTAAGAACCCCCAACACAAAACAATGCATAACTCACCAATTTCCTCTCAAACCCATATCACTAAAACCTGAATCCAATCAAAAGCCAAGTCACGGGGTGTATACACTCTCAACCTTGTCTCCATTATCACCCATGCATACCATTTAGACAATGGCTTGTTCACAGGCCTTCTAGCAGAGACTCTCCATGCCCAGGTTGGGTTAATCCTCATACCCTTTCCCATTCCATAATATAGTGGCAGTAGAGTTCTAAAGCCCCATGGTCCATTCCTTCTATCTACCCATAACTCATCAAGCCCCCTTTTCTTTCTCTCATACAACACCCCCCCACCCCACAGCCTTGTGCCCTGGATAGCCGGGCAAAAGCCGTGGCCTTAGGCAAGGGTGTGAGGGTGAGCTCCTACCCTCTCTCATCCCATTACCTCTCCATCACCGCCTGCCTCTCCGAACCTCGATCAGTCCATGTACCCCCGTTCTAACATGACCCACCTCTTCCCACATCGAGACCACTTCGCTCGTGAGCCATGCATGGGGGCCGACTGAACTCATGAAATGATCTCTGAAAGGTCGAAGAGAAACTCACGAGGAACCCGGCTTGAGATGCTCCGAGGATGACGCACCGCCACGAAGGTGCACCCGTCGCGGCTCTCTGCTCCTTGTTCCTGTTTCAGGTCGACGGCGTAGGCGGCGAGCGTGGATAGAGGGAAAGCTATGAGAGTTCTCTGAAGGACTTCAGAGAGGTGGGGCTAATTGTATGAAGGGGTGATGGAAGGCCTGGCGTGTGAGGTCGTCCGTCCGTGCTGGTGCAGAGGGCGGCGGTGGGCTCGAGACGGCTGTGGTGATGAGACCCTTCACTGCATTCCCACCTCCGCCTCGGAACAGTGCGTCCGCCTGGCATTGGCGTTACACGGACGAGCGATCTTCCTCTCGGATTTTGCTCAGACTCGGTGATCATGCACGGCGGGGCTGCCTCGCATCCGGTCTTCAAACAGATGGACGAGAGGGAGCGGCTCCACCTGGCTGGGCGGTTGACGCACTCTACGTGGCTCCACTGGTAGCGTTAGATGGTCTTGGGTTTGGTCGAGCAGCGGAGAGACCTCCGCGTCGTCGGGTGGAGGTTAAGCCGCGTTGTTCTCCCGCCCGCGATCGAGCCCCGTTTCACTCGCCCTTGATCGAGCCACGTCATCCCCTGCGCTAAATCCCCACCGTTGCTTCCTTCAGAGCTCGTGCATGGTTGCATAGGCATTTGACATTTAAGCCCCCGCGGTGTCCATATATTAGGCAGTGTGTGTGAGAGAGAGCGAGAGAGATGGAGACATTAGCTCTCAAGTCCCTGGCTTTTCTCCTATTCTCCATTCAGTCCTATATTTTTATTATGTTTGTTGTTTTTTTTTTTGAAAAAAGAAAGGCTGTGAGTGGGAATCTTGCAACCAACCCCCTGAACTCCTTCATAATTATCCTTTTCATGACTTTTAATTATTAAAACTTGCTTGAAGGAATGATTAAACATTTCTCTTGGCAAAATAAAAGCATGGCTTTTACACTATCAGTAAATTTGGAGCCATGTTTGTCGAAAGCCTAGATGAACTCTTGAAAGATCTTCTATGGATACACCATTAATCATCATAAATTTGTCAAAATCCGTAGTTAGAGTTAGATGGTTGATCCTAGTTGCAGTATTTGGCCCGTACTCTGTCTCCAGAGAGTCCCATATTTTTTTAGTGGTCTTACATTCATAATATTGATTACATAGTTTGTCAAAAAGACAACTGAGCGACCGATACTTTCAGTAATAGTTTATTTCATTTAGTGACCAATCAGATTTATTGGAGGTTTGGGATTGGTCTAAAGTAGATGTGGAAAGACAACAAAGGTCATCAGGGCCAAAGTCATTAGAGTCAATATCTAGACTTCCCCTAAATGTTATATCAAGTCCTTGGGTGGTTAGCCAAAATTTGGCTTGGGCATGCCACCTCTTAAACAAAGTTTTCCCATTAAAGTTTTCGGGTCTACTAGACATATATGGTTGGTTGAAAGACACTGTGTCAACTAAGTGTGAGTCTAGTTTGTTTGTAAAGTAATGATAAGAATTAAATTAAGTGAGAGATATACAACAGAAAATGACAATTTAGTAAGAACTAGCACCAGAAATTTCAACAATTATTAAAAGATAAATCAAAACTAAATTAGAAACAAATATCAGCAGTTTAAGACAATAGACATGCAACAATGTCTAGCAGATTTTGTTGGCAAATCGATCAACATAAATTTCAACATTTAAAGCACTAAACAAGTAATTTAAGATGAGACTAACCAAGCTTTAATAATAGTTGGTAATTTATGGAAATCAGAACAGTTCCAGGAGCTGTAATTAACTAAGATGGTGTTGTGGAGTACTGAGTGCTTTGTGGGGCGATGATGACCCAAGAATCTAAGGTTTTAAATGTTGATTGAATGTTCTATAAGGGAATGACAAATAATAAGTCTTAATTAATGATTACAATGTTACAAAGCTGAGAATATTGCTTGGTCCTCTAGTGAGACAGTAAGCCTTAAGTAGCTAATTCAATCTAAAGCCTCAAGGATTCAGTGGATAGGTCTGCAATGATATATATTATCAGTTGAAATCTTAATGCATAATTAGAGTTGATGCAGTGAAGCTTCAAAAGTTAATTGAAATCAAATTACTTGATGGGCAGGTCTGGACATTGATTTATAATCAATTGAGTTACAATTGATGATGAGATGATTAAGACTAGGCTAAGGGATTATATGCATAGGACTGCAGTTTGGTGAATTTTCAAGACTATTTAGACTGCAATTTAATTAGTGAACTATAGTAATGTGATGCAGTAGTTAGAACTGATGCAAAGCCTGAGTGATTATCAGCCTATCAAACAGTAACAGTGGATTAACATCAAGATTAAGGATTTTCAATTACAGCAGTAGACATATAAAATTAAATTAGCTTTTAGAATGTTAGCAAAAATTAATTAACCTTAATGCTTAATCCTAATTCAATCCAAACACCATTCAATCAACATGAATTACATCATCAAAGCATCAACATAAACCTCAGTCAGTCAACAGTAAATCAACAATATGGAATTAATTAGCACAACATTAATTATAAAATGAAAGTTTCAAGGTTTAGGATTGTCAAGCCTAGGTAGGGTATGCAAAGCAATGCCTTGAAAGCCGATTTCACCTTCTTCATGTAAGGAATCATGCAAACACTCCGGCCAGTAGGGTATACCTAACCCATGGTGTTGACGAGCTCCTCCCATAGCACGTCTCCGGTAGGAGTAGCTGAAGTATCACCCAAAACTCAAAAAAATTGTAAGGAGATGAAGAAAATGAGGTTGTATCAGAGAAGAAGAAGGTTTAGCTTAAAGAAGTTAAGAATTTTTCACTGTTCTTTTTAGGACTTTATTAGGCTTTTTATATAGCCTTGATCTGGTTAATTAACAATAAAAAAATAATTCGTTGGGCCAGATCCAAGGCTATAAATAAATGGAGTTAATATTAAATAAAAAATAAAAGAAAATGAAAGAAAAAAAATATAGGCCTCGCCAAAGAGGCCCATACGCATGCAGGCGGCACGCACGTGATGAGAGTGGTCCAACCCACTGATCAAGCTTGATCAAATGGGCTTGGATGTGAGGATATATAAGCATATCCAACCTTTAGTGCCCTTCGAAGTGGGACTAAAGTTGGATGTGCTTTTACTGATTTTTTTGTATTTCATGATGTTTGGATGGACATAGCAGTAATTTTGTAGTTTGCCCTTTTATATACTTCCAATATTTGTTTTGCACAAGTGAAGTTATCCTACATAGAGGTTTATCAAAGTTAACCCTAATTTTGAGAAACTCCCACTTAGGTTTTTATTTTACAAGTCAAGGGTTCGTCCAACTTCCCACTTTCCCGACTTTCATATAAATTAACCAACTACACAGTGGATTCTGTGGATTGAAATGACCCACTTTTGTCGCTTCAACCTCCACTTCCGTGAAATGAAACACGTCTAAAGATTTTTGGGTTAATTATCTAAATAGTCACCCAACTATTGGGGTACTCCTATTTGAGTAACCCAATTACAAAAAATTTCAATTTGATACCCCAACTTTAGAATTATGTTCAATCAAGTCACCCACGATATACCGTTAACGACAGGCTGACGTGGCATGCCACGTGGTGCATAGTATGCCAGGTCAGCCATGCCACGTGGCAAAATATACTTGTTTAACACATAATTAAACTAACAATTAAACTCATTACAATCAAAACAATACAAATTAACAAACCCCAACCTTAACTTCTCCACCAACTCCAAATCAATGTATTAATTGTTTAACCCATAATTAAACTAATAATAAAACTCATTACAATCAAAACAATATAAATTAATAAACCCTAAACCCTAACCTTTGATCCTAGAGGATGAAGCCGAGCAATGTCAACACCGGCGCAGCTAATTCTCCCGCCTCCCTCAGCTCCCGTGGACCTAACCCTCCCGGCTCCTCAAATAGATCATCATACCCTCACGGCTCCCCTTCCCCTACTGCCCCTTCCTTCACTACCACCTCATCGTCGGCCTGAGCGCCTCTTTCTCGCTCAGTGGTATGATGGATGAACTGGTAGACCACTCACAGACAGCCTTCATCAAAGGGAGATGCATCCATGACAACATCGTAGCGGCGGGAGAACTCATATATAAGATGAAACAGGGGAGAAGTGATGGAGCACTACTCAAAATTGACTTTGAAAAAGCATTCGATACGGTTGATTGGAACTTCCTCCTCGACATGCTGCAAGCTAGAGGTTTTGGACCACGATGGGTTACATGGATAAGAATAATCCTCACCTCCTCCAAGGCCAGCTTCCTCCTAAACGGCCAACCTACGGGTTATGTCAGACTCAAAAGAGGCCTGAGACAGGGGGATCCACTCTCGCCCCTCCTCTTTATCCTAGTCACGGATGTCCTCAGTTCAATGTTAATGAATGTGACTAGGGCCAACCTATTCAGGGGAGTACGATATGGCGAGTCCATAGAAGAAGAAATTTCCTCCCTCCAATATGCGGATGACCTCCTCGTAATGTGTTCGGGCGGCTTGCACCACTTCAACGTGCTAAGGAGGATCTTCGTCCTCTATGAAGGCCTATCAGGACTCAAGATCAACTACCATAAGAGCACTGCAATCCCCATTAAGTCTATCTCCTACACACCGCGGGACCTGGAACATGCAATGGGATGCAGCATCGGCAGCCTACCCTTCGAATATCTAGGGCTACCTATCTCAGGATCGAAACCAAGGAAAGAGGATTGGAGATCAGTGATCAACAGAATCAAGGCAAGGTTAGCTACTTGGAAAGGAAAACTGCTATCATTGGGGGGCCGTATCACTCTGCTTAACGCCATTCTCACAGCAATCTCGAATTATTGGCTGGCCATATACCGGCTACCGGAGTGGGTGCTCCACCAGATCGATCAAATGAGAAGAGACTTCCTCTGGCGAGGAGCCAAGGTGGAAAAGAAAGTATATCGACTTGTGAGCTGGGAGAGAATATGCAGACCAAAAGAATTCGGTGGTTGGGGCATCATCAACCTCCGATGCTTCAATACGGCGATGTTAGGAAAGTGGTGGTGGCGCCTACTATCTGGAAAGGCAGGCATCTGCTCACACTTATTGAAACACCAGTACTTCAGGGGGAGACATCTTAGCCCCTACACTGACTCCCCACGCGTCGTCCTTCTTGGAAGGGGCCACAAGTCGGCCAGGAAGCCCTACGTACCATAATGCCAGAAATCGGCCGGTCGGCGGGAGAATCAATTAATTTTTGGGCCGACAATTGGATTGATGGGCAGGCACCTCAATCGACTTACCCGGAGCTATACGATATGGCCCGAGAAAAGCAGCATACCATTCTGGACACAAGGCTCGCACTGTCGAGAGGGGAGCCAATAGTTTTGGATGGCCCACTAACCGAGAGAGAAAGCTGACTAGATTGGTACATCTCATTTGAAGCCGCAGGAGAACACAGTAATCGCCGGGATAAGAGAGGTTGGAAACTCACTGTCCAAAAGACATTCACGGTACGATCCTACTACCAGTTTTTGATTGATGGTGGGGTCTGTTCAGAAGTGGGGATGAGATTTTGGAAGCTACCGTGCCCTACCAAAATCAAGGCTTTTTGTTGGCTGGCTTTGGATAATAAAATCCTCACCTTAGACAATCTAAGGAAGCGCGGCTTGAACGGTCCAAGGACTGCTTGCTACCTGTATGAGGACCAGGAGGAAACGGTGAAACACCTTCTCCTCCAGTGTCCATACTCACAAAGTGTATGGCAACACTTCACACAGGTTTGCCAGCTAGGGACACCCCCCCACAATTAAAAGAATTGTGGGGACCAAATGAGTTAACAAACCGCATGACCAGAGACCTCCGATTAGGGTGGAACATGCTTTCTATGGCCACGATGTGGACAATGTGGATGGAGCACAATAGGAGATGCTTTCATGACAAACGTCATGTTTTCAGGAAAACAATCCACGACATTGACTTCCTAACGTTGTCTTGGTTTGATGCAGCACACACATCCAAAAGGCCGAAGCTGGTGGCGATGGAATCTATCGTCAAGAGAAGCCTGGCGTTTACGAGGGAGGATGAGCCACAACTCGCACCAGAGGGGATTTCGAAGACACGCAAAGGGTCTAAGGTACCACTGAGTGGTGCCACTAGCACCAACAAGGGAGCAAGGAGCAATGACAAATCTGAGGACACTACTCCCATGTATTGAACCCACTAAGGGTTCTTTCTTATGTACCCACTTTTAAAATTAAATAAAAATGTGGTTTATCCACTTTTCTCAAAAAAAAAAAATGTTCAACTTCGCCGACCTTGAGCAACTCCGGTGCGTCAGCTCAGGCTCCGGCGCCACCATGTGGATGGTCCGCCACAAGCCCACAAGGAGGATTTGTGCCTTGAAGGTCATCTATGGGAACCACGACGACGTCGTACGCCGCCAGATATGCCGCGAGATAGACATCCGACGCACCACCGATAACCCCAACCTCATCTGGTGCCACAGGTTCGAAGACCGCTTCGGCGAGTTCTAGGTCCTCCTCGAGTGCATGGACGACGGCTCCCTCGACGGCCGCCGCATTAGCTCAGAACCCTTCCTCGCTGATGTTACCCGGCAAGTGCTCACCGGCCTCGCCTACCTCCATCGTCGGAAGATCGTCCACCGCGACATCAAACCGTCGAACCTCCTTATAGGGATGTTCGGCCGCATGCTTTTCAATTTCTCCATAAATTGGGGGTTTAATTATAAAATAACCCAAATATAATTGTTAGTTTAATTATGTATTAAACAAATATAATTGTTATTTAATTATGTGTTAAACAATTATATTTTGCCACGTGGCATGTCTGATGTGGCATACCGTGCGCCATGTGGCATGCCACATCAGCCTGCCATTACCGTAATCAATTAGGAATACACTAAAGAGTCCCTGTATTTGACAAAATCTGCCCTTTTAGTCCCTCTATTTTAATTTGATCCCAATAGGTCCCTCTATTGTGTAATTTGAGCCCAATAGGTCCAGAGCGCAACCTCCGTCAAGCCTGTCGTTCCTTTTTGATGACGTAGCTTTCTAAATGATTAAAATATTAATAAAATATTATTTTTTTAAAATCAGAAAATATTTTAACAAAATTGGATCCGGATCCACACCCGAAACTTATCGGATCCTCAACTAATATGATCTCCAACCCCTCTCTCCTGCCACTACCTCCACCCACCACCTCCTCCAACGAAATTAGGGCAGAAGATCTTCTCTGAACGTCGACTGCCACCAATACCACCATCGATCTGCTTCCGGCCAGCGTTGACTGCCACCATCACCTGCGGAGGAAGAAGATACATTGCTATCTCACCATTTGAGACCCCAACAACTAGGTTTGAATTTCATTATTTAGCATAATTTTTCTGCCCTTTTTGTTTGAATTTGTTTTCAATCATTTCTCTTAGCTTATAATATGCAAGTTCTAGTTGAGTGTGTGTCTCCTTTATGTAGAATTTCCTCATCTCCCAATAGGATACCTAGGATTCTCTTTGAATGAATGCTACTTTACTTCTGGTGTTCTGAGGTTAGTTGATGTGATATTATCCCAATAGGTTAGGTGGGGTACCAACATTTAGACACAATTATAGATGCTCGTAACTTTACTGGTTTGGGTAAACAACTGACTTAAGTTTGAGAATCCTTTTAAAAAAACTGCAGTTGTAGTCCCAATCTTAAGTCAATGAAAATGAAAATCATTCACAGTCGGTTAGGTGGGGTACCACCATTTAGACACACTTATAGATGCTGTTAATTAACTTCACTGGTTTGGCTCCACAAGTTTGGGAATTCTTTTAAAAAACTGCAGTTGTGGTCCCAATCTTAAGTCAATGAAATAGAACATCATTGACAGACTTAAATAAAATATCATTGATTGATGTCCTTTGATATTTAAGTATGTCAGTGATTGTTCTGTGATATTAAGTATGCCATTGATTTTATTTAGGTCCTGTGATTGATATTAGTTTAGCCTTATTCCTATGATTGATGTCCTTTGATATTTAAGTATGTCATTGATTTTATTTAAGTCCTGTGATTGATATTAGTTTAGCATTATTCCCATGATTGTTGTCCTTTGATATTTAAGTATGTCATTGATTTTATTTAAGACCTGTGATTGTTGGTATATGATTTTTTAAGTTTGGGGCCACAACTGGCTTAAGTTTGGGACTTTTTTTTTTAAAAAAAAAAGGCATTTGTGGTCCCAATCTTAAGTATAAAAATAGAATATCAATCACATACTCAAATAAAAAATCACAGAACATCAATTGCAGGACTTTAATAAATGACAGGACTTAATCTACATTCTTTTTTTTTTTTAATATTGTTGCATTATTCCTATGATTGTTGCATTAAATGACAGGACTCAATAGATAATTGTAGTATTGCATTGAATTTCTTTTTTGCATCTTAGTTTCTGCAGTAAGTTTTGAAGATTAATAGTTTGGATTTTTTTGCTATACAACATAACATGTCTAATTGGTGGAAATACACTATTAAATATCATCATGGAGGGGCATTGGTAAGAGAAGGGAAAGTTAGCTATTTAAATGGGAAAGTGGATGAGTTTGCTGTTGACCTTGACAAATTATGTTACTGGGATGTGTTAGGAGATCTTAAGGAATTAGGCTATGATATTAAGAAGGCATGGATTTGTTTTATAAGGATGATGGTGGAGCATTAAAAATAATCTGTGATGATGAAGGGATTTTGGGTTTGGCTGATAAATTAAGAAAAATTAAGTCAGTAGATGTTTATATGGAGTCATCAAGTGCTAAGGAAGACAATACCCTGCCAGAATGCTTAGTATCTGATTGTGATAATATAGTGGAGGATTTAGTGCAACAAAATATTGTGGACTTAGATGGGGAGCAGGACAATACTATGGAGGGTTTAGGGCAGCAAATTAATGTGGAGCAGGACAATACTGTGGAGTAGGACAAGGAGTGTGGCAATGAATGTGACTCAAGTTCAGATGATGAAGAAAGGTTGGTAGATGTAGCATTTGTTGATTATTGCTCAGATGCTGATGATAAAACAAAGAATGCTAGGGATAAGGTCAGAACATATGTTCAGTTGAGGAAGGAATTACAAGGGATTGCTGCTGATTATTGTGCTGAGAAGGCTGATGAAGATTCTGATGAAGATGGTAATGCAACACTTGCTACTGTGAGGGGGAAAGTTACTGGATATGAGACTGATTACATTGAGTCTGATGACCCTGGTAGCTATGAGGATACCAGTGAAGGTTCTACTGCAGATGATGCAAGAAGGCACAAGTCTAGTAGAAAAAGTTATGACACTAAAAACCCTTTGGATGATTTCTGCCTAGATCTTAGGTTTGAAGATCTCAAACTATTCAAGAATGCACTTGTATAGTTCTCAGTTAGGAAGGGATTTGAATTTAAGTACATGAAGAATGATTCAATGAGAATTAGGGCTAAGTGTGCAGCAAAGGATTGTAAATGGTTGATCTTGTGCTTCTGGTGTAGCACAAAGAAGATGTTTGTTGTCAAGCACTATATCAAAGATCATTCATGCTTGCTTGGGACTACAAAAAACAGAAGGGTGACAACTCCTATAATTGCCAAAAAATTTGGTGATGTCATAAGTTCTATGCTTTTCATTAGGGCTAGGCAATTGAGGGCAATGGTTAGGGCACAATTAGGTGTCTTTGTGACCAACAAGGTCCGTAGAAATGCCAAGTTGATGGTGCTCAGAAAAATTGAGGAGCAGTTCATAGAAGATTTCAAGATGCTGAACAATTATGTTCTTGAGTTGAAGACAACAAATCCTTGGAGCAATGTAGTTGTTGTGGCTGAAAGAGAAAACTCAAATGAGCTCCCTGTATTTCAGACTATATATGTCTGTCTAGCTGCTATTAGAGAAGGATTTTTAGGTGGCTGCAGGGGTCATTGGTTTGGATGGATGTTTTCTTAAAGGGTTACTCAAGGGCATACTGCTTGTGGCTGTGGGGAGAGATGGGAACAATCAAATGTTCGTTATAGCATGGGCAGTTGTCTAGAAGGAAACAACTGAAACTTGGTCTTGGTTTATTAATAATTTGAAGTCTGATCTATGCATGGGAGAAGTCTTGGGATGGTCTCTTATCAGCAAAATACAAAAGGTATATAGTACACTTTAGCATTTCAGAAATTTTTTTACTTGCATTCTAATTTAATCTTTATTGCATTTTAATTTGTGCAATGTTTTTCTTGCAGGGTCTAATTCATGCAGTTAGTGATCTTCTTCCATTTATTGAGCATAGAATGTGTGCAAGGCACATCTATGCAAGATGGGGTAAGAAATATCTGGGGAAGGAATTGCAGATCCAATTCTGGAATATTGCTAGGTCTACAAGCATGGCTTAGATGAGAAAACAACTAGATAAGATGCGTATGATGAAAGGAGGAGACATGGTTGTTGAGGAGTTATTGGAGAAACGGCCTATTCAAGGTTGGTGCGAAGCTTATTTTTCTGATATGGTTAAATGTGAGGTGATTGACAACAACATGTGTGAAACTTTTAATGGGGTAGTCCTGGATGCTAGGAGTAAGCCTATCATTTCTATGCTTGAAGACATTAGGCAATTTGTGATGGCCAGAATTCCAGCAAAAAGAGCTTATGCTAGCAAGTGGAAAGGGGACTATGGGCCGAATATTGCTGCCAAGATAGAAAAAGAAAAACAAAAGAGTGCAAAGTGGCAGGTTGAGTGGAATGGGGAGAACAAACATGGGATCTACTGGGATAATCTAATGGTGCATGAGAGGGAGGCTTATGTTGTCATCTTGGCAGACAATATCTGTTCTTGTGGCAAGTGGGATAAATCAGGCATCCCTTGCCAACATGCTATGGCTGCTATTGCTTTTCAAGGGGAAGATCCAGTCAACTATATGGCAGAGTGGTTCAGAAAAGAGATTTATCTAAAGGCGTATCAGTTTGTTGTTAATCCAGTGAGAGGTAGAACATTTTGGCCTACAAGTCAGGAAGGACCACTAGTACCTCCTTTGGTGAAGAGGATGCCTGGTAGACCAGCCAAGAAAAGGAAGAGAGAGCCTCTAGAAAGTAAAAGTAAAAGTAAAACAAGATTGTCCAGGAAAGGCAGGATCTTGAAATGTAGTTACTGCCATGCTGAAGGCCACAACAAAATCACATGTCCAAAAAAAAACTAACATATCGGTAAACTTTATTCTTGTTGTTTAAGAGTATTATTTTTTTTATTACATTTTAGTTTGTTGGCAATGACCTAATCTTCTGTGCTGAAGCAGGTTAACCCTAATGACAAGACAGAGACAGTAGCTGCTAGCAAAAGGAAAAAAAACCCACCTGCTGCAAGCCATGGTTCCCTACAAATTTTGAGAGTGAGTTTTAAATCTTTTTTGCAAAATTTTGATGAACTAATATACTTTCAATAGAAACCCTAAAAACTTTTTATATGATGCAGGGTACCCACAGTGGTGGCCTTATTATTGGAAGGGAAAGTCACAATTCCTCTTCATTCATCACTGCAGCTCAATTAATTGTAATATTATTTCTCGTTTTAAAACTATCCCGGTGTTTACTTTTTTGGTTATTAATATTATTTCTTTGGTGTTTATAAATTTCAGACAAGAAGGAATGTGACAACTGCTACACAGGAAAATCAAGAAGAGCAAGGAATCCATCTAACCAATTCTCAGATTGAGTTGTCAGAATTATCAACACAGCAGAGCATGACAACTGTTGCAGCCAAAGGAAAAGGAAAAGCTCAAATATGAAAGTTAGTGTATTTAGAAATGGGTTTTTTAAAAATAGCAGGTTCTTAATATAAGGTTTTGGATGTTTATGATTGTATGTTTTGTTAATGTGTGCAACATATATGTAGAACAAAATGTTGCTCATGTACTTTTTGAAGGGAAATAACGAGTTCATATATGTCTACTGTAGACATGCGCAACCGTTTTTCAAAACAAAACTCGATAAAACCCATCCAAGATCCAAGCGAGAAAAACACCACGATCAGGTTAGGTAAAGAAAACATACCGTAGCCAAAGCTCGTAAATCGACGTCCTTGATTATTTGACGATGCTTCAATGATCCTTGTCACGATTTCAGCGATGATCAACGGATCCTCGCCTCTATCGGTATCCACTCGGAAGAACTGAATCGCCTTGTTCGTCTCATGAACAAAACTAGAACTTTTGATTCTTCGACTTTTGGTGCTAGCTCATAATCGAAGAAATGACTTTGATGGCCTTGTATTAGAACCCAACATCAAACCTCCTAAATGGTTATCCAACTATTGGAAAACCATTCTTCTCAAATTGTCCTTTCTCTCTCTCTCTCTTTTTTTAAAAAAAACATGATATCGCATACCAATATCTCAAATTTATAGAAGAAGAGGAAGAGAAATGGTTCTCTCTCTTTCTCTTGAAGAAGAGGAAGAGAAATGGTCCTTTCTCTCTCTCACAAAGAAGAGGAAGATAAACAGTCTTTTATGTTGAGGTTTAGAAGTAGGTACGTTAATAACTCATCATAAACACTCCTTCAATGGTTGTACAACTATTGGAAACCACCCTCTTAAATAAAAGAAACCGTCCTCTCTCTCTCTCTAGAAGAAGAAGAAGAAGAGCCGGTCCTTTATGTTGAGGTTTAGAAGTAGTTACATAAGCCTACTTAATTGCTTCACTATATATCTTTATATATAGCATATCTATATGTGGTTGGGCCCAACTTCTTTTATTCTTTGTGTCCAACACAATTAGAACATAGAATTAATTAGGATTCCATCAAATGGAGGCCCAACCCATATATCCACATACATATATGTGTTCTTATTTTTGTGAACCATTTCCAAAGTAGGATTAGTGTTTAGACAATGTACAGGACCCTCTTGTATACTTGTACTGTTCTGACTTTCAAAACATGACTCAGTCAATGAAGTTCCAAATCCAGATCAACCTTTGAGTGTGACCCAATAGGTTCTTGCGATGTTGGCAATGACATAAAACTCCTTTTTAATGTCATAAGCAATGAGCGGTGTCTAGCAACACATCATTGCTACCCAAACCGCAAGAATGTCGTGATAGACATATATAACATGTTCCTGCGATTAATATCGAGTATCCAGTATCCCTTTGTCCTTGATATCTTTGATTGAATACAAGTCCTGGATTAGTCATACTTGTATAATTCAATCAATATGTTTCTTGATCCTAAGTAGACTATTGAAAACAAATGACATCAATATCCCATACTGATTCACCTGGGTGTGACCACATACTTCTTAGTCTCACTCATTAAGAGGCCCTGATATCACTCCTATTATATAGGAGGGACAAATCCTATATTGATCACTCACATTCTATTACATGGTTTATAACATACCCAATGACAACCTTTATAGTTCACCATGTTACGAGTGACGTTTGGTTATATCAAAGTATGATACTTGCCATGTAAGAATCCATGGTGACCTCAAGTCTAAGGATCATATATTTCTTTAACCACTTATGAGAATCGCTTATGACATTCATATAACGATCCATGTAGCAATTCTCATGACGGGTCTATCCAGCATAAGTTCTCCAACTTATACTCACGTGTTGACTTGACATCTTATGTCCATGACAACTCTTGTCATCAGTCACTACACATACTAGTCTCATGTGCATCATTGTTGTCCTCGATTCCATAATGATACTTGACTAGGGACAATTTAAGAATAGAAAACTATTCTAGGGACATTATTATCAATACTTATACTACGCAGATATCAAGTAAAGCATAATAGTGGAAAAAGCCTTTATAAATAAACATGAAAATGCACAAAAACAATCATATCATGATTGGTCTCTAGGGCATACACTAACATTTTTCATATATTCAATGGAATTAGAAAAAGTTTTGATCATATACTTGTGTTATGATACAAAATTAAGATAGTAAGAATCTGCAGAAAAAAACTAGCATCAGATTGTGCCTGATTCAAAGTGAATACCTATGCATCTTTTTTGTTTATAAAATGAGTTCATAATCTCAAAATTTCAGATTCTAATGTGTTTCAAATCAGCATCAGATTGTTTTTGATTGAAATGAATACCTATGCATCTTTTTTGTTTATAAAATGAGTTCATAATCTCATAATTTCATATTCTAATGTGTTTCAAATCAACATCAAATTGTTTCTGATTGAAATGAATACCTATGCATCTTTTTTTCTGCATAACAATTTCCTAAGAATAACTTCCTAAGACAATTCAACATACAAAGTAACAAAATTACAGTGTTTCAAATCAACATCAGTTTTTTTCCTGCATACAAAGTTTCAAATTAACAAGGTCTCAAAATTACAGAACAATTTCCTAAGACAATTCAGGTGTGTGTTTATCTGTAACCATTTCATAACCATTCCAAAATTACAAAACCATTTCCTAAGACAATTCAAACAAACTTACATAAGTAACAAAGTTTGAAATTTCAATTGAATCATATTACAGAACTTACATAAGTAACAAAATTACAGAACCTTTTCAAAATTACAGAACAATTTCAAAGTAACAAAGTTTCAAAGTTCAATTAAATCATATTCCATTTCCATGTGTGTTTCTCTTGCTCTTCTAGCTAAGGCATCAACAATCTTATTTTCATCTCTTCCAAATTTGTTGGATTTCTGCCAACATCTCCCTACTCCTTGCTCCTCTGATACTTCTGGCTACTTTAGTTTCAAATACACTCATAGTCACCACTAGTGCCTCTCAATGGGATGATCACTTCTACCCCCGATAAAGTCCAAAATGGTTCTACGCTGGCCGGAAGCAGATCGGCGGTGGTATTGGTGGCAGTCGGCGTTTAGAGAAGATCTTCTGCCCTAATTTTGTTGGAGGAGGTGGTGGGTGGAGGTAGTGGCTGGAGAGAGGGGTTGGAGATCATATTAGTTGAGGATCCGATAAGTTTCGGGTATGGATCCGGATCCAATTTTGTTAAAAGATTTTTTGATTTTAAAAAATAATATTTTATTAATATTTTAATCATTTAGAAAGCCACGTCATCAAGAAGGAACAGCAGGCTTGACGGACGTTGCGCTCTGGACCTATTGGGCTCAAATTACACAATAGAGGGACCTATTGGGATCAAATTAAAATAGAGGGATTAAAAAGGGCAGATTTTGTCAAATACATGGACCATTTAGGGTATTTGACCTATTGAAAAACTGTTCTCTGTTTCCAATTAAAAATAAATCAGTTTAAAACTTTTTAACAAAAGTTAAAATTGAAAGAGGATTATTGAAAATAGAGAAAATAAAAGGAAAATAAATAAGAAGCTGGGAACAAGACAATTAACATATTCATTTTTATACGTCATTAGCTATATAGTTTATTGGTCAAATACCCAATTTAGTCACTCTATTATTACGATTTGTCCCTTTTGAGTCCCTCTAATATAAAACATGTCTTTTTGGTCCCTTTAATTTTACGTTTGTGTCTTTTAAATCCTTCCACAAGCCTTTTTAGGCCCTTTATTTATGTTTTTCAGACCAAAAAAGCACGTTTTATATTAGAGGGATCCAAAGGGACAAATCGTAATAATAGAGAGACTAAATTGGGTATTTGACCTAGTTTATTTAAGACATCCAAAAGGAATGAAAACATCAGCCCATGAAGAAATTTATTGAAGTAATGAAGAAAACCAAAGAATAAAAAATAACTGATGAGAAAAGGAAACAGAGACTGGAGTAGAAGCTCCCTTTTTTCTTCATTTTGAAAAATTGCTCATTAGAAGTAGAAAACACAATGGTGAAGAACTTGATACAAGAGATACAGGATAAAAACAAAGGTTACATACAATACACAATCTCAATTGACTCTTATACATGGCATCTAAAGGAGTGTTTTGGAGTCTATATAATCCGAATAGCCAAGCTATTCGCCAGTTCCAGCGATCTTCTTCTTTAAATCTTCAATATCATCTGCTAATTCTTTTCTGCTGGACTGCAAAATGAAAGTAAGAATTGATTAAGCAAACTTTCAGCTGCTTTCCAGAGAAGTTTCTTTGACCCATGAAAAGATCCAAAAGAATCATCAACTCTATTTCACAAAGAAAGACACTGTAGGTCATGTCAAAATGTTCAAATTATTGATAAAATATTATGATCTTACTAGCCATAAAGAATAGGAGAAATGAACAAATAAGAAGAGGCTGAACAAGATATATCAGGATCAAAGTGCATCCTTCTGTTCACTAAACCTGATACATATAGATACGAAATGCTATTTGTCCAGAAAACAGATGGTTCATCAGTATCACTCATTAACTACATCACAAGCAGGAGACTGCACATTAATTCATCAATTCATCAATGATCTACTGGTTACCTTGAACAATAGGTAGCGGTAAACAAACCATCCAGTGTATCCAAGCCCCACCAACTCCATGATCTTTGGGAGCTGTTAACCAAAAGAAAAAAGAAGAAATTATATTTGTATATATAATTTTTTCAAGGCAATAGCTTGGATCACACTAATCCCCATAAACAATAGTCTAAGAGTTGATCACTATGTAGAACAGAAAAATTCCACATGAGGCTGGAGTTGAGCAATCACCAGAGGAACCGAGTTGATAGCACCAACAACAACAGAGGACAACCAAACTGCAACAAGTGCACCACCTCCATAGAGGAAAACAGTAGATTTGTTCTCAATAGCATCCCACTGCAGTCACCACACAATACCAGTAAACTTCTCAGAGATTTACAACAAAATATGGTGAGCAATGGTTCCAATGAAGGTTGGTTCCCTTACCTTCTGCTTCAAATCTTCCAACAGGTCATCGCTTTGGACAGAGCTCGGAGACTCTTCTGAGGAGGCTCTTACCTGGAGGGCAGAGAACCTGCGTGCATCTACTAACAAAAAACAAGAACAAACTTCTTTTTAACAAATGAAAATACTTCTTATCAACACAGATACTTCATCCAACCATGTGCAAGGAAATAAGCTCCATCTTTCGTTTTTATATCACTGAAAAGAATTACAAAGAAAAAAAAAATTCCAAGAAAGAAGATAATGGCATTGCTGGTTGTTAAACTTCCACTATACACATTTTTTACATCAAAGCAATTGTTCCTCACTCTTTCTCACTATTCCCATTTTGTTAAAAACCTTTTCAGTATAATAGCTAAGATATGAGTGAATACACATGAGTGATCCAAAAGTCAATTTTTCTTAAATTACCCACATTCCAGCTCTAATTTATTTCGAAATATTCAAGGGATTAATATATCAAACTGAAAAAAAAAATGTGACAGAACTCGGATTGAGAAAAAAAAAGAAGAAAACATAAGAAAATTCAATCAACCTCTTCTTTTCTTTGTTTCCTTTTTTCTCTAACTTTCCCCTCATAATCGGAAAAATAAAAAACAAAAGAAAAGACAGAAAACAGACGCAAAATCGATTCGATAAATGTAAAGAAACAAAAATTATAACACATTCCATTAGTCTCACTTCTCCGACTAATTTTCTCAATCCAATCAAACAAAAGCACTTCAAAACCCGGCATCAACGAACTAGAAAAACCCCCCAAAAAAAAAACAAAACAAAACAAAACAAAACCCTAAAAGAGAGATTAAGAAAGGGAGGCACCTGAGAGATTGGAAGCGGAAAAGGCGATGGGACGGCGAAGGGCGATGAAAGAGGAGGAAGGGGAGCGAGAAGCAAGCGCCGTAGGGAGACGGACGCCACCAAGGACGGCAGTAGTCGTGCACGCCGTCGCCGCCATGGATACCCCGCGGGAGCTCTCTCTCTTTCTCTCTCTATATCTCCCTGGTGGGCTGTTGACCTCTCGCGCGGCTGGCGTTTGGATTTGGACTCGATGGCCAGACGAAGCTCTTATCGTATCGTATGACACGTGGCAGCTAAGGTGGGTTCTGATTGGCTGGCAGCCTATCTTAAGAATCCAGTGTCCACTGAGTGCCCTCTCCCTTTTGTTTCGGACTATGCTTCCTTACTTTCTAATATCCACTGAAATAAGCACCAATTTTTTTATTAATTTTTTTTTTAATTTTTTACCGCAATGAACTTAAAATTTTGGAAAATAAACACTTAATTTTTATGTTTTTATGTATTTTTTATGTATGTATATTAATTTTTTAGATGTTTTTGCTAAACAATACCCTTTTTTAGTATATATTTTTTTCAGAGCTTTATTGATCTTGGGAGTTCCTCTTTTTAATTTGATTTTTCATAGTTAACATAATAAATTATATTATTTTGTATTATAATACTTAAAAATGTATATTAAATTTAATAAACAAGTTGAGGAAACTTGTTTTTGTTATTCAGGTTGGGACACTCACAACAAAGAATCAAATAGAACAAATGGATTCTTCCGTAATAGACTCTGATTATTAAAATTTCAACAAAGTGTTTACAAAATTTTCTTTTTCTGTCCGAAGAAATAGTTCATCAAAATAATGAGTCATCAGTTCTATTGATCTTGGGAGTTCCTCTATTTAATTTTTTTTCCTTCTTCTTTGTCACGCCCCGCCCCGAAAATCCCCGGGCTCACGGGCACGCGACAGACCGACCGTATCCGAACAAGGACGGGCCCTGCCCGAGCACGAAGCCTCGATGATCAGCAATCATAATCACGCACACAAACGGGAATCATATATAAAGAAATCAACATGTCTACAACATGATAAACAACGGAAATAAATATACGAATCCCTGAGTCTACAAACCCTAATATGATGTCATACAAAGGCTCCTACTCGGGAACCTATAAATGATATCCTCACACACTCATATGACCAGAGGCACCAACCTCAGCTCTCAATCCCTTGTAATCTTGCGCGGCTCTCTGGTGTCCCGCAACCTACTCCTCGGGATCTGAAAAAGAAGGTCAACAAGTGCATGAGCTTTCGAAATGAAAGCCCAGTAAGCACCTCGCAGGGAACACAATAAAGTCATGTCAAACTCAATGTAATATAAGTAAATGAATGGGCGAATCAAGAACATGACCATCAAACCCGGCGTGGGAAGCACAAACCCCACCGGCCATACCGTCTGGAGTCTCAAACCTACCCCCAATGAATTCTATCCAACGGTAGGGACTCCTTAACTAAAATCATGTCATCTTATGACAAGGAACTCAAGCGGAGCTTGCAAACCATCCCCCGGGCAGTCATCAGCCTAGCCGATGTCAATCCTCGGTCCGTAGTGCTACTCATACATACATGTACATACACGGTCGTTATTCGTCCCAATCGGGCATACGGGGCCCAGTATTGTCCCCCTGACAGGAAAGCACGAACAGGGTGTCCACCGACCCTGAACGCCAAACAGGAGCCACACGCTCCACTGCACCGGGCAGAGAATCCACAAGTACAACACATATCGAGTGGAAGGAAACATCATACAACCAAAAACACATGCACCAGCATGGAATCAATGAAACAATATTCCAGCGAGACAAGTAAGCATGCCTGAGCATGAAATCAAGGAAATAATAATCCAAAGCATCAAATAACATGCATAAGCATGGTATCAACAAATCAAGGAACCAAACAACCAATGATTGGGGAAATTAGGCAAAGGCATTTACATGCCCAAACATGTAATCCAGAAAGCAACGATATAACCAATCAATGAATGAAGGTAAGCAAGGCAAGAGCACTTACCTAATCAACGATGTCTCTACTCAGTCGCTAATCCCCTCTCGACGCGTCTTCCCGTACTATATAGAGATCTGACGATCAAGTCCAAGCTCAATATGTATTTAATTTCAGGATAATAAACATTATTTTTACTACTTACATAACTCACACATGATTATGCATTCATGCTTTACTATACTGGCATCCTGACAACCATTGGACAATTCTCTTCTCATAATTAATTAACAAATTACCAATGGTCATCCACCATTCTAATTAATCATGGGCCTACCTCAACGTAATAACACCCGACCCATATATAATAGTTTAGGTTTGACCAACTATCAAATTACTCTTATAATTTATCCATTTATTTGGTTGCTCTTCCCAAATTACCACTTGACCGTTCTTATAATACTGAGAATGGAGCATGCTTTAGATTTCTCTTCTTTATAACTAAGCACTCATGCATGAATATATATATAGGTTTATAAAAGAAACAAGACTAACATCTCTGTCCATTCATGTCTTCAAATAACACCTCCAAGTTTCCAACTATTACCTTGTCCATTAATTTAGTATAACCTGAGATGAATTGTTGGTCTCCCCATTAACTCACCAACATAAAAATAGGGATGACAATATCAGCCTTATCAGTTAGCTTCCCAAAACAATGATTATATTGACTAAATTAATTGCCAACCTTCTAATAATCAAGAGGAATGAAACCGACTATCTTCTCCTCTATATCTTACTCTCACGTGCAAGTGTATACAAGCATACTCATATAGGCTATCTGTCACGCCCCGCCCCCAAGGTCCCGGGCCCACGGGCACGTGGCAGACCGGCCACACCCGAGTAGGGGTGGGCCCCACCCGGATGCGAAGCCTCGATGATCATCAATCACGTAAAACATGCACAGCGGAGTATATCAAATCCAAAAACATAATAAAGATATGTCTACACAGCGGAATTAAAATCTAAGGGTATACAGACCCTAGAGTCTCAATATACAAGGTTCCTACAAAAGAACCTATAACATGCCCTCACACAAGATAAAAACAAGAGGTAGCCAACCTCGGTAATCCCAGCAAATCCCCGCAGGTCTCACATGGCACTCCTACGGCCTGTGTCCTACTCCTTGGGATCTGACAAGAAATCAACAAGTGGATGAGCTTTCGAAATGAAAGCTCAGTAAATGATCTCACAATGAATAGATAAATCATGCTATCAAATCATGAAGTGCTGAAACAAAAGCAAATCAAATAAGCATGACTAGACACGACCGCAGTCATGTCGGACCTATGAGTATATCTACAATCACCCATGCGTCATCATCCCCCGTACAGTCACCAACAATCGCCGATGTCGACCAACTCGGTCGTTGGACTCGCAAGTCCGGTAGCGCTACTATCATACATGTACGTACACGGCCAGCGTATCGTCCCACTGACGGGCTATCAGGACAGCAGAGTTCCATCCCCCTGCCAGGGAAAGCACGAACGGGGTGTCCACCGGCCCCGAACGCCAAAACGGAGCTGCTCTCCACTGCAACGGGCAGAATCGTCCACAAGAGCAACGCAGGTCAAGTGGAAAATAATATCTATCCAACCAAGCATACATACACAATGGATTCACACAACAATAATCCACTCATCAACATGTATGTATAAATCCATAGAGATCAGGAAAACAATCAATAAGGAGATCAATGGAATATCAATTAACAGGCTAATTGCAAGATCCAAAGAATACTCCGTAGAGTGAAAACGAGGCAAGATCACTTATCTGTATCTCAGAAAAACTCTAAATCAGATCACATTTATAAAGCCTGACCCGAGGAAACAAGGCTCTCGGTTTCTGTCTTGGTGTTGATGTTCACAAACCAACTCGGCAATTTCCCTCACTATCTTTCTTAAATTACTAATTGAAATACAACCTTCAACACATAGGCGATCTCTGCAGAACCAGACTTCTTCTCTGGAGATGAACAAAACCCTCACACACTTAGCCACTGATTGAATAATTTAAAAATAATAAATTTAGCTTGAGGTGTATTCTTCATTAATCCTCCGACTGCCACCCTGCACTCCATTTCTCTTTTGATGCCACCTGCCCCCCTGCCTTCCCTCTTGAAGACACCTCTTCCTTAACACTATTTTACTATATTAGCCATTCCATTTACTCAATCATTGACTCAATATCCCACTTGACCGATGTTAGTGAATTCTCAAATCATCCACGTGAGAGTGAATGATATCATAGGGAATGCCATGAAAAATCAATGGAGTGCGATGATGTCATCGACTTTGACTAATATGCAAGTGAAAAGTGCATTTTAAATGTCATTTAGTATAGTTTATTTACAAGATTTCACCCTAACCCTTAACTTTGAAGATAATTACAAGATACTTATCATGCACTCCCTTGAACATACATTCTTATCCTCATCTCCTCATCCACTTACATACAAGTCAATTCCTTAAATTCTCAAATAATGTCATACTCTTGAAATGCTAACTTTGCATTATAACCAATCTTTAATCACAATTAACACCATAATAGGAGGATTAGTTAACTAACAATCACAACTTCATAATGACGCTTATATCATGATTTAAAACTTAAGAGCACTCACTCACGTGAACTATCTTAATTGATTCCCAATTAAAATGTAATATTATTACTATAATAATATTATACTAATGGAATAGTATAATAATATAGGTCCACATATTTCCATTTAATCCATTATCATCCTTTCTTTTATTATTTTACTAACTTGTCATAGTTATCTCACTATCTTTTATTTTCCAATAATTCATGTTATTAACTTTATCTCCTAGGTTCCAAGGCCTTAATTGGATGCCCAACTTACTATAATGGAAACCTAGAGAAACATGAGAATGAATTTCAAAAACCATCCTATAGTGGAAGATGACATCATCTCTTATATAATTAAGTCTTAAAACTAAGCTCCATGAATATTTTAATATAAGAGCCTCATGGACCAACTAGTAAAGTGGATGATGACATCCTCCATTATACTTGGATATATTTCCTTGATAAACGATAGTACTCTTTCACCATAAAGTTTGGTAACATTTGCATTTAAATCCATGCAAATGTTTATCATAAACTAATATCCACCTCTTTCAAGAGGCATGTGTGGTGGCATTTTGCACATAGACCCTTCCACCATAGAACTCTTACATGCAAGTCATTTTCTCAAGAAACTTTACACACAAGTCCTTCACATTATTGATTATTTGTGAAGGCTCCCCATTCCATAGTATTTATAATTCGGTTTATTCTAATTAATTACTAAATTATTATCCCACTTGAGAGGTGGTCTTTACACTATCCATCTCAATCTAACTATACAGCACCTTACTAATCTCTATTAAACACACATAGATACAAACCCAACTCATGACCAATGCCATTCTCAACATATACTGGCCCCTGGGCATGCATGCATGCGCTGATGGATGTACCGTCATCTCTCTCTATATGGATCCTCTCATGCATGAATGAACATAGATGCATGTTCTATCATACCCCATAAATACCAATGAGTGGCTTAGGAGACTCACCGACGAATGGTGACCCTTGTTGATAGTTCAGGGAATGGAACTCACTGAGTTCCCTGTCTGTTCCCTCGCCGATGCCCGTCGAGGTTAGAAGATCGCCCCTTCCCCGAGCTTGAGCAACTCCGGCGAGCTTCTGAAGACGGGAGGGGTTCTAACTCAGACCACGCGGTGGTGATGCCGTCAGGACCGAGCTCGTCACTACTAACACTCCAAGGTCTCGGCGTCGAACTCCGGTTGGGTGGTACTAAGTGTTCACTACTCTCTTACTGTGGTGAGGAAGGAACAACCTTGGCTCCCAAGAGGGTTTAAGTTCTCATGCCACCACAGTGAAGGAGAACGTGGTCGTCGGGGCTACAGCCGCGGATGTGACTAGATGCACCCACCTTTCCCCTCGCCCGGCGCCAATTCCGATTGGTACTTCTGATCGGATCGTCTCGAGGATACGCATTGGGATGGGTAGAGGGTAACTTGGCGTGCCTCGGATCCATCTTTCTACATGGATGAGTGGCATGTATTTGCTCTTGCATGACGAGGTTAGCGAGAGTTATCTCACCCGTGTCTTGGGATCGAGCAACGTCGTGGCGAACGGTCGATCGCGCCTTCCGTCATCTCCGCCCTTTCCTTTGCTATCTAAGCAGTCACCCCTTCAGCCGGTCATGCTTCCATGGTGACCGTGCGATCAAAATAATTCTCAACTCCTTTGATCTCTACCGTTGTTTCCAAATGAAAAGCTCTGGTCAACATGCATTCATTAATTGGTTTTTCTTTCAAAAACAACCCTAATATTGTTATTATGCAAATGCCAACCCTTATCTCATTCAACCGTGAGATAGAGAGAGAGAGAGTTATTAAGTTATGAGAGTGAGTGCATCTTGCACTTCAATCCTTCCCTTTCTAGATTATTTCTTCTAGTTCTTTATCTCATTAATTCAAAATGACATTATGCACTCAAACCCTCATTAATAACTCATGAGTAAATACTTTATAAATTTAGTAAAGAACCCTTGGGTTCTTTAAAAATTATCATAAGGCCCATGCTTGTTTTATTTATGAGAGAGTGCATATTACACTTTAATCCTCCATTCTTCAACTATTTCATTTTGGTCCCCATCTCTGTAATACTTAAGAAAAGTCCATTATGCAATTAAATCCCCACTATTAAATCATAATAAAATTAGTAAGGAATTTAATTAGTCCAAGCATGATTAAGAGAATAAATAAGTATTGAATTAGGCCGTAAAAAAATTAGCGGCTCTTACATTCTTGTTGCTGGATGTCTCGTTGGTGTGCATCTTCTCTTTATTTCCATACGATTTAAATTGTTTAGGGTATGTTAGGATGCAAAATAAAATTTTATCTAGGATTTCTTTTCCGTAAGGAGTGAAAATGATTTCCATGGAAATTTCTACAGAATTGAGTGTTTAGCTAAGCACAATAAAATTTTCCCTCCTAAATTATTTAATAATAAAAAAAACAGTTAAATTATATCTGTTGTTAAATAGACACTAAAAAATAATTGTTGAAAAATAGCCGTTGTAATTCTAGGCGTCAATCATTTTTCTTTATTTATACACAACATATCTCATTGGCAATTTACGCAATCATTTTTCTTTAGCTCTAAATTTTCGCACTTCTAGGTAATTTATTCAATATGGATTTGGATCAGTAATAAGAATCAATGAAGATGAAAATGCATTCATGCTCACCAATTTGTCTAGACTATAT
The DNA here is from genome assembly GCA_026586065.1 of Dioscorea zingiberensis. Classification (NCBI taxonomy): domain Eukaryota; kingdom Viridiplantae; phylum Streptophyta; class Magnoliopsida; order Dioscoreales; family Dioscoreaceae; genus Dioscorea; species Dioscorea zingiberensis. The sequence goes on along the minus strand of CM048821.1, from coordinate 18,095,656 downwards.
CTTGCAAATTCAGAAAGTAGACAATATCATACATCTATACTTATAGGTGCTGCATATGCACAAAATAAATCCTTGAATGTCATGATGCATGTTATAAGAGAGAGTTTCATATGGAGCCTCATATTTTTCAAACACTTGTTGAACATTTAAGAAAAAAGTCTCTTCTCCGCATGCAACTCGAAAAAAAAACTACAATCGAGTAACAACTAGCAATGCTTATTTACACTCTTTCGTATAATGTTAGTAATTAGGGATGGCAATGGGGCGGGGCGGGGGCGGGGCAGGCCTCTACCACCACCGCCCCACCCAATAGTAGCGGGGCGCTGGGCACGCATGGCATGAGAGCGGCACCAATCGCATTTAGACCATAGTATGAAGAGAAATTTACCGATTAAACTCAAATAAAATAAACTTAATCAGTAATGTAAAAGCATTTTGATATACAAACTTGAGAGAAGGGTGGGAAAGCAGCCGCCAAATTTCAAAAACTCCAAACAAAACTTCATTATAAACCCTAAAACTATATAATCTAATATATATATAAGGGTATTTTTGTATTTTTAGCTGGGCGGGTGGATTTTAAGGACCTTTACTACGCCCCGTGATTTTTCTGGGCGGATCGGGGCGGATCGGGTCGGAAACAACGGATCGGGTCGGGGGTTGCCATCCCTATTAGTAATCGTGATAATGTCAGTGGCCGTGATGTACAAGAGCGTTTTCAACATTCGGCAGAAATGGTTACTCATTATTTTAGTAAAGTACTTAAGGTCACTAACATTATCACGATTACTAACATTAATAAATGAGCATTTTCAATCAACTTGCTTGTGAATACATAGATCTCCATTGACAATTATATCATTAGTTAATTAGAATAGCAAATATTTTTTTCTCTCCATATTTCAAGGTTTGTAAGACTATATATTATGAATTAATTATAAATCTATTTAATTTTTATTTATTAATTTTATCTTATCAAATGTTATACGTTTGTTCTTTTAGGATTGTATTAGCATCATTGATGGAACACACATTTCATTCACTGTTAATTTCTTTGGAATTACAAGACCCTTACTAAAACATAAAATAAATACTATATATCCTAAAATGTTATTGTCACGCCCCGCCCCCAAAATCTCAGGCCCAAGGACACGCAACAGACCGGCCGTACTCGAACAGGGACGGGCCCTACTCGGATATGAAGCCTCGATGATCAGCAATCACATACACAGCAGAATATATCAAATAAAAAGACATAACATAAATATGTCTACACAACGGAATTAAAATCTAAGAGTACACAGACCCTAGAATCTCAATATACATAGTTCCTACAAGGGAACCTACAACATGTCCTCACACAAGGTAAAACATGAGGTAGCCAACCTCAACAGTCAATCTCAGTAGTCCCCCGCGACACTCCTATGTCCCGTGTCCTACTCCTCGGTATCTGAAAAAGGGAATCAACAAGTGTATGAGCTTTCTGAAGGAAAGCCCAGTAAGTACCATGCAGAGAACACAATGAAGTCATGTCAAACTCAATATAAGATAAGCAAATGAATAAGCAAATCAAAGAAACATGACAATCAGACTCGGCATGGGAGACACAAACCCTACCGGTCAAACCACCTGGAGTCTCAAACCTACCACAATGAAACATTTCCAACGGTAGGGACTCCATAACCACAATCATGCCATCTCAAGACAACTAACTCAAGCAAAGCTCGCAAACCATCCCTCGGGCAGTCATCAGCCTAAGTCGATATCGATCCTCGGTAATAAATCGGTAGCGCTACCTCTCATACATGTATACATGACCAGCGAATCGTCCTATTGACGGGATGGACGGTCAAAGTATCCTCCCCATAACAAAAACTATTAGGCGCTAGGGTGTCCTCAGCCCTGGACGCCCCACCGGAGCCTTGCTCCACTGCACCAGGCGGAAGAATCCACAAGAACAACACATATCGAGTGGAAAAGAAATATCATATAACCAAATACACATGCAAAAGCATGGAATCAATAAAGTAATACTCCAACGAGTCAAGTAAACATACCACAGCATGAATTCAAGGAAGCAATAATCCAAGGCATCAAATAAACATGCATGAGCATGGTATCAACAAAACAAGGAACCAATCAACTAATGATTGGGGAAAACTATGCAAAAGCACTTACATGCACGAGCATGTATTAAAAAAAACAACAACAATGAAATTTTCATCAAAGAATAACAGTACTACGCCGAAGTACTTACTTGATCTAGGATCTATCCATCAATACATGTCCTCTCTGACGCGTCTCCCCACTCTACGTCAGGATTTGACAAACAATTACAACCTCAGTATCCAGACATATGCACATTAAGTATATATCCCTGTAAAGTGGGGCATGGCCCATTACTTCATCCTAACTCATGGTCAGGATTCTGCAAGCTCTAAATTATCTAATCTACAAGGCATGTCTACATGAGAATCTGCTATGCATTACTCATGCCTGAAGACTTGTATAATAATCCTTCTTATGTTTACATTAGCTGAAGTCTAACTAACATGTCTTCACACCCCTTATACACCCTAATTACAATCGTTTATGATTCCAAAGTTATATAAATATATATACACTCACTCATTCCCCAATGTATAGGCAGGGTCCTTCTCATTTCAACACTTAAGATGAAAGCTAAACACCTCCTACCTACAAGTGCCTCCTCACATACATTTTCCTTTACAAACACCATGTGTGCATTGAAGTTCAAACCACTAGTGTATCAACTAGCATCCAACTGCCATGATACAGAGATTACAATCTACTAAGTTCCCAGCTCATTGACACATGCATTCATACTCATCATCTACTGAGAACTTCTATACATTCATTCATGCATACTCGTTAGTTATACATCTTTAATTCAAGGCACTGGCTTACAGGATCTGCAAGGAGGAAGGTTTTTCAAGATTGCTTACCAAGTCTTGCTCTAATAGACCTGTCAGTTCCTCCAACTCCTCCGTTAACCAAAAACACACCAGCTCCATAGCTCTAAGAAGTCCTTTTATGCGTTCATGATCTCAACGGGTGCGTGCATGAGTTCTCATTTGCTTCTCCTTCTTCCTCCGTCACTCCTAGCTGGCTGGAGTGATAAGTGTTCAATTGAGCATATTTTCCCATCATTCTCTTATATGTTTTAATGCTATTTTGGAGTAATTTTAGCCCATTGGTACTTAATTAGTGTTAATTCTTATCTATAGGGCATTGGAGAGCCTCAAGAATAAAAATGAATAAATTCTACATCATTTGAGGTGAAAAAGGAAGCAATTAGAGAAAACTGCAGCAGTCCTGAAAGAGCAGCAAAGATCAGAAATTTATTACAAAATCTACAGGACTCTAAATCAAATCTACACCGTTCAGATTGAATATAAACAAGTTATGAATACTCGGTTAAAATTTTAGGTCAATCCGACAAGAATTGGTCATCCGATCGATCGTTTGATGAATACTGCGCGATGCAGATCCAGCCATACGGGATTCTATATGGCCCGTATGCAGGCCCGTATAAAGGGGCCTGAAAGCTATACAGGCTATTATACAGGCCGTATACAGGCCTATGAAGGGTCCTGAAAGCTATACGGGCTGTTATACAGCCCGTATACGGGCCCGTATGGACCTATTTCTGAGCTCGATCTACATCCGATTTTTTACATGATTTGGCCCCACACAAACCCTAAAAGGGAAACCCTATAAATACCAATGTTTCAGGGTTAAGGAGGCCATCTCTTGGCCTTTGGCCACCTTTTGGGCCGTCTTGGAGATCTTGGAGTTCATCAATGGCTAGGGTTTGAAGGGATCCACTTGGGAACGAGCTAGGGCTTGAAGGGAGTCATCATCAACAATCCAATCGGCACGCCAATAGCGGAGGGAACATCGGAGGGAGGTTTATTTGTGTTTATTTTGATATTTTCTCCTTTATTTGTATTGGATTTGTGTTCCTCTTTCATGGGGAACTAATAGTTTAGGTATTTGGGCATGTTGAACCCTTGGGTTTTACTTTGATTTTAATTGTTAATGATTATCTAGTTGTTTTTCCATGATTGAGATCTATTGGATGTTTTAATGTAAGTGAATCCCTCTACGTTGCGAGAGCCCTGAGGGATTTTCATAGTCCATATGGGGGAAGAAGCGAATGCCTCCCCGTGTGTAGACCATCTCCAATAGAGGGGATTATGAGTATACCGGGAACCCGAATACTAAGGAGAGCGAGTCCTTAAGATGAATTATTCCCATAATCCCTCCAAGATATAGGTTCAAGAACATAATCGGTAAGGGCACTAGGATTAGTAACTCACCTCGGGATTAGGGAGTGAGTGAAAGCATGATTGGAACCCTTGGTCCAATCCATTGCAACTAGTGATCTCCGCATTCATTATCTATCTTAATGAGAACCCAAGGGGGATTCATTGCCCGAATACCCCCTTCATATGATTGATTTACCCCAAGATTCAATCCCACCATTAATGATATCCAATTTTTAGGTTTTCTTAGTTTAGATTAGTTCAAACCACCACCAACCTTTGTTTAAACTAGATAATAGATGACTAGTTAGTACTATTACTTCTCGGTCCCTGTAGTTCGACAACCCGACTTTCAAGTCCACTATTATTACTTGATACGATCCGTACACTTGCGGATTTAGCGCATCATGGAGCTTTCTCTCTTTGTGTCAACTCCAAGGAGAAGTGGGGGGTCTCGGAGAATAACTCGAACACAGTAGTGGAGCTCCCAATGGTTCAAAACTCCTCTTACTCTCGAGATGAAGACGTGAGGGGTTCGAGGCTACAGAGAATTGATGCGAAGTTACACTGACACTCTTCTCTCATGCTCGGCGTCGATCGCGGCAGATCGATCCCCGTCAACGAGCAGCAGTGGAAAGGTGAGCTGTTTGTTCATGCCTCGAGATCTGGCTTCGTCTTTGATGGATTGAAGGTCCCGACACCGCGTAGTGTCGTCAAGCGTCCTCACGCATTTCACTCCACAAACAATTATGCTTTACTCCCAACCATGAGATATCAATGTTTTTTCATTTTACTTTCTCACCATTGGTTTCCAACTCCAAGTCGTCCAAGCCTAACTTAAGCTGGGGAAGGGCTAGTCAAAATCCGTTAAACAGTAAAAACATTGATGATATTCTAAAGGTATGGAGAGAAGTGGCAATAGATGTCAAGCTGAGCTCCCTAATCTCTCCTTTGATGACACGTCAAAGCATGGTCACCTTGAAACTCCAGTCATGCTTTTCAATTCATAATTATGATCATTATCCCAACACATGAGACTAACTACTTTGCTAATCTTCACTAATAATGAATAAATTCTTATCACCACTCAAAAAGTAATATTACTCAGAAGCTTATTTAATCTTCTTGAGATAAAATTAAAGACCAACTTTACCCTCTATCACCAATCAAAGCCTTTAAGCTGCCACGTATGTAAAACCTCCAACTTAACTAAATTCCAACTCACGCTTCCCATAATGCTTGTGATGGTGCTTTTGCAATTTAGCCCATTTGTTTAATATTTGATGAAGCTTATTCATTTATCAATTCATTTGGAAATGAAGTGGAATCCGATTCCATTTATATAAATCACATGCTTCTCTTATTAATACATGAAAGTTCATATATTCTTTTCATATTCATTCATTAATGCTTGGCATTTTACATTATAGTCCAAGACTATATTCAATATTCATCCCTTATATTTATATATATTAGTCACACATCCTTGTCTCCTGCATGAATAGTGGTTGACTTGCAATAAAGCCCAAAGTTCTTTTGAGTTTACATGCAAGTCCATCTCAACCACACTCCAAGTCCATGTAATGTCACCTTTGCATCCAGGCCCAACTTTTGTTTTATTTTCACTAATGTTAATTAGGGAAGGGGGTTTAATTAACCCAAGGTAACTAAGGGGAATTAAGGATTAATAATTCTATAAACATGGTGACTCTTACAGTTATGGTCGCATGTGATTTTGACCTATGTTTCATATATGTATGAGCTAGTTGAAAAGGTTCTATGTCTAATGATATGATACTTCAACATTCGAACGAACAAGATTTTCATGTCCCAAAGGGTAAATATTATTTGGTGAATGCAGGATATGCAAAAATTTCATTCCACCATATCAAGATGGTCGTTATCATTTACAGGTGCAATCTAAACCTAGAAATTACAAAGAGTTGTTTTATTTGCGACATTCTTAATGTCATGTTGAACAAATCATCAACATTTTGAGATGAATTTTTTAAATCAAAATAAGAGATAATATCACGTATTCCAAAGAAGATAATATCATATATTCAAAAAAATATTCATTATCTGTCACAACAGCACAACAATCTTTTTCGGCCAATTGTCATATTCAATTATATGTCAAAACAACCATCCTTTGGGCCGATTGTTTCACGTGGATAATGAATAAAAATGCTCAATTCTTTAAAATTGACTAATTTTATCCAATAGTACTTATTTTGACAACATATTGGCTCAATTTAATTAATTTCAAACAACGAACTAAGAGAAAGAAAGATTGAATTAACAATTTTAAATCTCTCGGACCAGCACCGCCCTTAACCGGCGGCACCATGACGGCAATTGTAGTGGGCCAAAAAAACCCGAGAGTTTGTAGCCCCGGCTTTGAAACCCGATGCCACGGCTGGAATGATAATTATATTAATTCTAAATCTATCTCTAATCCTCTAGCAAACTTGGCTTTGGAACCACTTGTAGGATTAAAATTATAATCTCATAGCATGACAATTATATATTAAATCTAACTCATCAAGATCATGCATAGACTCAATAATCTATCACAAATTTGTTTGTAGAATAAATTAGAGAAGATAATGAAACACATACCTGAATCCATAAAAGAAAGTAAGAAAATCTTCGGGTCTGGGTTTTCAAAACCAAGAGAGAATGCTTTGAAACTGTTTCTCAAATGGACAAGCAAAGAAAAAAATGATCATCACTGATTTTGTGATCACAACCCTATTTATAACTTATAAGAGATATTTTAATAATTAACTATTAGCCCATTAGAAATGTTTTGTTGGGATGTAAACAATAGTACCACATCGGGAGTTTGAAAGAATGTGAACATGCTTAAATAGAAAGGGGGCCCACCATGAAATACCTAAGTGCTTGGGTTTTATAAGTGGTGGTTACCCTCATATTAAAAATTCTTAACATGGTATCAGAGCTAGTAGTAAATTAAAGCTGGTAATCACAAGTAATCCTGGCGCAGAAACCTTCAACCCAAAAAAAAAAAAGTTACAACTGGTTCACAAAACAAACAAAGTAGAAAAGGGGCCCACCATGAAATACCTAAGTGCTTTGGTTTTATAAGTGGTGGTTACCCTCATATTAAAAATTCATAACATAGTTAATTACTGATAACAGTTTCTTACCTTATCTTAAATGATATTTGTTTAATATTTTTTTTCAAATAATTCTTAGTATATCATCACATTAATTAAATAGCCTTACATATACAATTGAGTTAAACATATGAGTGAATATTAATGAAATTGCTAACAGATCCTACTGAACAAAGAATAAAAGAGAAGAATCATCGATCATATTTCATCTCTCCCCACTTTCACCGACTACTTTCACCTATTCATCAAGATATGCTCTAATCCCTAGGAGGAGCGAAACATTACATCAACATAAGACATTTTCTCCAACGGTTTTTTTAACCAAAAAAAATGTATTTAACAATATATATATTACGATAACTTGTATAATAATAATAATGATGATAATTATTTTATTTTTTATAATAACCTCATATTATAAAATTAATTAATTAATTAATTAGTTAATTAATAAGTAAATCATTAAAAAAAGGTTTAAAAAAAGTGGAGTAATGGAAAGCAAACGCTAATGAACTGATGGGCCCCCGTTGCCTTCTCGCAACCCCACTCTTCGCCACGCGAATCCCTTCGGTCGCGCGCGCGAATGAGGGTCTTCTTCTGCATCGGAGGACTGCCTCGAGGTTCGCCATGGCGGAGGAGGAGGAGGAGCGGGAGGATCCTTGGTCCTCGTCGGACGAGTTCAAGGAGGTCCCCGATTCGGGGACGGCGCTCGCGGCGCTCGCCGAGGGCTTTGAGGAGCTCGCGAGGAAGCTCGAGGGCGGAGCTGGGGATCTCCGGCTTGACGCCTTCACTGAAGCTTGCTCTCTCGTCTCCGTCTTGTTTGGATGCCTTGGCATTGCATTCAAGTTCGCCGAGTTCGAGTACGTCTCCAAGGTTCGTGCGTTTTCTTTTTCTCCACTCAAATTTCAATCTTTTGTGGTCGTGAGAATCCCTCCTTTCGTGAAAGAAGGACATTCCTGTGAATTTTGAACCTTGCGTTGTTGTATCAATCCTGGATTTTGCAAAGGTGAAAAATTGGTGGGGGAGAGATGATAACCTTGTGTGTGTGTGTGTGTGTGTGTGTGTGTGTGTGTGTGTGTGTGAAGATAGTGGTGAAGAAGTGAACAATATAAAGTTGCACTATTGATTCATTGTTTAAAGTTTATCATGTATAAGAGCTAGTTTATGTTAAATTTGATTAGGGTTATGAGATTTATTTGTTTGTTTTCCTTACAATGAATATATATATGTAGGTGAATGACCTTTATGAAGCTTCAAAGACATATGATACTTTAAAGAATGTACTGGACTATGATATTGGACAGGATACAGTTAAAAAGCCAGGAAGCCGTTCACGTCATCTGCGTCGAGTTCGATTGGGGCTTGACCTCGTCAAAGCTTTATTTGAGCAGTTTTTGTCATCTGAGTAAGCTGAGCTCTGTTACATATATGTTATCTCCTCTGTTTGTTAGCTTCTTAGTGCATATGTAGTTTCCTGCCTATTGATCTTTCCAAGATTCCGCCAAAACTTGGTTTTTTTTTTCTTTTACCTAGTACAGCTTAAAATAGGTAATTATTAGGTTTGTTCATTAAAATAGTCATTCAATTCAAGTCACTTGAATAATATTACATGTTAAAAATCGCATCATAAAAAAGAAGAAGATAAAAGACACCTAGTTATTGGATGTCATATCTTGTACATGCAATATTATTGGTTCTTCCATTGTGTAAATCTGCAGTGTATCTAAATAATATCGTCTTCATACGTTAAAACCATTCACTTTAGTTGTTTGTTTTGGTGATCTCTTTATTTCATGTTCATACTTTTCAGTGACAACTCACTAAGAGAAGCTGCTTCAAATGCTTATGCACAAACTTGTGCTCCATACCACCCCTGGGCAGTTAGGAAGGCTGTTGGGGCTGGGATGTATGCTCTTCCAACAAGAGAACAACTAATATTGAATTTGAATGAAACTGGTACGTTAATATGCATGCTCTATATGATTTCATTTGCAGTCAATAGCCCCTGGATTCAGGAAGATGTCTTCTAGTCATGCAATGCTCCTATTTGTTTCTATATAAACCTGATCACTTCTCTTCTGGTGTGCTTCTACATAATTGTATGGAAATTATGGTATAGTGGATTGTTAGAGTTCAGAGGAGGAGGAGGAGGCTTTTTTGAACTTTACAATGTGAAAGTGGGTTTTGAACGACTCTCTTAGTGTGCACTGTGTCCTGTGTTTTGACTTTCTTGACTAACTGGTGTGACTTGATTCCAAGAACACTATAAACGGGCTTTTCTTCACATTGTGGCTGTGATTTTTCTAATGTGAACTTAGCAACCCATACTAATTTAATTTTTGCACTTTTTCTCTGGTTAGTTTGAAAACATTATTTGTTTCAGGTAAATAATTTCTCTAGCACCCTGCCATGATTTAGTACACTGCTTTTGCAACTCTTTATGCTTAGATTTATCTCCATATCACTCACCCTTCAAATGATCAGCTATTACCAAACTTAATAAGCAAAAAACAAAGTAGTCAAGAGTTCTTTTCACATTTCTATCACTTGTTTTGATTTCTCTATCACAAACTCCATTCTTCATGTTGATTCTTCATTCTTCTTTTGGCCTAACTATCTGAAATTGTTGTTGCAGATGATTCCATACAGAAAGAAATGACAAGATATATAATCGCATCTAGGTCCGTAATAGATTACATTGACAATCTTTACACTTCAAGGAACATATCTCTGGATTGGTGAGATGGTCTCTCTCTCTAAAGCACCTTTCTTGCTTCAGTGATGTAGTTACCACTCTACTGTTCCAGTTCCTTAGATTGCTCTTCCGGGGCTCAAAAGAGTTTTCTTTCTTTTTTCCTTTTTTCTTTTTTCCTCTCTTTGATGTGTTCAACTATGATGTTTCTATCATAGGATGCACTTCATTAATTATTTCTTTTTGTGGAAGAAAAAGAGTTTTGACTGATTTATAATTGTCAGGTGTATTATGGAGAAAGATTAAATCATAGATGTTGTTCAATATACTTCTTTTTTTTTTCTCTCATACTCAAAAGCTTTTATCTCTTTTAAAGTGATATTTGTGATAGTTTAATCCATATATTCGCTCTATCTCACTCTTGTTGATAAAATGAATAGACCAAATTCATTTATTTATTTAAAACTGTTTCAGTTTGATGAAGCCTTGCTCGGGTCTACTCCAATGTCTTCATTAATGGTTAAGTATGTTTTGTCTCTTGGGTTGATTTGGCTTGAATGTAATCAGAAAGCCTAGCTTATAGTTCATTGCCTTAAAGAGAGCTTAGGTTCATTGATGGTAGCAACGTGGGCTAAAGGTTTTACATTCTAGTTTGATGGGCCCTCATCCATTACAATTTAGTTTTCCTTGGCAATCTTAATAGGCAGGGCCTGATGTGGGCCGACCTGGTTACTGAATACTGGTTTTGTGTGGATTGGGCGAGCCTGTTACCAGGCCCAAATCGAACCCAGGCTCTCTAGATTGTCTGGTGCGAGTAGAGGGGGGGCACGAGCCGGGTTTTAACCTGGCCCGGCCCGGAACGGACCTGACAAAACCCGCTGGGTCTAAAAACAGTAACCGGCCCGCTGTTACGGGTTAGGGTTTTCCCAACCCGTGACCTAGTGGGTTTACATGCCGGGCCGGGCCGGGCCGGGTTGACCGGGTCAACCTGCAGAGTTGTTTTTTTTTTTTTTTTCAATTTTTTCAATTTTTTAAACTCATGTAAATATCATATGTTTTTAATTGATTTTTTTTAATGTTTGAATAATTAGGAAAGGATAATAAATTTTATAGATTTGAGTTTTTTTCCTTAAAGAGAGATTTTTGCCTTCTCCAATAATTAAGGTTTTTTATGATTATTTCCTTAATTTAAATAGCTTGTCATTTATATATTTTGTGACTTTATAATTTTTTTAGTTTTTATAATGTTTAAATAATTAGTGTAGGATAATGAATTTTATATATTGAATTTTTTTTTCCTTCAAGAGAGATTTTTGTATTCCTTGATTGTCAATAATGAAGACATTTTATGATTATTTCCTTATTTTTAAATAGCTTGCAATTTATATACTCTTTTGTGATTTTATAATTTTTCTGGTTTTCTTAATGTTTAAATAATTAATGTAGGATAGTGAATTTTATAGATTGATTTTTTTTTTCTTTCATGAGAGATTTTTGTATTCTTTGATTGTCAATAATGAAGGCTTTTGATGGTTATTTCCTTAATTCTAATTAGCTTGCCATTTATATGCTCTTTTGTGATTTTCTTAATATTTGAGTAATTAGTGTAGGATAATGAATTTTATAGATTAATTTTATTTTTCCTTCAAGAGAGATTTTTGCATTCTCTAGTTGTCAATAATGAAGGTTTTTATGGTTATTTCATTATTTTTTAAATAGCTTGCCATTTATATGCTTTTTTATTTTTATTTTTTATTTTTTATTTTTTGTTTTCTTAATATTTGAATAATGAGTGTAGGATAATGAATTTTATAGTTTTCAATTTTTTTAAAATTTTTCTCATTCTATTTTTATATCAAAATACCATAGTTGTTTTTTTTTACATTTTTTTGCTAATTTTTAATATACATTTATATATTTAAAAAAAATTTAAAAAAGATTAAAAAACCAGCGAGCCGACCCCGTTAACCGGAGGGTTGGGCCCGGCCCGACGGTTCTAAAGTATTCCCCGGGCCAGTTACAGGTCACATGAAGGTGACCCGTGACCCACCGGGTCCTGTGGGTCAACCCGGCCCGGGGGGCTACTAATGTAGCCCGGGCCAGTTTTGGGTTGGACTTTGGCAGGCCTGGAACCGGCAGGTCGGGCCCGTCGGGCCCGGTTAACCGGCCCGTGCCCACCTCTAGGTGCGAGTACGAGTGCATGTGCTCCACGCGTGGCTGTGTAGGCCCTACCCACACTGGTTGTTATTCGACCATTGCCTTCTCCTCGCGGTAAACGCAGGTTGACTTGGTACAAGGGACCCAATTCATCTAGGTTCCGCACCAAATTGGATTCACTCCGACTGGTTCGTTGGGTTAGACATCCACACCACGCGTTCCACAAGAATGAGTCAGTCTCTTGCACCCGCTCCTCATCTTCTAGCCCCACTTCCTGACCAATCGAGTCATTTGCCACACAAGTCGCCACGTCTTCAAGTGTTGTCACGTCAGCATCCTTCGGTCCCACAATCTCTGCGGCCTTTTCCAGTGGCCCCGTCCCATCAGCCTTAGCGACATCAACTCCACCAGGTATGGTGTCTGTCTGCTCTCTGCGCCTTCTATGCTTTGCTCTTGTATTGTCGTCTCGGGACCACGTTGCGGCTATGGACCGGTCCTATCGATGTTCACCCTGCGGTTCCCTAATGATAATTCCACCTCGTCGGCCTTCTGTGCCTCTCATCGGAGCAACTTCGATTTCACAGATTGGGGTTTTCCCCTCATTGATTGTTGGTTGTCGGGGTTGCAGCACATCTTGGTGAAGCTTTTGGGTCCTTCCAGGAGCGCGATCATTGCCTGTGGGAGGAAGTCTTGGCTGTCCTGTTGTTCGGCCATTTCCCCATGGGAGTGGCGGCTGACCAGCTTCAAGTTCAGCCCTGTATTGATAGCTCCAAGTATCAATACTACAATGGATTATGGTCCGAAACTCCTTGAATTTCCTAATGCGAAGAAGGGCCCGGAGGTCATCACCTTACTCGCTTCTCTGGGCGTCGACATGGATGAGATCCCCATTTGGCTTCAACAGTCTCACTACAAGGTCTTTGCTCTAGCAGAATATCAGCAGAGATCCGAGGACTAAGCTTCAAATTCAATGGAAAATTTCAGCGTGCCCAACGATCCTCCCGCTTCTAAACTCCTGGCCATCTATGGGGATGGGCACAGGATTATGTACCGACCGTCCCGAAGAGGTTTCACAGTCTAATTGTGTTGTTTGTCCATATTGTCCTTTAATACCGCCTCAATTTTCCTGCAATCCACCATCCTTTCTCTTACTTTGACTACTATTGCGATAGTTAAGCGTTGCATGTTCTCCTTCCCAATTATAATTTCAAAGTCAAGGGCCAGGGAGAAATAGTGGTGGGTGACTTTCTCTTCACCGACTGGGGTCATCGTCTTCTTGCAATTCACCATCGAACCAGTGGGGGCTTTGTTCGGGGGTTACTTCGTACATTCTGGTCAGTTCCCTTGCGCTTGGGTATCATGGGTTGCGCCTTTCCTTTCTCTATGTTGGTCGTCGGTTTACTGGCAGAGTGATGCCCCTCCTATTGGCACGCCAGGCCCCGGTGACCCACTTCGCCACATCGGCAGCATGTCGGGGCCCTACAATGTTCATCCGCCCTGTGCCCTGGCTTAAAGCACTGACCGCACACTATTGTCATCCTGGCCAGTGTGCGGACGGTAGGAGGGGATCTCCTGTGACTGGTTAGAGCTCATTCCGGTCATTCAACTCGGTAGTCGCTATTCCAGCGCCTTCGACGTTTGGATCGAACCTCAGTCCACCCCTTCTCATCATGGGCCTCCGTCTTCACCAGTGGTTGGTCGTAGTGTTCCTCTCCTACATCTCCGCCACTGTCTCCCCTCACGGGTGTAGGACAAGTGTTGTCGGCCTTGGGTCTGCCTCTGTTGGGTTGGTAGTCTATCCTCTTGCTGGATGTTCTGGGTGGGCTTCGGTCGTGGTCCTCCATCTTCTGGGGTTGTTGTCGGTGCCGCTAGTCGATTCAAGTCTGTTGCATGTGGGTAGTAGTATTATCCTGGTGGTTTTGACGGTGGTTCGCCGGAAATCACTGGTGGTCCTCCATTTCTCAGTCCTTCATCCAGGTTTGCTGAGTTTAAATTGAAAATATGTTTTTGAATAAGCTTAATCAATTATGATAAAATGATATTATATAATTCAGCTGAACCAAGTTGGTTTTTGTCTAATTAGAATTGAAAATATGTTTTTGAAAAAAGCTAAGGGAATTAGCAATCCTTCTTGAAATATATTCGATATATATATATATATATATATATATATATATATATATATATATATATATATATATATATATATATATATATATATATATAATTACAGTTCAATAAGATTTTATTAATAAAATGCAGAAGCTATTTAATTGATTTTTTTTATATCTTTAACATCTAAATTTATTTATCTGGATGGGGAAGATATGGGTATAAACTAGTAGTTAATAAGTTACCTATAACAACATAAATAAGTTATGTCAGATATATTTATCAATCCTTAATTAACTAAATAAATATAATCATTAATTAATTTTAAAATTGGGCCCATTTGGTTATTTGTAAGTGAAATCATCGGTAAGTGGATTTACATGTAAGTTTTTTTTTAGTAAATAAGACCATAACAGCTAGTGTTTATTCACATTTGTTCAAAATTACAAAACCATTTCCACAGCTATGTTGGCATTTGTTCAGTTTTATCATACACTAACTCCTCTCCAGAGTCTCTTGCTTTCTTTGCTAAAGCATCATCTATTCTATTTCCTTCTCTTCCAATTTGTTAGATGTCCCATCCTTCCATCCTAGCTAGCATTTCCTTACATTGCCTTCTTTTTGGCTTCGTCCTTTAGTCTGGATTAGTGCCTCCTTGATTTAGCACCCTCAGCAAGAATTGGTTATTTGTGAAAATGGTTGCCTCCCCTCACTTCAGTTGCCTCAATCGATCTCATCATCCCTTCCTTCATTGCCTATCTCTGTACCATATATAGGTTGAGCTTGCTTCTCTGGTCCCTACACTTGCAAGACAAAAACCTCCATTAGTCTTTAGGATTACAAACCCTATGCCTATTCTTTATTCTCCTTAAGTTGAATTATTGTATTTTAGACTTACTATAAAGTTGTTTGGTTTGTTGTAAGTGTAAATGTTGTATTTACTTTTCCATTGTTTGGTTTGATGTAAATTGAGTGATACAATCACCTTGTAAAGTAAGTAGTGAGGTTACCCTCATTATCCAGCTATTTTATTATTTATATTTATATTTATATTTTATATTTTTAATATCACTTACTAAAGAGAAACATAACATTACTCACTAGCTTAACTTCAAGAATGTGGGATAGCCAATTTTTTACATCAAACCACTCTTGCGAACCATAATTTTAAAAAATAAACAATAAATTTTAGTTCCATAAATATGTTTCACAAGTAATGATCTTAACTCACAATGATACAAACATAATGAAAGCATTTCTGTCACGCCCGGAACAGAGCCCGGAGCATCAACAAACCGGTCGTACCTGAGTGGGGATGGGCCCCACTCGAGCACAAGGCCTCAGATGATCAACAGAAATATCAGAGTAATAGTGGAACATAATTTATAACATGACAAGTCTGATACAGACATATACAAGTGGTCAGACATAACATCTAGGGTTCAGGTAGCCTATACAACACAACTCTAAAGAACTCAAGACCTAAAGCTCTCTCACTCAAAGAAATAAAATAGAGGTTCGCAAATCTCAACAACAACCCCAAGCCCCATACGACGGCTCACGTCACGTCACTCTTCTGGATCTGAAAATGGAAAAAAGGAGGGTGAGTTTTGGGAAAACTCAGTAAGCATCGCTACAAAATATCAGAAATACGAAAACAACAACAGAAAGGATCAGAGAAGATTATCAGAGTGTCAACTTAACTACAAGAATAAAACAAATAATTCACAGATCATCTCCCCGACAACGATCACAGTCGAATTGGACTCATAGGTTCTAGATGGCGCTACAACTGTAAAACGCGGTAATGCATACCTGGCCATTCACCCCACCGACGTATACGGACAAACAGCGGATACCGTGAGTATCCTGGTACAATATAGCTAGACAATCACCAATGGTATCCTCTCCACTAGCACAATGTCGGATGAGAGAATCCTCGAAAACACACAAAGACTATTTCCAATCGATGCGCAAGATTTTTCATACGGAAAATAGTCCAATTAAGACAGTATATAAAAGCACATATAATTTTCAGAACAAAGCTCGGCGTATAATTGTTCAAAAATATATACGGTAATATTGCGGTAAATACTTACTGTTAATATCCTCTGAATGCGGCCCCATACTCTTTGCCAATATCTGATAGGCAAATATTTGACTTTAGTATATTCTCCGAATTATCGCTATTTGCCCATTTCTGACTATAAGTTGATACTATTGGTTCAATATATATAATGTATAAATATAGGTATATATATATATATATTCTCATGTAATGGGTTAACCTTCATATATTAAGCTAATTAATCCATTTATTGGGCCGAGCCCAGCACGTCCACCAAACCCCTTTTTCCCGCTTACGTTGTCTCATTTTATGCCTATGTAATGAAATGGCTACAACCCATTACTCTTTGACTTACTCTTTTTTATCAATACCTAATTTTTTCTTTTTTATTTTTCCATTCTCCCATTTCATATCTGCAAATAAATATATGCATGCTAAAACTAACTTATGCTAAGACCCAAATCCTAATAAAATTAGTTATGGGACCATTTCGTATATATGCACTCTTGAGAAGAATAGCATGCCCACTGTACCTTCTCTCTCTACCTTCAAACCCAACCCTTTTATTCATTTTTTTTCTTTCTTTCTTTCTTTCTTTCTTTCTTAATCTCTCTTTCTCCTCCCCATACTACCTTACCTTAAGAGAACTGAAAGAGAACTGAGACTTGTTTTCCTTTCTTCTTCTTAAACCCAATCAAAACTTTAATGATTATTGGGGCATCCTTTCTTCCTCTTCTTGTTACTGAACCCACAAAGGTGTGTATATGTTTTGAGAATCACAACTGTTTCTTCTTCCTTTCTTTGCTTTGTTCATATGTTTTATTCTCAAGTTAGTTCTCAACACTAAGGATATTTATTGGGGGTTCAAGTCTTTCTTCTCGAAGTTTACTGGACCTTTATCATAGAAGTATGAAGAACATACTCTACTTACCAACTAGTTCCAGGGATCTTGCAAGAGCTGTACAACCTCTTAGTTCTTCAGTCTCCTAAGAATAAGACATAACTATAGTTAGGAAAGAGAGCAAAGTAAAGGAAACGATGCAAGCTTCTTATGGTTTTACCAGACTCCGACAACGACTAGCTCTTCCCTCAGAATGATGAAATAGTCATTCACTCACACTGATTCAGTAAACAAGGAGAGAACACTCACTCAGGGCAGCCTCTTGTTAATGCTTCCCTTTCTTTTATAGGCATGGAGAGGCGGTGGCTTATGTTGCCTCGAGTTCATGCTTCTTCACTGATGAGCAACGATTCTCGGGTCACGTGGGCAATCCAAGGAAGAACCGAGAAGATCTTGGTTAGCTCCTGTCGTGATGGCGCGTGGCACCAGCGTTTGCTAGTCGAGTTACTCAGAGAAGAAGCACAAGTGCTTTGCAAGCGTTATCCAGTGAGATAGACGGTGGATGCAAGATAGAAATAACAAGTTCAAATTGCTCAAGTCAATCTTGACTGTGAAACCAAATTAATTAAATCTCAACCATTTGTTTTCAACACCTGCATGGTAGTGAAAATTTTGCTGATCTTTTCCCATGTTACATGTAAGTCTCCACATTGAGAGATGGTATTTTAGTAAGTAGTCCCCATACTTTTTACTATTTACAACTACAACTCATCTCTTCATTATAACTTAAACTTTTGCCAAGAAAATTAATGAAACATTATTAAGGCTTAAATACACCATAACGAGTGGTTCTTACAATTTCAAAACCAAAATTTATTGCATGCCCACTGACATCAAAATTTTCATCTCCAATATCTGTTTCTTCAATTCCCTCATAATCCAAACAAACCATGAAGCAAACATAAACTAAAATTTCTCACATAAACAAATAAATTAAGACCAACCGCCTAAAAATTCCATTCCTCACATCAAATTGGAATACAACCATAAATTAAGTTTGCATTAACATCACACAAAACAATACAACTAGAAATTCGCATTCAACATTACAAAAGTTAAGGACCATACAACATTAATATCACACAAAATACAACAAGGTCATAACTTCGAAGTTAACATATCAAAAGTTAAAAACATCAAAAAATTAAAGTTTGAATAACCTAATAAGGTTTCACTATCTCATATCCCACCATCACCCCTCAATTATTTGAGAAAACCATTCATCCAATAGCATTGAAGGGAATGACTAAAGCATTTGCTAGACTGTTTTTTTCAACCAAATGACCATATGCTTCTCTGAGGTCAGATTGAGTATAGTGGCACTCAAAGTCATAACCTCACCATATAATCTCATACTCAAATTCATAGCCTTGTCCACCTCCGATGCATTTGCAATCCTATCCAAGCCATTAGAAACTTTTCACATAACTTCCAACTCCTAGGCCTTCATACCCTTTGCTCCCTTCTTAACCTCTTTGGTCTTGGAAGTGGAGCTTGTCGGCATGCCCACAATAGGAGGTTGAGTTTGTGCAAAATTGTCAAAATCATCTAAACCTTGAGGTTGGTCGTCAGGGTCAATTGTCGGCGGTGTCGGTGGCAACTCCATGCATGCACCTAGACTTCTAGAACCTGGAGAAGCGGTTCTTGCAAAGGACCTTGTTGCTTGGTCATTTCCACACAATGGCCTTCTCCTCATGGTCTTCAATTGGTCGATTAATGTAAACGACTTTACCCTGATGTGCCTATAAAATACACACACAAAATCCATAATTACTGTGAATGAACAAATATTACTAAAATGTTAAAAATGAACTTTGCCTTACCTGAATATATGCCTAAAATTCCTCCAGGCCCATAATTATTTTCTTCTCTGAATAATCCCATGACACTCCACTTAAATCCTTAATCTTCTTGATGATTAGTGATGCGCTAAAACCGCAAGTGTACGGGTCGTATCAAGTAATAAGAGTGGACATGGAAGTCGGGTTGTCAATCCACAGGGAGAAAGAAGTACTAGTACCCACTAATTATCTACTATCTAGTCGATCTGAGAAAGTGGTTGGCTAAGCTAATTCTGGACTAATTAAATGAATACGCAAACAAGGGGATTGAGTATTTCTTAGAATTAATTGATCATGAAGAAGGGATGCCCGGACAATTGGATCCCCCTTGGACTTCTAAAATATAAATGCTCTTCTCTACCTCAATTGCTCGATCAATTGTTGGCCAAGGGTTCCTTTCGTGCTTTCACTCACTCTCTAATCCCGAGGTGAGCTACTAATCCTAGTGCCCTTACCGATGATGTTCTCAAACCTATGTCTTGGAAGGATTATGGGAATAATGCGTCTAAAGGGTTCGCTCTCCTTAGCACCCGGGTTCCCGGTGTACTCACAATCCTCTCTATTGGAGATGGTCTACACACGGGGAGGCGTTCGCTTCTTCCCCCGTATGGACTATGAAGATCCCTCCAGGCTCTCGCAACGTAGAGGGATCAACTTACATTAAAACATCCAATAGACTCAAGCAATGCAATCAAGTAATCAAAATAGAGAAGTAACATTGAATTAAAACATGTCCAAGGGTTCACCAATCATCCAAGCATCTACAAAATAAGCCCTCCATGGAAGGAGGGCAACAATCCATAACAAAGTAATAAGAAATCAAGAAAGACATAGAAAGTAGGACTTGTGCAATCACCGTTGGCAGCTTCTCGATTCTCCTCCTTCGAGCTCCCTTCTTCTTGCTCTGGTGGCTTGAGGGAGATGATCCTCCAAGCTCTCCCTAAGCTTTCTCTTGCCCTAGTAGCCAATCCCCCCTAAACCCCCTTCACATTCGCTTTATATACTCGTAGGGTTTAGAGGGTGAGATTTACCGAGTTACCCCTCGACTAGATCTGCAGATAGCCCAATTTTGACGATGTACGGGCCCGTATACGGGCGCATGTCAACCCGTATACGGGCCAACCACCTTCATACGGGCCCATATACGGGCCGTATTCATGCCCGTATACGGGCTAGTCCTCAAGCCAGTTGTTGTACGGGCCGCATGATGGCCCGTATAATCTCCAGGGGCTAGTATACAGCCGTATATCAGCCCGTATACTAGCCCGTATGGGTCCTTCTAGGTGCTTTGGAATCCTGGCTTCTCCCGAAATGCTTTCTTTCCTCTAGGGTCCTCTTATTATGGCCTGTTGATGAAAATAAACAAATTTTGAGCATCGGTGGGCAACAAATCTTCATAATCTCATGCCAAGTCTACAAAAAATATAGTATAGAATTATGCTTAAATGAACACTTATCAATTAGCCTTATCTTCCTCACATGCCGAAGACGATTGTTAACATGTGTCTCATTTACAGCCAAGTTGAAGTTGGCACTAACAACTCTAGCAACAACAGTGAGAGCAATATTCTTAAAACCTTTGTCGAATTTGAGCCCAAGATTTGCTTGCTCAACTAAGCATCTCAGCATAAATGATGTCATGGCATGTGTTCATCAAAAGTTACTTGGTATCCTCCTTCCAGCAACATCCTGACTCTTTTGTATCATATCTCCTTACTCCATCTTTTATGCAACATTCATTAAAGTAAATAAAACAAAGTAAGGATAAATAACTAGATTGCAAAGAAGACTATAAAGTCATCTTCAAATGCAAATTTAAAATTTAAAGAAGACAAGTAAGTTTTTACCAAGCAAAAACCAGTATGGAATTCAAAGAGAACTTCAGTTTCAAATTGAAAGAATTAGTCAACATGAGCTAACATATGGTTCATAGCTTGCAGAAATAAAAACTAATTGCAAAGATAAAAACTAATTGTAGAAACATGATCTATCATAATATATTCACAATTTGCATATAAAACTAATTGCAGAAATAAAAACAATCCTAAACAAAGCTCAACCATGGTAGGACAATGTTCATGGCAGGATAATGTTGATCAAGAGCTTGAATATTTTCCCCTGGAGTCTGTACTTCATGCTACTGATGTGCATTATAGTGGAAGACCTGATCTTACTAGTAAGTTATCTACTAACACAAAGCTAATTTTTTTTCAAATAAAATTGTTTGTCTATTTGATTGTTTAGTTAGAAACCACAGAGATATTGTTGGAGTACAATGAGATGAACACTAAGATAATGGCCATTGGTCCTTTTGGGTTGCGTTACCATATTGCAAGGGTTTGTTCCTCTGGATTGGCTAATAATTTTCACTTTGAATCCATCAGTTTCATCTAGTGATGCTGATTGAAGATGAGAGAAGTGAGAGTACAAGAGCATTGATTCTATAATGTGGACATGCAAACCAAGACATGTCTTCTAAAGATGGTAGCTATATAGTTTTGTAACTTATGATTGAAACATATTGGAATTCATGAGTGAGAGCAATATGCTCACCAATGACACCAAGTGCTCTTAGTAATTAAATGCATGCTTGGTATCACAAAGTCAACATAATTAATATAGTTAATAATCAATGTTGATTTAGGTAATATATTTAACATAATACCAAAAGCAGTATATAAAAAAAAACTAAAATTTGTTCAGTTTGATGCAATTCAAGTTAAGAAAATCCAAGTTTGAAACTTGAAGCAGGTCAAGTTCTTCTTCCACTCTTGACAGGATGTTGAAGTTAACTTAATGAATTAACAAAAAAAATATTGTAAGAACAACTTTGACCCAACAATTTGTTTTCTACATCAAAAAACGCAATTTGTAAGTACAATAGCTCATGAAGTTATGATGTTCACACAAGTTATACAAAACTAAAATAAAAGTCTAGAAAATATAACAAACAACTTTATCTATTATTCCACATGTCATTCATGATTGCATCTTGTAGTGTCGACCATTACCTTGCTTCTCCACACATTTAGGATTGCGATCTCACCTCACGCACATTAGGTTCCCATTCTTCAAGATTGGGTATTTATATATCATTACCTCCTTGTAGAATGTAATTATATATATAGAATACAACATATGATCACAATATCTACTTGTAATTCAAATGGAAAAAATGGTCTAGATGTGAGAATTTTGAAATGATTCTTCAAAGCTCCAAATGCTTGTTCCACCAAAGTACGCAAAGAAGAATGTCTATCATTAAACAACTCCTTGCTATTAGATGGTGCACGGGCATTGGATTCTTTAAGATGATATCGAACACTATGAAATGGTGATATAAAACCTAGCCGTATGGAATATCCAACATCTACAAGGTAATATTTACCTAAAGAAAATATTGAGTGCTTAGTTCGCCATCGTTTAGACTAGATACTTTAATTTTTATTTAACGATATAATAACTTCGGGCACCACAAGTCCATCTTCTCTTTTCAAAGCATTCCGAAGGACAAGTGCATCGTGTGCTGAACCCTCCCAACTGGCTAATACGTACGTAAATTTTAATTCAAAATCAACCGCGACCAACACATTTTGGGTGAGGTAAGGTTTTCTCCCATGAAAATGAGCTATAATATCACTTGGAACAGATGCATGAATATGTGTTCCATCAAGTGCTCCTACGCAATCCTATATAATTAATGAAGTGGTTAGTAACTACATATAATTATATAATGTACATGTAAGACTTGCATAACATCTTATGTAATTAATCAATAAATACCGAACTTCAAATATGGCATAAATCGTGGATCAACTGTGATTGTTGGACTAGTAACTCTGCTAGGGGGTTGAACTAATTCATCTCGAAACTCTCCTATGGTATGTAATGTCACGCCCCGAACTCGGGTCTGGGCATGTCAGCAGACTAGCCGCAACCAAACAGGGATAAGCCCTCACTTAGATGCCCGGCCTCAGATTCTTGGTACTAATATTATACAAAGTAGCAACAGAATAAATATAAGGAGTCTATACAACTCCGTATAATAACAGAAATACAAAGTCAAGGCTTACACAACCCTACAGAAACAGTATATCACCCTTAGAGTCCTAGCACAGATACAGAATACAAATTAGGTCCGAATCTCACTCTTACAGAATAAAATAGGAGGTACGCAGAACTCAGGAAATAAGTGCAACAGAAACAAGAAGCCATTCAGAGGATCTCTGCCTACGCCCGATCCTAAGCCTACTCGTCACCTGTAAAAAATGCCAACTAAGTGCATGAGCCAAGGAAAGGCCACGTAGGATCGCAATAAAAATATGTGGCGAAAGGCCATAAGAAGAGGAACAGAATCTCAGAAGCTCAGAAACAGAATATCAGATAAGTGAACAAGTCATAAGGTAAATAATGCATCTCTTAGGCACCACGATACTACGGTACATAAAGACTCGACCGTTGCCGGTAAGTATAGTATATACTGTTATCAACAAGAGCTGGTGCGGGCAATCATGCCGGTAGCGCTACTAATACAAACATACATGTGCACATGACCAGTGTATTAGCCTAAGTGGTGGGGCCTAGAATAGTTCCAGGGTACGAGCCCCCCTGACAATGGGCCAGACATAGTTCCAAGGTATAAGCCCCCTGGCAATAGGCCAGAAATAAGTATCATGCCAGCTAAATGAGATGCATAACAATATGGAATACACAACAAATATGGAAATTCAAGAAAACAAATTGTTCTTGAACAAGTAATAGCAGACCAAAAATTCTCAGAAAGGTACAACATAAGTAAAATATCAAAGTGACCCAAAGTGGTCGAGTTAGAGATACTCACAGAAGTGGGAGTGCAAGAGCCTACCTTTATATAGCAGTACATAATCCAGATATCTCGTTGTTGCACCTCAACGCTCTCTGTCAGAATCTAGATATAACGGTCTCAGTACACATTATACTTAATTATGATTACCATCTATATACCCACAATGGGTTTGTATGCATGCACCCTAGCATGATAAATTATTCAGTACACTCTATCTACTTGCATCTTATTATAGTTATTTACTTTAGCCAAGATCAGAGGTGCATCTCTAGTCCATTAAGATTCAACCCACAAAGATACAAACTCTAAGGTTGATCAACCAAAATATCCCACATGGAGACCCCTTCAGGATACTTGGCATTAAATACTTTATCCAGTGCGAAGATAGTAAGTACAACAAGGTCTCTATTCAAATAGATGCTTGCACCAACTCAAGAACATATTAAGTAGGCTTTATATACAAACACAAGCTTTTCTATAAGACTATGTGTAGATATACAAGTGATCTTAAAATGGTGGTTGTATCTTTATTAAATATTAACAACCCTTTAACACTACCCACTTATGTAGTTATCTTGGAGGAGATGCAAGCATGTTCTAGTTCACATAATTCTAGCATCTCTACCTTGGAAAGTGTTTTTGGAATATTGCATTTATATGGAGTGTCACGCCCCGAACCACGGCCAAGGCACGTAGACAACCGGCCGCACCCAAACAGGGACTAGTCCCCATTCAGGCGCAAGGCCTTAAGAACTCTTATACAATAAGTATTCAGAGTTAATAATAACAGCGGAATCATAGCTAAAACATGAAGGGAGTTCGTACAACTCCATACGGTACAATATCGGGTTTACACAACCCAAGACTAGGATCCAGTCCGGTCACCCCTAAAAAAAATCCATACAACAAAGAAATCTAAATTACAAGTCTCACACAGAATAAAAGAGGTACGCAGACCTCAAGACAAATAGAAGTAGCCGAGTCAGCAACTCGGTATATCCCCGCCTAAGCTCGATCCTACTCCTCCTCGTCCGAACCTGAGTAATACATGAATCAAGTGCATGAGCCTAAAGAATAGGCCCAGTAGGGTCGCATAAACAATAAAAGAGGCGAAGGCCATAAACAAGGAACGGAATAACGTAAGTACAATTCTACAAATACAACAACAACACAGCAAGCAACAAGTAGCTGGAATGCGGATAAAATCCATAGATGTACTCAATCTCCGGCATATATGATACTAAGATGTCTACGACATCTACGACACCATCGGTATCGTCTTCGGCCTAAGCCGGACTACGCTATAGCATATATGTGCACATGGTCAGAAAATGCCGCTCTCTGACTGAGCCAAGTGGCCAGATATTATACACCCTCTGCCAGGGTCTCCGTCCGATAGAGCATCAAGTGCTGCGTGGCGGATATTATCGCCCTCAGGGGCCTGGTGGCCAGATATTATACACCCTCGGCCAGGGTCTCCGTCCGATGTATCATGCCTGAAAGTAAGAGATTGATAGTACTAATACCTAACAACAGGTATAAATACATATATCCAAGGTAGCAACATCCTGAATATACAATAATCGGTGACCTCATCGAGATCGGGAGTCAATACGTATTCAAGAAGTAAACTCTACTCAAATACGCATAAGAAGAAAAATGATAGCAACAATCCCCCCGAGATATAAAACCAACACATATGAGGAAAACCATCTCAAATATATATTGGGAACCTCCCGAGGAAATAAGAGTACAAAATCAAAGTGGGGTAGGAGGAAGGAATACTCACAAACCTCCGTCGCATGAGCCTACGATCGACTGAGAGAAATCCCCTAATCCTCGTCGCGTCTCACGCGTCCGGGTCAGGATCTAGTAAACAGCATACACCCTAGTTAATTATACTAGATGTTCACAATCCTGCATAATTAAATGGTTTAAGTGGGCACACTAGGTCCCTACAAAAATCCGTATTTTTACTCTAGCGAGCAGTCGCTGAGAATTGCCAATAACTTTCAATCCGCAAGTCGGATTTCCCCGATTTAGCTCTCATTAGAAAGTACTCTTTCCCCCCTTTCTAACGACATGCTAATCGTGTTGATTGGGGTATCATTGCTGCCCCGAACTGTACTCTGAAGGGGCAGCCCAGAACCGATTTTGAACGAAAATCGGACTGCACCTCCCCTGATTATCGGCTCCCGATAATCTACAAACATTCACACAATAACATCCAATACACTTGGATTTCCACCAATTTACCCTCTAATAACCATTATTGAACCATAGGTTTAATTCATTCATTAATTAAGTTCTCCCCCTTTCAAATTAAGGTTAGGTGTTCACTGCTGCCGTCAGCGGGGATGTATGCGTGGTCTTGGCCGACGGGCCGCAGGCCTGGTCTGGCGTAGGGCTCTTTGGGACCGCTGGAGGGCGCTGAAAGGGGCTGGTCGCGCATGAGGCGAGCGCAGGGCCTTGGCTGGCGCGATGGAAGCGCGCGAGGTTTGGGCGGCGGGCTCTGCGGCTCACAGGACGGAGGCGGGCGGCGAGGCCGTGACGGGAGCTTCGGCAGCGTGGAGGCGGGCAAGAGGCGGCTGGTAGCCGGCCGGCGGGCGGCGATGAAGGCTGGCGAGGCGCTTCGGCCAGCCGGAGGGCCATGGTGGCCGAAGCCACACAAGGCGCTGCGCAGTCTGTAGCGGCACAGTCGCTGGCTGCGCATGTCGCGGCCTCATCGGCTTCAGCGGCGTGCGTGGCTTGGCGGCGAGGGCCTTGGTGAAACTCCGGTGGTGGCCGAGCTTGGCAGGTTTGAGCTCTGGATCTAAGGTGAAAAGGGAGAGGGAGGGAGAGAGAGAGAGTTTCTTTTTTCTCTCTTTCTTATGTGATGACATGTTATAAAGGATGAGATTAATTTTCACTATTGCTTCATATGTTTACTATTCCTTAATTAGAATATCTTGTCACTATAGTTTCACATGCCTACTGTTCAGTCATGGGTGAATTCATCTCTGGGGTCCACTGTTTGATTCTCCCGTCCTAGTGCATGACGGATCCATGAATCTCGGGTCCGTAGTCCCATGGCACGGGTGTACTGTAAAATCACGGGATCGGTCTCTCGTCAGACCAGATCCGAGAATAACGGCTTTCGGTCAAATCCTTCGTCACGGGAATACTGTGGCATCACGGGGCTGTCTCAGTCCCCGACCAGATCCACTTTTCCCGGAGTTTGAATATTTATTCATTTTCTCTTCTTGATAATTAATCTGAATTAACTAACATATAATTAATCTGGATTATTCAGACATGTGATTTTCCCAAAACTTCACTGCTCATCATATTGAATTGTCATTTAAAACTTCTGGTAAATAAAAATCTTTATTTATTTCGGGGCGGGTTTTACATGGAGTGTGTGACATGCAAGGAGTGTTTGTTGTTCAAGTCCTCAAGAAGCATAAATCAAATAGCTTTCACAATTCCTCAGAGTTTCAATCAGGGAACACAATGTATTAGAGGTTTGTAAATTTTGACAGCTTCCAAACTATGCTTCTGACCCAATTAAATTTTGCCTTGAACAACTCAAGTTGCAGTTATTTCAACTCCATGCTAGAGAATAGCCCTTCACATAATATCCCTACCCTATTAGTAGTCAGCCTACCTCAGAGAATATTAAGCATAACTTCTCTATCTCTAAAGAAAGTAGTTGCCAAGGACATGCATAGGTAGGAGAAATGTGAGGATTATTCTTGAGTACCTTGGTTATATCACCAAAGAAATAATCATCTTTCTCCTAGTATTACTGATCAGGTCTCCTTTCATCCTCAAATAGTCTCTCAGTAAATAATAATTAGACAGTGAATGGACAGCTGGCCAAAACATGTAAAAGCATACACATAACTAGTTAGCAGAAATGTGGGAAAGACTACACACAAATATAATTATTCGTCCCTTTAGGTGTTGTACATGTTATAATGCGTACATGTAGTCCTTGAAACATTCTAGAAACCATGCATATCACCAAATGGACTAAAGAGAAGATATGCTAGACAATGAATTAACTATTATAAAAAACTCCAGAATTTCTTCATATCCTTCATATGTACCACCTTCCAATCCCTATCAACTTATAACCAAATGGATATACTAAACTTAGAGCTGGATTCTGGGTCGTGCCGGCCCGGGCCCGGCACGACCCAGCATGATTCGGGTCGTGCTTGGCACGGCCCGAAATGAACAGTAACTGGGCCATGCCTGGCATGGCCTAGGTTCATGTCCGTGCTGGGCTAAACCATTATGGCCCACGGGCCGGCACGGCACAGGCACGGAATATTTTGTGCCTGGGCCGTGCTAGCACCACCCATTACGGGCTGGCACGAGATTCTGACAAGTGGCAGAACTAAATACTTCCACGTGGCAGTTAAACCCTTTTAAAAAAATATATATAATATATATATCTATCAGAGGTTTGGCAGCTGTAAATTTGTCACACATCACTTATTTCAAAATTTACATCACGTGGTAGCATCCACGTGGTGCCACGTGATAGTTTTAATATTTTTTAAATAAATAAATATATTTATATATATAATATACAGGTACCAACACTTTTTTTCTCAAACATTTTGCCACGTTGCAGCATCATATGATGCCACGTTGTGATTTTGGTTTTTAAAAGAGTCGTTGGCCACTCAGTCACTCTCTTCTTTTCCTTATTGTTTTGTTCAATGGGTTCACAGCTTTTTATTGAGTCTTCGAGGCTTCTTTTTGGCATCCAAGGCTTCTTTTTGGCATCCAAGACAAGTTAAGAAGCCAGGGGTGATGATCTCATGTGTCTCTTAACAAAGCAGTTGTTCTTTTTTTTGGTCTCTTTCTGTGAATTAGATCTTTTCTTTCTTCTATTTTTTTTTTCTAATGGAGAATTTTTGGATTTTTTTATTTTTTAGAATGTTTTTGAATTTTTTAACTTTTTTTTAATTTGTGATGAAATGGAAGTTTGTGAATGATGTTATGTTTTGATTTTTCTTATTTAAAAATCAATGAAATAGAAAGGATGTTGTGAATTATTTGCTTCTTTTAGACTACAAATTGATGGATTTGTCTCTCTACGTAGCTACATAACTGGTACCCACTGTAGAATTCATAAAAATTTTACATGAGAAAAATTTTATCTCAAATTTAAGATTAAAACAATATGAATATATTTTTGAGTTTTCAGAATTTTTTTAGGATTTTTTTAGATTTTTTTTAACAATTTTTAAGTTTTTTTAATTAAAAAATATATATATGGGCCGTGCTTGGCACGTGCCAAATCCGGCTCGGCATGGCACAACCCGGCCCGGGCCGTGCTTCGTGTCGGGAAAGATCTGAAGCAATCTGTGCCGGGCCAAGCATGGCATGAAATTAATTTGTGCCAGGCCCTACCTGACAAGGATTGATCCCGGCATGAGCCGGGCTCGTGTCGTGTCGGGCCGGCCCAAAAGCCCAGAAATCCAGCTCTAACTAAACTCAAATAACAGCTTCATCACTTCTATTATTAAATCATGTAGGGAATTGGCACTGAGAGGGAACATGAGGTCAATAGATTGATTTGTAGTTAAAATTAATGACAACCTCATCCATCATAAGGATCAAAATTCAAACACATAGTTAAGCCACTAGAATAGCTTTAATCATCCAGATATAGCTTTAATCATCCAGATATAGCTTTAATCTAGATATAGCTTTAAGCTACTAGAATAGCTTTAATCCAGATATGCACCTTGATTTGTTAACCAGATATAGCTTTAATCATCCTATATGTTACATTCTCATTCACCCGCACAGACAGAATGAAATGATATTTGGCTTTGCAGAATTATTTCTATTTGACTTGAAGTTCAACTTCTGCCATATTTGGTTAAGTTGTTGGACTGTTTACTGGTTGGTTTACTTATTCCAGTTCAACTAACAATTCAAGAACAAAGGAGATGTGACGACGGACAGGATAATGATTAACCTGCGGGCGGTGGCAACTAGCGGATTGTCAAGAGAGTAAGCAAGGGGGAAGACAAACAGAGAAAAAAGTCTCTGGAACTTCAAAGGAAAAGCAAATTAATAAAATAATCTACTTTCATTAAATGATTTATTAGATAATCGAAAAATTCAATATTCAATAATAAAAAATCAACCCACAAGCCGGGTTAAATAGCTTTCAAAAACTTACGTAGAAACCCTATCATCTTATCTAAATTGTCAAAATTGGCAAATTATTAGTCAAAACTAAAACTTATCTAAATTTAAAATTCTAAACAAATCAGATAACTCCTAAAAATCCGAGATCAAATCGGATTCAAATCCTATCCTAATTTGGCATAGGGGAAATTAGTTATATACACCTCAAAAGTTTCATAATTGCATATTTACCCCTAAAAAAATCATAATTGCTTGTATATCCCTGAAAAACAGGTTGAATTGCGGATATTCCCCTAATGTTAGGGTCCGTTGACAAAAGTTAACCATATTACCTTGACCATGGTTACAACTTAGGCTAAGGATTGAAAAATGTTCAAAATACCCTTTTTTATATATTTTAACTATTTTAAATTTCTGATTTCTAAAGGAGTATTTTTAAATCTACAGTCAAACAAATTTTTCAGGGGTATATATATGAAGAGTATATTTGTTATTTTGTATGTCTACTGTTTGTTAACTGATAGTTTTTCATATTATTTTAACTCTAGGGTTATATACATAATTATACCTATTATTCAGGGGTATGTATATAATTATGTTTTATTCAGGGGTAAATATGTAATTTCAAAATTATTCAGGGGTACATCTGCAAAAATACTAAAAATAGAAAAAAAAACACCGAAAAACAATGATATGAAGGGGAAAATAAAAGAATTTGTAGATGAAGGAAAGTTCTACCAAGCAAAGTTGGTGGACCCCACGTGCGCGTCGAGACTAGCTTTCCGGATTGGGGTTGAACGCGTGAATCCGATACCTGTAGCCAAAGTTATGGCCAAAATACCGAACCACACCCAAAACCGCCCCAATCATGGAATTGGCTTGATCGCTCCCGGTCTTTACGTTGACTCACCAACTTGGCACCATCTGACTCGAGCCTCCTGCATCAAGATGTCTCAATCTAATAAAGGCTATGATAAATACAAGGTATTACCATACCTTCTACAGCACGTTCGTCAATCTCTACACCAATCTCTGGGTGTCCAACACTATCTGAGGGGCTGCTAACATAAGAAGGAACGACATCATACAGGAAAAAAATGTTGGTTGTAGAGGACCAATTCTCCTCTTGCCCAACTCATGCTATCTTGATCGTACGAAGACAAAGATAGCCCCTTCAATCTCCCCACTCGCATGCAACCATTAGTCCAGAGCTTTATCTCAAACCGGGCGTGTGGCAATGGTGTTGTATTTGTCACTGTCGAGGGACTAGATCCCGCTAGAGAAGATGAGCTCGGGATGGGGATAAGCTCGTGCTAGAAAGGCTCCCTCTGTTGTCTTAGAATGCACGAGAAGCAACAGGGGGCTTGGATGTTGCATCCATACCTAACATCGAGGTCGCAACGGGGAAGGGAGAGGGAGTGGCGGTGGAGGGTTGCAGCCGAGTATCAGAGGAGAATCCATTTTCACAAAGTCCTCTCTCAGAATAACCAGAAGAGTCCTTTCTCTTTTTCCTAAAAAGTTTTAAAGGAAAATGTAACGCCCCGTCCCGAATCCTGGGACCTTGAGTACGTCACAGATCGGCTGTACACGAGTAGAGACAAGCCCTACTCGGGTACAAGGCCTAAGTATATATAACAGATAACATCAAACTCCATAATACATAAAACAAATAAAGTGCATAAATAACATAAAATAGTCACAAGGGTCCACTGCCCTACAAATGTCTGAACAATAAATCCTACTGAGTCTCACTCAACAATAAATAAGAAACAAAGAGGTTTTGAACCTCAACAAATCCCGTCCCACGCACTATCCCTCAGGGTCCCGCCTCCTACTCCTGAGGACCTGAAAAAGAGGGAAAAGAAGGAGGTGAGCTTTCGAAACGAAAGCTCAGTAAGCACCCTGCAAGGAACACAAAGGTAAGATATGAAAAACATATCGCATAGCATATCAATAAGCAGTGGGACCAATGTCCCGTACCCTGGAAACTTAGGGGTCTACCACAAGAACAAGGTCAACAGTAGAACCCCTATCCTATCTGTGTTCCTCTAAAATACCCCGGTCAGTACCATCCCACAGCATCTGCTGCCGACGACAAATCCGTCGCCCACGGTAGCGCCACCTCTCTCATGTCAACATGGTCAGTGCTGGCCCCACTGACTGGCAGGGACAACCAGAGTATCGTCCCTCTGGCCAAGAGTGCCGGAACGTCAGGGTGTCACATCCCCAACGCTCTCGCAATATCCGGAGCTCACCTGCTCCACTGAATCCGGGCGGAAGACAAACAAGTGCTAGGGATGCCAACATCCCAAAAAGAACAAACATGCACCAGAATCTAATCAAATCATGAAAAAGACATGCATGTATCCAAATCATAACAAAGTATGATATCATCAGTCATAAACATAAGCAAGTCCAAGAAAACCCGAAACCGGGTGGGCAAGAGGCAAGTGTACTTACCTGAAATCACCAAGCCTGGTGTTCCATGGAATCTCCTCCCGATGCATCCACGTCGATATCTGGTAATGATAATACCAACACAAAGTGATTTATCAATATTAATAATAGCATTAATGCCCAATTCCTGAAATTCATGCGCAGTCCCAAAGAACTACCCATAACTTTTGATCTAGGAATCCGTTTGAGTTGATCTAGGGCTCGTTGGAAAGATCTCTTCCTCATCTTTCCAACAATACCTTAGACGACATAACCTGATGTCTACTTGTAACCCAGATTTCACTCAAAGTGGGCAACCAGGCAATAGCCTCCAATCGACTCAAAATCGATTAATCCAACTCATATGAACCTAGCTAAACCTAAGTACATATTGCCACAATATTACTCTTCCCAACAGCCATCAAACATTTCACTATGAAACAGATCATCCACTCAACCTCCATCAACAGACCATAGTTAAGCAACTTGCTATCCCAACTATACTTCTGAATTTCAGGATCCTTAAGGACTAAACACCAAATTAAGTTACAACATTGACTTTTAGTTTCCCAAATACATGAATATTTATCTTTCATGTAACCTGCACAATAGGAATCTTCTGTTGTTCCTAATTTAAAGATTCATATTTTGTCATGGTTTCTTCACATACCCATTCCATAACCAATCACATACCACACATGCTTGGACCTCTACAAGCCAAGAGCATCTTTGAATTCCATCTTTCTCTCTTACAGGCATCAAAGGCAAATAGATCAATGAGTCAGAGGTTCACACATAACCACCTTGACAAGCACTCACCCTGAAACCTCCACATACCCCTTTAAGCCAAACTATTATCCCTCTTAAAATCTCAGCTCCATCTAATCTTTATCATCAAACCCATTCAAAGTCCATCAGTCCACACTTTTCCAACACTCTAGCACAAAAACTCAAGTTTCACACTACTATCATATGGCTAACAGAGATCTCACCTTTTCCTTCATTACCGTGCCACCCAAGGTGGACTTATCACCATCCAAGCAAGCACTAATCAATCCTCTAAACTCATGTGTATAGTTTTATTAAACCTCATCCCTTCTCTGAACCTCTCCCTGAAAATCAAATCCAAGCAAAACACCCTCATAATTATGAAGTACTACTATATACAACCCATCATTAACCAACCCTTAAACACATACTGCATGATATAATTACACACACAACCATCTCAATATCTAAATTTCTCTTCAGAAGACAGATATGCATGGTTTTCACCAAGGTATTACTCTACAATAGCCACCTCTTGTTAACTACATGCATACAACCTATCAACTCATGCATGCTTATCCTTTAACCACAGAGAAAACCCACTTACTCTTAATACAACCCAATGAAGTTAAACCTCTTCTCTTCCAGCTTGCAAACATAACTCATTCAACCAACTCCATGACTCTTTCCCAAGAATCTAAATGGACAGACATGCAACAATCCAAGGCTATTCCCATCCCTACCCTCATCAAATCCTCACACACTCACATATGGTCTGACCTCTCCTGACCTCCCTCTTAAACCACACTCACATCATGTCACTACTACCATCCCAAAGAGCTTTAAAGGAAATTAACACAATTCATACAAACGATCACCAGAGGTGTTAAAGATGCTCACCAACAATGGCGTCCCACGGCACCTTCAGGCAATGCCTTCTCGGCCGATGAGGTACCACCGTGCTCCGCTGCGTCCAACGCCAAGCTCCTGTTTCTCCTCTTGCTATCCCCTACGAAGGAAAGAAGCTCTCAGCAGTATATGGTTTCGGATAGTGTTGCTAAGATTCACAACTATTATCTTATCTTATAGAAACCAATGAAGAGACGATCTATCATTCCGTTGATAAGGATAACAGGCGGGGTACGATCCGGCTAATAAGGGAAAATAACCACGTACTCCTTTCTTATCCATAACAGGTGGTTCGACGATCGTGGAGACGACATCAACGAACAGCGCAAAAGCCCCTCATCCACGTTTTTGCAATAACCCCCTTGCTCCTTGTTGGGTTTACATGAAAGTCCCCATCTGTTTTAAGTTTGCGAGATAGTACAATTCCCTCTAAGTCCTCGACTTTTACCAAAATTACCATAAAGTTCTTGGACATCCAATTTATCTCTAATTAAAGTTTTAACTAGTTTAAACCTTGCCTTTTCAAAATTTCTCATTAGAGTCCCTGGTTGTTTTAAACTTAAGAGAGATTAATAATTTCATTTAAGTCCTCCATTATCCCAATTTCCAGTTTAGTCCCCGGGTAAACTTATTCAATCTTAATTCAAGCTTCAATCCATTTAATCCTTTTATTATTTTTTTTATGACATATACATTTTGGGAATTCCTTTAATTAATGAAATAATTAGAGAGAAATTAAAATTCATTTATTCGTAAAATCCTTGGGTTTTACAGAAAGTGGATAACCTTTCACTCCAGTGAAGGGAAGCATGGCTCCCTTATGCTGTCTTTTTAGCTTTTCTCTATAAAGGTTACCAATAGTTAACAGTGAGGATATAAGAGGGAGAGAGACTGCAATTCAAATGATAAAGGTCTACATAAGTCAACCAACCATGAACTACATGGATTTAATCAACTGGTGGCTTGTTTAATAAGGGGGTGTAATGTGAGATAAGAAAGATTCACATTTTAGCCCCTAAGCTTCTCTTTAATTCCCATAACACTCTTATCCTCTTATAACATTACACGTGATGTTGTTCCTTTTGCATTTTAGCCCTTCTATTCCATGACATTTCCATCTCATAATAAGATGGTAAATATTAGTACCAAAAATTTTAAATTTCTACTGTTTCCGAGAGGGGTGGTCTTTACTTGTAATACATGGTGGAAATATCGAATGACAGTTTCTTCGAACGTAAGAAAAAAAGAACTCCAATAACTCTATTTCTCACATTGTGACTAACAATGTGTAAAAACATAGCTACTTGTTCCTCAATACTTACATGAAGAGTATTTCATAACAATACTTTTGCCTTCAATAAATCATATAACCCAAAAAAAACCCATCTTTTCATTCTCAACATTGATATACTAGCTTCATCAGATCTATGAATTATTCTTGAAATGTAGTCTATGCGCTGTTCATCCCTATTGTAATAAGGCTCCCATGGCAAATCGAGTCCTCTTCTCCTTCTATACAACCTTAACACAAGATCGATGCCAACCAAAATTTGTGGAGCAACATGTTCTTCCTCATAATTTGTTTCCATCTATAATCTGTGTATATATTTGAAAACAACTATAACTAATAGCATGAAAGATACATTTGTTTGTCATTGACTTGATTTTCTTGTTCACCAAACTATGACTAAATAATTAATTGAAACGGAGAAGGAATGAATAGATTTTCTTTTAAGAATTAATTAAAAATAAGATAAGACAAAATAGACCATCATGATTCACGACATTGTTATACCAGAAGCATGTCCTCTTATGAACATATGGTCAAGTTCAGAGAGTCTTCGGACCAGCAGTCTTGTGACTTCTGGTTTCCACATGAGGATCGAATTTGCTAAGGAGAATCCATATATAACCAAATTATAAAGAGAAAGTGCCTATAAAGTTCATAAAGCAAATAAAAAGTTAACAAAAATGGAAATGAAAATAGAATCAAATACGAATAAAGTCACACACATCAAAGGATAAACTTTGATGAAATTTAGAGTTCTAACATGGTAATGTCCTTCATAGGTTTCACAATCCGCAAAACCTAGGGAAAGGGAATACTTTAATGACAATGTTCTTCTATTGATTCAACATATAAAAACAATGAGATGTTGACTTACCGAGAGATTCTAATAAGAACTCTAGAGCTTTGCCTTTTTCTGCCTTAATTGTAGACCATATCTTCAACACCTAAAGTCACATTTATGTGTAAGTAACTTAACAACAAAACAACACAAGTTTTTTGTTGCAATTTGATGGATATGAAAAATTAGAGTAAAAGGATTGATTGATCACCTTATCACTCAGGAAACCCTAAATGGCATCTGTAGCTGTTGAGATGCTTGATACCACCTGAAAGGTGGCTGATGTTGAAGGACTTTTTTCAAAGTATCCAACAACTCTACTTATCACTCAGGAAATACTGCAGGTTCAGAACCTTTCCTCATCCAATGCCTCAAGTAAGTTATCTTATAAAACAGATTCTTCATATTCCCTTCTTGTTCATGAATTGCAGATATTTTTTCACAATTATCATAGGACAAATTGTTGTGGTTTATTGAATTAATGTTATTCATGGATAAAGTGTATCATAAAAATGATACAATAAGATCTCAAAATTTGTTATGATGAAAGCTTAAAAGAACTAAAAATTATCTATTAATCATTAAAGTAGAGATCCATGAGAACTAAAAAATCCATGAGAACACAACTAAAATTATGGGTTATTTTATATAATGTTAACGAGATTTTCGGGAAGATCCCAAGAACCAAGTCAACACTTAAATTTGTAAGGTTTTTATGGGGAAAGAATCCAAGAAGATCGAGGGAAGGGGAATCAAGAAAACGAAACGCCAAGACTTTTACGTGGAAAACCCCTTGAATCGGGGAAAAACCACGGGCCTCCAAGCTTTGGAGAGAGAAATTCCACTATGAGCGACTTTACAAGGGAGAGGAGAGAAGGGGGGAACGCGGGTATAGAAAGAGTTCAATCTCCCTTACAAGTGTGAGATCTTGGCTATTTATAGGGCTTGGTTACAACCTCTTCGGTTTTTTGGGTCGGCTTGTTGCTTTTTCTAGAAGGGTTCATGGCTTCTCGGGAAAAGGAAGAAGAGGAGTCTTGTTCGGAAGTTGGTTCGGCAGGCTCTTCGGAATTCTCTTTTGCTTTGGAGACCGTTTGGAAGGCTGTTCGAAAGGCTCTTCGGAAACTCCTCTTCCTTCAGAACTTGCTCAGGAGGCTCTTCTAATTACTCTTCGGTTTGGTCTTTGAAGGTCTCTTCGGAGGGTGCTTCGGGGTTGCCTTCGGAGTGTTCCTTTGGAAGGACTCTTCGGTCTTTTTGAGATTCGGCTAGTGATCGAGGGTGTGAGATCCTTCCACGTGTCAGGGTGATGTGTTTTCACGTGTCTCTACTGATTTCTCCCTTATCATATAACAATTACCCTAATTTTATATCTTTCCCTATCCATTTTGCAAATTCACAACTGAAATTATGCACGTATCAAGAGATCTTCTTTCATGCCAAGAACCACAATATTATTTTGTTGAAAATCCTGGGAACAAGAATATTTTGCATATAGATATAGAAATCTAAACTACGATTAAAATAATAAAATAATCTTATGAAATCATATTTTGTAAACACAAAAAGAATCCAAATAGCAAAAGTACACAAAAGAAAGAACAATCCACTCAGTAGTAGATAAAGTCAAATGTTCAATGGAAAATTATGTTTAAGTTTGAAGCCACAACAATACTCAAAAACCCTAAACTACCCAGTCGCTTAAAGATTTTAGAGGTACTCTCTAACCTATTCGAAACCTAAACCATCCAAAAAACAAGAGCTAGCAGATAAAGAACACAATGGTGGTGATCATGCAAAGATACAGAAAAGCCAAATTTCTTACGAATTCAATCTTAAATTATATTTGATACTTACATAAAAATTAATTTTATAAGTGATATAAAATTAACCAAGTTCTCTTCCACACTCCATGAGAACGCATCATCGAACCATCAAAAATTTCAAAGAAGAGAGAAAATATGGAAAACCTCATCAAGAAGAGAGAAAGATAGAGAAATTTGTGAATGTTCTCGAGGCCTCGCCAACAGTGATGGAAACTGGGAGGAAAGTACGAGGCTTGGTGGGCTAAAGACTGAAGGGAAAGAGAGGGTTCAGGTGGGCTGAAGATGAAGGGAAAGGGACAAGATCTGGTGGGCTGAGGATGAAGAGAAATGGAGAAGATCTGGCGAGCGGTAGATTGAGGATGAAGGGAAAGGGACAAGATCTAGTGGGCGGCGGGCTCAGGATGAAGGGAAAGAGAGGGTTCGACCACT
Source organism: Dioscorea zingiberensis (assembly GCA_026586065.1). Taxonomy (NCBI): domain Eukaryota; kingdom Viridiplantae; phylum Streptophyta; class Magnoliopsida; order Dioscoreales; family Dioscoreaceae; genus Dioscorea; species Dioscorea zingiberensis. Next base: position 18,056,978 of record CM048821.1, on the reverse strand, counting down.
CAAGGGAAAAAGAGGGTGAAATGAGACTTTATCTTAGGGGTTTGCAGCATTTCTACTTACAACTAAATTGGTTGTAAGTGGAAATGCTGCAAAAGTATAACTACAAGTAGGGTTGTCAAACGATTAAGCTGTTCGTGAGCAGCTCGAGATCGGCTCGGTAAAAGCTCAAGCTCGACTCGGAATTTCGAGCTCGAAATTAATTTCTAGCCGAGCTCGATCGAGCTTAGATCGAAAGCTCGAAATTTAATATTAATATATTAATATATAATATATAATATTAATAAATATTAATAAATATTAACATATATAATATAATATATGAATAAAATATTTAATATTTAGTATTAATATATAATATATATATAATATATAAAAATTAATTTATAAATAAGTTTTAAATTTTGAGCAAAATCGTTAGAGCTCAAGATTTCAAAATTATAATTGAGTCTTTAATTTCGAGCTAAATCGAGCTGAGCTCAAGTAAACTTATTTGAGCTAATTTTGAGCTCGAGCTAGTCTATTTCGAGCCAAATTTGAGCCGAGCCTAGCCTGATCAACCTCGACCCATTTACAACTGATGCAGGAGGCTCAGGTCAATTGGTGCTGAGCTGGCGGATCAACGTAAAGACTGGAAGTTATCGAGTCAATTCCGTGATTGGAGCAGTTTTGGTGGTAGTTCTATATTTTGGCCATAACTTTGGCTACAGATGTCAGAATCATGCGTTTGAACCCAATCCGGAAAGCTTGTTTCAGTGCGCACCTTGTGGTCTCCAAGATCGACTTGGTGGGCATTATCTTTGAATTCAAATTCTATTGTTTTCCCGCCATACATTATTTAGATATTTTTTTACTATTTTTAGTATTAAATTATTTATCAAATTAGGATAGGATTTGAATCCGATTTGATCTCGGATTTTTAGAAGTTATCAAATTTTTTTAGATTTTTAAATTAAGATAAGTTTTAGTTTTGAATAATAATTTGCCAATTTTGGCAATTTAGATGAGATGGTAGGGTTTCTAGGTTATTCTTTTGAAGCTATTTAACCCGGCTTGTGGTTGGTCTTAGATTATTGAATTTTTGAGTAATAATATTTTCATGAATTTCAGAGTATTTTCTCTCGTTCTTTTGGTTCTTCGTTTGTTCTTCCTTGTGGTCCTTGGATCCGGCTAGCCCGCGAGATAATTGCTATCTTGCCCGGCATCAATTGGTATCAGAGAGCTTGTCTTCTTCTTGTGGCATCGACATCAATGAGTGAAGGTTGTGGTGGCCGTGGTCGACGTGGTGGACAGGTTCCGACTGAGGAAGTCCAGTTCCGTGACCGAAGCGCCCTGGAGGTGATAAACGAGGAATGCTTGATGATTAAGGATTTACAGAGGCAAATCACGAAGTTATCAAGGCGTCTGGCGGCGATCGATTTCAATCGTGGTTGTCGTGGGCAGGTTCCAGCTAAGGAAGTCCAGCACCATGATTATAGCAATCAGATGGGGTTTGGCCAACCCATCTACGACGACGATGATGATGAGGAGATCTCGCCCATTTATGATGATTAAGAGAGATCTCGCCCATCTACGACGATGATGAGGAGGAGATCTCGCTCATCTATGACGATTACGAGGAGGACATCTCGCCCATTTATGACAATTACGAGCAGAAGATTAGACCAAGCTTGAAGACTTTGGACGATTCTAAAGACATTGTTTTGAACTCGAGTACGAGTTCTTTCCAACCCGGGGTGATTGATGTAGGAGGCTCGGGTCAGTTGGTGTCAAGTTGGTGGATCAACGTAAAGACTGGAAGTTATTGAGCCAATTCCGTGATTGGAGCAGTTTTGGAGGTAGTTATGTATTTTGACCATAACTTTGGCTACAGATGTCAGAATCATGCGTTTTAACCCAATCCGGAAAGCTAGTTTCAGCGCGCACCACGTGGTCCCCAGATCGACTTGGTGAGCGTCATCTTTGAATTCAAATTCTATTATTTTCCTGCCATATCATTGTTTAGATATTTTTTACTATTTTTAGTATTAAATTATTTATCAAATTATGATAGGATTTGAATGTCTAAATTGTAGGAGTTATCTAATTTGTTTAGAGTTTTAAATTAAGATTAGTTTTAGTTTTGAATAATAATTTGTCAATTTTGGCAATTTAGATCAGATGATAGGGTTTCTAGGGTTTCTAGGTTATTCTTTTGAAGTGTGGGTGGGTCATTTTAGAGTATTTTCTCGGATTCTTTTAATTCTTTGTTTGTTTTTCTTTACGCTCATTGGATTCGGCTACTCCGCAAGATAATCGGCTATCCTGGCGTCAACAACCTTAGCTACAAGTAAGTCAACTTACTTGACCATTTTATAACAAATCAAACAGAAAAAAAATGCCACTTATCAGGCCAAAATGTTTATAAACATTAAATATAATTAGGAAACAAATTTCAATCACACATTATTCGTTTTAATTACTATTAAATTTATTAGTAAAGTAAAACTTATTTGGAACAAATTCTAAAATTCAAAACAAATTTATTCCTGGGTCAGAGTATTTAAACACATGTGATTTTCTATAAATCTTAATAACAATAAAAGGAAAAAGAAACGGCTTTCATAGGGGGCTCGAGAATCTTTTCTCTTCTTCCTCCTCGCGAATCGCAAACCCTAACCCTAGCGCTCCAAAATCCTCCGAATTCAGCTCCAATTCGCCCTTTTCCGTCCATGGGAAGCGAAGTTAACCGATCCCCTCAATCTCGTAGCAGGTGCCGCAGCCCAGCCGGGGATGGAGCGGAAGGGGAATCGAAGCGAAGGAAGCACCGTCACCAACACCACCGCCACCGCCACCATCGCAGCGGCCATGGACGCGAGAGGCATGAAGGTGAGGTCCTTGATGTAGTGCCGGAGGCGGCTTCAAGCCCCGCGGCTGCTGCGATGCCGGATGGGTATGAGAGGGAAGAGGGTGAGATTCTTGAAGAGGAGGATGGTGTTGAACCGGAGAGTCAGGAATTGGTTCCGGGAGATGAAAGAGTCGGGAAGGAAAGAAGGCATGGAGATGATGATGGGAATGATTCGAGTGGATCCCGATCAAGATCTTGGGGTTCTGGAGAGAGTACGCATGGAAAGAAGCGGAAGGGAGGGCATGGTGACGAAGTTTTGCCTGCAAAGTTGGGGAAACTCTCACTGAGCCGATGCTCTGATTCTCAGGATGCTGGCAGAAAGAGTTTGGATAAAGATGACAAGCTTGGGACATCAAAGGATCGGCACAGGGATCATTCAAGATCAAGTGAATGGGAAAGGAGGAAAGAGTCTGAGCAAGAGGATGGCCGGGCACTTGATAAATTCCGAGCGGGTGATCGGAAAGACAACAGAGAAAGAGAGAGTAGTATCAATAGCAGACATGAGGAAAGGAGGGATGGCTGCAGTGGTCATGATCGAGACAGAGATAGAGACCGACACTATAGGAGTTCCCGGGAGAGAGGTAGCATGGAACTGGGGAAACTTGGACGGGGAGAAAGAGAGAGGAGCATCAGTCGTAGTAGACATGCTGCACGTGGAGACAGGCATGACAGTCAAGAGAGGCATGGTAATCCAGACAGGGAGCATGAGCGGGAGCGAGGAAAATATAGTCGTAGTTCTAGGGATAGAGGCGAGGAGAGACGGAGAGATATGAGTAGGGAGAGGTACAGAGAAAGGGAGAGTGTTAGGGAGAGGGACAGAGATGACAGTGATAGAGATAAGACTCGGCATAGGGGTAGAGAAACAACTAGACATAATGATAGAGAACGTGGGCGACACAGTAGTCGGGACAGGCAGAGAGATTCTAGGCACTCAAGATATGATGAACTTGAATCCCGCAATGAGAGAACAATGCCAAAGGAACTTGCGAGGGAACTAAGTTCTGCTAGACACCGAACTGAGGAACCAAAGGATAAACCTGTGAGGTGAGAATTCAAACTGTCCTAAGGACAGACTTTGTGTATGCTCTAAATTCATGTATTGGTTTAACGCTTGCTTTGATTATTGCGTGCCAATTTATTATTCTTCTTTGTTTGCTAGGGAGGAGGAGGAAGAAGATTATCAGGAAAAAATCGAGCAACAACTTGCTGAGCAGGATGAAGAAGATGTTGAAAAAATTAAGGAGGAAAGCAGAAAAAGGAGGCTAGCTATCCTTGAAAAGTATAAACCGAAACAATTGCAGCAACATACTGAATTTGGATCTAGTAATAATGAGAAAGGTGACTCCTTATTGGCATAGGAAACACTATGGCTTCCTTTAATATTTCGGTGTGATTGCTTTTGTGTATTCCTCTATTTTTATTATTTTGACATTTTTGTTTTATCCATTTCATGAACCAGAGGAGAAAGCATCTACTGTCAAAGACAAAACTTGTGACTTGAGTGATAATGTTGCTGTTAGCCAGGTCCCAACTGAAGGGCAGGAGAACAGGCATGATCCTTCAGATGTATATATTGCTGATTCATTGTTTGTGCTAGGTAAATCACCTGTGCAAAATGGAAAGCATACACTTGAGAATACTTCTGTCACTCATGGACTTGGTGAGGGCACTCCTAAGGTCAGTGCCAATTTAACTTGGCATGATTTTGATGGTGGTTAATGAAATTATTTCTTTTGTTTTGGTTTGTTTTCTTTAATGTTTTGAACTGTGAATTAAATAATTGAAATGCTTTGGTCTAATTTGGTTGTTTTTGTACAGAGTGAAAGATCAGCAGACATGTTTTGTGATGACATATTTGGAGAATCTCCCACTGGCGTTCGTAAATCAGTATGTTGACCATATGCTCACATAATTTTCTGGTTCACTTACTGCTATTTTTTTTTCTGTTATTTCAGTTTAAACTAAATAGCTGAGATATTCTATTGTGTTTGTTTTATGCTGCTTTTTTTATCATCATGATGTACTTTCCCCTTTTATCATCGCTCTTACTTTATTATCATTTTTGCTTCACTTGTCGCTTAGTGTTTCTCAAATTTGGATTCTTTCATTTAATGTACTCAATTATCTGTCAGCCAGAAACTGCCAACATCCATATGTTAGAAACCGTCGGACATGTATATCCTTGTACGGTCCAAATAATTTGTTTTTCATTGATTGAAGGCCCCTAGATATTTGGTGACAGCAAGATTTGGCAGCTTCTATTCTCCACTTTCTAGAGCTTGTGTTGTTTCTGGTATCATGCATATTCTTATAGTCTAACTTTTACAGGGCAAGGCAGATGGTCTACAGATTGAAAGAAGTGGTGCTCTTGATAACTGGGATGACGCGGAAGGTTACTATAGTAAGTCTTGTTGTCTTCCATGACATTTTTCTTCATACAACATCATTTTGCTGCTTTTCATTGCTGACTAGTGATTTATAAATATTTCTTATATGGGGTTAACATTTTCCAACATAATTCTTTTGTGCAGGCTACAGGTTTGGGGAAGTGCTGGATGGGCGTTATGAAGTTATAGCAGCTCATGGGAAAGGTGTATTTTCTACAGTCGTTCGTGCAAAGGATCTTAAAGCAGGCAAAGGAGATCCTGAAGAAGTTGCCATAAAAATCATTCGCAACAATGAGACCATGTGGGGGCCAAAATTTACTGTTAATCTAAATAATTTTTATTTCTATAGATCATACTTATCCTTATGACAAATCATTGCTATCCAAACGATGCAGGTACAAGGCAGGTTTAGAAGAATTGACCATACTGAAAAAGCTGGCAGGCGCAGATCCCGATGACAGACGCCATTGTGTTAGGTTTCTTTCAAATTTCAAGTATCGAAATCATCTTTGTTTAGTTTTTGAATCTCTTCATATGAACCTCCGGGAGGTTCTAAAGAAATTTGGTCGTAATATTGGGCTTAAACTGACTGCTGTGAGGGCATATGCAAAGCAGCTTTTTATTGCGTTGAAGCATCTCAGAAATTGTGGAGTCTTGCATTGTGATATAAAGCCTGATAATATGCTGGTACACCTTCTCAAACTCTTAGGAATAATCTACCTGATTTATAGCATACTAATTTTTTTCCTCATGCATCTGTGCCATAAGCATGAAACTGCAATTATATTTTCTTAAAGGAATCGGAAAAACTTATGTCTAGCATAACCTCTTGTGAGCAATGAAGCATCTTGATTTGAAAATTGCACATTTTTGTGTAGGTAAATGAGGCTAAGAACGTGCTAAAGCTTTGTGATTTTGGAAATGCTATGTTTGCTGGCAAAAATGAGATTACACCTTACCTGGTTAGCCGTTTCTACCGTGCTCCAGAAATAAGTAAGTTTTGTTTTTAAGATGTCTACCCTCTTTTGCCAAGACTTAAACTACTTTGACTATCTTGGAAATTAAGATTTATTGCCGGGAAAATGAACTGCTTGATGATGTGCAAATAATTACTCTTGCTATTGTACTCTAAAAAAGATTTTCTATTGCAGTTCTTGGATTGGCATATGATCATCCCATGGACATTTGGTCAGTTGGGTGCTGTTTGTATGAACTTTATTCTGGAAAAGTTCTCTTCCCTGGTCCATCTAACAATGACATGCTCCGGCTTCATATGGAATTGAAGGGGCCTTTCCCGAAGAAGATGCTCCGAAAGGTGATATGATGAAAATATTTTATGATGCTTCATTTCGTTGAGGTTGTTTGTTTTCTTCAGTTGTTTTTTAGCATCTATCATGGTTTTCTTTTCAAAAAGTTGTCAATATCTGTGTTTTAAGGATCAATAACCAAACTTCATCATCTTTTTGATATTATTCCATAGGATTAATATTTTATTTCTTTCTTTATGTGACTGGAAAAATTACATCACCTGGAAATCTAGATGCTATGTAATTTAGTATTGAAAAATTGTTCTGCCCATTTCTCCTTATTCCTTTTCATCTGTTGCAACAGGGCGCATTCACTGAGCTGCATTTTGATCATGACCTGAATTTTCACGCAACAGAGGAGGATCCTGTTACCAAGAAGGCAAGTAATTTTGTTTTGGGATTCCATAAAATTGTTACTTAGTGCCATTACCATTTATGGTCTGCAGTCTGAGGTGATTAAATATTTTATATTGGTCTTTATATTTGTTTTTGCAGACTGTAAAGAGGCTGCTCCTAAACATCAAACCAAAGGATATTGGCATGCTCATTTCAGGGTCCCCTGGTGAGGATCCCAAAATGTTGGCCAACTTCAAAGATCTACTAGAAAGGATATTTGTGTTGGACCCAGAGAAGAGGTTGACAGTATCTCAAGCTTTGAGTCATCCATTCATCACGGGCAAGTGAACTAAGATGCTGATTTCTGAATGCAGAAATAAGATGTTGATCTATGCCTCATCATTGTGGTCTAAATTTGTTTATAGCCATCTAATCATTCCATATTTGTCTGTCTTTTCCCTGCATCGATGGTCGAAAAACATTGGTTTGGAGTATGTGGCACAGATGAAAGCTTGGAAGGCGTAAATTCGGAGATCATACTTCTGGCTGTTCTTATCAGTGGGATGGGTTCTGTTCTTGTAAGACAACTTGCCAAAGGCGTTTCTAAACACTTGTAAACATTCTTCATCATTGGCTTTCAAAGATCTACAAACTTATTCGATATTTTACTCTTATCTGTTTGAACTTCAATTCATGCTTTTAAGCAGAATTGTATATTAGATGTGCATGGCAATCTTAGTTCATGAATATTTGATTGGATCAGACTAAACTGTTCTCTGCTTCTGCACTTGGGGAAATGTTGGTCATATCTAGAAACTTCTCCATTTTTTTTGGATACTTGCTTTTTGCTTGGTGGAAGGGTTTTTTTTGTCATAAGCTGATCTTCATTTTTCACAACATTCTTTCCATATTTAGCAAAAATTTTGTGCCTTGGAGAAGCTAATTCTGTCTTTCGTTCAGGGTTTCTGCCAGGATATGTGGCTGTTCATTTGATGCTTTAAATTGCTAGAAGGCAGCCAAGAGAAGGTACCCTGGTTGTTTGCTGGGCTACTAAATGTGTTTTGAAATCTTATAGCTGACCTTTTCTAACTGGAGTATGTATTTTGTTATTAAAAACCCAGGAAAACATTCTTATGGTGACATGATGAAAATAATCTATACTGTTTGATAATAGTTGAATGAAATGCCAGATCTTAAATCAGCCATTTTTACCTGTTAATCAAATTTTGTTACGTTTATATCTATATGATAGAACTTGAGAAGAGTACATGAAATCTGATCTATGCTTTGGTATTATGGAGGCCTTTGCTTTGGATGTGGCTGGATGCGTGGCTTGTACACTGAGAAGTTTTGTGGTAAATTTTTTTGTTCTCCTTTAACTTCATTTATGCATAGTAGTTCACCATAATGAAAAAAATTGTTTGAGGATACTTTTCTAAGCATATGTTAGGTAACTTTTTTATCCAAATGATTTGTGTTAACATAGGCTTTCTTTGGTTTTCTTTTGTCTAGAGTGAAGTTGCCCTTTTCAGGAAATTACTGTAAGTTTCTAGTCTACTTGCTTTAAGATCTCAGTTTTCTTTTATGGTTATGCTCAGCACTCGAAGGTAAGCTTTTACTTGCGTGCCAATTTACACTTCTATTGAAAGTTTTATTTATTTAGTCATCTATTAATATTAGTGTTTGATTTGTGAGTATGGAAATTTCTTGAATGGACATAAATATTGCAACAAGTGCACACGAAGTTCTTCATAAATATGCCATCCAAAGAATTTTTCAATTTCTTGAAAGTATTAGTTTTAAGCTGTTTCTTGGTCTGCTTTGATTTAAGATTTCAGGTCATACTCTTGACTTTCATCTGTATGCTTTTATCCCAAGTGAGTCCAACTGTAGAAGAAATTTGTCATATTCCTTAAAGAAGAGTGCATTAAGCTGTATACAGGTTTCTGTACATCCAATCTAAAATATATATTGGAATCATGTGAAAAGACTATATATCAGACTCTGAAGCACTTTTATTTATATATAAGCTTTTAAAATATCCGTAACCTAGAGTGGGTGACAGCAATCTGTAATTTTTCCTTTTTGAAGAAGACAATGTTGTGTGATGTTGAATGTGAATTACTTTTTTACTATGGATTTATTTGTTACAATATCTATCAGTTTTCTAAAAAGCAGCACATTTTTTGAGGTTTATCATCGGTTGGTTCCAAGAGAGATGCCATTTTATGCCTAATGTGATACTGTATTGTAATTACCATACTTCAGCCGCATCTAGAATAAAGTCTTTTGTTGTTATCCATCATAAACCGTCATGTTGATTGATTGCCACATATATTTGTTTGGTTTAACTGCTGTGATGACTTTATTTGTTCGGAGGAATTAGAATAATCATATTCTTGTTTACTTGGTAAAAAGTAAAACCTCATTTTTGGGGTCCTTGTCAACTGTTATTGGTTGTAGCCTGGTGTACGATGAATCAATATAAAAGACTATGATACTTGATTTTAGCCTGAAGTTAGAATTTAGATTGGGGGTTTTTAACAGAACTTGTTTTACATGTGATTCAAGTTAAAACATAACATTTGGTTATATATATATATATATATATATATATATATATATATATTTTTCTTTCTTTCTTATGATCTCATTGTGGTTTATTTTGGCTGCAAGGGATGAATCTCCCTAATTTGTTCTGAATTGTGCTGCTGCATTGCATGATGTCTGGTTCATTTGAAATTATTTCAGACAATTTGAAGTTATGAAATTAATTGTTGAGTTGTCATTTCTATAATAATAGTTTAGGATAAGAAATAATCATTCTTTGTATGATTCCATATTCACAAGTCTAGAATAGAAAGAAAAATGATTGTTTTTATCATTTCTTAGTCATGGGTGTCTAGAATAAGAGAGAACATTCCAATTATACTGTTGTATTGTTCCTTTTTTTAAGAGAGTTGCCGCATTATTGAAAAATAGAAAATTTTGATTTCAAGCAACAACAAAATTCTACTATGACTCTACCGGTGGATGGGGGTGTGTACCCATTCCTCATCCCGTTCTTTGTTTACTTGGTTCCTTTACCTCTTCCATCACTAAGCATCTTCTATAAGACAACTTGATCTTGCACTGTGGTAATTAATATCAATTAGACTACTTGTTTTAGTTGACTAGGAAGGGACGTCCAAACTCTAAGTAGAGGGTGGATTACCCAAGAAGGATCGCAGAGGTTGGCCCCACACTTGCGAGACAATTCCATTTTAACATTCATGTTGGCATTATGAAGCTATTGGATGGAGGAATGATGCATCGGATGAAGTTTGGTTTATTTGAAATTCATATTCCAAATCATTTCAAATGATTTGGTTAGTTGTTGAGTTGCCATTTTTATACATAGGAGTTTATAATAAGAAAGGATTTATTCATCTTGTGATTCTATATTCGTAAGAGTTTAAAATATTAAAATGATACATCTTTTTTATATTTTTTATTCACAGGAGTCTAGAATAAGAAAAAAGGTCATTCGTTTGATATTGTTGTATTGATCCTATATTTAAGAGCCTCGCTACATCAATGAAGAACAAAGGATATGAATTCAACTATTAACAATTTTTTAGTGACTATTAATAAGTGGAAATGCTTAACCCATTTGAGTTGTGTACTTACCAGATTTTCTTTATCTTGTTCTTCTCTTATTTCCTCAATTACCTTAATATTTTTTTACCAAACATCTTTTATTACCCAACTTGATCATGGATGACGTCGAATTGATGTGATAAAATTGAAATATCAAGGGGTATATTTATCATGTATTAACAATGTTTTAGTGTGACTATCAATAAGTGGAAATGCTTAACCCATTTGAGTTTGTGTGCATACCAAATTTTCTTTATCTTGTTCTTCTCTTATTTCCTCAATTACCTTAATATTTCTTTACTAAACATCTTTTATAACCCAACTTGATCATGGATTATATCGAATTTATGTGGTAAAATTGAAATATCAAGGGGTATATTTATTTATTTTTTAATATTGTGGAACCCAAAGATAGTATTTGTCAAAATGACCCTACGGTTGTCTAGTTGATTAGGATGCTTATTATTATTAAAATGACGGCTGAGAATGAGAGTTAACTGTGGTGTAAATGCAAATATTAGGATTTACATACATGTTTTTTTCTCCATCTCTTCTCTTTCTGTTCTTTATTGTCCATGGTGGGAAGGTCATAGTTCTTGATTATGATGACACAAAGGACTTGCATTAGTTCTGAGTTCATAGGTGGTGGAGATCTTGTCTTTGGTGCATTCAAACAATCGGTGATTGATGATGAACTCAGGTAGAGGGGACAAATGAGGATGAGCTGGTGATTTATTAAATTTTTTTCCTTGCTCTATTGGTGGAGGGAGATGTGGCTATAGAAAGGCAGAGTCGGGAGATGAAGGATGTATCTTCAAATGTTTTTCATTTACCCACCCTCATACAATACTTGGGCCATAAGGGACGTAGATGTAAGAAAAATTAATAACTTGATCTTTAGCCCAAGAAAAAGGTATTTTGTTTTTCTTTGCCTATAGTCACATGAAATAACTTATGGCATAAATTTTACTAAATTTTTTGGGGTTTTTTTTTTAAATAATGAGAATCATAGTGAGCAATTGAATAGATGACCCAGGGCTATTGTAACAAATACTTTGGTCATGGGGCCAAACTATAATAAAAAATATAAACATATTCTAAATATCAAATATTGTGAAAATTGTGATACAATAAAGACATGTAGAAATTCCTAAGCTCTTTATTTGAGTTCTGTTAATTTTGAGTTGTGAGGTTTTTTTTTTATAATTTTATTTTTTGCCTTGAGAAATTGAAGGGTATATTTAATTGATGAGTTGTAACAGTCAAATATGCAGCTTTACCATGGTTTGGGACTGGACATATGTATCTACTTATTGAAAATAATTGATCTTCAATCTATGAAACTTCAATTGGATTAGATAATCAAATATTATGGGATGAGAGCAGGGCTACTTTGATATTCTTGTCAAATTTGATGCTTATGTAATGTTAGGACTTCTCCGAATCTGGTTCTGAATAGATTGATTTTAGACTTAAAAAAGTTGAGTCTGACTAGCCTAGTTAACTATCTTGTTCGAGAAAAGGCCTTTTTACTTTGTCTATTTGTGTGCTCGTTAGAAGAGGAAGTTATATCCAATTCACATATTTATGACAGTGTCTTGTGATTGAAAGACATGCATAATCACGTAATTGAGAAAACTGTAGTTGAAAATTCTCATTTATAATTGTTTCCTTATTTAGATCCTTTGTTCAACCAAAATTTTTATGTTTGGAAGCTTATGTGTGATTTGGACAGCTGCCACCACAATCCTAAGGGCGAAGTCCCTCCATTCTTTGTTCTGGCGAATATAGGTTCATTTATGTATGGCTCTAGTGCAAACTTTAAGCATTCTCTATTTCTCTGTAAGACTAACTGTAACCTCGCTTGTTTGCCGTACAATGATGGTAGTATTTTACATTGAGTCATAGATTTGTATGTTCTACTTTCAGTTGAGTTTTTAATGTAATGAATTACTAACTTGAGTATTTAGTTTGAAATTATAATTAATATTCTTTAGAAGAGAGACTTTAATCATGCTGGAAGCTTGTGCAAAATTCGAATAGTGTTATATGTTCTATTTATCTTCTGGGTTCAAACTATTTAATTTTGTTTGGTCAATTTATTTTCTTTTTTATTTATTTATCTTTTGTGATTCATTCATGTTATGTAGCTGGTAACCTTTACTTTTTGAGAGGGGTTTCTAACCAACAGTTTTGTTCCTGAGTCATCCAGTTTTATGTACAGACATGACTTGGTAAAACCTGTATTGAGGTTGTCTCAGTTCTGAGTTGTTTGATTGGTTGCCAGTAAATCTTCGTCCATGTGAAAAGGTAATTGTCTAACATGTGCAAGGGGTTTTCACAATTAACTCAATAATCCAACAGGCTGGTTCATGGAAACAATTTATGTCCAGAAAATACCAGGAGTTCTTGGGTGGAGCTTGAAAGTAAGGTCACTCACCTATGATGAGCATGGACTTTAGCAATGGTTGGAATCCTTTCATAACATTTATTATATAGGGAGAGTATCTAGTTTCTCTAATACATGGCCCAATGCCACACGAATACATGTATGGATGCGGCATGTTAATTTTAGACCTGAAATATTGGGTTATTATGGTGAACTATTGCATAAGGGTGCTACTTACAAGAGGAAACTGTTCATTTTATTTTTTTATTTTTTTATTTTTAAACCTGATAAAGGTATTCACAAAATCCCATGACTTATTTCTTTTAGTTAAAGAAATTACATATAGGATAGTGCTGTGATGTGTTTATTTGTAGTCTACACAGTGCAGATGATGAGATGTGTCCATTATGATGTTGGCTTTCCGAGCTTTTCTGCTACCATGGAGGGAGCTGTTGATTTAATGTTATAGTGTTCTTATATTATTTTTATTTTTATTTTTTTAACCGTCTCTTACATATTTTCGTTGACAAAAGATGTTAGTACAGGAAATATGATCCGATAGTAGAGATTGAAGCTTTATTTGTGGATAAGAAATAATTTTCAAGATTTTACAGCAAACTAACAGATTTTTGAAAGTGGCAATCTTGATAATGTATGTGTGAGAACTCACAATGTTGGAGAATTTGGGAAAATATTCTTTTTGATTTCTGTGAACCATTCTGAAAGTCCAGCAGCTGACAAATCTCTGTTCTTTCATTCATAGTTGTATTTCATCATTTGTTATACAAGGGAATCATTTTGTTTTCAGCTTGTTGTCTCTCTGGTAATTACTTCTTTTGCTTTGAAAGGTTCTATATTAACTAGCAATGCCAGCTAGATTCATTGTTGGGGTCTTCAAATCTATGATAAGCTACATGGATTGGGATTTCTTTCATCTTTCATGTCTCAACTCTCTTTAGCATTAATAAGGGAGAGTTTGGATATCTTGATTCTCTTGACTATCAATTTTATTTTATTTTTGTACTAATGAACATCTTCATGTTTTCATGTTGTCTTTTATTTCTTTGGAGGCGTCATTATTGATGTTTGAAGACTTCATCTTCGTCTGTAGTTTGAAACCATCATTTGACTTTTGAGTTCTCTTATTTCTTTGACGTGTTCATATTCTCATGTCTTCAAATGTGTAGTTTAATGATTATAACTTCTTTATGTTTTTTAAGTCCTTAACTTCTTAATTTCGATTGTGTATTTGAATCTTCAGACTTTACTTTGATTGTGCTTTTTAATTCAATAATTTCTTAATTTTGTCTTTGAGTCTTTTAAATCTTAGCTTCTCGATGGCACCTTTTTTGTGTTTAAAGGTTTCTACTTCTTGACATCAATCGTGTTTTTCAGATGTGCAACTTTTCAACTTCGATTGTGTTTTTAAAGTTTCAACTTCTTTATTTTGATTTTTTTTTTGAAATCTTGTATGCTTTTTTACTCTTGACTTGATTTTGATTGAGTGTTTTTATTTATCAGTCTTCATCTTCACTTTTTAAGTGTCTTTATATTCACACTTTTTGGTTGATTCCCGTCTTTATGTTTGATACTTCAAATGTTGGTTTTCATTGACCAACATCTTTCAAAATTTTATTCTTTATCTTCATCCTATAAGTGTTTAGTTTCAATGGGTGGTACTCATCTTCCTACTAGTTCAAGCATTAATGCTCATTAGTAACACCCTTCAAATTTCTGTTCATCTTCACTCTTTAAATATTGGTCTTCATCAACAAAATTTGACAAGTGTATTCTTTTTTATGTTTTTGTGATTAAAGTGGATAAACCATATTATTTTATTGATTGTTAAAGCAAGATGCATGAGTTCTTTGTTGGATCAAGTGTTACATTACACCTCCTTGGTTTGTGGGAGGGGTATAAGGGGCTTGTCCTTCGAAGTCGTCCTCTTCAAAGTCTGCCTTGGGAAGTCTTGGTGCGTGCTCCTCCCTGGTGAGGGTGAGACTGTGGTTGATGAGTGGTCTCATTGCTTGTAGCTGCGTCTGTTGGGCAACATTGGCACTGTCAGCCCACGAGAGGAAGAGGAAGTCGGTGTGTTGGATGAGTCTCTTATAAACGCGATGTTTGTTGTTGAAACATCTCCCATTCCTTTCCATCCAGAGGTTCCAAGTGATGGCCAACACTAGCAGATGCCAGCCTTTTTGTAGTTCTTTTTGTAGTCTTTGGCTGATCGAGTGCCCACCCCATAGATCTTGTATCTTATTAGGGAGGATGTCGATCCCCAAGAGTTGTGCATAATGTACCCACACTTTAGATGCGTACTGGCCATTAGTGAGTAGATGCTCGGTACTCTCCTCATGGTTGTTACACAGGTAACAGTGCGTTCTATCCCCTTGCCAGTTTCGTTTTGTGAGGTTTTGTAACGTAAGGAGCTTGTCCTCCCACGCTAGTCATGCAAAGAGCTTGACTTTAAGGGGGGCCGCTTGCTTCCAGAAGGGTGTCGGGAGGGTGCTGCTTATGCCTCCATCGATTCTGAATTGATAAAGAGATTTGACCGAGAAGTCCTGAGTTGGGGTAAATTTTCATTTCCTTTCGTCTATTTGCTGTGTTCCTCCATGGGCGAGGTGCTCTTGCAACCCTTGCTACATTTCTCCCGCCCCTTGTAACAGGGGCCCCGGCCTAAGGAGAGGTAAGCCTCTTTCATGGAGTTGTCTTGCCTCTTGGATTGTGTGTTCTGCCTTTATCCAAAGCGTTTGTAGTTCCAGGAATATCCTGGCGGGGTTGCATCCGTCGCGCCAGTTGTCGAATCATATTCTAGTTGTTTCTCCTGTTCCCGGGATTGCTATGACGCCTGCCATTGTGAGGTCTCGTTGCTCCATCACTCCTTTCCAGAAGAAGGAGGCCTGGTTGGGTGTGAGCTTATATGGGTTTAGCTGTGCGTTCCGGAAGTCAGCTTGTGCTATGATTCTTCCACATATTCCGGTTTGTCCTTATAGCAGTCGCCACCACCATTTCCCGAGTAGTGCTTCATTGAAAGCTTTTAGATTTATTATGCCCCATCCGCCAAGGTTTTTTGGTTTGGTGAGGGTCTCCTATTTAACTAGCCGATATGCTTTGGAATTTGTGTTCGCTCCTCGTCATAGGAAGTCTCTGCGTATGCTTTTAATGCGCCGAAGGACCCATTTTGGCAGCTTGTACATGGACATCCAATGGTTCGGGACTGCTGAGAGAACCGAGTTAAGCAGGGTGATACGTCCTCCCATTGACAGCAGTCTCCCTTTCCATGATGCTAGTTTATTTCACACCTTTTGGATGAGTTTATCCCAATCCACCTTCTTGGGTCTGCTTCCCGCTAATGGGATTCCAAGGTATTCTATCGGGAGGGGGCTTAGTTGGCAACTCATTGTCGAGGCCAGTACTCTAGCCTCGTCCTCTGTCATTCCGATTGGTATAATGGCACTCTTGTTGTGGTTTATCCGCAGTCCTGAGAGCTCCTTGAAGAGGTAGAAAATGAATTTCAGTGTTCTAAAGTCACTCGGTTTCCCAGAACTCAGCATGAGGAGGTCGTCTGCATAGAGTAGTGCTGAAACTCGTTCTCTCCTTGCCTCCCCGACCTGAAATCCCTCATAGATGTTCTCACGCATTGCGTGTTTTACTATTATGGTGAAGACATCCGTTGCAAGAATGAATAGTAACGGTGGAGGGGATCCCTCTGTCTCAAACCTCTTTGGTGGCGCACATATCCCACGGGGGTTCCATTGATTAGGAATCAAGATTTTGATGAGTAGAGGATCCTTGTGATCCATCCGACCCATCCTGGCCCGAATCCCCTAGCCTGAAGGATCTGTATGAGGAATTCCCAGTCGATTGTGTCAAAGGCTTTCTCAAAGTCTACTTACATCAGTGCTCCTTTTTTCTGCTTCATGCTATGGAAGACCTCTTCCGCAGCTACTATACTGTCTTGAGTTGCATCCGCCTTTAATGAAAACCGTCTGGTTTTCATTAACCAAGTCTGATATGAAGTAGTCGGTTTGCGAGCACCTTTGTAATGATCTTAATTTAGCAGTTCAACAGACTTATTGGGCGGTATTCCTTGATTTGGGCTGCTTCTCTTACTTTTGGGATTAACAGGATGTGTGTCCAGTTAAGTCGTTCAAGATCTGTTGTGCCCTGGTATAGGTCGATAAAGGTTTGCAGTATGTCATTCATTGACAATACTTTTTGAGCAGTTCTGATCTTCCTATTTTTTTTTTTTCAAATGATGATCTTCATCAGCAAAACTTTTTAGTGTTGGTCTTTCATCAACCTTACCCCTAAAGTCTTTTCCTACACTCTTCAAGTGTTGGTTTTCAATTAGTCTAGGAAATTACACATTTAATCGGCTTGGCATTAAACTAATCTGTGTTTCTTGAGGATGTGTGCACAATTTCATTGTTTTTCAAAGTTTTATTTAAGTGCTTTTGTGAGTAAATTAAGCAGTTTTTTGGACACTAGAAACATTTGAGACTTTTTTTCCTAATAAGATTAACAATATTTTTGTTAAAAAAAAAAGAAAAATGTTAGGTGATTTTTTTAAACAGCTTTTCTCATAAGAATCTACTTAGCGACTTGTAAAAAGTGATTAACTGTATTTTTTTAATCACTTTTGTTTTGTGCTTAATTAATTTTGTTTTTTGTGGTTTTTTTGTTTTTTCTCTTCTCTAAAGATTGGAGCAGGGATTTTGTGGTTTAGATCTCAAATATAAATTAGTAATGATCCGGAAGATATTCTAGTTTTACACAGGGTTGGTTTGATTGAATTATTACATAAACAAGAGAGAGTTTTCATATTTGCATGTATATGCTTATACTTGTATAGAGTGTTATATATAGATAGATAAACAGATAGATAATCCTTATGGTGTTTTTTTTTATCGTACAATGTAAATTGCTGTTATTTTATTGGTTATTGGAAATTTAGTTCAAAATATTTTATGGGAGAATTATTTATAGGTACTTAGAAGTTCTCAAGCTTCTCAGACAGTCCCTCTGATATTTAAATATCCCAAACAGTCTCTCTGTTTTAGAAAAGTTACTTTTTAACTTTTTAGCTTCACTCCATCAGTCTCTTTTATTAAATTTTCCATCTTGACCCTTGGTTGTGGTGTTGATTTTTCTCGCCATGCCATTTCCCTCCCTTTTGAATAGTATACTTTATCGATCACATCATCAGCTTTTTGTCATTTTTTTACCACTTTTTTGTATTTTTTGACATCTTTTTTTTTGTTGTTGCAAGCTTTCTTATCTTTTTCTTCCTCAATCTCTTTTATTTCCTTTTGTTTCCATCTCGTCGAGATAAATTTGCCTCTCCTGCAATCCATTTGCTCTCCCGGGGTGACGAGCTCTATGACCATCTCATCTCTTCCTCGACAAGTCACCGGCTAACGCTACCCAAAAAACATTCACCTTCGTTGTGAGTTCTTTTCTCGTTTTTTCTGAAAACGTTTTCTATTTCGCGGCAGTTTCAAAGCATATCAGTGTAATATAAGGCGCTCTTTCTGCAGGTTGGCAATGAAAACCTTTTGTGTAGTTACCATATATAAGGGGGAGGGATGAGTGTTGCAGTTTACTATGTTGACTTCTTGGGCGTCAGTACTCATCGAGATATGTGAGCGATAGGGTGTCGAAGTTTCCTATGTAAAGGTGAAGTTTGTCACACCTAATGCACAACGAACTGTTTGTCCAATTGATACCGACGTGGACTTTCAGCGTATTTGTCACATATACCACATGTTCAACAGCACCGTTGTCAACCTTATTGTCGATACCGTTAAAGAGACGGTGGAAGTACCCTCCAGCTCCTCATTACCGTTGTAAATATCATGTGTCTCCTCTTTGAATGAACCAACCAACCAGTCAATGTGTCAATGCTCCATTTGATATTTCTTCTATTTCGCGAATTTCATATTTCCTCTTAAATATATTAGTTTTCCGCTTATTTTTTGATGTTTTCGTTTCACATTTTTTACTTTTCGTTTAAATATACGGCTATTCGCTTACTTTTCGTTATTTTCGTTTAACATTCATACTTTCCGCTTAATATATTCCAATATCATTGGTTGGGGAAAGAGGTGGACAGGGGCATTCTTCATGGGGGTCAGGTGGCAAGTTATGACTTGTTAGTGGTGAGACTCGCCGGTTCACTCTCACCCCGAGCAATTTTGTGGCCAGTTAATTCTCCTGAATCCCTTTTCCATTTTTCGGGCTTTGGCGCACTCCGTGTCTCTTTATGTTATCCAGGCGGCACATCCTTTCGTTGCATGTAGGTGGCTGAAGTTATAATAACCCTTCCCGGAACCCGAAGTTATAATGGCACTTCCCTTGTGCGTCCTTCCGCGTCGTCCTTTGCTCTTTAAATAACCATCGATGAGGCCACACCCTCCTCACTCTTTCCTCTACGAGGTTCCCTAACTATTCCCCTCGAATGGATCCTCACCGGCTGCGCAAATCGTAGGGAACTTGCTGGAGGACCTCTACCGGCCCCGAGCCCCGAACTCCGACAAGTTGTAGAGGCCTCCGAGAAGGAGCAGCAGCCACGTACCACACAATAGGTCTCTCGTGAAAGGATCCGGGAGGACGTCGTGGCGGAGTATAAACATTCTGTACTCTTCAGCATGGATATTCACCGCGTTGTTGGGCTCTACCAAATTTTGGATGAGAACCTGGCCCGAGAGCGCGTGATCGCCTCCTGTGCTGTCTCCGAGTTCAAGGAATCTGACGAATTCCAGGACCTGGCCTGCAAGAAGGGGCGAAAAGGCATCAAGGAAGGTTTCAAAATCGTCTAAAATATCTCTCGTCGCATCTTGAGATAGATTTGACTTCATTGGAGTTCAAGGACGCCCTTCAGTATCTCCCACCTAGTACCTATAGTGAAGATACTAATTGAACAGATGCTGCTGGTTTTGGACCCCCTTCTCTGTGTCACTTGTTTTGTTTGCATCATCCTTTCTCTCTTCTTCTTTCTTGTGTTGTTCTTCCGCAGTCTTCTTTCTTGTGTTGTGTTGATGCCAAAAACTGGTCCACGTCACGCTTAGGCCACTGTTGCCTTGTGATCTGGCCTCAGCTCTCGATCAACGGTTAAAATTTATAGTTGGTGTGGACGCTTACTCGCTACGCAATGTGAAGCTGAGAACATTATGAAAACTCCGGCCGGAATTACCTATGAGCCAACCTCGTAGAAAAGGAGAGGAAATGGAATTGGGCCTCTTCCCCGGATTCAAATCCTACTTTAAGTCTAAAACTTGAGTAAAGAGTCTTTAATTTAGGCAATTCTTCCGTGATGAGTTTTTTTTTCGATCCCTTTCTTCTATTAACGCTTTCCTTTTATAGCACCTTAGAGGCGTTCGTGAAAGACTGAATGAGGCTGAAGTTAGGTAAATATCTCTAAAGGCTGCAGGAAAATATCCTCCTAACGCCAGAGATGCCACGCAGTAAAACGGGTAGATATCCGCTTCACCGTAGTTAGTGGATAAGGCCTACCTTACCGAGGGGCATTAGATATTTCTCTTCTCCCTCTCCCCACCCTCGCTACCTCAAGGAGTTGTTACAATTCCGACGACTTGTTCGGCAGTGGATTGAATCCTCACGCTATTTCACGAACGGAATTGTGTAAAGGTGGTGTTATTGTTATGTGGCCAAAGGAACAAGTGGTCCTTTAGGTTAATGACACCCGCCTTCACCAAATATACCCGTAACACTAGTCCCCCAAAGTGTACTTGTTCAAAAATCGAGGGAGCGAGCTAACCGCACGCTCGCTTTGGTTCGAGAACAAGTATCGCTCCGAGTTAGTATGCCTATGTAGGCGCAGTGCTTATGCACGGGTTGCTTACGCCCTAAAGTACACGTGTTTTAATAGGCGTAATCGCTTTAGCATCGTGGTTATCCTTTCATTGTTATCGAGGTAGATTTTTGCTCTGGAATTTTCGCCTATAGTGTCTGATAGGTTTTCCTATTTAAGGGTTTGTATGAAATGGCTAAGCGAAGTTTAGGCGTAAATCTTTTATACTCTCAGATCTTTGTGTCACATGGCTCACTTTGTCTTTTTATAAGTTTTTTACTTTTTCTCAATGTTTCTTGACACTTACGAATTCCCACTCTTTTACGTATGGCATCTATCGGAATTAAGGACCGGAATAATCCACTTGGTAAGTCCGAACGGGCCGTATGGCCTGGCCATTCCGTTAATCGGCTGTGGGGTTGGTGAGATGAGTATCGACGTACTGGGAAGCTTTTTCATGCCGATCACATGTGGAAGCTGGACCTCTTAATTTTACCTATGCAGGGGTACGCTGCTTCAAGTCGGTGATGTTCGGAGACGACTCCCGCCACAGAGGTGGGCCCTCACCTTCGCCTCGCCCAAACCCGGGTTCTCCTAGTAACAATGGGGATGTTGATGGTCATGGAAGTCCCAACGGCTTTTCTCTCCGAAGTCTTATCCGAGCTGTCTCCTGGACGGGTCTCATGGATATTTAACTTTAGTCCATTTGACAACATGTTTTTTGTTAGTTTTGTTTTATGTCGCCATGTAATCAATAAAACGACGCTTGTCGCTTTGTTTCTAAATCTTTTGGCATTTTTACGAGGCCTTCACCGGCGACATCCTATGTTGGAGTGTGTGCTTTGTCTCATACGGCATGTACTCTACCTTCCACGCACGTTCCTTGCTCCCTAAGACGCATACGTGCCTCCCTACTATTTAGCATTAAAGTGGGATTTAGCGCGACGCTGGCGCTACGCTGCAAGGCTTTTGTCAACGCCATGATGGGTGATGAGCGTGGCTTTCTATGTGTCAAAGGCGCTTTGGTATCACGGGACGTGGGCGTAATTTTGAATTGCTTCGGTGGAGGGCGAATGATGGTTATTTTGAACGGTTCGCATTTGTGGACCCTTGGTTCGACGGCTCGACGGAATACCATCCCGAGATCTAACGGCCAACACTCGCCGCCTTTGTATATAAGCTGAACCGCATAGCAAAGAAAGGTTGTTTCAAAATCGAAATCGCTGCCTTCTTTCCGTATTTTCTTCTCCCATGAGCCCCGGTCTTGAGCCTCAGCGCTTTTTCGTCTTTTTTCCTTTCTTAAGGTAAATGGCTAGCGCCGCTTCTTCCTCCTCTAGTTCTTTCCCTACGAGCCCTCGATTCTCTCCGCCCAACCCACGGGCTCTTTGCATTCCTCGTGTGAATCCTTGGGAGGCGCCCAGCTCAGTGGTTCGCTGGTTCACCCCGCTTCTAGGGCAATGGGTAAAGGGTCTGGACACATCTCATAAGCCTTCTCGGGGCAAAAGGATGTAGATGACCTAGTAGAGAGATACTTGAGATAGACCTCTTTATTTGAGGTTAGGTTCCTTGTTCGTGGAGAGGGCTTAGCGCCTCTGTGGAGTGGAAGATAGCCGCTTATCGTGACGCTGTTAGTGGGCTTAGGCTTCCATTTCCCCGATTTTGCTAAGGCAATCCTAGAGGAATATCGCTTGTGTCCCTCGCAGCTAACTCCAACTCTTGGAGGCCGCTTCAACGGATTTGTCATGGTTTTATGAATTACGGGTAAATCCGATCGTCTCGCTGGTTCCGCTTCACATTGCTTAGCCTTTGCTTCGAGTCTAACGCCGATTGGTATTATTTCCTGCTCAGCCTCGAGAAAGTTTCTAGGAAAGTTCCTTCTTCCATCAAACGTACGGAAGAGCAAGTTTTTCTTTGTTAGATGTAAGTCCGAGCTGGATATCCTAACAAGGTGGAAGGTCCCCAGCAAGGATATTACTTGTGAGGAGATGTCAAGAAGAGGGAAATCTTCTTAAGTCAACGACGGCTATCCAACGCCTATATGGATAGGTTTTTGACCAAGGAAACCTCTATTGCTGCCGCTTTAATAGGTGTCTACCGTAGGATTCGGCCGCTGCACTTGATTTAGGTTTGATTTTGATTTGTGATGTCTAACCTTATTCGGAATTTATTTGCGCAGAAAGTCCATGGAAGACGCAAGACTTGAGCTATGTTAAGGGTCTTCTCGCTTCTTTCAAGGCGAAGTTCATCCGCCTCTTTGCTCAAGCTGAAAAGAAAGAAGTGGTACTCTAGCTATAGGTGCCATACCTCCAAAGAGGAGAGAGAAGAGGAAGAGAAAAGAGACTCCACTCTTCCAAAAAAGGGGGCTAAAAGTGACCTAATGCAGGTCCCTACGGAGAGGAGGACTAAGAGAAAGAATTTTGAGGACGTGATCGGGTCCCGAAATTGTAGGAGAACAGTGGTGGCGCCGAAGAGGTTCGTATGGAAGAAATCCGCCCGCTTTTATCCCCACTTTCAAGGTCCTTCTTCCAAACTGCCGAGGATATCCTTCTTATAGAGTGCGCAGAGTTTCTACACACATATTTTCTATGGGTGCTTCAGGCTTCGCTCGTAACCTTTAACTTGGGTTATATTTATAGTGAGGCGTGAGAAGCTGCTCTCCCGGATAAGTTGAGGGTATGGGGCCTCGGCTTTAAGGGGACCGCATCTCAAGGCAGTAAGTGTCCTCCAAGACGCCCCTTTTCGGACGCCGCTGTAAAGATCGCTCGGCCATGAGGCCCGGGACAGCCTCCAAACCCATAGAGCCGGGAGGGAAGAGGCCATTTCTCGCCTATTCCGCTCGTTACGCCGGTGAGGATTATCCTCGTGATTAGTTTTACTTTTTAGTTCGGGTGTTAATGCTACTAACTTATTTGTTTGCTATTTCAGAGATCAAGACCGGACTAAGTCGATAATCTTTGCTAAGACGATTCGCAAAGACGGAGCGCTTAGGCATGAATCGCTTCAATTGACTTCTAGGGCGGCCTCGAAGTGGAAAAACAGTGAGCAGCTCGCCATTATCCATGCTCTCGAGAAAGGATAAAGCCGAGCGACTCCAAATAACCGGCCGCCGCTGAAAGGAGAAGGGATGATTTGGCAGCTCGTTGTTTGTTTCGAGGGTTCCTCTCCCATCAGCCGAGGAGAATATAAGAAAGTTGTACGAGAACTCCCAGTAGCTTGAGAAGGAACTCAAATCTACCCGAGGGGCAAGTCAAGTCTCACGTGGGAGCCAAGTTTCGATAAAAGTTTTAACTTGTCACTGCTCAAAGCGGAGTTAGAGGAGCTTAAAGGAAGCGCCACACTTAAAGAAGACTTAGCTTCCCTCGGACCATTACTTCCAAATCCGACTCCGCAAGAAATCAAGGATTTAGTAGAGCGAAGCCGGATAAATTAGAGAAGGAGGTCGCCCTACTTTAGGGCGAAAGCTAAAGAAGGGGCCACCCGTGATTTATTCCTAAATGTACAGTGGGTCGCCTATATTCCTACCTAAGTTTTGTCTATGGGGTCAGCCGGAGTTTTGAAGAAGTTCACAGAGCTCAAAGAGCAACAAGTTACCAAGACCCTGTGAGGTTCCCCCCCCTCACTTTGGAGCCTTCTACCCAAGTTCCTTCCGTAAGGTGTGGTCGCCTGAGGGTCCTAGTTCTTAGGATGTTTTTCTTTTATGAATGTTCTGTAAATTCTCAATTACTTGGAATGTAACTTCTATTCATATGAATGAAACGCAAACCTTTATTTTGGTGAAGGTTTATTTCTCGAAAGTGATGGTTATCTTTAACTATGTAAGAAATTCGCTTGAGAAGTATTTTTGAAGTCTTAGTTTAACTTCTTCCTTCTTCATCCGGCTTGTAAGATAAGCTTTGTAACGAAGTCCTTAGTCCAATCACGGACTTTAAGTTGTTGAGCGAGGTACTCACTTTCAAGGAATGAGATTGTTGCCTCATATTTCGATCGGGATTTTGCCCTTGTTTTTTTGATAAGAGTTGTCGTTTATCCTTATAGGATAATTCCGACTCATCTTCCAAGAATGGGAAGTTCACCGCATTTTTGTAGGATGGGAATTTCACCGCATCTTTGTAGGATGGGAATTCCGACTCATCTTCCAAGAATGGGAATTTCACCGCATCTTTGTAGGATGGGAATTTCACCGCATCTTTGTAGGATGGGAAAGACTTGAGCTTTATTCCATGAATTTTAAGAAAGCTATAGAATTTCATCGATAGTAGCTCAGAATGTTCAAAGATGGAAACGGACGCTTGCCGCTTTTCCGGCCCATATGTTTACTAGATAATAGGTGCTTGTTTGGACGCATTCTTGTGTATGACGTGAAGGGCCTTCCCGCTTAGGAGTTAGCTTTCCCTGCTCGCCTTTATTTTCCATGAAACTCATTTTCCCCGTGAGGGACTAGATCACCGATTTGGAAGAAGACTCTTTTCACCCTTGTGTCATAGAACCTTTTCATTCTCCTCGACTATAGACGGTCAGCCTCTTGTTTCCACAGCTTTCTCCGCTCTTCGAAAGGATCAAGTTCTCGCCGGAGTTTTTCTCATTCTCTTCCTCAAGCAGAAGGTTTGTCGCGTGGTCCGTAAGGTAGGCATTCCTATTTCGCAGTGGATGACATGTACCTCCTACCATAAGTTAGAGAGAATGTGAGGTTTCTGTAGGGAGTTCTTGTTGTTGTTCCAGAGGCCCAAAGGGCGCCGGATTTCTTCTACCCGCTTAGTTCCATTTTCAATACCCGCTGCCAGTGTTTCTGTGGTGCTGTTCGGCTACTTCTACTTGGCCATTAGCTCGGGATGTGTCATGTAGTTAGTCCTGATTCAATTCCCGAAGCTCTCAACAAAAGCTTTTAAAAGCTTTGTTATCAAATTGTCGCCCATTATCGTAAATGAAGGCCAATCAAATCCCGTAATCTATTGCATAAATTGTTCGCCATAAGAATCCCCATGCTTTCTCTCGCGTGATTTTGGCCAAGGGTTCAACTTCCACCCATTTGGTGAAGTAGTCAATAGAGACTATTAGAAACTTCATTTGCCTTAACCGGCGGGGAACGGCCCTAGAAGATTGACTCCCGCACGGGCAAAACGTCGAGGGCTAATAATTGGCGTAGCTGTGCTTCTGCACGTCGCCTCGAAT
This sequence comes from Dioscorea zingiberensis, assembly GCA_026586065.1. Lineage (NCBI taxonomy): Eukaryota > Viridiplantae > Streptophyta > Magnoliopsida > Dioscoreales > Dioscoreaceae > Dioscorea > Dioscorea zingiberensis. The sequence continues at coordinate 18,031,054 of CM048821.1, read as the reverse complement.
CTTGGAATGCCACAAGTGTGCATCACATTTCCAGCTTAACGCTTATTAAGGCCTTGAGTTAGTGTTGGCCAAGAATAACCTTGTCGTAGGACTTTGTAACTCAAGGCTTTGCCCCCTATGTGACCTCCTCCGATGCCCTCGTGGATTACCTGAAGGATATAGCTAGCTTCTGTTGGACGCAAGCATCGCAAGAAAGGTTGTGTATAAGATCTTCTGTATAGGTTCTCATTGATGATGGTGTACTGAGCGGATTTGTAGGAAATTGGCCCCGCTCTCCGCTGGTTGGGTAGCGCAGTCCACCTTGTAGATAATTTCTCACGGGTCCATCCAACTTGGCTCTTCGGGTGACTTTGTACCTCTTCCTCCAATCCGCCGGTATGGTTTTTAAGGGAAGATATCAGAGGGTTAAAGGAAGACTTCAGGCTCCGCTCGTGGTCGTGGCCTTTTTAGATAGAAGGCCCGCTTCTTCATTTTATACCGGCATGCATTTTTTCAATCTAAGTAAGTGTATGGAACTATTTTCTTCACCACCGCTTGGTATCCATCATGTTCTCTTCCTTCGCCTAAAGCCGCCCAAGGTGTGGCTCACAACTAATCATGAAGCCTCGGAATATACGCAGTGAGATGTTGAATTTCGAGCCCCGCCGTGATGCAATCCTCGCTGGCGATGGTGGCTTCGATTCGCCTCATTGTTGGTTGCTCGGAATTGGAACTTCAAGATCGCCGCAATTTTCCATTTGGAAGGAGAATAAAGGACGTAATCCCTCGCCCCCGACTTTTTCTTCTCTTGCCGATCCGGCCAACATATAAGGACCATGGAATGCCGACTTCCTTCCGACTCCTCGCGGACGGGTTCGCCCCTAGTTGCGGGAAAAGTTAACTCCGCTGGAAATCAGCCAATACTTGAGCCTTGATTGCCGCTCGGGTTTATAGGTGAGATCGAATCCGCTTCTAACTCTTATCACCCACTTGGCTAAGCTGGCCCAGAGTTTTCGTGCTTATGAAGAATTTGTTTAACGGCCGACGGGCCAACACCGTGGATCCCGCTGGCTTGAAAATACGGCCTCAATCTCCGCAGATGTGACAAGAGCAAAGGCCAACTTTTCGAAGCAGAGATATCTTGACTCCGCATCATTAAGGATTTTGCTCGTAGTAGATCGCTTCAACTCCGCTTCTTTCAAAGGGACCGTACCGATCATGCGTGGCTTAATTCGCCAAATAGATATAGAGTTCTTCTCCCACTTGGCGCTTAGCTAGTAGCCGAGGGCGATCGGAGATAATTTTTAAGCCCCCTCGAAGGCTTTTTCTACATTCTTCTGCCTACTTACTTTTTGGTGTTTTTCGCAGAGCTTGAAGAGGGAGATTTTTCTCTCCTGGGCTTTGGAGATAAATCACAGCGCCGCTAGGCGTCCGCTAAGCCAATTTCTTTAAGACTTTTTAAATAATTCTATATCAAGAATAGCTCGATTTTTTCTCGATTTGCTTCTATTCCTCTTTGTACAAGATAAACCCCGTGAATTTTCCCCGATCAACGCCAAAAAGAACATTTATTCGGGTTTAACCGCATAGTATAACCAAGAGACCAAAAGCTTCTTGTAAGTCCGAGTAGGTGTTCATTGGCTTTTCGCTTTTCACCAAAGATATCATCCACATAGGCTTCAACATTTCTACTAATTTGTTCTCTCAAGATCAGATATGAGCCTCGGAAGGTGGTTCTGCATTTTAGGCCAACGGCATCACCTTATAGCAAAGAAGTTCCCGCGCTCACAATGAAGCGACGCTTTTTCTTCGCCGCCTTTTGGCCATTCGATTTGGTTGTAGCCCGAGAAGGCATCTAAGAAACTTAGCATCTCATGCCCCGTAGAGTCAACCAAACTATCGACATTGATGGTAAGGGGAAAGAATCTTCTGACAAGCTTTGTTTAAGTCCGCGAAATCAACGCGACATCCTCCACTTCCCTTTTCTGGACGCTTTTTACTAGAACCACATTAGCCAACCAATCCGGGTAATGCACCCTCTCGGATAAACTTAGTTTTCGTAAGGTTCTGATACTTCTTCCTCTCAAGGCCTTCTACCTTCTCGTGTCAATTTCTCCTTTTCTCGCTTCAGAGGCTTAAACGATTGATCGATATCGAGACTGCTCGCGATATCGCGCTTTACGCTCTAAGATATCTTCTCAAGACCAAGCCAAGAGGTCGGAATTTGCTTTCAATACTCTCATGAGATCTTCTCACGCCGGACACAATCTCGCCTAATCCGCACTCGTGCGGTTCCCGCCTCGTCGCGTGTCTAGGGGATCAAGTACTCTTCAACAAAGTGTAGGTCAAGCTCTTCATTTTCCCGCTCGGGTCATTCTCACACTAGCATGGCTTCAAACCTTTGTCTTGTCAGCCGCTGAGGGCTTTTCCTTTGAGGGTTGAGACATAACATTGCCGCGCTGTAGGCCGATCTCCTCTCACTTCCACTACCACTTTCACCGGAATTTGAGGAGAATATAGGTAGAGATTACGGCTTTCAAGGTATCAGAGTTGGTCTCGCCAAGGATCACGTTGTAATTTGAAGCACAACGCACAACCAAGAAATTTGTTGTCACTTCGCTGATGATCTTGGCGAAGTTCCCTACCGTGAATTGCAGTGAGATCATTCCTTCCGGGCTGCATCACCCCTCCGAGAATCCTATTAAGGATGATTTTACCTAAGCAAGTCATCCGCCATATCTCATTCTTTCAAAGCACTCCAAAAAGAGGATATCAACTCGAACTCCCACCGCCTCATCGTAACTCTTTTTCATCCGAAACCGGAAACTTTGATAGCGACAACCAACGCTGGCCATCATGAGGGGCGGGCGAACCTCACCGACGCCATTGTCATAAAAGATGATCGGAGCCGTGAGGGTCGCAGATCGCTCCTGGTGTTTCTATTTCCCGTAGTGGTTCCCACCATTCGGCATAACTTTTCCGAGAGGCTTAACTTTCACCACCGCAAACTGTGACCACCTACTAATAAATCCCACCATTTCCTTTCTTCTTCTTCAGTTGTGAAACTTCAGTCCCCTTGAATTTCAAGGTTGATGCATCGCTTCCAATTGTCCTTCCTAACGACATCTTCTATTCGCTCATCGTAACGCAAGGGTACACTTTTCCGTATCATGTCCTTTTGGATTGATGAAACCGCAATATTTCTTACTATTCTTTGCCGCTTGGCATTTCTTAAGTGGTTCCTCATGCCGCTTTTGTTCTTTGATTTGCATAAGGACGTGGCTTCCGGTTTGATTCCGTACGTGTGACTATATCCGACAATTTTTCCTTCCTTTGAAGGTTCTCTCCGCGCAGTGATACGCCGTTGGGGTCAGGTTAAGGTTTCCGTGACCTCTCGCTTGCACCTTTGTTATCCCCGCGCGATCCTTTTTCCTTTCGCATATCCGGGGCCTTCTCGCTGACGTTAGGCGTGGTTTTTCCTTCTCGGTGTTCCATAGGTCCACGCTTCTAGCCTCCTCTTCCCAACCCATATAAATTTCCCTAATTGATATATTTTAGCGTGGATCATATGGGCGGAATGGTTTTTGGTGGATCCAAAGGGAAAACGAAAGGGGGATTCTAATAACCCTTCCATTAGAAAAGTCACGCCATCCGCGAGGGGAGGTCCGCAATATTAGCTCAGCCTCTGCCGCATGTAACGCTTTAAAGTTCGAGCGCTCTCCCTCGGCCGCTTAATGCGCAGGAGGGTAGACGGGGTTTCTTTTGCTTTGAGTAAATCGCAAAGTAAGCCTAGAAAGCCGACCGCTAAAATCAAAAGTAAGTAATTGCATTTACGGGAGATCGACAGCCTTGGCGCTTTTCCTCTATATGCGCGGGAAAAGCTCTGCATACGCGAAGCGCCCTGCGGATTCTAGCGAGGAGCATCTTCGACCGAAAGACTTCAGCGCTTGGGACGGATCGGTTTTGCTCTTCATATGCGTCATAACCGGGCGTCCGCTATCGTGAACTTGTTCTCCCAATATTTCTTTGACAAAGGCTTAACACATATCGGAATACGCTTCTGACTTTCCGCTTTCGAGAGAGGTCCCGCTGCCGAAGTCTTCTATCAACCGCTTGAACAGATGGACTATTTCGCTCCGCTTCTTGTCCGCTTTGGTTCTTCATAGTCGTCATTGCCTCAAGCTGGCCGAATAGGGTTCCAACTAGCGGAAAAGGCGGCCCTTTCTTTTTCCTCTCTTTATGGGTGCGGGTTCTCGCCCTTCCTCGCTTTGCACTATCCAGCCGGCTATTGGTATGTTTGCTGCCGGAATCCTTGTGAGGAGGAGGCTGAGGATGGGTCAAAGTATGAAATAAATTGGTCAACCGCTCCAATTGTTGTCGTGATGTTAAGGTAAAACTCGAAATGTGCATTTCGGGTTGACGGAAGGAATTTCCACGGGGTAAGATGGGCTGATTATCTACCCGGATTTCTCCATGTCTTCTGACTTCAGCCAGTCCTTCGATTACTTGGGGCCCCCTCGCTCGATTCGCTTTGATCTTCGTAAAGCGTCATTTGGCTTTTCGTAAGGGTCCCCTACCTGACGGCGCCTAAACCTGATGCCAAAAACTCCGTCCACGCCACGCTTTGCCATCAAGCTGACTCGTGATCCGCCTCTCATCAACGGGTTAAAATTTATAGTTGGCGCGACGCTTACTTCGCTAATTTAACAGAAGCGCTGAGAACATTATGAAAACTCCTGGGCCGGAATTACCCATGAGCTTAACCTCAGAAAAGGAGAGGGTAGCGAGCGAATTAGGCCTCTCGCCTGATTCAAATTGGCGCTTAAGTCAAAACTTGAGTAAAGAGTCTTTAATTTAGGCAATTCTCTTCGTGTGATGAGTTTTTTCGATCTTCTTCTATTAACGCTTCCTCTTTATAGCACCTTTAGAGGCGGTTCCTCAGAAAGGCGTGGAATGAGGCTGAAAGTTAGGTAAATATCTCTTAAAGCTGCAGGGAAAATATCTGGCCGCCTAGCGTAGATGCCACGCAGTAAAACGGGTAGATATCCGCTTCACCGTAGTAAGCGGATAAGGCCTACTTACTGTAGGGGCGTTATATATTTCTCTCTCTCCCTCTCCCCACCCTGCGCCCTGAAGAGGGTTGTTACAATTCCGACGGACTTGTTTGCAGGATTGAATCCTCACGTTATTTGCCGAACGGAATTGTGTAAAGGTGGTGTTATTGCCATGTGGCCAAAGGAACAAGTGGTCCTTTAGGTTAATGACACATGTCTTCACCAAATATACCCGTAACATGTTGAATGAAATATTTTCTTCTTCTCCTATCAACGACTACTGCGAGTGCTAAACGTTAATACTTCCTAACATGCAGAAACCATATACATTGTTTGTTAAATGGAAACAATGTTTGTTAAACGGAAACAATGTATGTTAAGCGAAAACTTGGTAAACACGCCGCCCGCGAATATTCAGTGTGTCTTTGCTTTACTGCCCGCCTGAGATTCTCAACCGCCGCGGCCAATGCGGTCCATCAGTATGCGTGCGATGTAGTGGAAACGTAATAACGGTACGTCCACGTTGGGGAGGTGGAGTTTCTCACTATTGTGAATCTGCTCTATAAAGCGCATAACATAAATAGGGCAGTCGACGTACCCCTCGTTCTGTTGCGGGCAGTTCCGGTCACTAATCAATGGGTATGCCTTCATTTTGCACTCTCCAAGTTCAATTGCGAGGTAAACATCGAAAAGTGTCCTCTAATATTGGAAAAAGACTATTTAGAAAAATCTAAAGCAAAAATAGAAATCAATTACTCGTATTACCATTTATAAAAGTGTCCTCTAATATCGAAAAAGAATGCTATGCAGAGGCGGGCATCCCTCCTCTGCATGGCTGCAACAATGGCTTCTTCCTCTAGTGTGATGGGGACAAGCTCGAAAAACTATGAAGAATCAAATGTTGTATGGTAAACGAAAACTCTCGATATTGAACCCAATCCAAGAATATTAAACGATAAAGCCTGATATTAAACGGAAACACATTATATTAAACGGTAAGTTGAAACGTTAAACGAAAACACACACTATTAAATTGGAAAATGGAAACTTAAAGGAAATGATGACAAACTTAAAGAAAATCTGGAGTACCTCCTTTCTATCGATGGATTTCAGTAGGGGACCAAGGGAGGCTTGCTTTCGGAAGCTGTTCTCCCCATAGCTGAGGATCCTTGGTGTCCTCCCAAAGTGCACTTTCTTCCTGGTCCTAGTGACCTCGTAGAACCATATGTTGAGGGCGATAACACACCCTCTCAGATAGCCAGTCTGTGTTTCATTCCCAGAACACCTAGACTGCACACGTGTGGCTGTCTTCGGGACGTCATCTATAAGTCACTTGTGAGTGGCATGCATCCACGCATAGCGGCTCAATGCAGCTAGCTTGTCCGCGTAGTCTGCAATCCAGTTAGGAACCACGCATGAGGTGCTTGGGAAAAGCATCGTATCCAAGAGGTATACCACCAATAGCTTGAGAAAGTTTTCTTCTTCCCTTCTTTTCATCTTAACGAGTTGGAGAAGATTTTTTTTGTGGCATCTTTGTGCCTATCATAGACTTTGCCCAAGTATTTGCCTTCAAAAGTCAATTGTTTTTTCTACTTGTTGAAAACCACCCATTTCCTATCGCTACGAAGGCCAAGGATGAGAGCAATGTCTTGGGGTATGAAGGGCATCAGGCTCTCTCCAATCCTAAATCTGTGGGTGCGCTCATCGTACCTCTGTAACATAGCATCGAGCAGTCCTCTCTCCTACAGAACAGGTTCGATATCCAATAATGGGGTAAAGGGTATCCTCTTGATTAGTTCCCAGTACCTCCTAGTGATATGGGGTTTCAACTTGACAAGTGTTTCATGGGCCGATACCAAATAGCAACCACCGTTTACTAGATTGGGCGCAATATTTTCCGTAACTTGCATTAAGAGAGATTTATTATAGTGGATTTTATAACTCTTAAATGGATACTGTGAAGAATAAATGGAAACACCGTACTTTACATGGAAACACTGGTAACACTGGTAGATATAATTCGTAACGATTGTATAACAAACCCATCATCTAGAAAACACCCAAAATCAGAAAGACAGAAAAAAACCCTAAACCCTAAATTTCTTCTTGCAAAGACCCGACAACCCGAGCAACCCAAATCACTCACCAATGTGTTCAATCTTCCATCGCGTAAGTGCATACAAAGCAGGAAAACCAAGCAGAAACTCAGAAAAATCGTAGATAAACCAAATAACCTAGATCCAGGGTTCTCAAGCATGCAACAATACCTTAGGGTGCGTTTGGTTGCTAATAATGGGAATGAGTTTCATTCTTTACGTAGAGTATGCCTCCGTTTGGTTGGCAGGAATGGGAATGAACAGGAGATTCGTAAGGAATGGGATTCCCGGATAGGCCTGAGTGGCATTCCGCTAAAATTGGGCATAATGAGGCATTCCCGGATGGGGAAATGTCATGTTTGCCCTTCATCAAACCAAACAAACAAAAGGAGTTGCTCGCTGCTCCCCTCTCCAACAACGCCCTAATCCACCATTGCGCCACAACATCCTCTCTTCGACCGCCCAAATCAACGCTTGAAGCCTCTCTCTGGCCCCGTCCGTGAGCTTTCCCTTCCCCGCCAAACCATCGTTGCTCCTCCTCCTCCCACGAGCATGAGAGGGTACTTGGAGAAGCATCGGGTCATCGTCGACTTTCCCTCCACGCACTCCACCGCTACGTACCCCGTCTCGGCCATCGTTGCCTCCATCTCCGGCGCCACGATTCCGCCATTGACGATGACCTTCACTGAAACCCCGAGTTTTGTAAATCTGGACCGTTCATCAAATCATGACTATTATTTTTTTAAAAAAATTCTTTTTTTAGTTTAGGATAATTAAAAAAAAGGATAAAATGCAAAATATGTTTTTGTAATTTTAAAATAATTTAAATTTCAATTTGGTTTTGGAATGTAGATAAATAGATAATTTGAAAATATCTAATTATGATAAATACTTTATTATTTGTTGGATAAAAAATGAGATAATTATTGAAATCTTTCTAAAATTTATGTTTGATGAATGAGTTCATGAGATAAATAATTATAGTGTTTTAAAAATACATGTTTATTTATAACCCAAAACGAAATCAATCATTTAAAATATTTTAAAATTATAAAAACATATTTTACATTTAGCAAGTTCCAAAATTAATAAAACCAATTAGTAAGATCTTTTTTACTAAATATTTATTCATAATAATTAATTATTAAATTATTAAAATAATTTTTATTTTTATTCATAATAATTAATTTATTAGAGTACTTAAATATTTAAAAAATAGTTATTATTTAACAAACCTATTATCCTCTTATATACTATTAGTTATTTGCATGAGGGGCGCAAGAGTCATTTCATCACATATTTCTTCTTTTACTTTTCTCATTCCCAATAAACTACCATTCCAGTCTCTTCCAACCAAACATAGTTTTCATTCTCATACCTTCCATTTCCCCTCATCCCATTCCCATTTCGGCAACCAAAAACCCCCTTAGAGTAGCAGCTTTAGTCCGGGTTTCCCAAAAAAGCTTTGATCTCCAGGGAGTAGCGACAAACAACTGTAGGACTTCGACAGAGATGGTGGCACGGTGGTTGGGTGATCGGAAGAAAATCTCAACGTGCTCCTTATGAGACGCTGAAGGGGAAGAGCTCTGTCGTTCCGTCGGGGTCGCACCGTCTCGGGAATCCAACCGTCCCTAGTGGAGGGTTCATGAGTTGGGGGTATTTTCATCAATTTAGCCATTGATTTTTAACTATTTTTATATTTCATGTGTTGAGGTGCCCCAATAACTGGTCATGTCATCATTAATGATTGTGAGGGCATTTTTGTCATAAACAATAAAATGTAACCGAGTTAGTGGATGGAAGGGTGTAAAAATCATTGATTGAAAAAAGAGGGATGTTTTGGGAAAGGGAAAATTTGGGTGGACCATGTGTTCATTTCGAAAACTTTGAAGGATCTTTAATTCATTAACAGTATTTTTATTTTTGGGGATATTGGTAAAATCATTTAAATAAAATTATTTAATTTGTTAAATAATTATATTTATAAATTTTATTTTTAAAGTTTTATGTGTAAATTTTTAATTTGAATAAATATTTTGAAATTTTAATTTTTATAAAAATCCAATACATTTATAATTATTTTTTTAACAAAAAAAAAGTCAAAGGTACATTTGCTATAAAGAGATTGCGGCCCTCAAGTATCACTACTCTGGATGTTGTGGAATTCTCCTATTATGGTGCACCGGCAGCAACTTCAAAATAGGCTTGTCCAAGGGTCGAGCTACCCGCCCAAGCCCAAAGGCCCACTTGAAAAATGGTAGGGTTTCGACAAAAATATTAGACCTGAACATCGGGCCTTGGACAAAGAAAAGGGCTCATTTAAAAAATGGGTCGGGCCTTGGGTGTGATGGTTTAGGCCCGGACCCGACCTTGCCCGACCCGAATTATATACAAATAAAATAAATAAATTTATTATTTATAATTATTTATAATAAAGTTGAACGATTTATTTGTATGCCCTTAATTTAAAGGTGTAAAATTCTAGAATAATTTAATTTATCCATCAAAACTCATTTAGATTTAATTTATTATTAAATTATTTTTATTTTAAAATATAAAACTCTATTTTTTTAATAAATTTTAATTTAAAAAATTAAATATGGGAGGATTTGAGTGGGCCTTGGTCATGTTTTTAAAAATATGGGTGGGCCTTGGATAAAAATATAGGCCCGAATACCAGGCTGGGCCAGACTTGGGCAAGCATGCCTACCTTTATTATTAAGTCTTGGCCTAGCCCGAACCCAACCCGGCCCTGCCCATGGACAGGTCTACTCCAAAAGAACAATTGTACACTGAGCTTGTGGATGGGTTGCGTGGTAGTGATCCATGTATTGGTTCAGGTTCTCAAAATGTAAGGATGACTGGCGGAGGGCGATTCCCGACGAACCCTTGGCGGTTCCCACACCATTCCACAAACGCAGCAAAACCTCGGGCCTGGAAGAGAAAGCTGTCGGCGGTGACATCCCCTGAAGGCACTAAAGCGAGGCAGGAAGTCACATGAACCAACTCTCGGGTAGGGAACCAATCGGACACAGCGAGTACCCTACCTCCGGTAACGCCCAACCTACGTCAAGGGGGTCCGGGGGGATGGCAGGGTGGAAAGCTCCGACACTGACTATCACTAGGGGCCACGAAGCAAACGCTGCCAAATGCTGAGGAAGGATGAACGGAGGTCTGACACAAACGACAACAGCGACTAAGCGGAGAGCATCGTATTGTGTGACCGACGGGATCACCGGACAACCGTAGAAGATCCCTGCCAACTATCGGCAAGCCCGCCGGTTTGATTATGGTATCTTGCTAGTGTCTAAGACTGAGACACAGGGAAGACGAATGCCGTCGGGCGCCGACATGCCGCCACTGTAGAGAAGTGGGCCACCGCGGCTCGGCATACCACTAGGATCGGAGCGGCCCTGCAACTAAATCAAAGTCAGTCCCGGTTAAAGAACTAATACCCCCAACGATGGCCAAGGACATCGACGATTGCCAGAGGCCAGGGCGGAGTGAAACATAGAGCCACCTTTGCAAGCCCATCACTGACCAGTCGTCGAACCAATTGAAGATGAAAGTGCCGGTCGAGAAGGAGAAGATAATGAATACCCAACAGAAGACCAAAGCGCCAGCCGTGAAGGAGAAGACCACCGCGAGCAAAAGACAAAGTCATCGGTCGGAAAGGAGACGGGCATACACCAGAGGAAAAAGGCGCCAGCGGAGAAGGAGTAAATTACCCACCACTATATCTCCCTAGCCCTTGACTCAGAGATGATAAAAGGGAAGGAGAATATGTAGCGCTATCTCATCGTCACAGTAAAGAACTTGCGGGAAGGATGGGTAGATTGCCAAAAAATTGAGGCGGAGATGAAGAGCATAGTAGATGAGCACCATGACTAAGCGGTAAAGCCCCTCTGGGATGGTCGTTTCATTATGCATTGCCCCTCCTTGGAAACGACCAAGGCCCTCACGGAGGTGGTGTCATTAGAAGCGCCAACATTCACTATGGAAATGGAACCGTTGACAGCCGACCTTTGGAATCCCGGGAACGCAGAAAGGGAGATCCGCTGGGTTGTCATGAAGCAGCTACTGATATTCTGTTGTAGTAGGGACGTTGCGGTGAAGATGTTGAAGCCAATCGAAGAACTCGTCCATGTTGATGCTCCGGGTGTTACTCCGCATCAAAAAGTCCAGGGACTTCCCGACCATCATCCATTGTAGCATTGCAACGCGGAGCCATCAATACAGGTTCGATTTGGAAGCCGGCCAACCATAGCTGCCATGGGGGAAAGGCTAATAAGCAGGATACCAAAGCTTGACCTCCATGGCCTTCAATTGTGACTCCAGGGAGGCTAAAAAAGAATCACCGGCACACTTCGTAACCCTGGAAAACTGCAATTGAGAAGGGTAAGGCCCATGTCTATGAGATTGAAGATGCTCCGACGAGCAGCAGAGGACGGTGAGGAGGAATCCTCATTTGAGAGCCGCAGGACGAACAGCTAAGGGCTCGGTCCAAAGCCAATACAGACTTCCAAGGTGGACGTACAAGAACAGGGCATGGAGAGCAAGGGAAGAATCTTAGCGCCGTACCTGATGGAGAGGACGTCGCTGCGACTGATTCGATGGTGGCACCGGATGAGGCTGCAACGAGAAAGAGATTGGCGGAGACCATTGGGTGTGCACCCGCTGACGTGGAGGCAGAGGAGACACTTGACGTGATCGATTAGTTTTCGTATTGGGAGGTCACAAAAGAAGCGGATGGCGTGGACCCGTTCTTGACCAATGTGTGGAGGGGGCCCTTGCCCTAGGACTCGAACCCGGTTTGGGACCCAGACGAGTTGGGTCCCTTGAACCCAGTTGACTCGCGTGAGCCGCGGGCCACTCGCAACGGTCGACTAACGACCTTATCACGTGGGGCCCACACGCTCACCCGTGGTGCGCATGGCCTAGCGCAGTAAAACAGGCGACAAACCCAGCCAATCATGGGCTGGGTTGCAGACCCACCTGAGCTCGCCATCACACCCCTTGCTACTATCGACCACCAAGCTACCCATCCCAACCCTCAAGCTATTAACACAACTGGAGGCCCACTAAATGCTATTGTAAACCCAACTGATAGTGGTGTTATCTCTAATGAATCAACTAACCCACAAAGGCTTTATGAGTATCTCAAACCCATTCAAATCCAAGAGTTAAAATAAGCTTAACAATCACATATGACATCCATATAGACCTGAGTAAGGCCTCATTAAAAAGAATTAGTAACACGTGGAAACGCTTTATGGATGAGGCATGAGAAATAATAACCCTATGCAAAGCCCATGAAGAACCTAGAGCACACCCACATCTAAACAACAAGGATGCGGGCCCAAGACCAAAACGTCCAAAACCGCCCTAGAAGCCCCAACCTCGGCACAATCACAGCCTAGAGGAAGACCAAGGAAAGTCACCCCCCCCCCCCCAGAAACACAAAACCCCAAAAAGGAAACCTTGGTTAATGTCGGAAGAAGAAAAAGGAAAAGTGAGACCTAGGACTTGGAAAACAACTCCCACTCACTCATAGTTGTCCCCCTTACCCTCTCAGATTGGCCGGACAAGAATATCATAACGATTGCACTTCAAGTGGGTGTACACCTAGAACATACTCAGGGCAATGCCCCACAAGTCCTTCAACATATGAGGTAATTATAAGTCAAAATGAGCATGGTGGAACAGGTAGTACAACTAGGTACCACTCCATCAATACCTTCCGATAGGGATCCTGTCGGTGTACCATGAAAGTTATCTCCTGGAACGTTAGAGGGCTAGGAAAGTACAAGAAGCAATTCCTAGTCTGAGATTTTTTAACTTCAAAAAAGGCGAATGTTTTCTGTCTACAAGAGATAAAACTATAGTCAACCGAAAGCAGAATCTGGCGATCCATTGGAGGAACCACCTATATCGGCCTAGTCATTCTACCAACAAGCAATACACGAGGGGTTTGCTGTATAGGATGGAATACACTCAAATACCAGCTAATACACAACTTCCTGGACACCTTCTCAGCAACGACCATCCTAGAAATTTAGTACTACTGCACAAGGTGGATGATCACCACAGTATACGGACCATGCGAACAGATTTGAAATCGCTTTTCTAAGAAGAATTGAAGATGGCACGCTGTAGATTGCAGGCCCTTGGGTTTTTGGTGGTGATTTAATACAACTAGAGGACATGGAGACAGGAAAGCAGGGACATGGAGCATGCGAGATCAGCAAGCCTTCAATAGGCTAATTAAGGACCTACAGCTGTATGCCCCCCCACTCTATATGGCAGATGATTCACATGGACAAACGACCAACAACCACCAAAATTGATATGGCTTGATAGGTTCCTCATGTCAACGGAGTGGCTAAAATCCTATCGTAGACTGCGACAAACGACTCTTCCATGCATCCAATTGGACCATACCCCTATTGAGTTAGACAGTAGGCAATAGGAGACCAGACAATACCCATTCCGGTTCAACAGAAGTTGGGGTAAGCAGAAAGGCTTTTGGGAGATAGTCAAGCAATGGTGGCAAAATGGAGACTACACTAGGGAAGGGGCCTACAGATGGGCAAAGAGGATCAAAGACCCACGGGCGTGACTCCGAGAACGGAACAGGGGCACACAACTTGCCTATAGGCAAAGGAAGACAGAGCTCATGGAAAACATTGAGGAACTAGATATCCGTTGTGAACAACAACCCCTCAGCCCTACGGAAGAAGAGGATCTCCTGTTATATCGTAATGGATACGATGGGATAATCCGGGTTGATGAAGAGTACTAGAGAGAATGCGTCAAAATTACTTGGCTGAAGGAGGGAGACTGTAACACGAGATACTTTCACGCCATCGCAAATCAGAGAAAGTCGAGAAATTGGATCCACCAACTACAGGTCGATGGGCGAACACTCGATGAACCACAGACCATTGCAGCCGCAATCAATGAATATTACACCAACCTATTTGGAAGAAAGCGACCAAATCGATACTCCACTGATTGGCGATGGATGTATGAAGGTACCAACCAAACAGACCTATCGGAATTGGACAATCCTTTCACGGAGGGTGAAATCTCCATAGGCATCCAGGAGCTTAACTCAGAAAAGGCGCCAGGCCCTTATGGTTTCCCCATGACCCTATATCAACAAGGGTTGGTCTTCACCAAAGCATAAATCCAACAAACCTTTCAGGACCTATACCAGGGGGAAGCTAATCTAGAAAGGTTGAATGGTAAACACATACTCCTCATCCCAAAGAGGAATGATGTCGTAATGATCACAGACTACAAACCAATCAGTTTGGTAAATTGCTCAGTGAAAATTATCTCCAAGGTTCTGGCAAACCACCTACAAGAGGTCATTACCAATCTAAACAATACAAACCAAACTACCTTCATTAAGGGTCAATGCATTCAAGACAGCATAGTGGTGGTCAAGGAAATAATATACGAGATGAAACAGAATGGAGGAGTGCTGATGAAAGTTTACTTAGAAAAAGCCTTCGACATGACTGACTGGGATTTTTTCTTGGAAATACTTCAAACAGGGGATTCGGGACAAGATGGATCAGTTGGATCAAGATGATCTTAACCACTTCTAAGTCAAGATTCTTAATTAATGGGACCCTCGTAGGTTACGTACGACACCAAAGGGGATTGAGATAAGGCAACCCACTCTCCTCGCTGTTATTCTCATTACCACGGACGTACTCATAACCATGATCAAGAAAGCTACGCAGGCTCATATCTTCATGGGCTTCAGGTTGAACCAGGGAAGTAGTGAACAGGCAAGCGCACTACTCTACGCTAGTGACATAATTCTACTTAACTCCGATAAGCCAAACGACTTCAGGACCCTCAAACTAATCTTTTATCTCTTCTAGGGGTTAATGGGGCTAAGAGTCAACTATGCAAAGAGTGCCATAGTCCTTGTTGGCATACTAAACAACAATCCCAACGAGTTGGCAAGAATAATGGGACGTAAACTCTCTGCCCTACCCATCAACTACCTGGGTCTGCCACTATTTGGGAGTAGACCCAAGAAAGGTGATTGGATAACACTTATTCAAAAAGTGACTAGCAAATTGAGTGCATGGAAAAGGGAGATAATTGTCGATGGGAGGGAGAATTACCCTACCGAACTCTGTGCTATCGGCTATCCCTAACTACTATATGGCCATGTACAAGCTGCCGCGATAGGTGATTTGTCGCATTGAGGGCATCAGAAGAAACTTCCTCTAGAGAGGATCAAATCCGCACTCAGAATCATGCCGGCTAGTAAAATGGGATAGACTCTGTAGTCCGAAAGAATTTGGAGGATGGGGGATCATCAATCTAAAGGCTTTCAATGAGGTATTACTGAGCAAGTGGTGGTGGAGGATGATGAGGGGTGAGACCAAAATTTGCGAGAAGATCATACTGCAAGCCTACTTCAGGAACTCACAGCTTAACCCCTTTAAGTACGTACTAAGTAGGGCCTCCTATTTTTGGAAAGGGATCTCAGCACATCAGGAGCTAGTCATGCCCAATATAACAGCTATGCCGGGAACGGGAGAAACTATCCAAATCTGGTATAATACCTGGATCAATGGCCAAAGTCCCTGCAAAATATTCCTCGAATTCTAGACACTATTGGGAAAAAAGAGCACCACAATCCAAGAAGCCCAACAGAGATACCAGAGGGGAACACCGCTACTCCGACCAGGTCCACTAACAAGAGGCACGGGAGAAATGATGCGGAGTATCTATCACATAACGCAGTTGCTCCCGCTGACGCATACCATATATATTGGAGACTAACTCCAAATCAAATGTTCATAGTCAAGTCACTCTACCGCTTTCGGATGGATGAAGGAGTGAGAAGCTCTCTTCCGCCCTCTTTCTAAGCATGGTTGTCGTGGGATAACAAGCTTCCCACGCTCCAAAATTTGGTGAAAAGGAGATAGAGGGGAGACCGGACGTTATGCTTCTTATGCGATTGGGAGGAGGAATCCATAGAACACCTACTAACCCGTTGCCCGTACTCGAGAAGGATCTGGGACGACTACGGATACATCAATGGATGCCTGACCACCCCCATAAGGATACAAGATCTGTGAGTGGAGGCAGCATCTGCCCACTCAATGGAAAAAGAGTTATGAGTAGGATGGAACTTGATGGTATTGGCCATCACCTGGAGTATATGGCTTGAGGGGAACAAAAGATGCTTCTAAGATAACATCGTGTTTTCAAGGAAATAGTCCGTCAAGTTGTTTCCCTCTTTCTCTCATGGTTTGAAGTGACACACAGTACTATGAAGCCCCTAATATAGGAGATGCACGCCGCCGTCAGGAGAAACCTTGCCCTTACCAGAGGAGAGCAGAGCACTGGCAACCTCCGGGGAAGGAGTAACACACAAGAAAGGAGTAACCCCTAGGAGGATCTTTCCCATCTTGAGGCAAGAAAGCCAACTATGGTTCTTGTGACCGCTTACCATGTTAACTTGTTAAAACAATCAATTTTGTAATTCTTGGTTCAACTAGGAACCTTTTTAAATAAATAAAGGTGGTTTATCTACTTTTCCAAAAAAAATAATAAAATAATATCAGTACCAGAAAATCAATACCACAATTTTAATTTATTAATAATACTTATAGTTAATTCACTATTGGTCCTTGAAATAGTGCCCTAATTGCCTTGGGGTCCTTGGGGGTGTTTGTTTATTATTTAGTGTTGTGTGTGTGTTTGACTTTAAGGTCCCTAGAAATAGTGTCAGTGACCTATAGATAATTTCTCCTACTACTTAAATAATATTTTTTTAAAAAATCCTAAGGAGCGAGTGTCATTTGCTAGTTAATCTATTAAATCTAAGACAATAATTATTAGGATTTTTAATTATAGGTCCTTGCTACAGTACCCAACTTGCCATTTGGTTCCTGGGGTAGGCCTATAATTCATTTCCCCATAATTATTTGAATCAAAAGCAATTTTATTGGAATATTATATAATATTAAGTAATTTCAAAAAATATAAGTTTTGTATAAAATAATAAATATAATTATTAAATAATTAGGAAAAAAAACGGATTGAAGTTCAAAATTAAAACTAAATTTTAACCCTATTCATTTTAATTAATACTAATACTATTTTCCATTTTAACTAAATTTAAAAGTTAAATTCTTAATCCTGATTATTCCTATTTATTCCATCAAGGATTGGTTAGTATACAATACATTATTATCTTTAAGAAAAATAAAAATATATATTTTCAAAAAAATATCTAAGTAAATTTTAATAAAAAAATAATATAGTTATTTAACTTTTAGTCTTTTAAATAGTGTCCAAATTGCTATGTGTGTGTAGGATTTTAGTATAATAGTGTTTTGAGTGTGTATTTTGGGTGGAAAATAGTGTCAAATAGTATCAGGGATTAAAATATAATTTACCCAAAATAATATTAGATTTTTTGAAAAATATAATTAGAAAACACTAGTTTTTTGGGGGACATGGTGGCTTCTTATATAATTTTTTTTTAGTTTTTATCTTAATAAAATTAAATATCTATAATAAAATACGATGTAAATAGAATAATTTTTAAAAAATATTTATATCAATAAAAGTTTACTATTTTTATATATACATTTTTAATTTCATTAACTTATTATTTTTTTTTTCTCCGATTTTACTCTGTCTATATACATTTTAAATATTTTTATTAATAATTGATGGGCCGTCAAGGGGACCAGATCACTCCAAAAATGATGCCATTCTAGTGGCAGCTTCGAAAATACGTATAGATTCAGGGGGCATAGATTATCTCCGTCGTCGCCTTCATTCTCGTTTTGGCGGGGAAGCAAAAAGATATTTCGCCATTTTCGTTCCCCTTGGCGTACGAGCTAAGAAATCCTCCATTGCCGGAGATGGCTCCCAAGTCCGATAGCGTCGAAGGTACCATCTCTTCCTCGATCTTGATAGCTCTCTCTCCATTCCCTCTCGTCGTCATTGCGGATCATCTCACGATTTTTTTTTCCTTTTCAGTCATCGTTCTGAACTACGTCAACGAGGTTCGCAGTCTCTTTCTTTCCGATCCTCCAGTTTGTTTAGTTCTGAAGCATTTTCTGCATCTCTTCTCTAGTTTTCACTTGTTTTCTTCTTTAAATTTGTTTAATCTCGAGTTTTTAGGTCACAAATTTGGGGTTCGATCCAATCTGTGTGTAATTTGATTGAATATGAACTGTTTGCGTGTTTTCACATCTGTTCTTTTTTTTCCTTGTGTTATTGATCACTCAAATCTTTTTATTTTAAGTAACCATGTTTATATTTGGAAGTTTGGAGTATTAATCTTGCTTGTATAACATGGGCGAATAGTGTTTTATAGTGATGTGATGATCCTTTTGAATGTTCGTTTTTAATATCCTTAGTTGTGGTTTTTAGGTGAAATTCTAACTTTTGTTGATGAAATTTGCAGTTTATATTATGTACACTGTGTTGGAAGAATGAGCATGAGGTTAAAAGAATGTAGGTGTCAATAATCACATTGGCATGTTATTATTTCCATGCATTTCTGTCTGAAATAATGGACTGTGAGAGTAACCAACCTCCTTTGACATTAAAATTCTGAAGCATTGGCTGCTTCTTTTGATGTAACTGGATCTTCCGGTCTTGTGTTCAAGGTTGAATGAATCTTATTTTTGCAAGTCTTTTCTGATGTTTTATTGTGTTTGGAGGTTGGTTTTGATTGTCTAATATTACAAATTAGTGAATACAATTATTCGGATGTTTATGTCGTACTTATGAGGTCTTATTTAGAATATATCTTTTTAATCCAGCTAAATAGGCCGTTGAATTCTCAAAATGTTGCTGATGCGCTGCAAAAGTTCAATCTTAAGAAGACTGCCATCCAGAAGGCATTGGACACACTTTCTGATAGTGGGCAAATTTCATTCAAAGAGTATGGTAAACAGAAAATATACATTGCTAGGCAGGATCAGTTTAAGATACCCAACGTGCAGGAGCTTGATCAGATGAAGAAGGAAAACAGCAAACTGCAGGACGAACTTGAAGCTCAAAAGAAGGCAATAGCTGAGGTTGAAACCGGTATGCCCTCTTTCCATCATGTGGCTGTGATTGCTTTGTAATGCATAATTTTGTAATTCAAAGTATATTTTCATAACTTTTACTAGTTTTCTATTTGTCATGTGTTCCTCAAATCTTTCAACCATATATTCTTTGCAGAAAATCGGGCTCTACAATCAAATCTAACATTGGAAGAAATAAGGACCAAACAAGCCAAGCTAAAAACAGAGGTGGGGAATGTTGCATTTGATTCTCTATCTGTCTGTTTGAACCTCTCAATAGATTAAACATAGTTTAACATAAGACTGTTTTGGTAAATTGCTGCATGTATCAGTTGGAAAGCTTGTATCCATCATTTTCCATTTTGTTCTTAACAAATATGAATTTGTAATTCATATTTCCATAAAGATTTACACAGAAATCCCTTTATCCAGGTTTCTCTGATGGAGGAGAAGCTTGAAAAATTGCGCACTGGAATTGTTTTGGTGAAACCAGAAGACAAGAAGGCGATTGAGGAAGCATATCATGAGAAGATTAATCAGTGGAGGAAGCGAAAAAGGATTTTTAAAGAGCTCTGGGATACTTTAACTGAGAACTCACCAAAGGACTCAAAAGAATTTAAGGTGATCATATCAGTTGATACTACTTCTATTGTATACTCATAGAGTCTGTATATAGGCTATTTAATTTGCATAATTGTGTTTACAGGAGGAGCTTGGAATTGAATTTGATGAAGATGTTGGGGTTAGCTTGCAGTTGTATGGTGAAATAATGACCTCTAATAAAAGGAAGAGGGCGTCCTAAATATTTCCTTTGTGCTATTTGTTTTTTATTTGCTCATGGCCCAGTAGTTACGATGCTATCAAAATGCAAAGCAAGCAAGCAAGCAAGCATAAGATCTGTATTTTGGCAAAGTTACTGGCAATCCTTGCATAATCGTAGGAACCAAATGAATATGACTTTGATTTTCCAAAAGTATATGTGAATGAAATTAATTGATTTCCTTGCTAACCTGTGAAAGGATACATCAATATCAGATTTATGTGAACTGATTGCGGCAAGCTTAAAAAATCCACACTCAAATTCCATGCAGAAATGGAAACTAATCATTCTAATTCTTTATATGTAAATATGGCAGGTTGACTTTTCTTCTCATCGGTGAAATCTTCTTCGCGTCCTCATGGGATCTGGCTTGTTTGGCACTTTTGACTTCTGTGCTGGTGAAGTTGTAGAATCAGGGTGGAAATTGTCAGATTGGGATCTTTCTTCATCAATGGGACTACTGTAATTTCTCAGTTGTAATTCATTCTTATCTATCTCATCATTCAGTGAAGTGTCTCGGAGTTTTCTTGAGTTTTTCTTCTGATAGGTAGGTGGTCGATCAACAACTTCATGCTTGTCATGGAATTCTTCATCTAGAGCTGCATTTATCATGCTGTGCAATTGGAAACTATTCCTGTTTATCACTGCAAACCTCGTCAGCCTTCTAGTTGGTAATGACACGCCTCCTATTCCATACCTCTTCTCAGATTGGTTTCCTGAGCTCTGATCTTCAATTTCGTTCACATCAGGAACACTCTCTATTGCATTAGACTCTGTGTCATCTTGTTCATTTAAAATTGTCCTCTTTACCTGGAAATGAGGCTTGTTTGAATACAACAAGCTGAAACCAGGTGGTGATCTCTCCACTGGCGGTACTACAAACTCTTCCCTTGATTTTCTTGTATCAAGCCTTCTTAAAGACAATAGTGATTCTTTTCTGCAACTAGGGACAGTATGAACCACAATGTTCTCATCCTCATTCATGCTCCCTACCGGAGATTTCTCTCTCAATCCATTGCTTGGGGAGCCCCAACCCTCGGTGTCTTCATGCTGCGAGTTTGATAGCTCATCAGCTTTCTTTTCTGCAGTCACTGCTGCGTGATCTGTGGTACTGCCTGCACTGTTGTATTTTTTTCTGGCTTCCATTGATTCTAAGTAAAGCTCATCTTGTTCTACTCCAGATGAATTAACTGAGTAGTTTTGAGATAAATTTTTCCCTTTCTCGCTTGGGCTGATTTTTGTATCAACAAGCTGTACAGAATGGAAGTTCAAGAATTACTTATCTTTTACCTAGATTTATATATCAAGGTAGCATAGACAATGTTTTTAAGTGAATCCTGACCTCTTTGATCTCAATAGGCAGTTCTTCAGTATCCAATTCAATCTCAATCCCTTTCTCCAAAGCAATCTCCCTTATTATTCTTGATTTATTCTCCAGGCTTGGTTGTCTCTTAGATAGCTTTTGTATCATCTGCATGTGATATCATAAGATCAATGTATTCTTGAGCTTCTCTTTAGTGTGTCTCAGAAAATGGAAGGTAAACAGAAATCCATGCATTCATTCTGTTCTCTTTAATGTACTTCACCATTGGATTCACCCTGCAGTCGCTTAGGAGGTTCACTGCAGCAGAGGCAAATTCCCTACCGAACTTATCAGCAAACTTACGGCGGATATCCTGCAGCTCCGGCAACTCTCCACTTCTTGAGGCAGCAAAAATGAGGCTTGATATTGCCTCTCTCAACTCATCTGGGCATTCACTGTGCAGGAGGCGGTCACTAGATGGTTTAATAGAACAGGAGATTGAAGATGAACAAAGGGGAAAAACAACACATACATTTGGTACTCAAGGAGGACTACCCTCTCTGTTAAGAGATTGCAGTATCCTTCTATCATCACGAAGACGTCCAGTAAGTTCTGCTCCTTGATCACTTGTTCAGCCTGAAACAAATGAAATGAGACGAAAAGAAATTCATGGCTTCACACCATTAATAATAAACATATGCATGTGCTTTGGATTGATGATGTGAGATTAATGTATTTGGTTACTAGTGCAGGATCAAAGAAAGAAGCTTTCTTACACGAAAAAGAGCGCGATCCTGAAGACCAAGTTGTAGGAGCTGAGTGATATCACCGCGAGCTTGTGAGCACCTTGTTTGATGTTGATTGCGGAGTATGGTGATCCTTGATACACAGAGGTTGAACAAAGCCTTCAACTTTGAAGTTTTCTTCGTACTCCTCCCGATAATAGCATTGAGCTTCTTCCCCATCTCTCCTCTACTGACGATGGTACTGTAAGTTCAGATGCTCTTTTATTATTAGAATATAAATGTATGACGTAGACCATACACAAAAATTTGCAATTAACCCAACATCCAAGTTGTCAACATGACCATGGTTGATACAATGCATTTAGATACTGCAGGCTCCATTACTACATTGTTAATATCTTTCTATCAGGACCAGTTTCTTATTGGTTGAACTGGGATTAATTGCATTTGAGTTGCTTTTGTTGATCAACATGACTCCATATGGCCCTTGATCTTGTTTCTACCATCATTTAGCAATAGTTTGAATGAAATTTCTTATTAGAATATAAATGTACGACATAGACCATACACAAAAACAAACTGTGAGTGGTCTTATTAATTGTGACATTTCTATTTTTTGTGACCAAGGCGGCCGATACTGAAGTTAAATGTAAATAAGAAATTAGAGTTTGATGCTTCAATTGGATTGGCTATTGTGATAAAAGAGCTGCACTTTGTTCCTTTTGTTTTAATATTTTGCGTATTCATTTATTTGATTCATTGGACATCAATGCCATTTGTCCTTTGTGAACATTTTTATAACACACTTTCATCAGGATATGTTAAGTTGTTGATCCTATATATGATGCCATAGACTAAAATTTACAGGTTTCACTTCCATTGTTTATATGTTCATTCTTTCGTTGAAGAAAGATTGGAATAATACCCCAATTGTTCTGCTTACATATACATGCAATAGAGTAGTGACATGAAATGGTTTAATGGTCAATAGACCAAAATTGATTACCAATTTAGTATGACATTATGTGGCCCATTTCTGGTCTCATTTGACAACTTGGATGAATTTTTAAAGGGCAAATGAATTATTGGTCTCTGGCCCTGTTTGTCAGGACCAAACCCTCCCACTATTTGCTACACCCCACCCAACACCACCCCAGGGACCCCATGGGATAAAGCAAACAGTGCCAGAGACCTTGAATTAATTATATAATTTTTAAATGTAACTAGGAGAGCTCACAAAAAGTCAAACTAATAAACCAAATTCTTGTAAATGAACTGAACTTGAATAAACTTGGTTTGCTTTGTGTTATCATAACTTTTAGTAATAATTAACTATTCATCTCTTGAATGGTTCCTAAATTCCTAGGTCCTTGGGGGTGGGGGTTGGTGGGGTGTACTGTAATATTGTTTTGGATGTGTGTATTTTAGGTGGAGAATAATATTAAATAGTGTCAAAGATTAATAGGAAATTTGCCCTAACTTTTATCATTTTACATCTTGGATGTTTATTTCACAGCCGCTTATGTATATGCATAAAGTCATATGTGCAATACAAATGCTTGTAGACAAGCTGAGCTCAAATGAAGTTGGTTCAATCCCTTGAAAGCTAAATATATGTGATTTGATTGAAGTTCAGAGAAGTATGAACCGAGTTTGATTATATTAAAAAATTACAAGATTCATGTTATTTCACAATATCATCATTATATTTCATGTAGAAACTTAAAAGATTATGAATAAAATGAAATAACTTTTGAGATTTTGTAAATTATTTCACTGTCACCAAACTTGAGTGTGCTTTAGTAAACTCCAAAACAATTTATCATTACAAAGATATTTTGGTTATCTCATCACATGTATTTCAAGATATGTATTTGCAACCTATCATATAAGCAAACTAGAGTTGTCAATCGGGCCGTGCCGACCTGCAAATGGATCGTGCCTAAGCATAACGCGACATTGTAGAGGTCAGGTCATGGCTAGGCATATAGCCTAGGTGTAAACCGTGTTGGGCCCGTCTCGCACGGTCTACGGGCTGGCACAATAGGAGGCCTATGCATGCTGTGTTGGCCAGACATGCGGGCTGACACAAGACGACCCGCATAGTGACCTAGTGGGCCAGATAGGGGTGTCAAGTTTTTTCATTTTTTTTCATTTTAAATATTTTTAAATGATACCACCGTCGACGTCTCCCACAATTACAAATCATAACCGTTGATCTTGATTCGTGCTGATCTCCAGGAGAGGTTGATTTTTGCATTAACAGTTTGGCGTTGTCTGTGAGACGAGACAAGAAGTTGTGTAGCCATAAGAAGAGTGAAGCAGAACCAAGGACCAGAAGAAAATAGTGATAGTATTGCCAAGCTCAACAGGGAAGAGGAAGTTAGAGAAACTCCTCCAAACTATTCCTTCGGTGAAGACACTCAAGGGGAGCGTTACTGGGCCCTTGAATAGAAGATCGATGTTCTAACCCAAGCTCTTCAGGCGGTGGAGCGCCAAGTTTTACAGGCTCCACCATCACCCAGTGCTCCACTAGTGCCCTCAAAGAGTCAGCGAAGGTCTAATGCTCGCACACTCAGATAGGAAAGAGGACCAAGAGAAGACAAGCACAAGATGATCCTATCATCAGGTAGTTCAGAGCTACCCCAGGTCCGGCAGCGGCCTAGAACCCCTCCAAAGGCTCGACGTTGCACTCCATTCTGGGAAAAGGAGTATCCGAGACACTTACCTCAGATGATTTCCCCTTATGTCCAGGAAATCCTAAAGACGCCTCTACCCACCGGCTTTCGGACATCCTCCATGTTAACCTATGATGGCACCTCGGACCCGGCCAACCATTTGGGAGCCTTTAGCACGATGATGATGATTCACAGGACAAATGTCCTTATGTGCTGAGTCTTCCCAATGACGCCACATAGAGCAACCTAGACTTGGTTCAGCAACCTTCTTCCCGAATCCGTCTCCTTCTTCAGGGAGCTGACTAGCCTCTTTGTCAACCACTTCATTAGCAGAAAAAGGTAAAGGAAGAGCTCAACCACCTTGATGAGGGTCAAGCAACAAGATGAGGAGAGCCTGTGCGCTTATATCCGCCATTTCAACATGGAAACGCTGGATATCATCAACCTCATCGAAACATTCGTTGTTGCGACTCTTGTGGAGGGACTCTGTGAGTCACCTTTTCGATTTTCCCTTTATAAGAGGTAACCAGAGGATATCTTTGACCTCTTGGCTCGGACGGAGAAATACATTAACGCTGAGGAAATCCAAGCTGGCTGGAAGGAGGAGTCCAGAAAGGAAGGGCCTAGAAGAGCCGGGAAAGTGGAGCCCAGACAAGAAGGACCCAGAAGAGAAATAAACCCAACCCCGACTAGAGTCAACCAGTCTAGACTTCAACCTCGGAAGACATGCAAGGTCGAGGAGCAGATGAGATATTGAAACCATGCTCCCCTTAATTCCAGTCGGGAGAAGATCCTGATGCAGGTTTGAGATCAGAAGATCTTGACGTGGCCCGTGCCAATAAAGAACCCGACAGGTTGGAAGGACAACAAGAAGTATTGCCTCTTCGACCGAGACCGAGGCCATCACACCGAGGACTCCATTCAGCTAAGAGATGCGATTGAAGATCTCATCCAGCTAGGTCACCTCGAGCAATACCTCCGCCAAGACTAGGGAGGAGAAGGGCCATCATCTCTGAAGCACAACCGACCCACTACCTGGATCATCCCCTTCATAGTGGATATGGGGGAGAGAGTACAACATCCCACAAGAGTCATGCTCAGATGATGGACCGAGTAGGGCGATCGCGGAATAGGAATAGGCCTCGAGCAACGCCTTCTATTACTTTTTCCGATGACAACCTGGGTGAAATATACCACACCCACATGACAACGCTCTGGTCGTCACCATTACTCTCACCAACTACGGGATGAGAGGGTCCTTATTGATAGTGAGATCTTGGTTGATGTAATCTTATCGGACGCCTTCCAAAAGATGAATCTCGGACCAAAGCAGTTGCAACCAGTGAAGTCCCCTCTCGTGGGATTCTCAGGAGGAGTAGTGCAACCTGAAGGTATGCTAACACTCCCTATTACAATCAGAAGCTCACACTGATAGTTGACGATTATAGTAAATTTTCTCATTGTCCGCTGCCCATCCAACTACAATGTGATCCTCAGGAGGCTGACGCTCAATGCTCTAAGGGCGGTTGTCTCCACTTACCATATGTTGATGAAGTTCCCCACCAAGAATGGCCGTGGAGAGCTCAGAGGGTATCAACCAGTAGCTCATCAGTGCTACATCACTCTCCTCAAAGGCAAGGCTCAAGAGACGCTAGTTGTTGAAGTGCAAGATGAGGCCAAGGATGGGTGGCTGTAGAGAGCGACATCAGTCGAAAAGCTGGTTACAATACCGTTAGCTAAGGGACAACCCCACCGTACAATCCAAATTTGAGTCGAGCTGTAAGCTGAGCAACACGAGGAGGTCATGACCTTCCTATGAGGCAACACCGACCTCTTTGCGTGGTCACCAGAAGAAGTGTCATCGAGCACCACCTCAACGTACGTAGACCCTGCACATAAGCCGGTAGTCCAAAAGAGACGTTTCACTTCAAAGCGGTAGCGGGCTACAGAAGAGGAGATCAGGAAGCTCCTCAAAGCAAAGTTCATTAGGGAAGTTCACTACCCTGAGTTGTTGGCAAATGTGGTGCTGATGAAGAAATCCTTAGGAAAATGGAGGATATGTATAGACTTCATAGACCTCAATAAAGCCTGTCCAAAGGGCTATTTTCCTTTTCCTATGGTTTATAATCTGGTTGATTCTACCTCCGACTAGGAGATACTGAGTTTCCTAGATGCTTTCTCTAGACACAACCAGATTCAGATGGTGAAATTTGATGAAGAGAAGACCTTCATCACCGATAAGGGCACTTATTGCTGCAAGGTAATGCCCTTCGGCTTGAAAAATGCAGGAGCTACCTACTAAAGTTTGGTGACAAAGATGTTCCAGAAGCAGATCAGAAGGAATGTTAAAACCTATGTAGATGACATTTTAGTGAAAAGAGAGAAGGTTAATCACCATACAACCAATATGCTGGAGACTTTGCAGGCGCTACGGGCTTATGGTATGCGCCTCAACCCAAGAAAATGTGCTTTTGGCATTCGGTCGGGAAAGTTTCTCGGGTTTATGGTAACCCAACGAGGCATAGAGGATAACCCCAAGAAGATTAGCAATCCTCGAGATGAGTTCTCCGAAAAGTATTAAGGAGATCTAGAGGTTGAATGGGTGATTGGCAGCTCTTGGGTTGTTTATCTCGAAGTCAGGAGAGAAGGATCTCCCATTCTTCCGAGCTTTGCTGCAGGCACCCGAGGTGGAGTGGACTGAGGAGTGCGAAAAAGCTTTCTTACAAATCAAGGACTACCTCTAGTCTCCATTGCTATTAGTCAAGCCCCAACCCGGAGATGAGCTCTACATGTATTTGGCCTTTGTTACTTGGGTTGTGAGCTTAATTCTCTTAAAGGAAGAAGTCGGGGTGTAAAGGCCAATATACTACACTAGTAAGGTACTTACTGATCTTGAATCTAGGTACCTCCCACTAGAGAAGATGGTCTTTGCTCTCGTCACCTCGGCCCGATGATTGAGGCTATACTTCCAAGCTTACAAGGTCGGCGTTTTCACCGATCAACCATTGAAGCAAGTCCTTCAGCGACCAGAGACGTCGGGAAGGCTGACAAAGTGAGTGATCGAGCTTGAAGAGTTTGAGATAAGCTACAAATCTCGTATTGCAATTAAGGCACAAGTGCTCGCCGGCTTTATAGTGGAGTTGACCCCCTCTGAAGATGATGTCCCCACTTCTAGGGAGCCGATGAAGGTTCAAGATCTATCCTCTACATCATAGATCTTGTATGTGAATGGATAAACAACTAGAAGCGGGTCCGGGGTTGGCTTAATATTACGGTCACCTTGGGGTGGAGCATCTTTATTGCACTCAAGTTCGGTTTCAAGGATACCAATAACGATGCAGATTATGAGGCTTTAATTGCAGGGTTACGATTGGGCCAAGGCCTGGGAGTCCAGAACCTGCATGCTCATACAGACTCTTAACTTGTTGCTGGCCACAACCGACGAATTTGAGGCCAAGGATGACCAAATGACAAAGTAGAAAGCTGTGGTGAAGAAGATTGTTTCTAGCTTTCACCACTTCAAATCACTAAAGTTCCTCGTGCTTAGAATAAGGAGGCAGACTCTCTCCAAGCTCGCTTACCTGCCAATTGCCGACCTCAAGCAACCTTTTAACCTTCAGTTTTTGGTCACCAAGACAATTGAAAGTTGATCAGAAGAAGAGATGCAAGAGGTTGTTGAAGAGTCGTGCTGGATTGACCCTATTCAAAGTTATCTCCAAGATGTATTTCTTTTATCTGACCCTAAAGAAGCTTGGAACGTAGCAACCAAGTTATCTTGTTATATAATTGCAAATGAATGTTTATATAAAAGGTCATATACAATGCCCTCCCCCCCCCCCCCCTATGATGTTTGCGCCTCTCCGACGGTGATTATGTCCTTCGTGAGGTGCATGAATGTATCTGTGGAGATCACCTCGGAGATAGAGCATTGGGTGTCTTTCGGTAAGGATGCTACTGGCCAACCTTAATAAAGGATGTTATGGCGCTCACCCGGAAGTGTGAGGCTTGTCAGCGGCATTCACGGATTCAGCGACGATCGACTACCAACCTTACTTTTGTAGTGAGTCGCCGACTGTTCGCAATTTGGAGAGTTGACATTTTATGTCCTTTCCCAATAGCAGTTCAATAGTTGAAATTTCTCATTGTCGCTATCGACAACTACTTCACTAAATGGGTAGAGGTAAAGCCACTAGCAAGGATCTCTGAGAAGACGTGCCAAGACATTTTGTGGAAATCAATCATTTGCAGATTCGGTATTCCTGTAGCTTTCGTTATTGACAATGAGCGCCAATTTGACAATCAACTTTTCAAAGGCTTTTGTTCATGTTCAGGTTTGGGTATCAAAGCTAGGTTGACATCTGTAACTCATCCCCAAGCTAATGGCCAAGTGGAGGTGACGAACAGAACCCTTCTTCAGAGCCTCAAAACCCAAGTTTTGCAAGCCGAGTCCAATTGGGTGGACGAGCTTCCAAGTACCTTGTGGGCATACCGAACAACGAGTCAAACTCCCATAGGAGAAACTTCCTTTGGTCTTACTTTCGGCGCCGAAGCAGTCATTTAGACAAAGATCGGAATGCCAACATATCGGACAAAGGCGTTTACTCAAGATTCCAATGATGAGAGGCTCCAAGCTGAGCTTGACCTCCTGGAAGAGAATAGGGGCACTGCATGTATCAAAGCGACAGCCTACCGCCAAAGAGTTTGGCTTTTCTACAATTCCATGTTGAAAGAAGTTACGTTTCAGCCTGGAGACTTGATGACATGGAAGAACATCTTTCAAGGCAACAAGAGCCGAATAGGAAGTTAACTCCCAACTGGGAAGGCCTTTACATTATAAAAGAGGTCTTCCAACCTGGTACATATCGATTTGCCAGTATAGAAGGACGAAGGCTTAAACGACCATTCCATGTTGAGCACCTTAGGTGCTACTTTCAATGAATGTAATTTTCCTTCTTTTTGCAAGATTTCATACTCTGTAATGATATTTGTAATCTAGCAATCTCATACTCAAAGTCCCTTGAAGGGCTGAGCAAACTTGCTTGTACACAAAGCGCTCTCGACAGGGCTCGGTCGCTCTTTAAAGAGCTCGTTTTCTACGGAGCTCGGCCTCTACATCAGCTGGCATGGGCTCTTTTAAAAGAGCGCTTCCTTAAGGGTACACTACCCTCTTAAGGGCTCGACCTCGACATTAGCCAACATGGGCTCTTCTAAAAGGGCTCCCTCTTAAGGGCTCGGCCTCCACATCAGCCGATACGAGCTCTTCTGAAAGTCTGAAGAGCGCCCTCTTAAGGGCTCGGTCACCCTCTCAAGGGCACGACATCAATAGAACTAAAGTCTCTTCTACTTAGAATCCTCCTTAAGGAACTCCGAAAAGGGGACTTGGGAAGATAAGTACTGGAGATTAGAGGGGGGCACGGGCCCGATTTGGCCCGGAACCGGCCCGGAACCGGCCCGGCAAAACCCGCCGGGTCGGGTGACCCGGCGGGCCGGGTTGGTGAACCGGACCCGGCCCGCTGGCTGGCGGTCCTGCTCCAAAGATTCCGGAACCCGCGGGGCTGCTGGTTGACACGCCGCCCGGACGGTTGGGCACGGCTCAACTCACGGGTCAGGGTTGAATCCGTGGTCGGGCCCGATTTGGGCCTCTCTCTCTCTCTCTCTCTATATATATATATATATATATATATATTAAATTTGGCAAAATTTATGGGTTTTAATGATAAAATAAAAATTTGAGTTGATTTCAGCCCATTGTTTATAGTAGTAATTTAATACTATAAAAAGTTGGATTCTAGTTCACCAAAATTTTTTAAAATTTTATTTTTTTATTAATTTATTACTTAATATTCTTGGAAACTTATAAAATTGGAAATTATGATTTTTGTTTGTTTCTTTTCAATCAAACCGATGCTTTAATTAAGGTTGCAATAATTAAGATTTTTTTTAATAAACTTAATTATCTCATCCTCCATAAATTCATTCAAATTTTCTCTCATTCTATTTCTACACTCCTCTCTCTCTCTCTCTCTCTCTCTCTCTATTTAATTTGGAGAAATTTGGGGTTTTATGATAAAAAAAGAATTTTGAGTTGATTTCGCACGTTGTTTATAGTATTAACTTAATAATTAATATATGAGTGAATTTTATTGATTGAATTTTATATGTGATTTTATAATTTTTTTGGTTTTTTAAATATTTAAATAATTAATATAGGAGTGAATTTATAGATTGATTTCTTTTTTTTTCATTCATTAGAGATTTTTGCCTTCTTTGATTGTCAATAATGAAGGCTTTTTAAGGTTAATTCCTTAATTTTAAGTAGTTTGCCATTTATATGCTCTTTTGTGATTTTATATTTTTTTGACTTTATTAATTTTTGAATAATTAGTGTTGAATAATTAATTTTATAGATTGATTTTTTTTCCTTTAAGAGAGACTTTTGCCGTTGTCAATAATGAAGATTTTTTTATGGTTATTTGACTATTTCCTTATGTTTTAAGTAGCTTGTCATTTATATATTTATTTTAATTTTATAATTTTATTTGGTTTTATTAATATTTGAATAATGAGTGTATGATAATGAATTTTAGAGTTTTCAAATTTTTAAATTTTTTCTCATTCTATTTTAAATCAAAATATCATAGTTTTTTAAATTTTTTAAATTTTTTGCTATTTTTTCACTATTTTTAATATACATTTACAAATTTAAAAACAAATTAAAAAAGGAAAACCGGGCGGCCGGTTAACCTGGCGGGTTGGGCCCGCCCGCCGGTTCTACAAGACGTTCGGCTTACGGGTCACCCGCGTGACTTCGACTCCGGGTCCGGGTCCAGTGTCAACCCGCCCGGGTTGGCATTGTAGCCCGGCGGTTCCGTTGGCCTTTGGCCGCCCGGAATCCGGGCATGGTCGGGTTCCGCCGGGCCCGGTTAACCGGCCCGTGCCCCCCTCTACTGGAGATTGTTAAAGATTAGAATGCCTTATGATTATGAGTTTGACTTAAAAATGTCTCATAAAGGTCCAAAGTTTTGACTTAGTTAGTCGGCTCAAGCTTAGTTGGGGACGAAGATCAGACTACACAAGGACTACACAAGGCATTAAAAAAACTAAGGCATTCAAAAGATCAAATCACACATCAAGTAAGCACTGAAAAGTTTGTTTTTATAAATAAACTGCTTACATAGTTCAAGTATAGAAACAAATTGTTGGAAAATATACAAGTATAAGAGTACAAAAGGTTTTAGGATCATGGGGGGATAAGGCCACCGCTCGCCCGACCTTGCCTTCTACTAAGGCATTCTCCTCAGGTATTCTCCTTAGAGTCTGATGAGAAGCCCTTATTCTCGGCTCCATCAACATTCTTCTCGGTGGCTGCTCTAGTGTAGATCCTCAGAGCCTCGCGATAATCTATTATTGCGAGATTAGGCTCTGGACGAGACCGCACGAGCTCTTGGAAAAATTGCAAAGCCCTTCTTCTCTCCTACCTTGGTGACTCCCTTGAACTTGTCCGAGCCTCGGAAGTCGACAATGGCTTTATTGGCCGCCTTATCCTGCTCCTTTTAGAGTAGCTCGCGGAAGGTCAAGGACTTTATATGATCCTTGATGGATTGTTGTACATCCAAAGGCCACTCTATGCCCTCCTTGTAGCGCTTCATCGACACCTCTACTTTGATCTTTACCCTCTCCTTGACCACAGCGTCTTGCTTGTCCTCCATGTCGGCTACTAGCTTCTGTGAACACTCGAGGAAGACCTTGCTCGCCTCCAAGTCTTCAACGACCTTCGCCTTCTCCTTCCCGAGGGAGTCAACCCTCGCTTCAAGCTCCTGGACCTTCTGTAGGGCGGCATATAGAAGGTCCTTGCACTTCTTCCACTCGCCATAGGCAGAGGCTCTGTCCTTCTCTGCCTGCAGATTCTTTGTATAGAGGTCAGCGACTTGACACTCTATCTCAACGACGTTCTCTTTAAGCCAAGCAATCTTTTTTGATGAATTTAAGCCAAGCAATCTTAGCCCCATTCTGTTCCAAAATTTCACCGCAAGGGTTTACCATTGCGGCCTCCTCTCGAAGGCATCACTCGGCATGATCCACTAGTAAGCCGGTTTGTTTCAAGAGAGAAACGGTTAGACAATACATGAGTGGTCAGAAGGGAAAAATAGGAGGAACCATGTCGAGAAAATACTTGCAGTAATCCTAATCAGAGAGAGTTGAGAGGCCAACTCCTCTCTACTGAGACCTTGGAGCCTCGTCTTGAGAACTTCCAGACGAATTGCGTCGAAGGCCTCGACCGTGGCTACAACATCATTGAAGAATAAGTCCACCAAGAGGTCGGCCGACGCCGAGGTTTGACCCTTCAGGGACTTAGAGGCTTTCTCGAAGGATGGTGCCTCGGCCACTATTATCCTGAAGACCGGGGCCTTGACTTCTACTCCCTGAGGAGTAGGGACTTGGGACCCCTTCGTGGCCGGGACCTTGGACTGTTCATCTAGAAAATGTGCGTCCTCATCCCAAGCTACCGCTACAATGGGGACATCAACTTGATTCACTTCCAACTCGAGGATGTCGATTACAAGTATGTCCGGAGATGACGATATTGGCGGGAAGTTTGCAGCTGGAGAAACAGGTCGGGGAAGCCTCTGGAGCAGGACAACTAGTAGAATGCGCTCCTCCTCGGATAGAGAACACTCTCGGGGAGAAACTGAGCCGGCCTCTTGAGCCTTCTTCTTCGGTCGGCTCGACTCCTCGGCTGAACGCTTGTTTTTCTCTGAAGAATCCCCGGCTGAGCGCTTGCTTTTCTTTTAGGAGCTCGGAGGAGCAGCAGCAGGTTCAACAAGAAGGGACTTGATGAGGCTCTCCCGGTCTATCTCGTCACTTGCACGTCCAAAATAACTAGGTTAGCACCAGGTCAGACTCTTCCTACAAAAAATCAAGAATAAAAGTATCCTACCCATTGCTAAGTAAAGGCCATGTTTTCGGAGGTTCTCCGTCATCATAAAATTATCGTTAGGAACCTTGGAAAGTCCTCGAAGGACCTCTAGCTGCTCATTTTCGGCAGTAGACAAACCACCTTTGTAGGAGGTATCTAGTTTCGAAGATCCCCATAAGGCCGGAACACGCCACTTAGAGTCACTAGAAACAAAAAAGAACTTATCCTTCCATCCATGGATGGAATTCCCTTTAAAGGACCTATCATACCAAGCAGAAAAATAGTACCAATCGGTACTTGAAGGGCATCTCAGACCGAAAAGGAGGCGAAACCAACGTAAGGTTGGCTTAAAAGCCGAAATGATTGAAAATCAGGACAAACCCGTAGAGAATTCTCCATGAGTTCGAGAATAGTTGGGAAGGACAAATTTAATGAAAAGTAAGAATCTCTCGGAAAATACCAGGGAAAGGGAGCCTAAGACCTACGTTCAAGGCATCACAATAGATAGCTATTTCCCCATCCCTAGAAGGTGAGTTGGCTTTCTTTGAGGGGGAGGGAAGCCTACAAGTGAAGGGCGGGGAAGAAATGACGTAGTGGTCAACTAGTTCTTGGAGTTCATTGGAAGTAAGGGTGTTGAAGTAAGCCCTAGCCTCGGTATTCGATGCCCTAGAAGCTAAGGGTGGGATTTCTATTACCTTGGTGAAAATTGAGCAGGTG
Source organism: Dioscorea zingiberensis (assembly GCA_026586065.1). Lineage (NCBI taxonomy): Eukaryota > Viridiplantae > Streptophyta > Magnoliopsida > Dioscoreales > Dioscoreaceae > Dioscorea > Dioscorea zingiberensis. The sequence continues at coordinate 17,996,673 of CM048821.1, read as the reverse complement.
ACTAGTAGAAAAACGAAGATAGAGAAGACTCGCACAACAACTCAAAGGAGATGAACAAGCGGAATGAGAAGATGATGAACCAAACCCTTCTTTTTCTTCTCTTTTAAATCTTCGAAGATGATCCTCTGAACGCTTGGATCGACTTCAATAGACCGGATTGCCTCACTAAATGGCAATCCGCAGATGCACAACACGTGGGCTATGGAGGTTGTGCCCATGATTACTTCCGCCACTCCACGCTACACCTTTTAGGACAAAACGCTTTGAAAAGTGGGATGTTATACAAAAGCATGCTCAACAATAAATACGGCTCAATGCTTGAGGTGGATACTCTCCTCAAACTCAACCACGACCTGACACCTCGAACGTCCCGTGTCTTTGCTCAAGCCCCTACTATTGCCATACCGACACATGCACCCTACCTTAGATTCGGTACCTAAAGCGTAGTGTGTGTGTGTGTGTGTGTGTGTGTGGGGGGGGGGGGGCAAGTAATATGGATAAATCTAGATTGACTCGTGGCCTAATCCAGAGTGCACGCGTGGCTCTATCCCAAACGTCCACACAAGTGGCACAAGTTCCTAGTTCAAACACTCCCCTTGAGTAAAAGGAGGCTTATGAAAGTCAAGGAAGACGATAGAATGGCAGGGATAAGTACGACAATGAATATCTCTGACAACGGGGGGACAGTAGCTAACCTCGAGGATCATATATAAGAGGAGGGAAGAACAAAGGAGAAAGGCATCTGAAATCTGCACAATTACTCACGCGCTCTCATCTTCTTTAGAGCTCTCTCTCAAGCCAGACCCTAATTAACTTGGGCGTCAGAGCCACCTCAGGGCACAAGGCATGCCCCTCTCAGTCCTGTTTTTTTGTGCAGGATCACTCATTCAAAGACCTCTGGAAAGACAGAGAAGCTCTCAGACGTTCACTCCGACCATCGTCGATGTCCCCCACAACTACAAATCACAACCGTTGATCTTGATCGGTGTTGATCTCTAGGAGAGACCGTTTTTGCATCAACATGCAATGTTTAATATTCCTCCTTTGAGTGTATTTCATACAATTTTTACTTTCAAATTTTTTGTTTTTTTTTTTTTTTGTGTGTGTGTGTAGAACTCCAAAATTACTTGAGCCCATGTTTTTCTGGTAATTCATTTTTTGTTTAAATTGTTCAAAAAATATTTGTATTAATAAAAATTTGATGTTTCTATTTTAGTAATGTGTTTTATTTTACTATTTTTTTTTTAATAAAGTGTCATATTTTATTTTATTTTTAATAAACTTTGCCCTATAGCTTGTAGGCATTGTAATTTTAGACCATTATATTAATATTTAAAATGAAAGCACCTCTCATTATCTGCTTTTATTGTAATTGACTCCCTCCTTTTCTACCATTACCATCGAGAATATTTTGTGAATATTCTTTATTTTTATTTTAATATATAAATTATTATTATTATAAATATTCAAACTATCCCTCTTCCTTAGAACACTTTTAAATTTTGTAAATTACCCAAACTGTTCAAACTACTCTTCTTTTATGAATGTAGACAACTAACATACAAGTTTTTTTAATTTCTAAAGTAATTTTAAAATGAGAAAATAAGGGTTAATAAAAGTTAAAAATAAGAAAGATTAGAGTGGAGATTAGGGGTTCAAGTGAGACGTTAATTAAGGGGTTATTTGCAATGAAAGTGGATGGTTTTTCTGTATTATTAAAAAGATGAGGGGTTTTCATATTTACGAAAAAGAGTCATTTTGTACCTTAATTCTTTTATTAACTTTTACTAATTTTCAGATACTTTTTATGATAATTAAAATTAAATATTGGTGTGCAAGACCCCAACCCTACAAGAATACCCCTAAAAGGGTGGCATACAGATGACAAATAATTCTGAATTTTCTGGGGGAATAATGTGTTGAAAGATTTTGAGCAGGTATGTATGCAAAAGAAACCCTTTTATCAAACTACTGTCTTCTTCATACAAAATAGAGTAGATGGTCAAGTCTAACAACACAAAATACACCAAATCTTTGACAAAAAGAGCTGGTGATGAGTTTCTTCGACAATCAAGACTGAATATCAGAAAAGAAAACACTAAATTTTCAATGTAGATGTCCACAAGCTCATAACTGAAGGGCAAGACAAGAAACCTCCTAGACTTATTGACTGAAAAGTTATCGATGAAAAATTGTCATTTCTTGCATTTGAGAAGTTCGCATCTGAAAGACAACACAGACTTCTATGTAGCTGCAAAACTCGAATCCCATGCACATATCTCCGTCGACACTAGCTGGTCAAACAGGAGTAGCCAACCATTTTTAATTAATTAGAGCGTTAAGCTCTCTGGGTCCTCGAGGATCTTCGCAAATGTTTGGAGGAAGGCTGCCAAATCTGCTCCGTAGATGATCCGGTGATCAGCTGTGACGTTCACCTGAAAGAATATGGGAGACCAACTTAGTCTGATACCAAAGACTACTTCATGCTTGACAATGTCATCACAAAACAATTTGAGCAATAGACTGCAATGAGTGATTCTAGAATGTCATCGCGCAATTTCTATTTGTATTCATCAAAGATTTGAAATAGATTTGAGTTGGAATTCAAAGCCAAGTTAGAAATCCGAATGGAAGAATATATAACACAATGTATGACATGGAGAGTTCAGTTAAATCTCCTCTTCAACCATTCATTTGAGATACCAATAACCGTAGTATGGTAACGGAACAATGTTAGATTCCTATCAGGTTCTAGCAAATAATCTAAACATCTTGAAGCAATTACGGAACCCAACAATTTTAGTGCTGGTGGGTGTTTACATGAATGGCTAGGAAGACGGATAAAATGGAGAAGGGAGAAGTTGCAAAAATCCACCGCACATAAATCTCAAAAAAAAAAAAAAAAAAAAAGAAGAAGAAGACTACTTTCCGTTGACATTGTCATTGCAACTAAACTATACTAGATAAGATTTTCCAGAACTATCTTTGAATTGGAATGAAATTTTAAACCTAAGCATAAAACTAAAAAAAAATGTGGAGTATAAATCCCAAAATTAGATAATATCTCTTAATCAGTGGTTAAATCTTTAAATAGCCCTATTTATCCTTACATTAGGAAAATTTGTCCAAACATATGTAGGTAGTGCCAAAGATCTTAGAACATCAAGCAAGGACAAGTATAGAGTTGGGTAAGGGTCATGCCTTCCACAATATCAACATTTTCTCATTTGAATCCGATTATCAATCAAAGTGCTATAACTTAGTGAATGCAAAGATCACCTTACTAACGGTGCTGCAGGAAAAAGAAATGAAGTCTCTAGGTCAAATATTTTAATAAGACACTAGGATTGTTCAACAACCACAAATGGATCCAATGAGGTAGATTGAGTTAACTATATGATACAATATTGACAAAATAGCAACAATATTCATATGAGGATAGTAACTTTACAGAATTGATACATAACCCACAACCTTGAATTTCTGCATAATTTTTTATGTCAAAATCAAAGAATATGGGACTTGTCACATTCAAGAGTTAAAAATGAAACATTTCCACACCCAAATTGTTGTTTGTCCTTATAAAATAGAATCCAATTACAAAGAAAAACCTCCAAGTAACATGAAGAAAACCATATCCAAAACATTGCATCCAAAAAATGAGATTTTGACAGCATTATGCTACTTTTGAGGAGTTGGTGGAATTTCAAGACTGAGCTAAGAAGTGTCTAAACATTTTCAATATTGCTTTACGAACAAAAGCCGTGTAGCCTTCCATACTAGCAGAAAGTTCCTTAATTTATGTATTTCTGCTTACTGCACAAATTTTCAATCATATACACAATTATTTCCCTTGGTTTACACTTACCTAAATTAAAATTAAGGAATGCAGATTATTCCATCATCGGCATTAAGAGTTACAATTTTTTTTCCCATTTTAGTAATTGAAAGAAATCAGGCCTACTTGGATGTTCACGGATCTTTCAACCTAAAACTATTTAAAGAAAGCGAACAAAAGAATAGAAATTCAAGATCATAGCATTTTTCTTTTATGTTCCAATCACAAAAAAATGAAGCAGGGCAAATAGGTGTTGTCTAGATAAGTAATATAAAAATATAAAAAATAAATAAAAGAGATGCCCCCTAAGTAAATAATGGCTTAGAGTTGTTGAAATTTCATGAAACACAAACATCTTCTTCTACAATTCTACAATAGCTTCTAGAATGCAAAAGCTAAGCAACCAAGTTTTCAATTTGTCTTTCCGCCATAGGAATATTTATAAATATCATGTCATCTGTTCCTTGCTTAAACTCTCTCAGCTTCAACAAGATTCACGTTACATTATATCATTGAGATTATCACAAAACGGCCATCAGCATTTTGTAACTTTATATGAGATTCGTGGAAATTGTTTCATCTTCCTGTTTAAAACATTAGTTATCAACTTGAATTACAATAAATGCAGAAAGTCATCCAACCATACAACCACCGAGTGATCTTCAAATGATCAAGCCAAAAATCACTACTCCATTAAAGTTTAGTGATTATGCTAGTTCCTTGATAAAACTCACAACATTCACTAGATCTTGACAAGGATGATAGTTCAGAGTGATAATGATAGTGATTGCTAATTTAGCAATTATTAACTCAAGGTCATCTCCATTCACTTGACTTTTCTACAAGTGAAGTAGAATGTTCAGTTAAAAGAATATGCATGTATGTGATATATAGAGTCCACATTGAACAACAAATAAAAATCCGCCTATGCGACCATAGCCGGTCCCAAGCCCGGATAAAGGATGAGGGTTGCGGTAAGTTGTGAGTAGATGTAAAACTTTTGTCCATGCTATGATATGGATTACTCTAATATATACGTTGGGGCGTGCTTTCGCACACTTCTTACGTGGACTTTCGGATGTAGTATTAAATGGCGAGGGTTTTAAATGCGTCGTAAATTGGGGTGTGATGGGTATAAAGCGAGGTTAACTTACATCATGGGCGGGTGTGGGTAAAGAAGTTAGTCCCGTGGCCGGATGTGGTGTTAAATGAAGCGAGGTTCTAAGCATCTTGAGTGGGCGGGTGCGAGTAAAGAAGTTAGTCCAGTAGAGAGTAGGATTAGGATTGGTAGTTAGAATATAGGATCTTTGACAGAGAAAAATTTTATAGAGTTAGTTGACACTAAAAGGAGGATAGATATAGTATGTTTACTTGAGTAGGTGGATAGGAAAGCAATTTAGAGATTGATAACCAGGTTATAAATTATATGATATTGTGGAGGGATAAAAGCGTAGAAATGGTGTGGGTATAATTGTAGAAGCCAAAATGAAGGACATGAAGTGGTTGAAGTGAAAGGGTGGGAGGCGAGGATTATACGTTTGGCTGAGTGTTGGGAAAGAAATAATTAACATAGTAGTGTGTATCTCAGTAGAACTGGGAGAAGAAGATAAGGTCGAGTTTTGGAAGATTTGGATATAGTAGTTAGGGATTAAAGTGAGCAAAAGGCTTTTATTGGGGTGATGCTTAATGGGCGTGTAGGTAGAGCTTGAAGTGATGGCTCTACGAGCTTGAGTCATGGAGGTTATGGATATGGCAACGGGAATGAGGAAGGAAAATCATGTCAGTTTTGCTTTTGGCTAAATGATTTAGTATTGGCCAAACTGCTTTAAGAAAAGGGAATCACGCTGATTCACCTTTAGAATGGGGGTAATTGTAGCCAAATTGACTTTCTTATTCACGAGAAGAAGGGATAAATCTATTTGTAAAGATTGCGAGGTTATATACGGAGAACGTGCTTAAGCATGCTTGTAGGTTGGTGGTGTTGGATGTGAAAGAAAAAGGCGTAGTAAAAGCGAGAAAGGAGGGTTAAGCGAAGTAGGATTAGATGGTGGCGTTAAAGGCAAGTAATTAAGCGTTAAGGATAAAATATGGGAAGAAGGAAGGCCTGAAATGTGAAAGATGATGCAACCTGGCACTTATGGAAGGAGATGTGAAGATGTGTGAGAGAAAATAGGAAGTGAGAACTACTATGAGTTTAAGGGGTGAGGCCTCAGCCAGCGGGAAGTCGTGGTGGTGGAATGAAGAGAGGTTCAGTATTAAAGAGAAAAAGATATTGGTATAAGAAATTCTGCAGTAGAGGATGGAGAAGTCTTTGAAAAGTATAAAAAGGCAAAAGGAGGTGAGATAAGCGGTTAAGCGAGGAGGTAAATCACTGGCTGATTTATACTCGAAAGGTTAGGGACGAAGGAGAAAAGGAAGTATATCTGAAGATAAGCCAATTTAAGAGATAAAAAAGGAAAGAAACTTGGCAAAGAATCGAGTCATTAAGGATGAGTCACCAGCCGGTCTTGAGAGATAAAAGGAAATCGAGGAGAGATGGAAACATTTTGTCCGACATTGATCTGAAGTCGTGAGGATAACACTTTCGGATTTTTGTAAATCGGCGATAGAAAGAACTTTTTTATACACGTAAGATCGAGGGCCTAGCGAAGTCGAGGAGGCTGGAAAAATGGCTTGGAAAGAGCATTGTGGCAGGATGGTATCAGATTGAAGTTTGGAAGTCTTTTGGAAAAGTAGGGATAGAGTGATTAACCAAACTCTTATTTCATCCTAAAGGGAGAAAATCTTGGGGCAGTGAAAAAAGCGTTTTGGTTCTATTTATAAGAATAAGGAGATATTGAGAATTAAACATTACCGTGATATTAAGTTAATGAGTAAATACGATGAAAGCTACGGGGAGAGGGTAATAAGCGTCGACTTCCGGATATATCAGCGAAAGGTAATGGGAAGAGGTTGGTTTTATCACAGGGTAGATCCGCAATGACCAGATTTCACCATTAAGAAGCATTGGAGTCTACTGAGAAAGAAGAAGGATCTGTATGATTTTTATTGGCGCAGAAAGCGTATGATAGAGATGCAGAATGAACATCCTTTGGTGGTATTGGAGGAAAAGCGTTAAATTGTAAAATATATAAATATTATTGGGATATGTATGAGGCGGATTACTGAAGTGTGAGAGCGATTAGGAGGCGATCACTGGAGGAGTTTCCTATATGATAGGTCTACATTTCGAGGATCGGCGGCATGTTTATTTCTGCAATAATGGATGGATTAACTGCCCAGTTATATCAGAGATGGCGTCCAGTGGTGTATGTTGTTTGTAGATGATGTTGTCTAGTGGATGAGGCCCAGAGATGGAGTAAATCAAAATTTAGAATTATGGAGAAACAACTTTAGAAAGTAAGGCTTTAGGTTAAGTAGAAGTAAGGCCATGATATATACTTGTTTGTAATTTTAGTCTAAGTAGGAGAGATGAAGGAGAAATTGGCTAGGGGGTGGTAGTGTCTAAGGTTAGTTTTAGGTATTTAGGTTCCATTTTAGAGGATGATGGGATGATAGATGAAGATGTATACGTAGAATCAATTTGGATGGTTGAAATGGAGAAGTCTGTGAGGGTGTTATGTGATAAAAAGATGCATTTAACAAAATAAAGAAAATTTTATAGGATGGTAGTTAAGGCCGTGAAATGTATCTGAGAGGCGAGTGTTAGGCGACTAAAAATTGGCAATATCACGTAAGATAGAATGTGGCGAAATAGGGATGTTAAGATGGATGAGTGGTTACTCTGAGATTGGAATGAGATTAGAAATGAAGCAGCATCCAAAGGGAAGGTGCGTATTGCGCTGATTGAAGATAAAATCTGAGAGGAAGGCGTTTAAGATGGTTTGAATGGCGTCTGAGGAGACCTACAGGATCTTGATTTGAAAAATGTGATAGTTTAGTTGTAGAAGGTAAGAAGAGGGGTAGAGGTAAAGGCTAGGATTACGTGGAGAGAGGTGGTGTCTGGGGCCTGCGTATGTTAGATATTGGCTTGAGGATCTTTGCTTTTTGAGGAAGGCGACATGGGGAATGAATTACGTATAAGCAGGCCCACTGAGTATAGGATTAGATAAATTAAATTTAAAAGTTTTTTAAAGCCGTTAGAGCAACTTTGTTTGTAGGGATCTTTACATTACCAACCTAACGTCACGTCTAGTAGGAATTATCATTTGTTATTATTATTTATTTATGTATTTTATTTTCATTTTATTTCATTTTATTTAGTTTATTTCAGTTTATTTTATTTTTATTTTATTTTATTTTTATTTCGTATTTGAGGCGGAAGCTGACGAAAGCAGAGAGAATCCAGTATAATACCCGTAGTATGGGATTAGGGCTTAGTTGTTGTTGTTGTTGTTGTTGTATTGAACAACAAATAAACATCTATGAGCAGAGCTAAAAACAACATAAATGTACTTGACATAGAAAATACTAGGTGACATGCTAATTTATAGTAGACAAATTAATTAAGACAAAGCTAGGAATAGAAGTTCAGAATGCCTGTCTCCACAAAATGCAACTACAGGATTGTAATGCACAATATATATTGAAAGGAACTAAACTATGGCTGACAGATAGTGATTTTCTTGTATTATAGGACAGAACCAACTTTTAAAGTAAAACTATGATAAACGAAGAATATATATGACTCAACCAAAACTTACCAGCATTTTGCTCTTCACAGAGAAAAATCCGTCCCTGTCAGCCATAACAGTGGGTTTTGACGCTCCAACAGCCATGATAGCACCCTGAACACAAGTTATGTTAGTTCCTAAGATGCGGTGAAGTAAATCCCATAACAATTAGGTAGAGAGATCATTGCTTAAAAATACCAACCTGGCCTGGAGGCAGGATAGCATCAAATCTGTCCACCCCAAACATACCCAGATTGGATAGTGTAAATGTCCCTACAAAAAATACACAAATGCATAAACAGAAGCCCAGAAACAAAGAAGAAAACATTCTCATCAGCAACCTGGAACGAACCTGAATTATACTCATTTGGTTGAAGTTGTTTCGAACGGGCCTTCTTTACCAACTCCTTCCATTTTTGTGAAAGAAGGTATATATCCAACTGCATTATGAGTTAATGATATCTGATCAGTTATGATGAAAAGGAGAACTCTCCATCAACATTTCTGAAGCATCTAGCAGACCTTATCTGCATCCTGAAGAACAGGAGTTATGAGCCCGCCATCAATGGCCACAGCCACTGCAATGTTAATGTTGCTATTGTATGTGAAACTCTTTCCATCCTTGCAGCTTGCATTCACAACAGGATGCTGTGCAAGCGCCATTGCTGCAGCCTTTGCCAACAGAACTGTCATAGTGACACCTTTTGGTTTGACCTGAAAACATTCTTTTCTCATCAGGCAAGGCATCTCAACAAAATCTACTTCCAATTTACAGTGAGATCTTTGTGATTGTGAAAAGCAATCAGAAAATCCAAGAAAAATTTCATCTTTGTCACTAACTATTAACATCAAGAAAAGGTTGCTTCAAAAGCAATTGAACTTTGCAGGATCTGGAACTCCAATTGACTGAAAAAAATCCATACAAACTTAAACAAACGACTAAAATTCACAAAAAGATAGTACCTTTTCATAGAGGGCATCAAGGGCATCAGTGGTCACAGGGTATCCAACACGAAAAGCTGGCACTGAGAGGCTTTCTACCATGTTCTTGGACACCGCCATTTGCATCGTAGTGAATGGCACCACAGTCGAACCAGGGATTTCCGGCAGCGAGCTAGCAGCTGATGGCTTCGGAGTAGTACTCGGTGCCGCAGCGGCAGCAGCACCATTAGCAGCTGAAGCTGGAGCAGGAGCTGGCTTCTTGGATTGGATCCCAGCAGCCGCCTCAATGTCCGAAGGTGTTATTCTCCCGTACGGTCCAGTGCCCACCACTGCGGCGATATCCACCTTGTGCTGCTTCGCGAGCTTCTTCGCATAGGGCGTGACCACCGTCCTCGAAGAAGCCACCTGAGCCGGAGCGGGAGCAGCGGCAGTAGAAGGGGGAGGGGGTGGAGGAGGCGGTGGGGCTTGGGATTGAGGTTGGGATTGGGATTGGGATTGGGATTGTGCCTGGGCCTTGGCCAGAGGAACCTCATCCTCGGACTCAGCAAGGAGGCCGATGGGGGCGCCGACGGGGGCTGACTCACCCTCGGGGACGACAATGGCGGCGAGGATGCCATCATAGAAAGTCTCGACGTCCATGTCAGCCTTGTCGGACTCGACGACAACGACGCTCTCGCCCTTGGACAGGCGATCCCCCTCGGACTTCACCCAGGACACGATCTTGCCCTCCGTCATCGTGGAGCTCAGCGCCGGCATGAAGATCTCACGGATCTTTGCCTGCACCGAGAACGCACGGGGAGGACGAGGCGCCGGAGCGGGGCGGCGGAGGAGCGGGCTCGCGGAGGAGAGAGAGGAGGAGAAGGAGAGCGCCATTGATGCAGGCAAGCTATTCGATGGAATGCTCTTCAGAGTGATTACTGATTAGAAAGGGCTTTTAAGAATGGCTTCGTTGTTTCGTTTGGGCGGAGAGGCCGAGGAGTTCGGTTGGAATTCCAGCCACTCTCGACGTTAACTTCGAAGAAGATGGACACGCGCGCATCGTGCGCCCGCGACGACGGATCTAGTCTCAAGTGATCCAATCCAACACTTTCAATTAAACCCATTTGATCTTCTCTGACAATATATATACACCCAAAATCTCGCCGCACACGTGTTGATATGCCCACGCTCTCCATAAAAGCGATACGGATCTCCAGTAGTCGTCATACAGTCACATGTTAGGGTAAAGTCTGCATCCACTCAGGGACAGACAGGTTGTCCGCACATCCCCTATCATAATAACCGACAAGAAGGCAAGGGATGATGAGATAGGGCCCAAATCCCAAGACGTCCAAGAGCACAAAGAGGGGACAACTTTGGAGAAGGAGGGGTAAGCTCATCTTTGATCCGAGATGTAAAACCCATCCCGAAATAAATAAAGATTTTTCTCAAAATTTATTAAATAACAATTTAATACGGTAAGCGGTGAAACTTTGGGAAAATTATAAAGGTTTAATTAATCTAGATTAATTAAGTATTAATTAATCCAGATTAATTGTTGAGAAAAGAAAACAGACGAATGTTCGAGTCTCGGGAAAGATGGATCTGGTCGGGGACTGAGACAGCCCCGTAATGGTATAGTATGCCCGTGACGAAGGATTTGACTAAAAGCCGATATTAGCGGATCTAGTCTGACGAGAGACAAACCCCGTGATATTGCAGTACGCCCGTGACACTGGGTCGTCTGACCCGGGATTTCGCGAGTCACGGTGGGACCTTGATTTGGACTCCCTAATCTCACTATTGGGCATGTGAGGCTACAAGAACCCTGTGACTCCACAGTATCACATGTGGAGCTACAGTAACAATAATATTTTAATTCAAAGTGATAAGGGTAAAAACCGAGGAGCCTGACACCAGACACGTGGATCGATCCTGTTCTTTCGCCCACGACAGTAACCCCCTCAGGTTCCCACCCAGAGTCGTCCTCCTCGGGAATCAGAAGGAAGGAAACCGCCTCGGTTCTCTTAAGGTAAACCTCCTCGGGAAAATTAGCTTACCTCTTCGGTTTTTAGAGGCCATGCACCCTGACCCGAAGAAGGCGCCATAGGCCCCGAGCTCGCAGGCTGCAACACAAACCGAAGGACTTAACACCCTTCTAAAAGGAATTACAGTTGAGACCGTTAAGATCTAACTGAATGACAGCCTGGCAATCTAGAAGCATCTAGAAGAAAAGGTCGTTGAGATCTAACTGAATACCAGCCTGGCAATCTAGAAACATCTAGAAGGAAGATGAGCTGTCAGCCTAACTAACTCCAGCTGGCACACACGTGGCCTATTAGGGGCTAGCCCACTAACCTCCACGTGGTCTATTGAGTGTGACTTGTTCTACAAGCAGCTCCCGCTCCTTGAAGCCTATAAATAGAGGAGCTCACCAAGTCATCTTTAATCCGGGGATGATCGGCGAAGCCCTGCCTCTCCAGAAACTCAAATTCCACCGACAATCTTGTAATCTCATTGATTTGATAGTGATTTCATCTCCGATCAGGGAGATCTCCCGTGGTTTTCACCTCGATTTGGGGTTTCCACGTAAATCTTGGCTTCCTCTTTCTCTCTTTTGAGTTTTTCTCTCTCGATCCTTCTCGATCTCATCCAAATCCGTCCCCAATCAAACTATAAATTCAATTGTTGATCTGAATCAAGGGTTCTTCCTGATTTTGCATCAACAATTTGGCGCCGTCCGTGGGGACGCTTGGACGAGAAGCCATAACGAAGACGAGGAGATCGTAGCAGAGCCAGGCTCAAGAACAGAGGATTCCCGCACCGGAGATCATCCCACCGATGGAAAGCCGTCCTTCATCTAGCTCACCTCCACCTGCTGTTGATCCTGCTCCCAAGATGATGGAGGTATCGGTAGAGATGTTTAAATCAATAGAGCGTCAGATCGCAGATCTCACACAGACGCTCCATACGGTGGAAAGGCGTGTTTCTCAAGCCACGTTTCCCGATGCTGTCTATCGGCCGGTGGAGAGCCGTGAGCGATCGGCAGTACACTCACCGCACCAACGGAAACTCTCTCCAAGAAGAGATAGAAGCCAAAACTCTTCTTCTAAAAGTTCTGATTCACCTCGCCCGAGACGTCGACGACGTCCTCGAGCTGAAAATTCACAAAGAAGGAGGCAGATCTCCTCTCCAAGTGAATCCAAGTCACCGAACCACGCGGGAGGCGCTATGCATCCCGGCAACTCTCGCCGAGGCGCTACTCCCCGAGGCGCTCGCCATACCATTACCGCCGGAAGGACTGTTCCCCAGGGTATGATTCACCAGATGGTCCTCCGGTGAGGCGCCGCTTACCTAGGCGCCGACGATCCCCTGGAGCGTCTCGCCGAGACTATGCTGAAGGGAAGGGGAGGACCCTTTCCCATTCATCTAGGTTGTACTCTCCCTTTGTCAGGGAGATTTGGGAGGCCCCCTTTCCGAAGGACTTCCGAGCCCCCAACATTAGATGTTACAACGGGACCGCTGATCCCTATGAGCACGTGGAGCGCTACTGTACAAAGATTATGGATAACTGCATCGACGAAGCGGTTCTGTGCCGTTCGTTTCTGAAGACCCTGACTAATATTGCCCATGACTGGTTCCGAAGCCTCCCTTGGGATCAATATCAAGCTTCGACCAGCTGACTGATCTCTTCTTTCGCTGATTTGCTAACTGCCGAAGGTAGAAGAGGAACCCCGTCATGCTCCTCGGGTGCAAGCAAATGGAGGGCGAAACTCTTCGGGATTACCTGGATCGCTTCAAGAAAGAAGCAGCAGGGATGAGCGATCAGTATTCCATAATGGTGGTGAGCGCAGTCATGGATAGACTTCGGGAATGTCCGTTCCTCGACTCTATTACAGGTAAGGTCCCCAGAAATCTCTCCGAAGTAATGAGCAGGGTCCAACAGTTCATTGCCGCTGAGAAGTTCAAGACTGGGCGGCGAGAGGAGGCACTGCAACGAGTTCGCGAATTCCAAAAGGAGGAACCACGACGAGAAGAATATAGAAGTTCCCGCCGAGGTGACCCGAGATCCCGAAAAGATGACAGACCCCCCCGCTCGGATGATCGGAGACCTCGAGACCCCCTGATGCAGCCAAGGAGGGCGAGGTATGAGAACTACACCCCTCTTGTTACCTCAAGAGAGAATGTTTTGATGCAGATCCAGAACAAGAACATTCTGAAGCAACCCGAGCCCATCAAGGAGTTTGGATCGATGAAGAAAAGCAAGAACTATTGTGCTTACCACCAGGTCAAGGGGCACAACACAGAAGATTGCGTCCAGCTCAAGGACGCGATCGAAGACCTGGTCAAGGCGGGGAAGCTTGATCAATTCCTACAAAAGAAGGCAACTACAAAGGAGAACCCACCACAACGACAGGAAGCCCCTCCTAGCCCAACAAATCTTGATATCAAGCTTTACTTCATTGCTGGGGGCCCTGGCTGCGGAGGGGAGAGCTCTTCCTCAAGGAAGCAGTATGCGAGAATGGTTGCTTCGGTCCAAGAAACAGCCCCACTCAAGAGAAGCCGTCCATCTGCTCCCATCTGCTTCTCGGATGAAGACCTGCACGGAGTCTATCAACCTCATGATGATGCCCTGGTGGTGGCAGTCAAGGTCGGGGTCTTCACCATATATAGAGTGCTGGTTGACACTGGGAGCTCGGTTGATATCATCTTCTGGGATTGCTTTGAAAGAATGAAAATTGGGAAAGAGAATCTTAAGCATGTTCGATCGCATCTTGTGGGCTTTGACGGGAATTCTCGTCATCCAGAAGGCATGATCTCTCTCCCAATGACCCTTGGAACACCTCCTCGGGCGGTTATTGCGATGATAGACTTCTTGGTTCTGAGGTGTCTTTCCAGCTATAATGCAATAATGGGTAGACCTTCACTATGCAAGCTGGTCGTAGTGCCGTCTCCTTATTACCAGAAGTTGAAGTTCCAAACTAAAGAGGGCAATGGGGAGATACGAGGTGACCACTGACCAGGCATCTTCTCGCCAATGCTATTCTACTGTTTTAAGACATCAAATGGGAGAGTCAAGTCGAGCTGCCAAAACATTGACTTTGAAGGAGCTCCAGCATGAAGATGAAGAAAGAGAAGCCCGCCGTCCTGTTCTAGTAGAGGGTTTGAAAGAATACCCACTTGACGGAAACCTTCCCGAGCGAACAGTGCCCCTCGGGGAAGAACTTGAGCTGAAAAGACAAAGGGAGCTCCTCGCAATTCTGAAGGATACTGCTGATGTCTTTGCCTGGTCCGCTGAGGAGATGCCTGGAGTCCCTCGAGAAGTGATCGAGCACCAACTCAACGTTGATCCAGCTGTCAAGCCAGTTATTCAAAAGAAGAGAAACTATGCTCCAGACTGCCTCGCAGCTGCTGAAGAGGAGGTTGATAAACTCCTCAAAGCAGAGTTCATTCGGGAGGTCCAATACCCCGAAATGTAGTCATGGTGAAGAAATCCTCTGGAAAGTGGAGAATGTGTGTAGATTTCACAAATCTCAATAAAGCTTGCCCTAAAGACTACTACCCCTGCCTCTCATTGATAATCTAGTAGACTCTACTTCTGGATATGAAATGCTTAGCTTCCTGGATGCGTTCTCGGGGTATAACCAAGTCTTAATGGCAAAATCCGATGAGGCGAAAACTTCCTTTATTACCTCCCGAGGCACTTATTGCTATAAAGTGATGCCCTTCGGATTAAAGAATGCATGAGCTACATTTCAGAGGTTGGTGAATAAAGTCTTTAAAAGACAGATTGGGACGAATGTTGAAGCTTATGTTGATGATATACTTGTGAAAAGTGTGATGGCTGAAAATCATGCCTTGGATTTGAAGGAAATGTTCACAGCATTGCGGGCTCATGGAATGAGCCTTAATCCTAGCAAATGCGCGTTCGGTGTTAGATTGGGAAAGTTCCTCGGGTTTATGATTACACATAGAGGCATAGAGGCGAATCCTGAACAAATTCGAGCCATCATGGAAACCAGATCCTTGAGGACCATAAAGGAGATACAAAGCCTCAATGGAAGATTAGCAGCCCTCGGGAGATTCATTTCAAGATCTGGGGAGAAAAACCTTCCTTTTTTCAGAGCCTTGAGGAAAGCACCAAAGGTGGAGTGGATCGAAGAGTGTGAATTGGCACTAAGTCGACTGAAGAATTACCTACAGTCACCTGCCCTACTAGTTAAACCGAAACCTGGAGAGGAGTTGCTTCTGTATTTGGTGGTTACTGATTCGGTTGTTAGCTCGATCCTCACTAAGGATGAAAGGGGAATCCAGAAGCCAGTCTCTTATACAAGTAAGGTTCTTACTGATACCGAATCGAGGTACCTCCCCCTTGAGAAGCTGGCTCTTGCCCTTGTCACATCTGCCCGGAAGCTTCGGCCATATTTCCAATCTCACAAGATAAAAGTCCTTACTAATCAACCCTTGAAGCAAGTACTTCACTGTCCCGAATTCTCTGGGCGATTGACCAAGTGGGTAATCGAGCTTGGGGAGTATGATATCAGCTACGAGCCACGGACAACGATAAAGGCCCAAGTACTTGCAGATTTCATTGCAGAACTTACCATAACCTACGGGGAACGTCCCCACCCGTCAGGAGGGTTCGAATTGGATGAGCATTCTACTTCTCAATGGATTCTTTACACTGATGGGTCAGCAAATTCTGAGAGTTCGGGAGCCGGTGTGGTGTTGCGATCACCGTCAGGCTGGAGCACCTCGATGTTATTGAAGTTCAACTTCAGAGCAACCAATAATAAAGTTGAATATGAGGCAATGATAGCTGGACTACAGCTCGCCAGAGGTTTGGGAGTTCAGAACCTACAAGCCAATAAGCCAATACCGATTCACAGTTGGTAGTTGGCCATATTACTATAGAGTTCGAGGCCAGGGAGGAGAACATGCAAAAATACAGAGACATGGTTTGGAAACTCATCGATAGCTTCCAGAGCATCCATATCAACAAAGTTCCTCGAGAGCAGAATCAAGAGGCTGATCTTCTCTCAAAGTTGGCGACCTCGAAAACAGAGATAAAGTAGTCCATCAACATTTAGTACCTCACAGTGAGGACAATCGAATGTAGACCAGTTGAGGAGCTTCTCGAGATCTGGAGTGATGGGTGTTGGATGGACCCCATATTGAATTACCTCCAAAATGATGTACTTCCTCTCGATCCGAAGGAAGCCCGTCGGATCGTTATTCCAGCGACTCGTTACAGCATAATCGACGGACAACTCTACAAAAGGTCCTTCACCTTACCATATCTGAAATACTTGAGTCCCTCCGAGGCGAAATGTGTTTTGCAGGAGATCCATGGTGGAGAGGCGGGCGACCACCTCGGAGGAAGAGCCTTGAGTCACAAGGTGCTCCGGCAAGGTTATTACTGACCCACATTTGCTAAAGATGTTGTCAAGTTTGTTCAGAAGTGTGACGCCTGCCAGTGTCATTCAAATGTCCAGCGGCGTCCTTCAGCTCACTTGACTTTAATTGCAAGTGTGAGGCCATTTGCTTTATGGGGAGTTGATATTATGGGTCCTTTCTCCGTCGGGGTTCGGCAAATGAAGTTATTATCATGGCCATTGATTACTTCACAAAGTGGGTTGAAGCCGAACCACTGTCATCTATCACGGAGAAAGCTTGAGAGGCATTCTTGTGGAGGTCAATCCTTTGTAGGTTCGGGATTCCAGTGGCCTTTATAACTGACAATGGTCGCCAATTCGCAAACTCAGCCTTCTTATCGTTTTGCGATAAGTTCAACATTGAGCACAGGCTAACTTCAGTTACACATCCACAAGCAAATGGCCAAGTAGAAGTGACCAATAGAACTCTTCTCCACAGTTTGAAGACAAGAGTTCTCAGTCATGGATCTTCTTGGGTTGAAGAGATTCCAGGGACCCTATGGGCATATCGGACCACTACCCGAACCCCGACTGGAGAGACCACATTTGCTCTTGCATTTGGGGCCGAAGCCGTGATCCCCCCCGAAACAAGGATACCAACACCCCGAACTCAAGCTTTTGATCCTGAGGTGAACGAGGAGCGGCTCAGGGCGGAACTCAATCTCTTGGAGGAGAGGAGGGATGAAGCAAACCTCAAGGCAGCAGCTTATCGCCAGAGAGTGAAGCGCTTCTATGATAAGAAGGTGAAGCAGGTAACCTTCCAAATCGGGGATCTGGTTCTAAGGGCGAATAAGTTCGATGACAACAAAAGTTGAACGGGGAAGCTGATCCCGAATTGGGAAGGACCATATATTGTTCAAAAAATTATAAGGCCTGGAACATACTGGCTCATTAGGATGAATGGGAAGAAATTAAAGCGCCCATATCATTCCGAATATCTTCGAAGGTACTATCAATAAAACCAGGCCTTCAATTACAATTTCTTGAAAATAACATTCTTGTTATTTCAGCAAATACCTTATTGTAAATTTAATCCCTCCTCGGGAAATAGCTTGAAGCGCTTCGATCGCTTGGCTATTATCCCTCCTCTGGAAAAAGGCTTGAAACGCTTTGACCGCTTGGCCTGAACCCTCCTCAGGAAATAGCTTGAAGCGCTTCGATCGCTTGGCTATTATCCCTCCTCGGGAAAAAGGCTTGAAGCGCTTTGATCGTTTGGCCTTACCCCTCCTCGGGAAAAAGGCTTGAAGAGCTTTAACCGCTTGGCCTGAACCCTCCTCGGGGAATAGCTTGAAGCGCTTCGATCGCTTGGCTATTACTCCTCCTCAGGAAAGACTTGAAGCGCTTTGATCGCTTGGCCTTACCCTTCCTCGGGAAAGAGATCAAAGCACTTTGATCGAATAACTAAAAGTTGTTTCGGGAAAAATCAAATTCTTCAATTGCTCGACTACAACATGACTCGGGAAACCTAGAGTACCTTGATTACTTGTCTGAAAGACACTCCAGTAACGTTAGATCATCACGATGATTTGATCAAGGCATGAGTACAAAATGCAACAGACTCATTAATTTGAAAAAGAAAAGAAACCAATTCAAAAGATTTTATTCACAAGCAATTCAAATTACAACTCAAGTCATAAAAGGAAAACTAAACCACAACGGAACAAGACTGACAGTTGAACTCAAGACTGAGGAGCTTCTTTTCCTTCGGCAGTAACAGTAGGTTGATCAACGGGAGGAACCATGACCTCAGTATCATTTTCAACTCCATCTTGAGCTCCTTCGGTAGCGACGCCCTCTGCTCTTGCTCCACCCTCTTCTCCCGAAGAAGGATCCTCTAGCCATTCATCTTCTGAGTCAACATTGGGATCCTCTCCGGCAAGAAACTTGAGGACTTTATTATAAGTCAAAGAGGAGAAGTCCACTGGGAGTGTTTTCAACGTTTCCTCGGGGACGACCTACAGTACCAACTCCCGAAGGACTCGAAAAACATCGGTCCCACCCGCGAGGAAACCAATATCATATCCTCCAGACTTCTCGCTCGAGCAGATGGCCTCAGCTTCCTTAATCTAGTCAGCATACAAGGTCAAGGTCTCTTGATGAGAAGCCACATCCGAAGAAAGTTTTTCTTTCTCTTCTTTCAACAAAATGATCAGACGATTCGCCTCATCAAGAAGAGCAGATTTAGCATTCAAATCTTCCTAGAACTTTTTATTCTCCTCAGTTAGGGCCTTCATCTGCTCCCTGATCTGAGTCAGTTCCGAGGTCGTTTTGCTAGATTCCTCCCTCAGCTGCGACCACTTATCTTCAGCAAATTTGCACCTGTTTTCTAGGGCTTGTTGGGTCTTGATCATCTCGTCAGCAGCGGCCCTATAGCTCTTTATTTCGTCATTCAGGGGCTTGATTTTCCCCTCCAACTAACTCTTCTGATCAAGAAGACTCTGACACTGGGCAGCAGAAGAGTCCAGTGAGGCTTGGAATTTATCTCTCTCCGCCTTCAGGGCAGAGAGTTCATCCTTCAAATTCTGAAAGTCTCCTTCCCGAAGAGAAAGAGCAAGGCGAAGATCCTTCCTCTCTTCTAACAGTCGGGCGGCTCTGTCAGAAAAAATGCTATTCTGTACAAAGTAAAACTCGAGATGTCAAATAATGCTGGAGAGGGACTCCAGAGGAATACAAAGCAAGAAAATACTTACAGAAACTGCAGTGATTCGAAGATGGGCGGCTATCTCATCTTCTTCCAGTTTATCGAGCCTTGATTCAGAGTCTTCGGAATAAAGCAGTTCTAGACTGAAAGCCGCAGATTCATGATTGAAAGAGTCCGTTCAGAGGATTCACCTCCATCCCCTCGGAACTAATGGCAATAGAGCTCTTTCCTTTATCACCAGTGGCGGAACTTTTCTGCGCAGGAGGGGCAGAAGTGGCGAGCCCTGTCGGTTCTTCAATCCTCAACTGCCCCCTGCTTGAACGCCTTAGGGGAACAGCCAGTTCGGGAGTGGATCTTGTCTCCTCGAGAACGGGATGAACAGATGGTAGTTCTTCAACCCCCATTCCCGAAGCTCTTTCCCGAACTATGGGTTCGGGAACCACAGCAACAGAAGGGACATTCGAAGTTGGACGGACACGAAACCGCCTCGCCGAAATGGGGACGACATCGTCACTATCCACTTCCTCGATAGGAGTCATCGTTGGAACCTCCTCGGCAACTCTAGTGGGAGGAGCGATAAGGACGCCCACCTTCCTCACAGTGCCCCTCCTTATGGGACCACTTGGTTCGGTCGCGGGGGCTCCCGAACTTACCCGAGGAGCTTTATCCCTCACCTCGGGAATGACATCCGAATTTTTTGCCCCCGCGGCGACCCTCTTCTTTTGTAAGGGTTCCTCAGTTGGCCCGGTTCGGGAACTCTCCTTCCTCTTCTTCCTCTCCAACTTTGACACCCTCAATTGAGCCTCTTTGGCTCTGATAGTGGACAACAGATTGCCCACAGCGCCTTGGGCGTTAACAGGCCTTTGCTCTACAGAACCAAAACAGAAGATCAGATCAGTAATGGGGTCGATCCAGTAAAAAAAAAGAAAGGGAATTTCAACACAAACCCTACCCAGGATAGTATACAGGCCACTAGCTTGAAGGATCTCCGAAGTGAGGTATGAATCAACCCGAAGGTTGGAACAATCTAAAAGTTTATGATATTCATCCTCCTCATCAGGGGTGAGATCCCTCTTTTCCATTGGATGAGATCTAGGAGTGCCCCACTTGGTTTGGAATGGGAAGTTCTCCGAACTGAAAACGAAGAAATATTTGGACTTCCAACCTTTAAGTGAAGATGGCACAGAGCCGAGGAAACGACGGTTTTGCCGAGCCCTGAAGAAGTACCAGTCGGTAGACTTCTCATGACTCAAACCGAAATAAAATTTAAACCTATCTACCAAAGGCTCAATACCACAATGAAGGCAAACTATGACGAAGCCACAGAGACATCTCCAAGAATTGGGAGCAAGTTGGGAAGGACAAATATCAAATTCGTTAAAGATATCTACAAACAATTGAGGAAAAGGGAGCCTAAGGCCACCAATCAAGGCTTCATAATAAAGAGCGATCTCCCTTTCGCTTGATAGAGAGCTAGCGCGTTCAGAATCACTGGGAATCCTATAACTCAAAGAAGAGGGGACTTCAGAAATACTATATTCTACAACTATTTCGTTGATTCGTTCAGCAGAAAGGAGGCACGGATACTCGTTCAGACAGGTGTTCGGACTCGGTTTCTTAAAAACAGTTTCAACTACCTCAGCTTCTTGTTCGGGAGAAGAAACCTCAAAATCAACAGGTGAAGAAGGAGATCTCGTACCTGGGGCTATCTGTGAATACTTTGGAAAGAAGGATGAATCGTGGCGCAGACTACTCCAAGAAACAGGCGAAAGAAAGAAGACGAAGGAAAAAAGCAAATCCTTGACGGATTGGGGGGAGATCTCTTTAAATAGGGCTCAATCGGCGTTACAATATCTAAACCGTCATGATCCAACTCGACGAACCGGATTCCTTCTTGAAGAAGCGGATGATCTGAGACGCCCATTCAAATTAAAAAATCAGAAGGTCAAGATCAAAACATAGACTCGGGAGTCGTCAGATGAACGCCATGTGTCACCAATGATGAGACCAGCCACTATATTGAGAGATCATCATTGCTTTGAACGGCGCATGCTTTTAGAAACACAACGATACACTAAAACTCGCATCGCATTAAATGCGCCTTACCGCCAAAAGCAATGAACCGGTGCCACGTCAGTTGGAGAAATTAACCCCAGATCAAGCGCTACCTTGTGGCACAAGACAACCAAGGACGAGACAGCAAAACAACAATCCTCCGTACGCTTAGCTAACACAAGCGTGCTGGGGGGGGGGGGGGGCTGAATGATGAGGGTAAAAACGGAGGAGCCTGACACCAGACACGTGGATCGATCCTATTCTTTCGCCCACGACAGTAACCCCCTCGGGTTCCCACCCAGAGTCGTCCTCCTCGGGAATCAGAAGGAAGGCAACCGCATCAGTTCTCTTAAGGAAAACCTCCTCGGGAAAATCAACTTACCTCTTCAGTTTTCAGAGGCTATGCACCCTGACCCGAAGAAGGCGCCACAGGCCCCGAGCTCGCAGGCTGCAACCTAAACCGAAGAACTTAACACCCTTCTAAAAGGAATTACAGTTGAGACCGTTAAGATCTAACTGAATGACAGCCTGGCAATCTAGAAGCATCTAGAAGAAAAGGCCGTTGAGATCTAACCGAATACCAGCCTGGCAATCTAGAAACATCTAGAAGGAAGATGAGCTGTCAGCCTAACTAACTCCAGCTGGCACACACGTGGCCTATTAGGGGCTAACCCACTAGCCTCCACGTGGTCTATTGAGTGTGACTTGTTCCACAAGCAGCTCCCGCTCCTTGAAGCCTATAAATGGAGGAGCTCACCAAGTCATCTTTAATCCGGGGATGATCGACGAAGCCCTGCCTCTCTAGAAACTCAAATTCCACCAATAATCTTGTAATCTCATTGATTTGATAGTGATTTCATCTCCAATCAGGGAGATCTCCCGTGGTTTTCACCCCGATTTGGGGTTTCCACATAAATCTTGGCTTCCTCTTTTTCTCTTTTGAGTTTTTCTCTCTTGATCCTTCTCGATCTCATCCAAATCCGTCCCCAATCAAACTATAAATTCAATTGTTGATCTGAATCAAGGGTTCTTCCTGATTTTTGCATCAACACAAAGTATTATGGATTTTAATATTTTAAGGTAAAATATATATTTCATATATGTTTAATGATAGAAAAAGAGAGAGATTTTATAAATCTCTCTCGCTCTTCATTCTCCTCTCAGCCCGATGCCCTAGCCTCCCCCTTTCTCCTCTTCTCCCAATCTCCCCTTACCCACGCCCACCTCACCTACGGCGAGCCACCGGCCGGCGCCGCCCCGTGACCCCGACCCACGCCTGCACGCGCGGAGCTCCAACCCTCCCTCTCGCCGACACATGCCTACACGTGCGAACGAGGCTCGTCGCTCCCCCACCGGCCGGATCCGACGCCTCCACCGCGCGCCCTATGCCGGCTCTGTCCACGGCCGCTCCCTCCTCCGCGCCTGGCCGCCATTGTGCGTCCCGCAGCCGACCTGAACACCTACACGTGAGAGCAGCTGCCACCCTGCGCGACTGAACGTCATCCGGCTCCGCCACCTGTCCGACCATTCCCTTGGCCGCACCGCCCGTCCTCTGCTGCTCGCCGGCTTGACATTGCAGCATAGTTCCGCCAACTTGCAGCCCAGATCCGGCGAACGAGCGCCGACATTCTTTTCCTCGGTGAGCCTTGATTTGGAGAATACTTGCATGGTTAATCGAGATTAACAACTCATGAGCAGTAATTAACTAGTTAAGCTCATGAATGAGGATGAGAAATGTAATGAAACTATGAAGTTGTGGGGATTGAAGGCTATAGGAGGAGTTTAGTGTTAATTGAGAGTTGTATAAATGCTTGGAAGTAAATCACTTTGATTAAATCTTTAAGTATCTGATTGTTTGTATAATTTTCGGGGCCCTATAAATAGGGGTGCCGCCGAATTTTCATGAAAATCTCTAAGTATAAATGCCCTATTAGAGTCCATGTTACATGCTTAAGTATGATTAATTTTCATGATTAACATGCTTGATGGTTTTATGCTTTAGATTAATTAATCTTGGCTAATTAAGCATACTTAGGGGTGTTCTAAGGATCTTAAAGGCATGATATGCATGTTAAGTAGGAAAGCATGCTTTGAGTGAACTTAATGTCTTTCAAGCATGATTAAGTTTAGGAAATCATGATTTGCTAAGTTAATCTCCATGTTAGAGATAATTGAGGGATTCATGGGTAATCGTATTTCGTATTTAGATAGGAGATGTTTAAGTGTAAAGACATTGAGATTTTACTATCTATTTACTAGATCCTGATCCGGATGCGTGAGACGCGACAAGGATTAGAGGATTATTCTATAGACCAAGTAGGCTCTCGCACTCCGTGCCTTGTGAGTATCTCTTACTCCTACCTTGCTTGTGGTTCCTCTTATATATCTCTTCGAGATTTTTAACATGTATTCGAATTGATTTGCTTTTCCTTGAATACGTGTTTGATTTGGCTCTTTACATCTCCCTGAGATGGTTGTTTGATTATATATTCGAGTTGTATATTATCTTGGATATATATATATATATATATATATATATATATATATATATATATATATATATATATATATATATATATATATATAGGAATACCTGTTGATAGGTCTTCGGTGCTGGTAGTCTCTTCATGATAGGTATGATACATTGGGTGGAGGCCCAAGCAGAGCAGACGTTGCTCACATAGAGGCTCAGTTAGGGAGCAATATTTCCTGACCATGTATACATGTTTGCTATAGCATTATCCGGCGTAGGCCGAAGACGGTATGAGTGATATCGTAGTATCGTATATGCCGGAGACCCAATATATCTGTGAATTTATTTCACTTACTTGAATTGTGTCGTTGGCTTGTGATTGTGTTCATTTGCCTTTGCACTTGATTGCTTTCGATTCCTGTTTTATTTGGCTTTCGCCATATTTATTGCTTTACTAGCGATTCTACTGGGCCTTTCTTTGGCTCATACACTTGATTGATATCTTTTTAGGTGACAACGAGGAGTAGGGTTAAGATTAGAATGGGGCCTTCCGAGTAGCTGACTCGGACTTTCTATATTTCTATTGAGGTCTACGTACCTCCTTTTATTTGTGTATGAGACTTGTATTTTTTCATTGTTGTATGGATACTAGTGGTGACTTAGATATATAGATCCTTGTATGGGTCGCATAGACCCTAGTATTGTACTTGTATGGAGTTGTATAAACTCCTTTCATCTCTTTTATATAATTATGTTGTTATGTTTATCTCTGAAAATTGAATGTACAGGAGACTCAGAGGCCTTGCGCCTGAATGGGGACTCGTTCCTGTTTGGGTGAGACCGGTCTGTCCACGTGCTCAGGCCGGGTTCGGGGCGTAACACGAGATCTTTCCATCCTCCAATTCTCTCTTCGTCTTCGGCAACCCACTAGCTAACTTAACTGTCATAGCGGGATTTGGGCATCCAAGCCCTCCCCCCTCTTACAGTCGTGTTTGTGTCCCTTTCTCAAGTAATTTTGGGAGAAGGCACCTTCGACACCATCTTCAACCGTAGGAGACTTCATCTGTTAGACTTAACTGAATTCAACTCCAAGGCAAACCGGTTTTTGTGCTATCAATATAAATATATATTAAGGACAATTTATAAAATGCCATTTAATTTTCATGTAATTATTAATACAACATTAAATTTTAAAAACAGGATTTAAAAATTATAATAATAACCTGCCAAGAGGTTCGTCACATCCCGTGCGGCGTTTGAAGAAATTCCCACCTGCAGAGTTAAGCAAACCTACCAAATCTCACACAAAAGAAGGAGAAGTGCTAGAGAAGAAAAAGAACATTTGAGAGTTTAAGAGAATATCTTGTTTTCACTTCTTACAACTTTCTACAAAGTTTACAAGCTTGTCAGTATATAGAGAGTATGGAACCTTCTAGAGGTTTCTCCAACCACAAGAATCCCCAAAACTCCACTAATTACATGACTTTCCACAAGATATACAAACATTCAAGATAATGGCTTAAAGGTCTTGGAGCCCTCAACTCCACTGAACTCAGCCAACCTTTTAGAACCAGGCTATGAGGCTAAAGCAAAGCCCCTAAAATTTGCAAGCCATGACATCCAACGCCCTCGTCTTGCCCTGCTCCTTGAACCTTAAAATGTGATATCTGAACTACCAAAGAGACTCCTCCATCTCCCAGCTAGCTTCAGAATTCGGCAAGCCTCTCCACTAGACATAATACTCATTACTTCTTGGCACACCCCAAAGAGACACCACATGATCAACAAGGATGTACTCCACTTCTTTGTCAAAGGAAGCAGTCATGACGAGTAGCACGCGACTGGACTAACCGCAACTCGGTTCCTCCAAGTCTGCTTGAGGTTGCTTATATGAAACACATGATGTATCTTCATCTATAGAGATAAATCCACTAAATAGGAAGCCTTGCCCACTTTTTTCAGGACAAGAAAGGGGCCTTCATACTTGCATAACAACCCTTTGTGCAACACCCGCGCCGACTTTAGCTGTTGGTGCGTCAAAATGACAAGAACCAAGTCTCCCACCTGGAACTCTAGTTTTCACTTCTTCTTATCATCTCATCTTCTTGGTTGCTTTCTCCAAGTAAGCTTTAGCCAACTCCCTCTAATCCTGCCAGTCCTTTTTAGTTTTATAGGCAGCACGGCTTGATCTAGTGTACCTTGTGAGCTCAATGTTAGGAGTTAGGGGCTACTGACCTATTACAACTTCAAAGGGACTCTTGCACGTGGCTTTAGCTCGCTTAAGATTGTAAGAGAATTGAACAATGTCAGTGTGCTTCACCTAATCCTTTTGATTTGCACTTACAGAGTGCATGAGATAGAGCTCAAGTAGAGCATTGACTCTTTTTTTCCCATCAGTTTGTGGATGAAAGCTGGTAGAGAAGTTCAGTTCAATTCCCATCAGCTTGAATAATTCCTTACAGAGCTTCCTGAAGAAGCTGAGATCCCTATCGTTGATGATGATTCATGAGATGCCCCAATATTTCACAACATGCCTTATGAATAACTGAGCTACCTCCTCAGCTGTACAATTCACCGACGCGGGAATGAATGTTTCATATGACAACCACCATTATAGACCGACACCCCTCGGCCTTGGGAAAAGCAAAGATGAATCTCATGGAGACACTCTCCCATGGATGCTCCAACATGAGCAAGGGCTCCAACAAGCCATCAGGTAGCACTTGCTTAATTTTATCTTGTTGGCATACAAGACAAGTCTTCACATAGGCTTCAATGTCATCTCTCATCTGCAACCAATAATAGATATCATTTACTAAGGTCATGGTGCGATGTGTACCTGGATGACCAACCTATTTGGAGTCATGACACTCTTAAGAAATTCTCTCCTCAAGTTCCCCCACCTCGGCATGAACTTCCTTCTTCCTTTAGTGTAGAGGAACCAATCTTCAATCATTGGTAGAAGAAATCAAAGATATGGTGCTCAAAATAGAAATTTTCTTTTTGTATATATTTCATATATCTCTGAGCATTTGTGATTTATTTCATACATGATACAACTCATATTTCATAATAGTATCACAATAAATGCATAATTAATGTTCCCTTTTTTAATACTTTTCTTCATAATTTGTTACATTTCATTTGTAGGTGTTTGATATGTTGATGTGAAGGTTTACATGTGTGTGCTCATCAATTAGTTCATTGGTTGATCCATCTCTGCAACTGAAAATATTGGATTCTCTGTCTTTGAAAGTGTTGTCAGCTTCTCAAAATACTTTGATGGGACTTACATCTTTCTATCTCTCTCAAAGTTTTTTTGTCTATTCAAATTTCATGATAAATGAAAAGAGATACAAGAATTGATTTCTTTGATCAGTAGTGTCTATGTATACCTAATGTTGATGCAAGTCATCTGGATTTCATGTAATTCTTTGTATCAAAGATTGTGGATTTCTTATCTAATTGTAATAGTTCATTTGTGGAACTAATGTATTCTAATAATTCATTCTTTTGGTTTTTCATTACAAAGCAATCATCATAATCATCATCATCATCTCTCTCTCTATCTGTAGTAGACTAGTTCTATTTGAAAGATGGACTGAAGAAGGTCCGTCTCTTTTTGTTCAAAGTTACTGCAATTGATCATCTCTTTCAAACTTCTCAGCATCCAAGTCTCTTCTCTTCATGCAATGACTAATTAAACAACTAGAATCTTAAACAACTATATTGTATGGATTCCAATTATATTAAAATTTGATATGTATGCCTTTGTTTGTGGATTAAAATTCATCCAAGTCGCTTCTCTTCTTGCATTGTGTGTCGATGTTTTGATAGTGATGTTCGAATGACAGGGGGAGTTGTGTGTGAAAAGGGCCTCATGCCACAAGACAATGAGTTAAAATTTGACAGGATATGTTGGTTTCTTAGTCTAGTTGAATATGGTTCAATTTTTCTAATTTATATTTGTTGTTGCTCTTAGTTTTTAATTACATCAAAATTCAAGCCATGGAACTAAATTTGCACTCACCTTCAGAATTCAGACCATGTTTGTTGTCCATAAACTTTGGTTGTGTTTTGTTGTAGTTATCATTTGTGTTTTTCAGATTTGAACTACCAAACCATGATTGTTATGCTTTTCTTTAAATTTGGATGAAAACTTAATTTGCTTCAATTGTGTTGTTGAATCTGCAATGTATTTCTGAAATTGTTGTTGCTAGTAATGTTATCAGATTGAGATTCTATTTTAAGACTTATCCATAACTTGGTTCATGGCATTATAATTATGGAAGTCATGGTAGTATGTTATTTTTTCTCCATAATATGATTTATGCTTTCTAGATTTGAAGTTCCAAATTGTAGTTATTATTATTTCCTTTTAATCTGGAGATGAACTTCCCCTCAACTATATTGTTGAATCTGCAATATATATATATATATATATATATATATATATATATATATATATATATATATATATATATGAAATTATTCCTAATTGTTACCTCCTAGAGGTTGATTTGCTGACCTCCCCAGCATGTAATCATCCTCAGTGGTTTTGGTTATCAGGATAACTAATAAAGATAACGTTTGGATGGTGGGATATAGCTAATCAGCTATCTTGATAACCAGAACCACTGATGATGATTACATTCTAGAGAGGTAGGCAAATAAGCCTCTAGGAGGTAACAATCAGGAATAATTTTAGATATATATTGTAGATTCAACAATATAAGTTTATCTCCACATTAAAAGGAAAAATAATACCTACAATTTGGAACTTCAAATCTGGAAAGCATAAATATGGAGAAAAAAAATAACATACTACCATGACTTTCATAATTATAATGCTAGGAACCAAGTTATGGATAAATCTTAAAATAGAGTCTCAATATGATAACATTACTAGCAATAACAATTTCAGAAATACACTGCAGATTCAACAACACAATTAAAGCAAAGTTTTTAGCCAAACTTAAAGAAAAGCATAACAGTCATGATTTAACAGTTCAAATCTGAAAAACACAAATAATAACTACAACAAAACACAACCAAAGTTTCTAGACAACAAACATGATCTGAATTCTGAAGCTGAGTGCAAATTTAGTGCCATGACATGATGTAATTAAAAACTAAGTGCAACAACAAATAAAAAGAAAAACTGAACCATATTCAAGTAGACTAAGAAACCAACATATCATGTCAAATTTTAACTCATTGTCTTGTGGCATGAGTACTCCCTTTTCACGTACAACTCCCCCTGTCATTCAAATATCAACATCAAAACATCGGCACACAATGCAAGAAGAGAAGAGACTTGGATGAATTTTAATCCACAAAGGCATACATATCAAATTTTAATATAATTGGAATCCATAAAATATAGTTGTTTAAGATTCTAGTTGTTTAGTTATTCATTGCATGAAAGAAGAGACTTGGATGGTAAGAAGTTTGGAAGAGATGATCTATTGCAGTAACTTTGAACAAAAAGAGATAGAACTAGTCTACCACACACACACACACACACACACACACACACACACAACACACACACACACACACACACACACACACACACACACACACACACACACACACAAAGGAATCAATGTTTGTATCTCTTTTCATTTATAATGAAATTTGAATAGACAAAGAAGTTTTGAGAGAGATAGAAATTAAGATGAAGTACCATCAAAGTATTTTGAGAAGCTGACAACACTTTTGGAGACTAAGAATCCAATATTCAGTTGTAGAGATGGATCAACCAATGAACTTGATGAGCACACACATGTAAACCTTCGTATCAACATATCAAACACTATACAAATGAAATGTAACAAACTATGAAGAAAAACATTAAAAGAGGGAACATTAATTATGCATTTATTGTGATACTATTATGAAACATGAGTTGTATCATGTATGAAATAAATTATAGATACTTAGAGATACATGAAATGTATACAAAAAAAAACTTCCATTTTGAACACCATATCTTTGATTCTTCTACCAATGAAACTTCCCATTCAGATAACAATAGAATCAAGCAACATCAAAAGCACCAAATCTCAAACATCATTTCTAACATGTATGTGATTCCTCTAAATTTCGTATAATCGGAATTACAACTCAACATAAACCCAACAAAAATCACAATAGAAACCATCCAGAAAATCAGAATTACATCCCCCCCCCCCCCCCCCCACAAAAAAAAAAAAAAAAAAACTGCCCTAATCGGAAAAAAAAAGTGGAAAAAGAGAGCAAATCATGAGAAAATGGGCAAAAACCCAAGGATTGAAAAAGTGGGATGATCACCATAGATGAGTGTAGTCTTTTGATTTCGAAGAGAAGCACAACAGGTAAATATAGAAACCTAGAGGGTGGCGGATCTGAGTTGGAGGATGGCAGCTCGGGAGAGGGCTCTCAGAGAATGAGGTGAGTTTTTCTTGGGAGAGGGATACAAAATTGGATGGAGAGAGAATCGAGAAAGAGATGGGGAGTGGGATGAGCGACGTCGATCCGATTTGGAGGCATTGGCGAGGCCACATAGGGGCTTGGGGGGCATGTGCCCCCTTGGATTTTTGAATTTTTTAAATATACATATAATATTATATATATTATATGGGACCCACATTTATATAATATGTTGATGCTAAATCAGGGAGAAAACCCTAATTTCACAACTACAATTGAATTTGTATGTTTGTGTGGCTAAATCAAGAGAAAACCAATCAAAGAACAGGGCACAAAGAGAAGAAAGACCAAATTTACGTGGAAAACACTAAATCGGGGAAAAACCACGGGATCAAGAGATCAAATCCACTATCATCAAAGTAATTACAGACATTCTTACAGATTGAGAGGAGATCGATCAAGATTTTGAAAGAGAAATGGAGAAGAAGCTCGGATCTCTAATAGAGGCAGGGCTCAGTCTTCAGTGGAGCATAGCTCATTCTTTATCTTTGATTGGAATGTCCAAATGAATTGTAGCTCTTGCCTTTTATAGGCTCAGGTGGCTTGGGGCGCAAGCTTTGGAATTCCAGCACGTGTTCGCCAGGTTGGCTCCAGCTAGGCTTCCAACTCAGCGCTAGCTAAGCATCCAGCTAAGCGACAGCTGTAATTCTTCTAGAATGCCAGCCAGATGATAGCTGTATATCTTCTAGAATGACAGCCGGATAACAGCTATAGATCTTCTAGAAGAGTGGAGTCGATGGACCAATATAGGTTTCCTCGGGTTGTAGGTTGAATGATTTGCCTTGAACCGAGGAATGAATAGACTATTCCGGACCAAAGAACAAGTAATTACTATGTTAAGCCGGGGAATAACAAAAACTGTTTCAGGCTGAAGAACGGATAAATAGTTCCCAATAGTTGAACGAGCTGATGGTTCGAAACAGATGAACGGATACGCTGTTCTGTGTTATGGAATGAGTTGAGGGGAATTCCTTTCAACACATTAGGGAACTTATGGGCCAGATACATGGCTATCCGGATAAAGGCCACGTGTCCTACAATTTCACCCATAACATAATATATAATATATGCATATAAAGATAAAAATAAAATAAAATTAGGGTTTTACCCATACTCCCAATTCTCTCTCTATTGTCCGTAGTTTTTGGTTTTACCCATATTCTTCTCCAATATTTTGTCTTTCCTCTTATACATAACCATAACCACTCAATTTTCCAAAATAGAGCTTTTCAAGAGCCAAGAGGAATAAGAAGTAAGTCATTCATTTTTATATATATGTTAAGTTTTATTTTATTTAGTTAAAATTATTATTTTAAATTCATTAAATTTAAATAGATATTTGATTTTGAGTTTCGTATTTTGATATTTGTTGATGAAAATAATTATATATTGTTATGATATGTGGATTTTAAAATTTTGTTGTTGAATTTATTTATAATTAGTAATATAAGTTTTGATTGTAAACATATGCCTACTAAGTGTTTGATAAAATACCTATGAGACAATTAACTTGCTAAAACAAATATAAGTTGTAGGATAATTATATATTTATATATAAATTAAATTTATATGTAGTTGACTAAAGCAAATTAATTGAACAAACCCTTACTCTATCAATTAAAGTCATTGTCACTAATTTTGTCTGTTGCTACGACCACTGTTGAATGAGTATTTTCTGCAATGCATTTTGTGAAGACCAAGCTGCGTAATCGTATTGGGGATTAATGATTGAATGACAACTTAGTTATTTATATTGATAAATTTTTTTTTGATAATATTGACAATGAAGTTATTATGGGACGTTTTCAGAACATGAAAACTCATCGTAGAAACTGTAACTTTTTTATTACGTTTAATATTTTGATAATATTTTTTATGTTGTTAATTTACTGAAAATTTATATGGTGCCCCCTTTGAACTTAAATCCTAGCTCGTCACTATTTGGAGGGACACCGCTCGTCCCATTTTCAGGGACGGGGCCATCCCCATTCAGCTCCTGTAGCACGGGATATCCCGGGGGCCAAACACCGCCGAAGATGCTTATGTTTTGTTTAACTAGCCCTTTCCGTATCAAGAGAATATAAAATTATTAAAAAATGTGTAAATGTGTAAAAGTTATATCTATATATATATATATTATGAAACTGAAATTAAAAAAAAAAGTTAAAGTCCATGGATCAAAAGCCCTGGCCGGTCTGAGACTCGCTCGAATCTGGATTGAGAAGTGGAACGAGCCGAGTGCGAGTCGGACTGGGTTCAGTTTGCCCGCAAGCCCTGCGAGTTGGAGCTCAGGCAGTGGCAGTGCGGTCCTTGCGTGCGCGACTGGCGGCGGCTGCGCCATGGGATTCGTGCAGGAGAGCAAGGAAAACCAAGTCAAGAAGAAGGTGGAAGAAGGTACCCAATCTCTGTCTCTATCTTCATTTGTGAATTGGCTCTGAATTGGATGGATTCGAAGAACCCTGCAAGAAATTCAATGTTGGTTGGAAATGATGTCTGCTTGACTTTTCGTTTGTTTGCGTATCATCTTCATGCAAGGTCTAGGGTGTGGTGGCAATGGTTGATTATGAGAAAAGAGGATCATGGAGATTTTGATTCACTTGACTGTGTCAGCTGGATAATGAATTTTTATTTTTTTGGTTTTGAGTTGTTTGCATTGCTGGTAATGTAGAAAATCTTAGCCTATGGTGGCAATGGTTGATTATGAGAGAAGAGAGTTATTGAGGTATTGATTCACTTGATTCTGTTAGTTAAATAGCAAAAAATGGTAGTTTTGAGTTGTTTGCTTTGCTGTTAATGTTGAAATTGTTTGTTTATTCATGTGTGTATCATCTTCATGCACGCACTAGACTGTGGTGTTGATGGTTGAGTATAAGAAAAGTGAGTCGTGAAGGTGTTGATTCACTTGATTTTGTTTGCTAAATAGTGAAATTATGTAGATTTGATTTGTTTGCTTTGCTGGTAATGTTGAAAATGTTGTCTATTCACTTATTCTTTTGTTTGCCTAAATCTTCATGCGAGATCTGGGCTATGGTGGCAATGGTTGATTATGAGAAAAGAGAGTCATGGAAATGTCAATTTGTCTGGTTGTGTTTATTAAACTGCAAATTGTGTAGCTTTGAGTTGTTTGTGTTGCTTGTAATGTTGGAAATGTTGTCTTTTTGATTGTTCATTTGTTTCTGTATGAATCTTCATGCAATATTAGAATGTGGTAGCAATGGTGGATTACGAATTTACGAGAGAAGAGAATCATAGAGGTCTTGATTAACTTGGCTTTGTTAGCTAAATAGTGAAATAGGTCAAGTCATTTGCTTTACTGGTTGATCTTGTAAGGTCTGTGAGAAGGAAGGGGCTGATTGGACTTGTTTATATGCATTAGCATTGTGCTCACCTATGATCATGTGCTAAACTTTTCTCTATCTTGCTGAAGCAGCTTGTTAAGCAAATATCTGCTTAGTTTTTGAAGAAGCAAAATAACAAGAAGATTTTGGTTTAGGTGGGAATTTTTCTTTCAAAAAATTAGCTGATTGGAAGAAAATTTAGACCATTGGTTTGCACAATTAAATCTTGTTTTTGGATTTTCTTTTACACAACTAAACAATGGAAGAAAGGGCATTTTCTAAATTTCTCAGCAGCTAGATATAGCTTAAGTGCTTTACAAGAGAATGTGAAAAGTAGATTAAGTCTTTGATGTTTAGTTATGTACTGGCTCTTTCATAAAGTCAAGTGCAATAACCAAAATTTTTGCAGATCTTATAACTTCCCATCAAGTTAAAAAAGATAAAAAAAAGGAAAATTCTAAATTTGCAAATCTAGATAAGCCCCCTTAGTCCTCTTAAAATGATAGGCATAAAGTAGGAAAAGTAATTTTCTAACGCTTTGCAGCACACCAATTTTGCTAATTGCTGCAAGAATTAGATAAAGCTGAATTTCCAAGTTGTTGATTGGTTTTAGATTTTATATATATATATATATACGGGAGTGTTACTATGCAGCCGGCCTTAACATTGTGCAAGTGCGGTCGCCCCATTTTAGCCCACTTGCACAGTATTTTAAGGAAATCCAACCGTACAGATGGAAAGAACATTGAAAAATAAGTTAGCGTGTCAATTTTCATACAATTTAGGAAGGTGTAGGGCCTTCATCTTAAAGGGTGAAATTCTGAACTGGTAAGATTTTTATAAATTTTCACCCGTTATGATGAAGATCTTACACCTTCCCAAATTATATGAAAATTGACATGCTTCCTTATTTTTTGATGTTCTTTTCATCCATACGGTTGGAAATTTTTAAAATACTGTGCAAGTGGCCAAATGGGAGGCGACCTTAAATGAACAGTAATCCGGCCGGCCTTATACTAACATTTTCATATATATATATATATATATATATATATATATATATATATATAATTCCAAGAAAGTTAAGAGAAGCAGGACTCTTTGGCTTAAATCTCACTTGACTTTTTTTTTCCTGCTATTGCGATAATCCATACCGTTGCCTCATTTGATCACTATTTCCATATACAGTTGAATTTATTGGTTGGCACTAGTCGCTTAAAAGAAGTTATTTTCTTCAAGTTGAAGTGCTGGTTGCAAGTCTAATATTCCAGTGAATAGTTTGATGCATCGAATGAGCTAGTTGTATTACTTGATTTTTATGGTAAGCCAGTTAAAAGAGGATATATACTCTTCTGGTTCAAATGCATAATTGTGTTTTCATTTTTATTCGAACATGATGCATTATTTTCTCATCCTGTTATTGGTTCAGTTATTATTGCTCTTAGATGTTAATGCTAATTGAAAGAAAGCCTGTATTTGCAAGATTTTTTTGGGTGCTATTCTTTCTACTTGACAAATTATTATTAGACACATGGTTGTGTATTAATTTAGACTTACAGGTCTGCGCAGCAAAATGAAGCAAAAGGCTCTCAAAGAATGTGATCAGTACACTGCAAAATATGCAGAATGTGCTTCAGGAAGAACTATATCTGTAGTATGGCAGTGTCGTAAACAAGCGAAAGAATTGAATGAATGCCTTCACCAATTGTAAGTTTAATTAATTTCTAGATATATTGCTTTTCTTATCTTGTTAAAACTTTGTCGTCGGTCCTAATTATTCTTGAAGTTGTAAAATGTTACATTGTGGAATATACATATTGTAACAGTATATTCACAAATTATTATGCTTGCAGTATTTATGCACAAGCCATAGTGGTTAGGGTGTATATGCACAAATTATTACTTTGTGGAACACAAATACAGAAATAATACTGATGGGAACATGTATGCAGATACCTTTGTTTGTAGGGATATAATGTACCATTAAACTGATATCTTCACCAACATTTGATGCATACATCTGCACCAAGGATGCAAACGAATCTTATAAATTGCAGACCACAAAAGTATTTAGTTCTTCATACTTAAGGCCCCAACAAGTTACAGTGGAACTAGTGAAGGACGAAACTATCCTTTTCTCCCCTACCATGCAAACTTTGCCTCATTGGTTACCAATCCAAAGTAAAATCCATTTTCATTTTAAAAAACGGTTCCTCCTTCCCGAAATATACATCCAAAAATAAAATAAAATAAGATAGGATAAAATAATAATGGCAAGTCTTAGCAGATGTAAGATATAAGATAAAGGTTCTAAATTGGTTGTGAAATAATTGTATCTTGACACAACCCTAATTCCTTGATACAAATTAAGAATCATACCTACGACCATGCAAGCTACCTTCTACCAGCACAAGAAAAGAGTAACAATAGAAGTATGCTAAGAAACACTTGTCTTGCAAATAATTCGAATAATATATGATAAATGAAAATAGGACTAGACACTTGGATGTGAAAAGGACCAGACACTTGGATGTCAAACCTATTTTTATAATAAATTCCCAAATAGAGCGGGGTTTTTACATATCTATACCTCAAGAGTCAAGTGCACAATGTGTAGTTACCTTGACTTTGATGAAGCACAAGTCTACCACAAGGCCAGTAGCTCAGATACATTGTGCATATAAGATTAATTCCTTGATGTATTTGAGTTGCATGTCGTGCTAAGGTTGACTGAATTTTTGGGATTGTTAGTTTTGGGTTCCTTGTAGCACTGGGCTGCCCTTTTTTAAGTTTTGGGTTCCTGCCAGTCCTTTGTGGTACTTTGCACAAGCAAAAGTGCCTTAGTAAAAACGGCGTCAATGAAACGCAGATAGCATGATATGCTTATAATTTGGCAATTCTAGTGGTATCAATACCAACTTTACCAATTCTAGTGGTAATATCAACTCCTCATACTAGCTTTGACACTAGTGCTTCAACTCACAGGAATGCAATTTTAATGCCAATAATGTTTGTCGTATGTCTTCATTGTGCTCTGCTATTAATTTAAGAAAGCACAAGCTGGTCCCTGAGGTACTAGTTTTCATGCAGTTAGGTCTCCTTGGAAACATAGTAGTGAACTTCTCTTACCTATGACATTGTGTGTGTGAGATTGGCTATGGCTCCATTGACCATCATTAGTACACAGAAAATCATATAGTTGCAAAGTTAATCAATTTTTTGTTGTTTTAGATTATGATTAATCAGAAGTCATAGATATCTTCAATTGCATTTATGTTTTTCTTTGGAATAATCATGTGAAATTTCCTTTAGGACTTCACAACAAATTAAGTGTTTGTTTAGGAAAATGTATCTTGCAAGTGGGAACCGTGATTGACACTGATCAATCTTAATTTAATTTTCCTATTTGCACAAATTTACGGCACTTTTTACCATCTATCTACGAAGGGTGCCGTGCAGAATGAGATCATGATATTTGTTTTAACAGGAAACTAAAGGAAATGAGGATTGAGGCCTATATATGGGCAAATGATTAAAACTGATTGTATCTAACTTGGTTTACCTTAACATAGATTGAATGGTGGTTAAAATCTTTTAGCTAAAACTTTTAATTTCTCAAACTTGAGTTGCTTTAGTGTGAAATGACAATAATCCTTCTGTCAACTTCTTGCAGTACCAACGACAGTGTTCTGGAAGAGATGAAGAAGAACTACATGCTTGAACAAGATAATAAGAATAAGAATAGGACCTAAGCAACCCAATTGCGTTCAAGTATGTATTTCCAAAAGATTTGTTCTGTTATTGAACTGCAGTTATTTACTTTTTGGATTGTTCTAGAGCACCAAAATACCAGGCCAGGAATGAAAGTATTTTCATCGGAGAAAGGAATTTCTTTTTTCTTTTCATGGTGCCATTTTCCATTGATCCATTTCTCCAAAATTTCAACAAAGGTTGACTATTTTTTTTTGATAAACGTGGACAGCAAAGGTTGACTGTTTGTTTGTTGCTTTGAATCTGGATTTCCATTATCGATCAAAGAAAGATAAAATAGTGACAAAGTTCAATGAATTTTGTGCTCTTTGGACATCTTCTTTGCTGAAAAGCTTTGGCAGGTCGGCATGGTCCAACACTAAAGCAGAGACATGATCCAAAAGTTGCCACCTCCAAACAGGTCCATTTGAACCTCAACTTCTTCTTATGCTTCTCTCTCTCTCTCTCTCTCTCTCTCTCTCATGACCAAAGTGATGGTCAAAAGGAGAGAGAGGGAGTGTGAGAAAGGTGCAAGTTTGAGAGAATAAAGTGAACAAAATCTATGATATATTCTCCTTTGAAACATGTTGAAGTAAGAGTTAGTGATATAGATGTGAGATTCATATCCAAGAGCATGGCAGCAACTTGCACAAAGACTTGATTCATATCACATTGACTATAGTTTGTAGTTACTTTTTCCATTCTCCAGAAGGTCTTAGTTGAAAGTTTGCACCTAATACCAAAAGTCTCTCGGTCTAGTGATAATCTTGGGTCTCGTATGTTAGATAATTCTCTCAGGTGATCCTGGGATCGAGTCCCCGCCTCCTTAATGGAGGGAGCAGACCATGTAGAGGATGCTCCAATGACTGTATGCGCACAGTGAAGGGTCAGTGGTGCTTGCCACTTTAGGACCACGCCCCTGACAATCCTGCGAGGGGGCGCTTGTTGCCCAAGTCAAAAAAGAAAGTTTGCACCTAATCACCAAAATTGCTAATTACTATCTTGTTAATATTTATTACTTAGATAATTGTTTGTTCACCTTGTGAAAAATATGAAATTAGGGTGTATTTGTTCCGATTATTTTATGATATATTTCTCTATCGGATTCAAATTTATTTTATAGCAGCGGTTTGAAAACTATGATTCGAGAAAAGTCGAACATGAGTTTCTCGAGGATATGAAAAACTTTGCACATGCCATATAGGCATATACTTATTGATGAATCTTGTCTAGAGGCATTACAATAACGTGGCATAAAGTTAGTTTTAAATGATTTTTTTTTTTTATAGATTTAGAAGGGTTTATTTTTAGTATGAGGGCCCCTTAGTTTTTTTTTCGGAAATTTGACTTATCAGCTCCTGACATACTAATGAGGGATGTCTTTGGATCCAATAATTGACCCTTTTTTTTTTAACTCATGAATAATTTTGTGATGTTAACCCTAATTACTTTACCTCCTATGAAACACACTTATTGCTGACAAGAACACATGACACATTATTAGTCCTAATGTCAAAATCAAGAACATACTGAACATCTTTGACATTATCATCAAACCAAAATGTAGACCAAAGTTGAACACAAGTAGGTCATAAAGTTGGCGCAGCCTTTTTGTTTAGTCTCCACTAGACCCATTTCCGGTCCGGGCCATGTCGGTCCGGTCCGGTCCGGTCGAACCTTTTATCACCATTTAAAATTAAATCAGTAAAATTAAACCGATTTTCGGTCCCGACTTGGTGCATTATCATGCAATAATACCGATACAATTCATCGAACGAAAATTGAAAACCCGAGTCTAGATTTTAACACGGACCGGATTAGGGTTTAGATTTTGATCAACCCTAGCCCGGCCCCTTAGAAACCCTAGAAAACAAAACAAACCCCACACCCACTCAAACTCACCACTTTCTCTGTATTGGCAAATGACTAAGCCCCCCCAAACCCCAAGTCGACAAGCTGCCACGTGGTCGAATCTCATTCACCCACTTGTCTAAGGATAAGCATCATCTCTTCTCCATGGTCATTGGTCAATCACTCACCTCCCCATTCCCTTGTTCTCTGGAGCACTATAAATTAAGCCCCCTCCCACCCATCACACATCCATTGCAAGTAAAGCTTTTTCCATGATAAGAAGAAAAATGGGTGCCATCCCTATGGACTCTCACCACCCTAGACTCAACAACCTCCATGGCCCCAAAGACCATGCAGGCCATGGCCACCTCCCTATAGTAGAGGAAATAGAAGGTCTCATCAAGGTCTACAAAGATGGCCATGTTGAGAGGCTCCCTGTGATGCCTGAGGTGCCACCATCTTTGTCTCCTAACAATGAGGTCCTTAGCAAGGACATGGTCATCAACCACTCCAATGGAGTTTGGGCTCGTTTCTACATTCCCATGCATCATCTCCATGGTCACCGCTATGATCACCTACCTCCTTTGCTTGTCTACTTTCATGGGGGAGGGTTTTGCATTGGCTCAGCTGCATGGAAGTGCTACCATGACTTTCTTTCACGTCTGGCTCTTGAGTCTTCATGTCTCATCATGTCGGTTAACTACCGGCTTGCGCCGGAGCACCGCCTTCCGGCTGCCTATGAAGACGGGCTCACCGCCGTCAAGTGGCTGAGAAACCAGGCCAGCTCCGAGGACCAGAGCTTTTGGAGCTCTCACTGTAACCTCTCCAAGGTGTTCCTCGCCGGAGATAGCGCCGGTGGAGCTATAGCTTACTATGTTGCTACACAACTCGGCCACTATGGCATGATCAAAGGAGTGATCTTGATACAACCCTTCTTTGGTGGAGAAGAGAGGACATCCTCCGAGAAGAGCTTAGAACAGTCGGCGAAGTCTGCCTTGAGCTTACCGACGTCCGATACCTATTGGCGGCTAGCCCTGCCGCCGGGGGCTGACCGGAATCATAGGTTTTGCAATCCCTTCGGCAGAGGAGCCCCAAAGCTTGATCATCAGCTCAAGATCCCTCCAATGCTTGTTTGCATCTCAGAGCTTGATATATTGAGGGATAGAACCCTAGGGTTTTGCATGGCCTTGAGAATGGCAGGGAAGAAGGTGGAGCATAAGGTCTACAATGGAGTTGGTCATGCATTCCAAATTCTAAACCACTCTCATCTCTCTCAAGCAAGAACACTTGACATGATAAATCATATGAAGACCTTCATTAGCTCTAGCATTATTACCACTAGATAATCATCATATACCATTTTGTGATTAAGTTTTTAGTGTGTATGTTTATATATATATATATATATATATTATATGTTTGTAAGTTATCTATGAAGGAATTAATGATGGAAGTTCACAACCAACCTTCCATCTTTATATTGTTAAAGACTTCATTAAAGCAAGTGTTTTTTTTTTTTTTTTGTTTAATTTCTCTCCACTAAAACATCATTCAAGAGTTTCAATGGTGTGTTTGATTGAATTTACTTGCAAGTGGGTTTAGACCTAATCCACTCCCACCAAACCTCATGAGAAAGAGAGAGGGTTGGGTGGGCAATAACATCTCCAAAACAGTGGTGTGTTAACTTAGTAAAGCCTTGTATGGCGCTTGATTGTCTCCATATTAGGATGCTAGAAAACCTTGAATCATGTCATTCTAGACAAATGGGATTTTAATGGAATCAGAACAGTCTAGGACCAAATTGAACCTTTTGGAGTGTTAGTATGTATATCCATCCACACTACATGAATATTTTATGTTAAGTGTGACACCTTAGATTTTCATTAATTCCATATAGAATAAAATAGTTTTTGAAAGAGTTAGAAATCTAATTTTGTGTTATGTATGAAACTTAGGCTTTTTGAAATTGTTCTTAGGTAGAAGAAAAAGTGCCATTTTCAAATACAAACAACAAAAAAAAAATGTTTGATAAGTGAATTAAAATTTCCCTTCAAATATGTAAAAATAAATTAAAAATATTGGGGGTATGATATTCGTTTTTTTAGAATCATGGGAGAAAAGATCATTTTAGATTACCGATTTCTATGTACTTTATGGTTCATTTGATACGGGAAAAAACGGGGACAACACAAGATAATTTATTTATTTATTTATTTATTATTTTATTTTATTTTTGCACTTTGTTTGATTTACAAATGTGATAGGAGTACAACACAAGAAACTGTTTGAGTACAACATATGTAGTCGAAAATTTTGTCCCACAAAATATATGATACAACTTTTTAAGTGAAGGACAACACAACTTAAAGACAATTTTGCAACTTATATTAAAAATTACAACAATGCCCCCAACTTAAAGATAATTTTGAGCCCAACTTATATTAAAAATTACAACAATGTCCCCAACTTAAAGATAATTTTGCCCCCAACTTATATTAAAAATTACAACAATGGCCCCATCTGAAAGACAAATTTTCCCCCAATTTATATTAAAATTACAACATTGCCCCCAACTTAAAGACAATTTTGCCTCCAACTTATATTAAAATTATAACATTGCCCCCAACTTAAAGACAATTTTGTCCCCAATTTATATTAAAATTACAACAATGACCTCAACTTGAAGACATTTTTGCCCCCAACTTAAAAAGACAAAATTTATGATATTTTTTGTATTAATTATTTATTAATATAATTTAAAAATTAAAAATTTAATTATGTACTAATAATTTTACTAGTCATAAAAAAATTTAAATGGTCATTATTAAATTAATAATGAGAGAAACTTCAAAATATATTGTTTTATGTAATTTTTTATTCCAAAACAATATAGGACATTACAAGGGTATTGTAGTAATTTTATTTTTTTTTTGGTCTAGTACTCAGTGCAAACCAACGGAGAACAATACAAATAGTTTTGTAATGTCCATTGAATATCAAATAGAGAACAATACAAATAATTGTGTTGTTCAATAGCCACTTGATCCTGTTCTTATTTATGTATCAAACGGAACCTATATCTCATATAAAATATTAATAGAGGTGCTTAAAATCTTAGAGTAGAAAACAAAAAATTAATTGCCAGACTCATTTATCGACCAAAGATAATAAAAGTTAGTCTTAAGGTACACACAAAAATCTATGATGAATGGATAAGATGGTAATAAGATCAGTATCTAGAATATTGGAATCTATCTTTGTAATAAAATATACATAGGAGTCATTTGACACAGTGTAGAGCAATAGGATAACTTGAGGACCACAAAGAAGAGCAAGGTAAAGATTCTTATGCCAAAAACTTTAATTTTTTCCCATGAGATTCTTGCACCAAAATGTTTGACTTTATCTTGATG
This sequence comes from Dioscorea zingiberensis, assembly GCA_026586065.1. NCBI lineage: Eukaryota > Viridiplantae > Streptophyta > Magnoliopsida > Dioscoreales > Dioscoreaceae > Dioscorea > Dioscorea zingiberensis. The sequence continues at coordinate 17,953,810 of CM048821.1, read as the reverse complement.
GATTCTACTCTTCAGACAAGAGGAAAGTTAAAAGGTTTATGTAGGCAACATCATAAAGCCCTAGAATTATGTAAAGGTTAAAACTAGAATAGCATACACATCATAGCTCAGAGGAAAGAAAGAAGTTACTTTATATTAAGATTAAGTTTGTCATTCTTAGATTGCTCATGATCACAAGCATAATTTGTACCTTGAGAGAGTAGTGCACTAAACCTATCAAGTATAATAAAGGTTATTGAAAAAAATGTTATTTTTTTTAACATTTAAAAGAACAATGCAAGCCATAACCATCTAGGGTTTTCCGTCATGTATATTGATTTTTATAAAAAAAACCTCTAAAGTATTTATTTATTTATTATTTTTTTTGACAAAGGCGACAAGTCTCTCTCGAAAGTTAGGGGCGAACAACGTGGCATCTGTGCGTGCGTGCTCTCATTTTGTGATCTTGGAGGTTCAAACCTGGGATTGTTCCAACCAATGACGCGCTACACAAAGAACCCGGTAGGCCGGTACCAATAGATCAGGCTGTTGGTTAAAAAAAAAATAAAACAACCTCTGAAGTATTTCTTACATAAGTATCTAGGCATAAGGTATTTCATCTTTTCAAGAGGAAACTCCCTTTCATTGTTTTTTATGGTATACAAAATGCTCTAACCCTAAACATAAACCATATATTACAATTAAGCATCTTAAAATTACTAAAACAAGTAAAACAAACAAGTGCGACTTCATTAATCACTTCCATGAAAGGTTAGAAAGTGGGAAAATTAAGCCAATGGAAACTTTATACAAGTCCTTAAAGATTCCTTCACATGTTAGTGGCCCTCAGATCTCACTTTGAACTTACAATGAAAGTAGAGGAGAAACAGTTGGTCAAAAGCCACAAACAAGAAACAAGAAACACAAGGGCGCCAATCAACATCAAGCCATGCATCTTATTTCATGGTATAATACTCCTTTAAAACACAATATATTCTTCACTTTGACAGTCATGCACTAGATAAAATGCAATCTCCTTTTTATGTTTCTAGAGGAATATCACTGATCACTGGTCAAGGAATTAATTTGTTTCATGACTTCATTAATTCTTGCCAACCTGTGGCCATGGCATGGCTTTCATTGTCCTTCATTTTGAATGCAACTGCATGTTCACATCTGCTAACAAGAGACACTGCCTTGTTCTTCAAGCAAGTGGACCTTGAAGAGAATTTGCAACCTTTATCAAGACCAACAACTTGTTTGTGTGTGTGTGTGCCATCAAATGTCTACTCAAATCCTTCCAACAATATTATTCTTGATTTATGGACAACTTGAGCTTAAGTTTGTGACAATGGATGGACTTGTGCCAATTTTAGTCCACAAAATGATAACTTAGCTAAGAATGGGCCTAGCTAGCCTCATGTATATATATATATATATATATATATATATATATATATATATATATATATGGTAGAATATCCAAATTAGTCCCTCTACTTTTCTCTCTCTACCCTTTTGGTCCCTCTACTCAAAATTAGCAGAAAATGGTCCCCCTACTTTTAAAAAAAATTGAAATCAGTCCAAAATCTTACGGACGTCAATCTTGCCGTTTATTGATGCTGATATGGCTTTTTTTCATAATAAAATATTATTAAAAAATATAAAATATTCTCTCATCTTTTCCTCACTATTCTCTCTCTCTCCCCCTCCCTCTCCGACTGTATCTAAGAGCTTTCACCGGAGAACATGGCTGCCACCGGCCTCACCTTCCGCACGGACTCCACCTGGTGGCTTTTTACCCTCCCGGTCTTCATCTCCTCCGACTGCTCCTCGGCCAACGCGCACCTCCTCTCCATCCTCAATGCCTTCATATCAATCATCGTCCTCTCATCGGCGTTCTAGCGTTCTGCCCCGGCGGCCCGGTGTGAGCGAACGGCCGCTCCAGGCGCGGCCCCACCGCCTCCCCCACAGCTCCCTCGCCTACCTTTCTGGCCTCCACTCTGCCACCCCTCTCATGGCCTGAAGTAATTATATTTGCAAGCATGTGTTCATTGTTGCCATTTAAAAGCTCTGCAGAGCTCTTCAATGGCACATCCCAGGCAAGTCAATCGCTTCAACCACGTGTGAGATAGTTGGTGTATTAAAGAGACATGGATTAATATTTTCTGGATGATTTTTCTGTAAAAATCTAACTTAATAATAGTTCCTCATGAAGTTCTAATTGAAAAACTACCAAGGAAGTGCAATTCGTGCAAGAGAAAGAGCGATGGAGATATTCTCCATATGAGAGAAATAGCCATGGTGGTGGTGGTGTTGTTTCCTAGCAAAAAGATGTGGAGTTGGTTGTGAGAAACGTGCATGCCTCTACGTGCAAGACTCGTAACCATGTTTGCATGGGATGGGGTGCACGTTGATGCATGAGAAGGTCGGAAGAATGAATGGGTTTGAGTTTGTGTAGTGTTTGTTGAGAGATTCCAATGAATTATGGCCGCGAGGGCCGCGGATGGCGGTGTCTTTGCGCTGAGCTGCCGCTCACGGGCTCACGGCGTAACGCTAGAACGCCGATGAGAGGACGATGATTGATATGAAGGCAATGAGGATGGAGAGGAGGTGCGCGTTGGCCGAGGAGCAGTCGGAGGAGATGAAGACCGGGAGGATAAAAAGCCACCAGGTGGAGTTCGTGTGGAAGGTGAGGCCGGTGGCAGCCATGTTCTCCGGTGAAAGCTCTTAGATACAGTCAGAGAGGGAGGGGGAGAAAGAGAGAATAGTGAGGAAAAGATGAGAGAATATTTTATATTTTTTTAGTAATATTTTATTATAAAAAAAGCCATATCAGCGACAATAAACGGCAAGATTGACGTCTGTAAGATTTTGGACTGATTTCAATTTTTTTAAAAGTAGGGGGACCATTTTCTGCCAATTTTGAGTAGAGGGACTAAAAGGGTAGAGAGAGAAAAGTAGAGGGACTAATTTATATATTTGATTTTTTTTATGAAGTGGATTAACCACAATTATTTATTGATAGCAATGTAAGTTTAAATTACAAACTCAGCCAGAGTACAATAAAGTACTAAAATTGAAGTGATACTCATCTAACTGAACTTAGGTAGTGCCTCAGGTCCTCTTTCGGTCCGCTACCGTGGCGTCCTCAAAGGCTTTATCGGCCCTTGCGGTCCGTACCGGCGTGTCACTGGCAAATTTGAGACTCCTCTTCACCAAATTGTGGGCTGCCTCTAGCTTCGGTTTTTTTGGAGAGTGGAGCTACATCCAACCAAGAAAGTATGAGGAAAGAGGCATCGTGATTAATTTTAAGAAAAACGCGTTGTTTGTCTTGAAAACATGACATATTCCATTCGCTCCAAATGCTCCAGATGACTGCCATTACTGTGAGTTCCCAGCCCCGACACAGGGTTTTGTTCACCCTGAGACAGATGTCACTAGTGCCCCAAATTTGTTGTATATTGTTTGGCCCTATTCTAACTCCGAATATGTTACAAAAGTGGCTCCATATGTTTACTACATAAGTGCATGTGAAGAGTAAGTGTGTCACTGATCCATCCTCCATATCATATAAGTAGTATTTAGTGCGGTCACCCCACCACTTTATCTTCTTGAGGTTATCCATTGTAAGGACCCTATTCTCCATTGCCATCCATGTAAAAATTTTGTTTTGAGAGGGCGTGATTGTTTCCATAAGTATATTACTTTTGGTTCTGCCATCAACTCTGAAGGTATAGAGCGATTTGGCTGTGAAGGACTTGGTTGACGTAAGTTTCCATTCATGTAAATCAAGCACTAGACTATCATTCCAAACCTCCAGGAGGGCCTGTGCTAGGACAGACAGTCTTTTCGCCTCCCTCTCTGATAAGGGACCTGGCAGCATGAGTTTTTTTCCTTGTTGGATCATTTCCCAAGCTTCATGAATATTTATGGATTTCTCGATGAATAGGGGTTGCAGCTCTGGGTGCTAGTTTCAGGGGAGGACCTTTCCCACCAGTTATCCTTCTATAGGTTTACTGAGTATCGACCCTTGATTTGATAGAGATATTTGCAAGAGTTGGCAACTTCTCTCGTCCTAACCCTTTCCAAAAGTTGGATGCCCATCCAAGGGCAGGTTTGTAGGCAATGAAACCTCGCCCTGAATATGCATCCATGAAGATTTTGAGGCATATTCTGGCACTACCAATAAATATTCATCACCACCATTTTCCCAAAAGGGCCCCGTCGAACTCTCGGAGGTTTAGGATACCCCATCCCCCATTTTCTTTAGGGCAACATAATCTCTCCCAGTTGGCTAGATGATAGCTGTAGAATTCCTTATCCATCCCCTCCATAGGAAGCTTTTTCTGATTGAATCAATATTTTATATTACCCACTCTGGAAGGCAGTGGATAGAGATCCAGTGAATCAACATGGTAGAGAGGAGTGAGTTCAAGAGAGTTAGGCGTCATCCCATTGATTGGAGTTTACCGTTCCACGATGTCAATTTACGATGTCAATCTCATCTGGATTCTGTCAATTAGGACCGATCAGTCCTCTTTTTTGGGGCATCCCCCTGAGATTGGTACCCCTAAGTACTTAATAGGGAAGGTTACGGTTGAGCAGTGGAGTGGTTGTGCAAGGGCCTGGGCAGAAGAGTCCACAACCTTGACGGGTATGACAACGCTCTTGTTGTAGTTTATTTGCAAACCAGAGAGTTGTTGAGCGCGCACATACACTCACGCAAGTGCACATGTCGTCAAAGTAATATGATTTATAACCAGTGAGCCCGGGTCTAACACAAGGAGTGAGATGCTAGCTAACTAATGTGAAGCACAAGAAAGTGCATTAAATCAGTAAGAAGATGTGATAATTGCAACGAAAGAAAATGTCAAGTCAAGTCAATGACGGAGGGATAAAAGATCGGGAAGACACTCAATTATGAGGATCTAGGGTTGTATGGGGTGTAGACTTGATTAAGATGTTTTCTAGTGCTTAATGGAGTTATGTAGTTGTCTAGATAAGGGCACACACAAGGACACCCTAAGGTGCTTAAGTGCACTCCGGGTGCAGCATACAAATTCCTTATCACTAGGAATACACCATAACTCCTCCTGTCATGAGGGTGAAGTGTTGTTGGACCGAGATATTAACCTTGCCCATGGAAGTACAAAGCATAATTCTATTCAAATGGAGCTTCGGGTTGTCACCCCGACTTCCACCTTGTGCAATTAACAATCTTCAACGCTAGTCTAAGACCAACACGTGCTAATCTTCAAGGAGATTGCATCACAAGCTTACCACATAACAACTAGTAAACCATTAAATATTAGATAAAATAGATGTTCAAGTCATCATCCCATACAACCCTAGAACAAAGGTTCTAGCCTAGCAACATAGAAACTAAAGCAAAACAAACATAAAGTTCATTCACCAAGAGATCCATACTCGAATACAAGGAAAAACGCTATTACAAACACTGTTAAAAAGAAATAAAAGAGAATAAGTGTCCTTGGGTCTTCCCTATCACGAAGTGCTCTTCCCCTCTGGATCGTTGGTGCAACCATTGGTGAACTCCTCCTGGACGCCCATGGGTCGGCAAGCCTTGGCCTCCTCAAAGAGTGGTGAAAACTGAGATAAAAAAACTCTGAGAAACCCTAAGTTCTTTTTATAGCCTCGACAATCGACGCGTTGACTTCAAGAGCCGACGCATCGACGCACTGCACTGCATTGTCTGTCTGCCCAGAACCGATGCGTCGACTTTGAGCAACTGACGCGACGACTTCAGCTCTACAGCTATGAATGAGTGCTCGATTTGTCGCAGCTCTTTTCGATTTGTAAATTCGTTATGGTATTATTTCTGCTTGGACCTATTTGGACTCCTTTAGATCTGATTGCTCTAGTTGCCTCACTTGGCATGGTGGAGAGAACATTTGTGGCTAAGATAAATAGTAGCGGAGAAAGGGGGTCCCGCTGTCTTAGCCCTCATTTGCTTTGGATGTATCCAGCAAGTGCACTGTTGGTAAGGAAGATAGCTTTGGGTGAAGTGAGTAGGGTGCTGATCGAGGATATCCGTCTAGGTCCAAAGCCCCTTACTTGGAGGATGTCCAACAGGTAGCTCCAGTACTCAACTATGTTAAAAGCCTTCTCATAATCGATCTTGATTAGGGCCCCATTTGTATTGTCTGTCTTCATTTTTAAATAAGCTCTTAAGAGGCCACTATATTATCATATATCATTATTTCATGTATGAAAGCCGTCTGGATTCATCTACCAGTTCTCTAAGGACTCCTCTAAGTCTGTTTGTGAGGACTTTGGAGATGATTTTGACCAAGCAGTTGATTAGGCTTATCGACCTATAGTCTTTCATACTCTCTGGGGCATGAGTTTTAGGAATTATGAGTATATGGGCCTAGTTTAGCCTTTCCATGATGGGTATGCCTCGAAAGAAGTCCTCAAAGAGTTTGAGGATGTCATTTCTGATGATGTTCCGCCCTTGTTGGTAGAATATCATCTGAAATGCATCCAGGCCTAGGGCCTTGTCAACTCCTAGTTCCTGCACCGCTCTTTTGATATCTTTGTTGCCGAAAGGCTCCTCCAGTTGTGTAAGGTTCACACTATTTTTGTGAAGGAACAGTCTATCCCATGAGGTTTTGTACCGCATGTCCCGCTCCTTCCCAAAAAGATTGTTGTAGTATTTGTAAATGACCTTCGTTATTTACTCTATGGTTCTAATGGTTTGTCCATTATGTTGTAACTATTTTATCCAGTTGATGTTCCTCCTTTGGTTTGCCATGGCATGAAAGAACTTTGTGTTCTAGCCTCCGTGTTGAATCCATGTGATGTGTGATTGTTGCCTCCAAAAGGCTTCCTCTTCTAGTATCAAATTATCATATTCCCTCTTGTAGGCAGCCTCCCCTTCTTCTTTGCTTCTTGTAAGCCTCCTATTTCTTTTTGAATTTCTAGCTTTTCAAATTCGGATAATATCTCCCTTTTCCTTGCTAACTTTTGGTTTGCTATGTTCTTTTTCCACTCTTTCAGTCTCTATTTGGTGGCATTCAACTTTTTGGCGATCAAGAAGGCCCATCTCCTTCCCATGTTTGCCCATTCCAAACTTCTTTTATCATGTTCCAAAATCCTTCTTCCTTTACCTATTCTTTGTTAAAATAGAATGGAGGTGGATGCAGGTTGTGGATGTCGCATTCGAGGTAGATCGGTGTGTGATCTGATCTTACACTAGGGAGGACGATTTGCTAGATTTTGGGGTTTTCGAGTATTCATTCAATATATAGGAGGAATCTATCCAGACGGGCAAAGGATGGAGATTCTCTCACATCAGTCCATGTAAACTTTTTCTTAGTAGAGGGGGCTTAATGAGAATAGATCCTATATTATCTACTCAAATTCCTCCCTTGCTTGTGTGGAGTGGGAGGATGTGTTAACATCCTCTGGACTTCGTATTGCATTGAAATCCCCACAAAGCATCCATGGACCATACCATCTTTGTCTGATAGATTTGAGCTCCCCCCAACAAATTGTTTGTTGTGCTGGGTTACATTGGGCACTGTTGTGATCATCAATTTTTTTTTATTAATAGTAGCCTTGTTGTTCAATATCACTATGATCGTGAGCTGATCTCTTAATAAATCTTGGAGGTTGTATCGTCTGCTACTCCATCCGATACAACATCTTCCTCTTGTCTCCACCCCTGGGAGTAATCATTATGATGCCTGTTTCCTCCCAAGGTTTGTTATATACCATTATTTATGTTAGCAAGCTTTGTCTCTTGCAAGCAAAAAATATCCGTCTTGTGTATTTGGATGAGATCTCGAATGATGTATCTCTTTATCCGCTTGCCAAGACCTCGAACATTCCATGATATTACTTTCATGTTGTAACCACTGAGGGCCCTATAACGAAGGCTGGCGGGGTGAATTAATAGCCCCCTTCCACTCTTTGATTCTTTCTTTCTCCTTTTTGTGCATATGCTAGAGATAGAAAGTTCTACTCTCCTCTGTGGTGCCGAGATTAACCCCTACTAGGAGGGTGGTAGATTGGATTCCCTTGTCTAGCCAATTAGAGAGAGTTCATGGAATAGTAGTGAGTTTTTTTGTGTCGTAGCTGATATGGGTGGAGGGTCCCGTGTTGTTGGTTTTCTTCTGAGGGAAGTGGGAGGGGCTATAAAGCCTTCTTTCTCTAGCCGTATATACATTTGAGGGCTTCCTTGCTTGCTGCTTCTTATTTTGATCTCCTTCGAGGTACCAGGGGTAGTCTCATTTAGAATTTGAATCTCTTGTGCTACTATACATGGTGGCTGGTTCCCTGGTTTGCTCCCTACCACATTCTTTTGTCCGGACTAGGATGCGAATGATATGATTCCTTCTCATGCCTTATCTGTGAGAAGTTTCCAAGTTCTGTGTGCAAATCTGAGAGAAAGGTTAGAGAGATCAAAATTCACTCTATTTTACCTTGGGAAGCCACCAGCTTTGTTTTAGGTCCGCGATCTTGGTCGCGGACTGGACCTGTGGTCTCTTGGGTCTTTTCTTGCTCCAAGGGCTGCTTTTCTTCCCTCTTTGTGGGCCCTTCAGGAGTTGGGCCGAATTAGTGTTCCCCTATGTTGTTTTCTTCCTCCCTTTCTGCGCCGAATGTGTCAGCATTAGTAGATTCTTCTTTGTCCCTATCAGACAAAGTGCCCGATATTTCTAGCACATCACCTGCCATGTCTTCTTGTGTGTCATTACTTCCATTTGGAGAGACATTTATTTGTGCCTTTTCATCTATCATCGTTGTATCTTCCTTGGGCATGTTGCTTGTTGCTAATGGAAACCCATCATATTCCAATTCTATTTGCCATAAGGCATTTAATTTATCATCAATATCTTGATACATGTATTTTTTTTTGAATTTTCCTCCCAGATAGGGGTTTCTAACATTAAATTTTTTCCCAAATTTTTGAATTTTTTGTTTGCAAAAATTCTGTATTTTTTTATTTTGTTGATGTGGTTTCATTAGAATGTGCCATGTTCTCCATATTTCTGCTCCTGAGAGGTGATGAGAGGTGGTAAGTGTGCTTCACGTGTCCATCCTCAGTTGGGTGCAATGAAAATACCAACGAATTCTTCTGTGCCATACCCATTCCCACATCTAATGTTGTTAAGGAATCTGTGCACGACATGTGTCCGAGACTGGGTACACTGCAAACCTGCTGCGTCCGAGGAAAGATATTTCCTTGAACAAGTCTTATTGCGATCTCTGCCACAATCCGAGGATGTTGGGGCCACCCTTTTATCCACTTGTTTCTGCCTTCGCGATCTGAGCGCTCCACTGGCGCAATCGCAACCCTTAATCTATGTATCTGATTATCTTACAATCTCAAACCCGGTTCTTAACTTGTTTTACCAGAGCGACTTAGACCGGTCCTCCATCCATACCTTGTTGTTTGCCCCAGGTTGTATCTTATTGCAGCTTGCGGCATGCACAACCACACTACTGCCGTATACCCCTAGGTCTTGTTAGTGTTAACTTGGGCATTACCTAGGGGTCCATGAGATATCCCTGATCTGGTCATCTTCTTCCTATCTCTAGCCATGTCACCATAGGTCTTTTCCTTTAGATTCACAAGATTCGGTCCCCAAGGGAAGGGTCATTACCCTTGTTCCAGATCGATCCAGATAACGTGCAGGCATATACCAATGCTACACTTGATTGTGCATGGTAGTCGCTGCCCCCGACGAATCTGGACCACCGCCCGAAGGTGGTCGGCAAAGCTCATGCCCTTGGCATCCAAGTAAACCAAATCTTTGACTGGTTTGAGGGGGTAAATTTTTTTGTGGGTCACCCAACTATTTTTAATTATCAAATCAGTCAACAAACTTTAATTTGTATCAAAAAGGTCACTTAGCTTTAATTTTGTTATACGGGCAGGTCACCTAGATAAATTTTGGCCCCCAATTGAATTATTCTGCTGAGTTGGCCGCCAGAGAAGCTGACTGGGCTTATTATATTATCCAAAAGCCACGTCAGCTTCTCATTATCCCATCCCCTTCCTTTTCTTTCATAAACTCATGCCCTAATTCAAACCGGAGAGCCAGTGTGAAAATTGGAAGCTGTGATCTCTTCAGGAGGGGTCAAAGCATTTAAGGGGGTGCGATGGCGGTGAATTAGGAGATACGACCGGTGGAGGAGGGCCCACCGGAGTATTGTAACTGTTTCTTTTGAAAGGTTAACTATTGTGTTGCCTTTGTTGTTCAGTTTTCTCATGATGTTGTTGGGTCTTTTTGGAGCATGAGGACACTAAGGATTTGTCTCTTTTGTTGTGGTCCCTAGCATTAGAGTTGGATTTTAGCTAATAAAGAAAATATCACTTCACTTCAGTTAGTGACTCAGTACCCTTCCTTTGTTGTGGTCCCTAGCAGAACAGAATTAGAAAAAAAAAATTCAAACACTAAATACTATAGCAATTCTGCAACTAATTGTTTAACTAATTGGCCACCTTTAATTCTGCAACTAATTGGCCACCTTCAATTTAATTAATTGTTTTATTAATTAAGTGAACAATTAATTAATTTGAAACTGTTTGATTGATTAATTGAACGGTTAATTAAATTGAAGGTGGCTAAGTTCAGCTGCAGAATTGAACAATTAACAAATTCTTAAACTAATTCTAAAACTAAATTTTCTTTAATTATTGTTACAATATTGAATAATTAACAATTAACAATTGCTATAGTATCTAGTGTTTGATTTTGTTTTTTTCTAATTCTGTTATGCTAGGGACCACAACAAAGGATGGGATTCAGTTTTTATAGATGAATTCATAATTCTTTATGAATAAATAATTCATTTGGGGGCTATTTTAAACTTTCTCTCTAATTTGCCAATGAATTATATTTTATAGTTCCTGTACATTTTGAACATTTTCAGTACTATTTGGTTTTTATAGTGATAAGTGTTCAATTGAGCATATTTTCCCATCATTCTCTTATTGTTTTAATGCAATTTTGGAGTAATTTTAGCCCATTGGTACTTAATTAGTATTAATTCTTATCTACAGGGCATTGGAGAGCCTCAAGAATAAAAGGAATTAGAAATTCTACATCATTTGAGGCGAAAAAGAAAGCAATTAGTGAAAACTGCAGCAGTCCTGAAAGAGTAGCAAAGATCAGAAATTTATTACAAGATCTACAGGACTCTAAATCAAATCTCCACTGTTCAGATTGAAGAAAAACAAGTTAGGAACACTCGGTTAAAATTTCAGGTCAATCCGACAAGAATTGGTCATCCGATCGAGTGCTTGATGAAGACTGCGAGGTGCAAAATCCAGCCATATGGGCTGTTATACAGCCCGTATACAGGCCCGTATGGAGGACCTGAAAGCCATACAGGCTGACATACGGCCTGTATGACCCCGCCAGTAACCTATACAGGCTGTCATACGGCCCGTATACGGGCCCGTATGGACTCATTTATGGGCCCGATTTGTATCCGATTTTCATATGATTTAGCCCCACACGAACCCTAAAGGTGAAACCCCTATAAATACGAATGTTTTAGGGTTAAGGAAGCTATCTCTTGGCCTTTGGCCACCTTTTGGGCCGTCTTGGAGATCTTGGAGTTCATTGATGGCTAGGGTTTGAAGGGATCCTCTTGGGAAGAAGCTAGGGCTTGAAGGGAGATCATCATCAACGATCCAATTGTGCATCAACAGCGGAGGGAACATTGGAGGGAGGTTTATTTGTGTTTATTTTGATGTTTTCTCCTTTTATTGTGTTGGATTTGTGCTTCCCTTTCATGGGGAACTAACATTTTAGGTATTTGGGCATGTTGAACCCTTGGGTTATGTATGAACTTTGATTTTGATTGTTAATGATTATCTAGTTGTTTTCCATGATTGAGATCTATTGAATGTTTTAATGTATGTTAATCTCTCTACGTTGCGAGAGCCCGGAGAGATTTTCGTAGTCCATATGGGGGAAGAAGCGAACGCCTCCCCGTGTGTAGACCATCTACAATAGAGGGGGTTGTGAGTATAACGGGAACCCGGGTACTAAGGAGAGTGAGTCCTTTAGATGAATTATTCTCATAATCCTTCCAAGAAATAGGTTCGAGAACATAATCAGTAAGGGCACTAGGATTAGTAACTCACCTCGGGATGAGGGAGTGAAAGCACGATAGGAACCCTTGGTCCAATCCATTGCAACTAGTGATCTTCACATTCACTATCTATCTTTATGAGAACCCAAGGGGGATTCATTGCCCGAATACCCCCTTCCTATTATTGATTTACCCCAAGATTCATTCCCGTCATTAGTGATATCCAATTTTTAGGTTTTCTTAGTTTAGATTAGTTCAAACCACCACTAATCTTTGTTTAGACTAGATAATAGATGACTAGTTAGTAGTAGTACTTCTCGGTCCTTGAGGTTCGATACCCGACTTTTCAAGAGTCCACTTTATTACTTGCCTTTATTAGCTAAAGTCCAACTCTAATGCTAGGGACCACAACAAAAAAGAATTGAACAATTAACAATTGCTGCAGTATCTGGTGTTTGATTAATTAATTGAACAATTAACAAAATTCTTAAACTAAACTTTCTGGTATTACCTACACAATTCTAAAAAAGTATTCAAGTTTGGCATACATTGGAGTTAGACTTTAAAGATTGGTCAAAGAAATAGTTGAAATGTCTGAAACACAATTCTAAAGATTTATTTTAATGATATTGATATTTTTTAAACTTTGATGAAGCTAGGAAAATCAATATGTCATGGAAAAAGACACTCTGTTAATTTATTTCATTCATACATATTTTAATTACATGTGTGAGTCATTGTTTGGGCTCATCAGACAAACATATGTGAATCTAGTGGCATGAATAATAACCTAAATTTCATTCATGCTTGCTTGTAAGTTTATTACTTACTTTTGTCCCCCTGTTCTGTTAAGGCAATAACTCTAATTTTAACTTGTATTTCAGTACCAAACTCTGAATTGTTTACAGTAAGGATGCATTACATGATTGGGGGTATAGAAGGAATGGCTGGTTTTGTGGACTATTGTTGTGCAAACCAGATGTCAAAAATTGAACTTATAAGCATGGCTAGAGAGTTTAAATTAGAGGTTGATGGTTGTAGTATTTGGTGGCTAGATGTAAGTAGTGCAACTAATGGTATGAAGGAAATAAAATCTGACCTAGATGCTCTGAATATCGCTATGTCAGTAGATTCTAGTAAGGAAGTATATGTCTACATTAAGATTGCTAGTGATGTTAGTGATAATGGTTTTGGGCCTAGTGCTAACAGTGATGGGGGTACTGCCATGGGACAAACAAAGGCTGATAAAATGGAAAACTTAGAGGAAGAAGAAGTGTATGAAGAAGATGGTGATTTAGAGGGTATATTACTTGGGAGAGATGGTAAGGGGAAAAAGAATGAAGAAGAGAGTGACCTACATGATTCTGATTATAGTTTTGGTGATGACTTAGAAGAAGAAGCCATGGGCACCAGTGAACCACCCAAAGCCAAGGTAGTTGTGGAGGAAGAACCTCCAAGAGTGGTAGATGAAGATGAGAATGATACAGATTATGCAGGTTCTGAGGAATTAAATTCATGCTCCTCAACAAATGAGGATGATTTGGATCCTAATATGCCTAAGTATTCAGAATTTAATGAGGACTTTGATATGAAGAACCCTCAATTTAAGATTGGCATGAAGTTTAGGAGTTTCAATCAATTCAAGGAGGCAGTAAAAAATTATGGGATTAGGAACAGGTATGTCATGAAATTCAGACCCAACTCCAAAAAGAGATGCAAGGCATTTTGTAAGAAGGGATGCCCTTTCTATCTGTGGGCTTCACCTATGGTGAAAGATGGGAGCACCGTGCAGATTAAGTCAGGAATATTGAAGCATGAATGTGGAAGGGATCATAATAATAGACATGTAAGTGCAAATTGGATAGCCAAAAACTACTTGGAACAGTTCAAGGCAGATCCTACATGGAAGGTAGTTGGTATTGTTCAAGCTGTCAAGACCAACCAAGAGGTTGACATAAGCAGATTGAAGGCATACAGGGCCAAATGCATTGCCCTAAGGTAATCTATGCACTCTCTTTGATAGGTGTATAATTAAAATATATGGTAATTTATACAATTTAAATGTTTATCTTGTTTGATCTTTCTAACTGTAACTAGACTCATTGATGGTGATGAGGAGACACAGATGACAAGGCTATATGATTACAGATTGGAGCTAATGATGACTCATCCTGGCTCAACTATAATGTTCAAATGTGATCAAGGTGTGTTTCAGTGTATGTATGTTTGCCTAACTCCATTGAGAGAGGGTTTCTTGGCAGGGTGTAGGCAGATAGTTTCACTTGATGGATGCTTCTTGAAGAACCTATATGGGAAGTGGAAGCAATTAAGCTGGTTTTATAATACAACATGGTTAGGAGGGGATCAGTATCAAGTTTTAGGGCCAGAGGGGCAGTTTGTGGTTGACAAGAATGGAGTTAATTGCTCCTGTAGGAGATGGCAGTTGACTGGGATTCCATGCAGCCATGCCATTTCTGTTATCTACTATAATAAAGGTAGGCTTGAAAATTATATCCATGATTTCTATAAGGTCACCACCTATTTAGAAACATATAGACACACATTAAACCCCACACATGACAGGGAGTTTTGGCCAAAGAGTGATCAAGGGCCCATGATCCCTCCTGATCCAGTGAACAAAACAAGAGGTAGAAAACAGTTGCTTAGGAGAAGGGAGTTGGGTGAGGAAATCAGAGGATTCACCAAAGGGAAAGTCAACAAGAAAGGTGTTACTATGAAGTGCAGCATCTGTGGCACTGCTGGTCATAACAAAAGATATCATGGACATCAGGTAATGTATCACTCAATGCTAATTTATGTTCTTTTTATTTGTCATACAATTAATTAAATATGTATCATATATACATATCAGAGTAATAAGGGAAATGCAAGTAGGCAGCAACATGGGAACCCAAGTGAAGCAGGGCAGGATAATCCCATGGATACAATTGACTCACAAGTTTTGCAGGAACATTTTGCAATGGTTAGTTAATTTTTTGCATTTTTAATGGTACCTATTTAAAACTTATGTGTGACTAACATATCTGATTTAATAGGTTGACACTTTAAATAAAGCCAACCAAGATGAGGCACCCACATCACAAACACAAACCCCTCAAGCACCCAGGTCACAAGTATGTCCTGCTAACCTAAATTTCAGCAACATCAGGACATTCAATGTCTTGCTTCCCATGAAATTGTTGTTGCAAACCTAAATTTATGTTAACATTATAGGTAATTAATACACCTTAGCAAATCAATCACATGATGACACAACTGGCAGTCAAGGTTGGGATGAAGAAGAAATTAAATGTATGGAGAGCCAAAGTCACAACTACTAGGTCTTCTGATCTAAATATTGCCAGACCTCCTGTCATGAAGCCTCATGGGAAATATAAGGATGCTGAGGGGAAAAAAAAAGAGAGAGATGCTGCAAAAAAGAAGGAAGATATGGGTCCCCCCAAGAGCTTCTACTGGTGGAGGTGGTGGTTCACATAGAATGCCTTGATAGATAGTTGAAATTTTAATTCTCTCTGTGAAGTTTTAGGCAGGTTTCATAGAAATTTTGTACGATGAATTATATGTAATTAGAGCTTTACATTTTTATTTTGTGCCATGTCATGGATGTAGATACTTACAGTTATAAATGAAGGTGCAGTTCTTTTATTTTGTTTGTTTTCTCCCAATTAATTTATGTTTTTTTTTTTTGGTTGTCAGTACTTTCATTTACACTTACTGTTATATTGTTGTAAACACCAAATACAAAAAAGCTAATATTGAGCATCTGTTGTTTCATAATTGAGTTAGATGTTTTAGAATTGTGTAGATAATTAAAGAAAGTTTAGTTTTAGAATTGTCTTAGTTGTTCAATTAATTAATCAAAACCAGAAACTGTAGTAATTCTGCAACTGCACTTAGCCACCTTCAATTTAATTAACTGTTCAATTAATTAAACAAACACAATTGATTAATTAATTTAATAATTAATTAATCAATTAATTAATCAAACACCTTCAATTTATTGCAGACATTTTGCAACTGCCCTTGACCACCTTTAATTCAGTTAATTGTTCTTTTAATTAATCAAACACCTTCAATTTAATTAATTGTTCACTTAATTAATGAAACACCTTCAATTACATTGCTTCTAAACCAAACACCAGAAATTCTGCATTTTACTGCACTTGAACACCTTCAATTAAATCAAAGTACAAAATTTGCACAACACCTTCAACACACCGTAATTAATTCATCTCAATGCTCTTGAAAGAGGAAAAACTCAGAAAAGAGGTCTCCTTTCAAATACATTCTTCAGCTTCTAACCCTAATGCACTTGAACGCCTTCAATTTCAACAACATACAAAACCCTAATTAGCTTTAGCATCAAACATAAATCCTACCTCACCCCCCTCCAACAAATGCTTTGACCCCTCTTGAAGAGCTCACAGCTTCCAATTTTCGCGCTGGCTCTCCGGTTTGAATTAGGGCACGAGTTTGGGAAAGAAAGGAAGGGGATGGGATAATGAGAAGCTGACATAGCTTTTGGATAATATAATAAGCCCAGTCAGCTTCTCCGGCAGCCAACTCAGCAAAATAATTCAATTGGGGGTCAGAATTTATCTTGGTGACCTGTCGGTGTAACAAAATTAAAGCTAAGTGACCTTTTTGATACAAATTAAAGTTTGATGACCGATTTGATAATTAAAGATAGTTGGGTGACCCACAAAAAAATTTACCCTGTTTGAGGAGTCTAGCGACTGTGCCATGTTTTTTATAGAAGAAGGGACCTCGCCAGCTGGTGATCCAACACAATTCGCCATCAGTCTTCTCCGATGAGACAAGGTTGGATATCCATGGCGCGAAGCGCATCATGGAGGCGGGTAGCTTGATGTCACCCTTTCTCTCCAACTCTCTGACAAGTTCCAGGAATAGATAGTCCACCACAATTTACGCATCCTCTATCGAAATGGCCGACCACAGGCCCACCTAAGCGTACTTCATTGCCAGGGCTTCTGGGAGCGTTCGGTGGTCAGCGACGCCTTCAGAGACCCTCACAATTATCGCAATGGATACATGGAGAAGGTTTTCTTTTTCAACCATAATTTCAGCATCGAGCGGCATAGAAATGTAATGCATCTCCTCCTTCGACGAGGAGCTCCTACGAGGAATTTCGCATCCCTCTTATCCCTCCTTCACCTAGCTAGCAGTGCCATTACCTTCTCCGTTCCCTGCCGGTGGTTTGCCCCTTCTTTGTCAGGCTTGTTCCTCACTAGAAAGTCTAGCCTTCCTAGTTTCGGTGAACTCACTGGACACCTAGATTTCTTGTGCCCGGTGAGCTCGCAGCACCGACAAACCTCCAATTTTCAATATTCCTTTGCGGTGTGTCATGGCTGGAGACATTTTCCTCATACCTCAACAAATCCTATGGGAGTTTTCTTCGTTAGCGGCCACCGTTGGAGCCGTTGCAGTTCCCCCCTGCTGAGCGTTGGCCTTGTGTCTTCGCTGGCTGAGGAGAGTCTCTTTTACCTTTTAAAGTGGACTTACGTATATGGCTCCTCCTTAGAGCATTCCTTCTTGCAGATTGATGTGTGCTAGCTTGCAAGTGCACAAGGTCACTCAAGTAATAAATTACCCAAAGATAGTCAAGTCAAATCCGCAGGGACCGATAGAGCTAGTACTAATTTATCTTCTATTATCTAGCCTAAAATATGGTTTGTTCTTTTGTGATCCTAAATAAATAATTTAAAGAAGAACTAAAACTAAATTTTTAGGGACGCCGCATGAAAACGCTTCCAGATGATCGGGTGGTCGCTTGGGTTGCTACGCAGCTGCAACTCACTTTCTGGATTATGGTAAAACCTAATAGCGGGAACCATAGAACCTATGCTAATAGTAAGCATAATGCGGTCATATGGCGAAGTCGCTGTATGGGACTAGGGTTTGGTTGATAAGAGATCGGGACTAAACTAATTTAGTGGTCTCCACAGTCTATGAATATCAACTAGGTAAACTGTATTAGGAAATTAATCTCAAGGGATTTTTACGGGGATAGAGATCTGGGGTGCCTGCTGATGCAGAACCCGAGTCAAAAAATGTTGAGCTATTTTTTTTGCACCATGCAGGCTCTGGCATATCACGAATTGGTGGACCGATGTAAAGGAAGAAGATGATCAAGCCAATTCTGTTATTGGGGGCAATTTTGGGCGCGGTTCGGTGTTTTGGCCATAACTTTGGCTACAAGCGTCGGAATCACACGTTCAACCCCAATTCGGAAAGCTCGTCTCAACTCGCATGTGGGTACTACTGAGATTTTCCTGGTGGACTTTTCCTTCATCCTCAAATTCTGCTATTTTCCCCGTCGTATCTTTGTTTTTCAGTGTTTTTTTTTATTTTTGGTAATACTTCGTATGCCAAATTAGGATAGGATTTGAATCTGATTTGATCTCGGATTTTTAGGAGTTTTATGATTTTTTTAGAGTTTTAAAATTAGATTAGTTTTAGTTTTGAATAATAATTTGCCAATTTTGGCAAATTTAGATAAGATGATAGGGTTTATAGGATAGTCTTTTGAAGCTATTTAAACCCGACTTGTGGGTTGGTCTTTGATCATTGAATCTTGAATAATATTTTCTCTTTGAAGTTTCAGAGACTTTCTTCTTTGTTTGTCTTTCTTTTTCTTGCTTTCCTCCGACCCATAGGTCGCAGCTAGCCAGGAAGATAATTGCTATCCTGCCCGGCGTCACCTGCTCTCTTAACTGATAACCCAAGATTGCCAACTGTCACTTTAGTTTAGTTCTTTTTTGACTCTTAGTTAGGATTAGATCATCCTCTATCTTTTGAGGCTAGATAATAGAGTTTTAGTGAGTATTAGTGCCGGTCCCTGTAGATTCGACTACCCTACCCTCAAGGTACTTTACTACTTGAGCGACTCCGTGCACTTGCGGATAGCATTACGCATCACATATCATTTGGCTCCGTTGACGGGGACCGACATTCTAGGAACATTAGGGTAGGGTAGTCAAGCTGAGTAGTCAAAGCTATCCAAATAGTGGGAGTACCCGTATGCATATCTAACAACCTTCTTGGAGATCAGCAACACTACTACAGTGAGAGGAGTACCTACTGACACAGTCCGTCTAAGGCTATTCCTATTCTTGCTCAGAGGCAGAGCCAAACAATGGCTCAATTCTCTATCTTAAGGATCGATCACCTAGTGGCCACAGTTAGCTAAAAAATTCATAACTAGCTATTTCCTACTGGCCAAAATCACAAAGTTGAGGAGCGACATCTCATCTTTCAGGCAGTTAGAGTCAGAGACATTATATGATACCTGGAAAAAAATACAAAGAGCTGCTAAAGAAGTGTCCACAGTATTAGATATAGCAGACTGGATACAAGTCTAGACTTTCTACAATGGACTTAACGTGGTCCCAAAAGTAGATGTTGGACGTGGCTGCCAACGGATCCCTCTGCAACAAGGTCCCCGACGCAGCCAAGGAACTGATTGAGGAGATGATGGTCAATGGATACCAGTGGAGTTCTGAAAGAAATAACAACAAACTAAACTGAATCGCCAGGGTTTATGACGTATATTTGCTAACAAGCTTCGCAGCCAAGGTGGATGCGATAAGCAAACAATTGGACAATTGGACAACTTGACTACTTAGTAACAGGCACATTTGCTTCCACATTATTTTCCAAGACACATAAAACTTTTAGTATAATCTTATTCTCAATGTTCTACACTTCATATACCATATTGATTATCATTTTGCTACATTGTGAGTGTAGTGTGGATTGTTAGAAGCAGAATGGGCTGGGCTGGCTCAACCCAACCATTTCTTATATCCTCACAATGAACATCTTCACACATCTCATGTTTAGTCCCATATCGGTTGTGGACTGAACATGAGATGTGCTTATATATATATCTTTGACCAAAGCCAATTGATCAGGTTGATCAATGACTAGATCACGCTCATCACATGTGTATCGCTGGCTCGTACATGACCGCGGCTAGCTGGCGTACGTGTAGGTCCCCTCCTGGTCGCCTATCTCCTTTGTTACACTTCATGCTCAACCAGTTGTTGCGTCTGGTCCAACGGATCAATTTATGTCGACCTTTGGACCAAATGAGAATGTTATAAAACCTTTGCTTTCTCAGCCCTAGAACCAGGAGAAAGAGATTCTTTTTTTCATCTTTACTGAGCTTTAGCCGTGAACCAAAGAGTCTCTCAGCAATTACTGTTCACTGTCTTCACTTTCTTCTTCTTCTTCTTTTCATCTCCATGTTCACACACCGAGTTCTGAGCAATACTTGAGCTGCACCTGGTTGGAGACATGCTATGGGAAGGAACTGGTCAATGTGTGGGTTAGGTTACCCTACTAACCGGAGAGTTCGGCGGGTTCCTTGCAAGAAGGAGGCTAAATCAGCTTTTAGGACAATGCTACACATGCCCTACCAAGGCTTGACTATTCTCTTAACGCAATTTCATTTCTTTTCAGTTAAATTGAATGAATATGAGATGTGCTTTGAATGTTAATTAGTTGGATGTAATTGTGGTTTTGATTATTAATCTCTGTTCAGTGACTGTTTTTTTCCAACATAGACTCTAACAATTTCAATGAACACTCAACTAATATAATAAATTTTGCAAAGAAGAATAAACTATAACTAAACCAACTTTCACAAGGAAAGTTATTATTGTCATTATTATTATTATTATTATTATTCAAATTATTATTATGTGACATTATTATTAGAGGTTTATCCACATTTATTAAAAAAATAAAAAATAAACTCTAACTACAAAGAATAAATCCAGAGGCCAAATGATAAATATTAAGAGAAAAAGCTAAACTCGTAGAAGCCAATTATAAATTAACTTGGGCTGATTGCACCTCCCTTATCTAACCTTTGCCATAGGCAAGCGCATGTTTACCATTTTTTTAAAATTTTTTTTTGAAATATGTGGTAGATATTTAAGTCTATATATATGGAAAAATGTAGTAAGAAGATTGTAGATGATCAGTAGAAGAGTATAAGAGTTTCCAAAATTTTGGAAAAAAATTGAAAGAAAAGTGGGAGTACGTAGGAGCTTGCAAAACTTAGATGAACTTGATTGTCGGAAAAGCACAAACAAAGGCAAAAAGCTTCAACAATGAAAGACAAGCAAGAGAGAGAGATTTGGAGCTACAACTGGCCAAGAAAAGCACAAATGAGGAAGAATAAGGAGGAGGGAGATGAGGAGGAGATCTATGGGATGACAATACAATATTTTTCTCTTGGAATTACTGGGTTCTTCTTCGATGATGAATTATTAATATTAGCAAACATTTTATTACATTTCCTTGAATCAAGAATGGAGCTTTAGGAGAAACATTATGAACATAAACTCACATATATATTGGTTTAATAAGCTAACACCCAACTCTTGAAACATACCATAACTCTAAGCTGTGAAGTTTGACATTGAGATACCAAACCTCTTTTTGTTTTTTTAATTTGAACTCTTGAAAAGCATCTTTTATATGTGCATGATAATTAATCTAACTTAATATTGTCACAATAGTTATAATATAGTTTGTGAACTACACATGACCAGTGCTAATATAGTTTTATGTCCATTTAGCATAAAGGTATTCCAAGGATCATACACCCTGGAAGCTTTTATTTGTTTGCATCACTCCTCATGGAACTCATGCACAGATAGTAAGAGATAGAGATGTAAAGATAACTCTTCATACATATTGTATAATGGAATAAGAAAAAGAGGCTTTTTGATGGTGATCCTCTTTGTTGCATGGCCCTAATTAAGCTTGTGTCAGTTGTGTGATCATGATCTGGTGTAGGTACCATCCAAGGCATCAACTTCTCTCTTCTCTTCTCTCTTGGTGTTTGATGGTGTCAAATTTGGTAAAAAAAAGGAAGCTCCCACACCACCCACTACTCTAATCACATGATTCCTCCACCACCTTTGCACCATCTTTTTTAGTTTTATCATTAAAGAAAGAGAGGACCAATGAGAAGAAGGCTTTGCATTCTTCATCCATAAACAAAGAAGCAATTCCCATTTTTAAACTTGTTCCAACGTTGCTTCTTGGTCTTTGAGGTTGCATGATATGTTGATGATTGACACTTGGCTGAGCTCTCAGTTTGAGGCACTTTAACAAAAAAAAAAACTTTGCTTATCTTTTGAACCAATAAATCCAATTGGACCCTGTCCCTTGTGAGACTCCAATGGTCCCATCCCTCAAGGTCTAGGCCAATAGAATGCTGAGCTTTGAGCTTGGGTATCCAAACCCTTGGTTTATAAAACATATCCTTTTGCCTAGGGACACTCCTCAAACACCACGAGAGATGGGAGTTTGTCCTAGAGAATAATGCTAGTGCTTGTGCTTGTGCTAATTGTACTTGCTTTGGATCAGCTTACCTTCTCTCTCTAGACATAGATCTCTGGAGGGAGAGAGAGAGAGATGTGCATGTCGGTTGTAGGGGTATTGACACGTATGTAAATTAGGGTTGCTAATGAAGTTGAGGGTTAATGTAAAGATTAGAGCTGTTTCTTGTTCATGACAAGGGAGGAACAACAGGATCTAAGACCTTGGAGATGTAACTGTGCAAGAGAAATAGAAAACAAAAACAGAAGGGCAACACACTTAGGACTATGTGAAAACTCTCCAAAATCGAGGAAAGAACCACTCAACATTGTGATGCAGAAGAGACCGAGCCCGAGTCAGATACGGCCATGTAGGCGCTAGCGTATTACGAGGTGGCGGATCGACGTAAAGGCGGGAAGTGATCGAGCCAGCCCAATTGGGGTAGTTTTGGGTGTGGTTCGGTGTTTTCGCCATAACTTTGGCTACAGGTGTCGGATTCGCCCGTGCAACCCCAATTCGGAAAGCTCGTCTCGATGCACACGTGGGGTCCACCAACTATGTTTGGTGGACCATGTTTTCATCCCCAAATTCATCTATTTTCCCTGCCAAATCTTTGATTTTGCTAGTTTTAGTAATAATTTAAATACCGATTTGAGGCATGATTTCATTCTGATTTTCTCTAGGATTTTGGCTACCTTTTTAGTTTGATTTGAATTTTTAATTTTTAATAATTTTAGATTTTGCCAATTTGGGCAAAATTACCGAATTTAGGAGATTCTAGGGTTTCGAGACTATTTAGTTCGGCTTGTGGACTAACTTTAGTTTGAGTGGCTTTTTGAATGAAATTTGATTAAACTTCAGAGGTATTCTATAGTTTTTTTGGTTTTCTTTGTCGTTTTCCTTGCGATCCCCTTTGTTCCAGTGAACCCGCGGGTTAATCACTACCCCGCCCAGTGTCACATTAACAAGTAAGAAATCCACTAAAAATAAGAAGAATATACAGAGTTCTAGATCTCAAGTTGATGCCCTAACTTGAGATCGTACCAATACAAAGGGGAAATTAACCAAGAAGATATAAGTCTTGAGGATTGAATCTCTAATAATAAAACTCTTACAACAATCTGAAAAGTAACATTAATCTTCTTGATGATGGAGACCAAAGCTGTGTGACAGCTCTCCTTGTCATGAAGAAGCCCACCAAGAATGCTACAAAATCCCTCCAACTTCCTCTCTCTTCTTTTTGCTTTCTTGTTCTTTCTCTTACTTTCCCCCTTCTTGCTTGCCTTACATTTTTATCTTCTTTTTAGGAGCTCTCAGCTCAGCTTTGCTTTCTAAGAGCTCGTCCTTAGCTCAATCCTCTATTTCCCAACAGCTCGGTCTCATCTCGATCAAATTTTGGCCAGATCTTGGATCTGTTTCCCAGCAAGTCAACCATAGCTTGGTCAGAGCTCAGATATGCTTCTAAGAGCCTTCACCTATGATGGTCTTGGACAATTTGTTCACAACAATCTCTCCCTCCTGGACCAATGGGAGAGATATGTAGATATAACTCCTTATATGGAGTCCATTCCAATCAACCTTGAGTATATCTCAAGCTTCCCGTTGGGAAGCCCTTTTGTCAACACATTTGAAGGATTGTCTTTAGTATGAATTTTCTCAATTTTGAGCATATGTTCTTCAAGGGCATCACGAATGAGATGCCCTTGAAGACCTTAGAGGAGAGATGCAACTGTGAATGAGAAATAGAAAATAGAAACAGAGGGACAACAAACAAAAGATTACGTGGAAAACCCTCTAAAATTGAGGGAAAAACAACACGGCATCGGCAAGCAAGAAATCCAGCAAAAATCATAATAACATACAGAGTTCTAGATCTCAAGTTGATGTCCTAATTTGAGATCATTCCAATACAAGGAGGAAATTAACCAAGAAAATACAAGTCTTGAGCATTGAAGCTCTAACAATCAAACTCTTACAACAATATGGAGAGTAACACGTATCTTCTTGATGATGGAGACCAAAGCGGTTTGAGAGCCCTCTTTCTTGTGAAGAAGCTCACCAAGAATGCTCCCCAATTCCCCATTTAACTTCCTTTCTCTTCTTCTTGCTTTCTTGTTCTTTCTCTTACTTTCCCTTTCTTGCTTGCCCTACCTTTTTATCTTCTTTTTAGGAGCTCCCAGCTCTGCTCTGCTTTCCAGGAGCGCGGCCTCAGCTTGGTCCTCTATTTCCCAGCACCTCAGCCTCAGCTCGACCCTTTGCTTCCCAGGAGCTCAGTCACACCTCGGCCAGATATCGGATTTGCTTCCTAGCAGGTCTGCCAGAACTCGGCCATAGCTCGGCCACATCTTGGCCATATCTCGAATCTGCTTCCCACCAGGTAGCCACAGTATGACTATATCTCAACCAGATCTAGGCTAGATCTTGGATCTGCTTCTCAGCAGGTCAACTACAACTCGGCTAGAGCTCGGATCTGCTTCTAGAAGCCTCCACTTGTGTTGGTCTTGGACTTCGTTCACAACAGTTTATTTGAATATTTAGATTTATTAAATTAGGGTTTCTAATAAACTTACGTATAATTCCAATACCTTGTTTAAACTTGTACTTGTTATGTTACTTGAATCTCTTTTCTAATAAATTCGGGTTTCCAATGTAGTGAAGAGATAATGATTAGAGTTTATTTGTTAATTTTATCTCTTATCTATATTTGATTAGGGTTTCCAATTTAGTATAAAGTTAAAGGTGAGGAATTTGCATTATCTGATAGAGAACTTGTACTTATTGATTGTTATCAGATATCTTTATTAAATTGTTTTAATGTACGTAGTTAAGAGTTAAGGTAGGAGATCTAGAAACATGCCTTGTTTACTTGTACTTACTTTTTGGGTCTTATCTTTGTTAAATTAGGAGTTAAAGGGTATATATCAGAGAAGCATATCTTGTTTTAGTGTACTTACTATGTTTCTTATCTTTTATTAAATTAGGGTTCCCGATATAGTTAAGGGTTAAAGGTCAGGAGAGAAGCTATATATTCTTTACCTGTACTTACATCTGTTTCTTATCATTATTAAATTAGGGTTTCTAATGTAGGTAAGGGTTAGACTACAGCAATATCTTATTTTTCTTGTACTTATCTTGTGTTTCTTGTATCTTTTAAATTCATTAAATTGGGGTATTAAGGGTTGAAGCTAATAGACTTGCAAGCTTGCCAAGTTGTGCTTATTATCTGTTTCTATTAGTTCTTTTAATCTTTATAAAATAACTAGTTATCCATGTGTTTATTATGGTGTTGATTTATACTTGTAATGTGTTAATTTTATCTCTGACCTTTAATTTAAGCTTTATATAATTTAAGTTAAAATGCTATGGATTAATGGAACCAAAGACTACTAATGATAGGAGCAATATTTGATCGAAGAAGTTTGAATTAAAGCGAAAGAAACATAAGTTATTTTGATTGCATCGGTTGAAATTGGACAAGTTAGTGAATTAGTCTGTGGCTTTTACCTATACTTCAGTCTTCTAATATTGTACTATAAAGAATCTTTTTAGTGATAATGTAAACTAATCATATATAGTTAAATGATGGATTAGTGGCTTAGACTTGAAGGATCAGTTTTAGTGGTGTGATTAAGACAACTTACCAACCAAGTTATTAAATTAATTATTTAAAAATTATATAAGCAATTGATCAAATCTAAGTTACTCACGTAGAGCAATCAATCCTTGAAAATCATTTGCTTTACATGGTTGGCCTAACGCGTCATAATTTATAAAAGTAATTCGAATGTGCTCACTAGTCGACCAAACATGACCTAATACAACTCTATAATTTAGTAAGCTATATATAAAGCAAAACATGAGACTAAAATTTGCTTTTATATATATAGTTTTCTTTAATGCATGCACTTGTTTTTGTCTTAAGGTTTTGGGTTATTGAGATAGTGTATTATCTCTAGAGATTTACAATCTTTTATATACAACCTCATTTATATATATTTCTTTAGTCATGTCTTGATTCTTTTTCCAAGTGTAAGCATTTATTGAACTTAAGATGCATGTGTGAAAAGATTTAAGGATGAAACCCTATTAATTTGTGCAATCAAAATGATTTATTAATTAATTACTAGCTTCACATTATTATGATTGAAGATGCAAAACTAGATCTGAGAAAGAGAGAGAGACAGATGCCAATACATTGCCATATTTAGCAAGTTTTAGGTTCTCTTTAATTTATTTGTTTAATCTTTTATATGATTAGAGATGAGTATTAATCCTTTGATTAAAAGGCTAACACCAAACCCCATTTCTAAATTGGATAGCTTTTATTTTTATATTCATGTTCAGGTTGTATTTAATTAGTAACCAAAAAAAAAGCACCACTCTTTGTAATTAAATTTGCACATAATGTGTCTTCTTACCCATATTTTTACTATTCCAAATTTGAGAGTTGATCCCGTGGTCTTGGTACCATGAAGTCATCCATGGTACCGAGACGTGGCATCATCTCGGCCGCAAAGGGCTGCTCGGGCTACACATCCCGAGGCACGCCATAAAGCAAGCCTCGATATGTGTGACGTGCACATATCTCGAGCCGCTCTTTGCGGCCGAGATGATGCCACGTACCGAGACCATTGGATAATAATTCTCCAAATTTCCTTATGATCCCTATTTTTTATAAAATCATAATGATTTATATGTTTGTATAAAAACCTTAAAATAGTACGTTTTTGACAATACCAAAGAAATTAAAAGAAAAAAAACTTTTGCTCCATATAAAAAAAGAGATGTTATTTTGGACTATGAAATCGCACGAAATCGATCATGACATGAAACTATTGGATATGCCTCGAGATGGTTGTGTTGATAATCTCGAGGTACATCCAATGGTGATTTCATGTGATTTCGTCGGTCGATATAGCATTGCTCAAAGAAAATTAATTTCTTTGGACTTCTCCAAACAAACTTCATGAAATTTAACCATCTTCATTGAAGTCCAACATACAAAACCTATGTATATATATAAAACACATATAATTAAATAAGTAAAATAAAAACATTGATAATTAAGTGACATTAATTAACATGAAAAATGATGGAATGAAATGAAAGATGATAGCCAAAGGCCTTCGGGTCGAGCGGCAGAGGTCCTCCGCACCCAGGGACAAGAACATGGTTCGAATCCCTGCGGTGACGGAGTGAGTGCACGGGATTTGGTAGTCACCCGGGTGGGCCCGTTCGTGGCCCAGTGATAGTCCAGGCCATGCACGTCCTACCTGGGCGGAGACTGGGGTTTATCCCCTTTAGCTCAAAAAAGAAATGAAAGATGATAAAAATGTGAAGTTTCAAGTGTTAAATCAGCAAATATATAGAACATGACTTTTGCTATTTGGGGGAAGTACAAGGAACAAACTAAACTAAAGCAGAAGATGATGAAGTGTTAAAAAAGAGATAGATAGATCCCCATGGAGTGTGGAGTCTAGTGCTGTAGAGCTTTGCCCAGCATGGAAAGTGATTCATACGTAGCCAATAAGTCTCCTTCCCACGCGTCAAGGATCCATTCCATAGACGGCACTATCCAAACTGGCAACAATCTTTAAATCCATCAGCCAATCCCTTTCCTTGTTTCTCATCTCGCCTACCATTCACCACTCATGTGCTTCAGAGAGCCACACAGAGAGAGAGAGAGAGGTAGGTCTTCATCCAACTACTGTTTGATCTCAAGCTTCATCTTCATTCTCTTCATATCTATATAAGCAAAAAGTAGCTAGAGAGTGAAAGAGAGAGAGAGGAATCAAGCATTTGAAGGTATTCTAATTACTCTTTCTTTATTTCTTGGTTTAATTCCTTTGAATTTCTTGGTACATATATAGATCTAAGGGTTTTGTGAAAGGGAGGAAGAGAAGAGAGTGAAGAAATATATACATAAATATATATAAGCAAAACATAGATATATAGAGAGAGGAATCAAGCATCTCACTGCTTGAGCTCTATTTCATTTAAAGGTATAAGTTTTCATCTTCTTAATTTGTTTCTTGTATTCTTTGTGTCTAGGTGCATAGATCTACTGGTTTTTGGAAGTAAGGGAGGAGGAGAAGAGGAGTATGGGGAGGGGGAAGATTGTGATTCGCAGGATCGATAACTCTACGAGTAGGCAAGTGACTTTCTCTAAGAGGAGGAATGGGTTGCTCAAAAAGGCCAAGGAGCTCGCCATTCTTTGTGATGCCGATGTCGGTCTCATCGTCTTCTCTAGCACTGGCAGGCTCTATGAGTACTCCAGCACCAAGTAATTATATATGTTTCTCCCTCTCTATCTCTTTCTCAATATTTCATGCTTTTGTTCCATATTGAACATACTGGTTTGATAGAATGAGATCAATTGGTGTTTAATTATCTTCTATATATATATATATCCTCTTTGCAACACTTGAGATTTCTTCTTCTTCATCTTCTTCGTCTTCTCGATCTCTAATTTTATTTTTAAAAATGGATTGATTCTAGTGTTACAAACACAATGCTTGATAGAACAAATAATTTTAATTATCTTTTGTGGTTCTCCCACATATTTGTTTTTATTTCTGTTGATCAAGTGGTGGGCAGCTGTTTCTCCCTTTTGTAGCTCCCCAAGTGTGATATATGTTACTTCATCAAGGGCCCCCATCATTACAAAACCTAAACCTTTCTCTTTCTTTTATGTGACTTCTATGCCATTAACTAACATGCAAAAAATGTACTTAAATGTTAAATTTGAAGTTTTATTATAAGTGTTCCATATGAGTCCTTAAATCATCCTCATGTTTGATGGTTCTTGACTTTGTATTTCTAAATATATTCATACTTTATAGTAGATCATTCTAATTTCTTTACAGTTTGAGATGGTGTAGAAGAGTTTTTTTTCTTTTTTTCTTAGAAAGAAAAGAAAGAAGAAGAATATTTTTGTTCTTAATTTTTATTTGGTTGGATGAACAAAATAGGATGGATGATCAAATTAGTTGAAATGCATGAGTAATATATGTTTTCTTTCACTTTCTTTCATTCCCCTCTATTTCCCCCCAAACAAAACATATACCCAAAGACAGTCATTGTTCATTTCCTTTCATTTTTTTCCCTTTATTTCTACTTTTTTTTTTCTTTTCATAATTCCATCCTCATGTTAGATCCATAGGTCTTCTAAATTTCTTACAAAGATCTTACTCTACTTGTCAGTCATTCTTCTTAACCCTAGCATCTATCCATCCATAGTCTCATCTTCAATCTCCATAATTAATGTACTTGTCTTTTTTAGTTACTTTTGGATGTATAATAACTCCCAATTCTATGCAACATTATTTCTTTAAACTCCACATGCATTTCAATGGTCTTAAACTTCTTCTTTCATTGTTGTCACATGTTAGCTTTTAGATTGCCTGATGTGTTGAAAGAAAGGTCTGAAGTAGGGGAAAAAGTATCCACCAAAACTATAACATATTAATAAAAAGAACAAGCAGTAAAAAACACTCGATTTTTAGAACATTATCTATACCAACGGCATCCAAGAATATTGGTATTTGGGTCCCTTGTTAAAACGTGGGGTTCTCCTATGGAAGAACCCAGGATCGAATCCCAACTCTTACAAGGTGAGGGTTTGGCTGGTGATGTTCTCCTGTGGACTAATACAGGATCGAGTTACCACGCAAGTGATGTTCTCCTGTGAACTAACACAGGATCAAGTTGCCTCGCCTGTACACGTCTTTGACTTCCCACATGGGAGTGCTTGTCGTCTTAGTAAAAAAAAAGAACATTATCTATGAAATTATTTTCTAAAAGTGGTATTTGTCTATTCATATGATTGGTTTTAAGAGATTTTTCTTCAATTGAGTTATGAACTGTTTCAAATTTTTCATGCAACAAATTAAAATGGTTCACAATATTCATAATAATTTTCTTTTTCTTCCTCACTTGCTCTTTCAAATAGTTTGACATGAAGAGTTCCTCATTTAGTGAAAAATTATCATCTTTGTCTCAAATTTTAAGTTTTTTCTTCCCTTCTTTGGAAGAGATTATTGTTATTAGATTGCCATCCTTTTCTTCTCTCTCTTTATTTTTTTTTATTTTTTTTATTTTTGCACTTTCCATCTTTTTCCCCCTTTTTCAACATGTTCTAGCTAAAGCAAAATATGCTCATCTTTATCTTTTTTAAGTTCATAATAGAGGATTTCATTTTGATCTCTTGGTTTTGTTGATAATTCCATGATCATTATAACTTTTGTTATCTCTAGACTCTAGCTACACTTTCTTAAAATCCATGATATTTTATATATACAAAAGACCAATTTTAAACATGTATTTAAAAAAGAAAAATCAGTAGGTTGAGATCTCATATTTTGACTTCATGGATGCAATACTTAATAATTGTTTATACTGATTTTTGTATCCCATTGTAATGAAGTATTTATGATGTATCTGTGAATTTCCTTTGGTATCTTGTAATCAACAACTAATTTCATAAATAAAATGATGTTTATCCACTTTATAAAAAAAAAGGTTATATACTCCATTTGGTAATAGGCAATTAAGTAGAAATCTCATGTAACTTCAGTTGCATGAGACTCAAGTAACTAAAACTCAAGTTATATTTGTCATGTTTAACTAGAACTCAAGTTATACTTGTCATGTTTGAATGGATGAATCAATTACTATAACTCTAAATATCATGGAACAAGCTTTACAACCTTTTTCAGTGACCGAAGATTATAAATATTGAGAACCTTTTATAACCAACATAACTCAATTTTCTCAAGCTAAGATGTGCATGCAAGTACACTTTCTGTGTTCTGTGTTTTATTTCAGATGCTTTAATCTAACAATAAAATTGTTTGCAAGAGCAGCATGAAATCGATAATCGATCGATATCACAAGATGAAAGAGGAGCACAATCAGGAGTTGAGCATGACTTCAGAAATAAAGGTATAATATATAGTTCAATTAATTGTATGATCTTAATTATCTTATCTGCAATCAATGTTAAAATAAGGCCTTTAATTTCAGTAACATAGGGTTATGAAATGATTCATATGAACAGAATCAAAGGATGAATCCAATCTAAATACTTAATTGCTTGATCAATCTGATAAACAGGAAGAGAAAAGGGAAGTCCTCATGACATTTGAAGTTTATAGTTTAAAACTTAATTTTAAGCATGTGGACTAAACATTGTGATTCTGCTCACTAGTTTTGGCAAAAGGAGGCAACGAGCTTGAGGCAGCAACTTCATAACTTGCACGAAAGTCATCGGTAAATCTATTACCTTGCAGTATATAATACATACATCAAGTTTAAACATATAAAATTATATGAACATTAAATCTGAGCCTTTAATTTTGCACCAGATTGCAACCTAAGATCATTAACTTGTTTCCATTTCATTCAAATGTTAATCTTGAACACTCACACATCAAACATTCATCGTTAATTGATGTAGACAATTGATGGGGGAAGAGCTTTCGAGGTTAAGTGTCAAAGATCTACAAAACTTAGAGAACCAACTTGAAATGAGCCTACGAAATGTGCGAGAGAAGAAGGTTTCAAGAAACAGCTTATTTTATCACAAATACAGTAACCATTTGTCTCCCTTCATTAATTGTCTTCTTCTCTATAACTTCTGGATACAATGTTGCAGGAAAAAGTCTTGACCGATGAAATTCGTGAACTAAGCCAAAAGGTTGAACATATATACTCTCATGTTTGATGTCATGAACTTAGGATGACTGACTTCAACTAATTCTTTTTTAGGGAAAACTCATTCATCAAGAAAACATGGAACTTTACAAGAAGGTAAACATTGTATGCCAGGAAAACATGGAATTACAAAACAAGGTGTTGAATCTCAAATGTGGACATATATATTTGTATATATATAATTACAAAAACATTGTTGAAGTTTTGTGACACATTAAGCTAAGAATGAATCATGCTTCATAGGTTTATTCCATATGGGGATCAAATGGAGCAGTTAGTAGAAGCTCACTGATTCCATATGCATTCAGTATCACTGAAGATGCTCCTGTTCCTGTTCATCTTGAATTGAGCCAACCTCAATCTCAACCAAAACAGCAAGCAGAAGAGGAACAAACTGATGCCCTGCAAGCTACTGGGCCAAAGCTTCGGTAATCACTTATTATTGGGTCAAACATTAATTTTTTCTGATTCATTCATTGATCAAAACACTGTTTTTACTGGATATTGCAGCAGACTTCAACTGCAATGAGATGGTACTGTTCTTCCACTGTATTTGCTTTCTAGCAATGAGAAGGTGTTCTGCCACTTGATTTCTATCTGGTTTGCATTTATTTGGGAAGGAAACTTTGTGTGTATTTAAGGTTGTGTTCCACTAAAAGTGAAAATTATGTGCACTGCTGGGACAAACTCACTTACATTGTGAATTTGTCTTCAAAAAAACAACCTTTTTCTCTTCATTGTTTAGTTGGGCTTGTTAAACTTTTAATTGCTTTTTTAATGATAACTCTTAGTTTTCTTAAGTGTCTCTTAGAGTTTCTATATTATCATAAATACCAAGGAAGTTAAAAGAGTCATGTAAGTATCTATATAAAAGGGTGTATGGCAAGCTTACGAAGCAAGCAGGTGTAATTCAAATTTCCACCATCTAAAATACTTGTCTTCTATGTTCATCTCTTATTTATCTTCTTATTTGTTTGGTTGTGAGTATCTCAGCAAATGGTAGGGTTTTTGTCACTAACTAGGAGCATAAGTACTTTTTCTTCTTCCTGTCTTTCTTCGCATGGTATCAGAGCCTCACAAGAGTTGATTGCACATTGTTAAACTCTTCGTTGAGAAGAAGAGGGTGTTAAGAAGATGGAGATGAGTGGCAGGGTATTGATTTGTTGAACGAGTGTAATTACAAGGTGTGGAAGTTTTGCTTACATTTCTACCTCATTGGTGAAGATTTGTGGGAGGTGGTCGAGGGAGATGCTAGAGTGGCTCCTCTAGCTTTAGAGGACAATGATGATGCCTTAAAGAAGTGAAAGACTTCAAATACAAAGGCTGAGCTTCTGTTGAAATAGTCAATCTCACCAGGTTTTTTTGACCATATCATGCAATGTGAATCGGCGTGTGAGATTTGGGAAACCCTTGATAGGTGGTTGTCAACAAAAAGAATGTTGCTCGGTTGTAGCTATTAGAAAATGAATTAGCCAACCTAACTCAAGGTGATATGTCTATTTCTCAATTCATTTTTAAGATTAAATATCGGTGTTTGGAGATTTCTTCTATAGATTCTGAGGAGGATATCTTCAAAGCACGAATGAAATGCCATATAATTCGCGGATTGAAGGAGTATGTTCCATTTATCACCTCGGTACAAGGGTGGGCCCATCAATCCTCCTTGGTAGAGCTAAAAAATGTACTTGCTTCTCAAGAGTCTCTTGCTCAACAAATGGTTGATGTTTCTATCTCTTCAAATAGAGGAGAGGCTTTATTTTCAAGCAACAAGACATATGTAAAAAAGAATGAGGAAAGAAAAGGAGAAGATGGAGAGTCTTCTAATAATGCATATGAGAAGAAAGGGCCTAATTAAGTGCTATAGGTGTCAAAAATATGGGAATATTAAAAAAATTTGTAGAACGAAGATGAAAGGTGCAAACATTGCAAAGAAAGAAGACAACATAGAGGAGCGTCGGGGTAATGCCTTTATGGCTACAAATGCATTAGCCTTAGTCAATTTTCATAATGATTGGATTATCGATTCTGGTTGTGGTCACCATATTACCGGTGATGGATCCAAGTTTACTAGTCTTCGAGAGTATGAAGGCAAACAATTGTCACTGCCAATAACCCATTAGGTGGAAAAGGAAAGCATGATCATTTTCAAATGGAAGAGTAAGGAGTCGATCACTCTTCAAAGTGTTTTCCATGTGCCAGGTATGAAAAAGAACCTCTCCTCAGTGGCAAATGTCATCAACTTGGGCCATTATGTTCTCTTTGGTCCAAAAGATGTGAAGATCTTGAGGAACGTCTCCAAGATAGAGGCGGAGGTCATCCACACCAACAAAAGAGTAAATGATCTCTTCGTTCTCTTAGCTTCTACATCTTATATTGATAAATTGGTTGCCAATGATACTTCCTCTCTTTGGTATGCTAGACCAGGACATCTTAATTATGTTGCCTACTTCATTGTCCTTCTCAAAGGATGGGGTTTGTGAGGGATGTTGATATGGAAAGACACATCGTCTTCCTTTTGATAAATCTCTTACATGATCTTTGACACCCTTGGAACTTATCCATATATAGTGATTTGGGTCCAACTCGTACACCATCATTTTCAAGGTATTACTATATGTTATTCCTTGTTGATGATTGTAATTGATTCACATGTGGGTGTATTTTATCAAAGAAAATCAAAAGTTTTTTTTCCAGGTTCAAAGAATTCAAAGAGAAGGTAGAAGGTGAGCTATGCCAACGAATCAAGTGGTTGCACACTGATAATGGAAGCAAATTTATCTCCAAGGAGTTCAACATATTTTCCTCGTAGCAAGGCATTCATCAAGAGCTCACATATGCCAATACTCCACAATAAAATGGAGTGGCAGAGAGGAAGATCCGACACTTAACGGAGACTTACAAGAGCAGGTTATATGCCAAGAACTTACTTAAGGCCTTTTGAGCAGAGGGTATGTCTTGTGTGTCTTATGCCATCAACCGAGTACCTCTTAACCTAAACAACATGAAGTCTTCTTATGAAATGCCTACTCAAAAAGTAGCCGGATGTGCAAGACTTCAAGGTCTTTTTTATATATAAAAGTTAATAAACCACATTCTTTTATTTAGAACTTTAGTTGGTTACATATGCGGATCCGATGGGGGATCCGATACATAACTGATATTATGCCCCTAGAGTATTACCCTTAGGAGCCACTTAAGTGCCCCTGAAGTTGTCTTCCCCGGTCAGGCCTACGTGTCTTAAAAGTCAATCCCTGGTGAGTGTTGTAGGCTGTCCTCCCTTGTGAACGCCAGGCTTTGTTTCACGATGTTCTCCATTACCACCAACTTTGGCTTTTTAGATGCATGAGCTGCATCAAACCACGACAGTGTTAGAAAGTCAATATCATAGATAATTTTCATGTAAACGTGTCGTTTGTCCTGAAAACATCTCTGGTTATGCTTTATCCACAAAGTCCAAGTAACAACCATTGCTAGCAGGTTCCATCCCATCCGGCCTTCCCTGGGTAGTAAGGTGGTGACCACAAGTCCTGTGTTTGAGAGGGGGTAACACTAATTTGGAATAACTATACAAACTGTTGTCATACTCTTGAGGAGTATTGGCATTGCAGGAATAAGTGTTCTACCGTTTCCTACTCCTCCTCACATAGGAAACAAGTTGCCCTTGTGGCATTCCACTCGTGCTTCCTTAGGTTGTCTAAGGTGGGGATCTTCTTGTCCAGAGCAAGCTAGACAAACACATTGACCTTGAGTGGGTAGGGTTGTTTAAATTCCTCCTGATTTTTGGTCTGATACCTCCATCCATTAGGAAGTGGTTGTAAGACTGTATTGTGAAAGCATCTTAGGCGGTAAGCTTCCAATGTCTCTTATCTCGTTCAGTAGTCGGGCAAGCGATTGTACCATCATGGCTAATCGTTTAAGCTATGTTGACTCTCCCTCGAGTATTGGGCCCTCCTGAAGTATGGAGTTATGCTGTTCGAGCAACAGCCTTGCTTCCTACATTGTGTGCATGCAATCTCGAGCCATCCCATTCAGTAAGTGGTATGCAGTTCGTGGTGCACCTTCATCCATCCAATTGTTGAGCTATTGGTAGATTGTATTCCTGAGTCCCTCTATGGCCTCTAGGTTCTGTAATAGAGCTTCCGACCTCTGGCTGACCCCTTTCCAAAAAAAGATGCCTGGGATGGTGCCTTCAGGAAAAGGTCAAAATCGTTGCCTCTGAAGTACTGGTTTTCAGTATTTGAGCGCAGATGCCCGCTTGCCCTGTGAGCAGCCTCTATCACTATTTGCCTATCATGGCTGAGTTGAAGCAATGGAGGTTGATTATCCCTCATCCGTTGTATTCCTTGGTTTGCACAATCAATCACAGCACACAAGTCTGTATGCTTTGGCATCCCTTTCCACCCCTCTCTAGAGGAAATCTCTCCTCAGCTGATCGATCTGAAGGATAGCCTACTCTGGCATACGATAGATGGAGAACCCATAATTTCGTATCTCCGTTATGACCGAGTTAAGCAGTGTAATCCATCCCCCAAGTAATAATAATTTCCCCTGCCACGTGGCTAATCTGGCCTTGATTCTGCCAATGATTGTCCCCCAATCCTCCTTCCGTGGCTTGAT
This sequence comes from Dioscorea zingiberensis, assembly GCA_026586065.1. Taxonomy (NCBI): domain Eukaryota; kingdom Viridiplantae; phylum Streptophyta; class Magnoliopsida; order Dioscoreales; family Dioscoreaceae; genus Dioscorea; species Dioscorea zingiberensis. The sequence continues at coordinate 17,917,045 of CM048821.1, read as the reverse complement.
ACTAGAAATGGGTAGTCCCAAATAGCCTATAGGCATACTGCTAATATTGCACCCTATTAATTGCCCAAGGTCCTGGGGAGATGTAGATGAGTCTCTTAATAGGAATAATTACGCTTTTGTGGTAATTTATTCTGAGCCCCGAAAGTCCTTCGTACAAGTGGAATATCAATTTCAACACCCTAAAATGTTGCATATCCCCTCAGTATAGTATTAGCAAATCGTACGCGTACTGAAGTGTGGAGATCTCCTCATCTACAGTCCTTTTGTAACGTAAAGTTCACCTTTATGGCGTTTGTCATCATGGTGCTGAGCACATCCGCTACCAGCGTGAACAATAGAGGCAATAGCGGGTTGCCTTGTCTCAACCCTCTCTAGTGTCGAACATAACCCGTAGTTCGGCCATTAAGAAGAAACTTTGTCTTGGAAGATGATAGAATTATTCTGATCCAGGAAATCTGTCGCAAACCGAATCCTCATGCATAAAGGACATCTATCAGCAACTCCCAATATACCATATTAAAGGCCTTTTTGAAGACCACCTTGAACAGCGCCCCGTTGGTTCTCCCATGTTTCATTTGGTGGACGAGCTCCTCTGTAGTGACAATGTTGCCCTGGATACATCGGCCTTTGATGAAGGTTCTTTGTAAGTGATCCACCATATCGTTGATTATAGTTCTGAGCCTATTTGCGAGCACCTTCATAACGATCTTCATCAAGCAGTTCAATAAACTGATCAGTTTGTAGTCTGTAAAGGTCGTGGATGCATTTTTATTCCATACCAGGGTGATATAAGCCTAGTTAAGTCTCTCTAGGTTTGTGTTGCCGAGGTATAGGTCATTGAAGAGATTCAATACCTCCTCTTTCATGATGTGCCAACCTTGCTGGTATACGGTCATCTGGAACCCATCAGACCCGGGGGCTTTATCAGGATTTAAATCTGGAGCGTTGTCTAAGATCTCAGCTTCTAAGAAGGGTCTGTCCAACTAGTGCAAGTTGATTTATTCTTTATGGGCAAATAACATGCTCCAATTAGTGTTCAACCTACCGGGTCTTTTTGTACCAAATAGGTGCTTGAAGTATGATGTCATAGCGGCAGCTATGTCTGCGTGTTATTTATGTATGTTATCGCCAATGTGTATCTTATGTATCCAGTTGCGATATTGTCTTTCATTTGCCAACTCATGAAAGAATTTTGTATTCTGGTCCCCTTCTTTCAACCAAGTAATGCAGGAGCATTGCCTCCAATGTGCCTTCTCCGCTCTAATCAGGTCTTCGTACTCTTTTTGGTGGGTAAGTTTCTCCTGTGTCTCTTATGGGCTAAGGATCTTCGTTTCCTCTTTTAGGTCCGTCTGCTGGATTAAGTTGAGAAGTTCACGCTTCCTTGCCCCTCATCTTGTCTTTTCTGGGCGCTCCAAAGTTTTAGCCTTCTCCGTACCAGAGCTAGGTTTTTTGGATAAGGTGAAGTCTCCATTTCTTTCAAAAACTGTGCCTACCTACCACTTTGGATCATCTCCTAGAAGCCTTTTGAAATCGCCACCTCCGGTTAAATCTGAATGGTGGCTAGTATGATGCATGCGACCCGTACTCTAGAACAATAGGGGTGTAGTCTGATCTGACCCTTGGCAATGCCATTTGCCATACCTGAGGGAACTCCGATGGCTAAGTAGAGGAAAGTAGAAACTGTCAAGCCGGATTAACAAAGGACAGCTATGCTCGTTTGACTAGGTATACTGCCCATAAGTGGGGGTCCCATAGTTGAAGCTCATTTAGCAACTCCCCAAATTTTTGTCTGGTCTAGCCATGATGAGTAGAACTGTTGCAATCTTCGTTTGAGAGAGTGGCATTGAAATCACCTCCTATAATCTATAGCCCGCAAGTTCTAATCAGTCGTAACTCATCCTAGAAGGCATGTTTGAGTCTTCTTTCACATGGCCCATACACGTTAGTTCACATCCACCTTTTTTGGTTGGTAGGTCTTCCAGGATGACCATTATACTGAAGGAATCAATGTAGCTATTAACGAGGTTGAATTGGTTACTGCTCTATCCCATACAACAATGCCCCTAGTGTTAATTGCTGGGAGGGCTATTCTGGCATGAAAAGCAGTACCCCCCAGGCTTTTCCAAGTGCGATTGTCTATGTTATCCAATTTTGTCTCTTGTAGACAAAAAATGTCTAGTTTATTATTTCCCATAAAATCCCTTATCAGAAAAAGTTTTTTCCGTTTCCCAAGCCCTCTTACATTCCACAATATTATCTTCATGGAGAAACCTTGGCTTGCCATGTTAAGTGTTCCCCTGGAAGGCCTAGTTGCCTCCCTTTGCCCTTTGCTCTACCCGCCCTAACGACTTCCCTTAGCTGCATATGGTGTAGATAAGTACTAGTATCCTCAGAGTGTTCCAACTCGACTCCCATCATGAGAGTGGTCGAGATGAATTCCTTGTCAGACCAATTAGAAAAAATTAGAGGAACCAAAGGAAGGAATAAATTCGTACCTTAAGGGTCTATGCGTTCCATGTAACACCCTATCCCGACACAGGGACAGAATGTCACACCAGCTGGGCTGGGAGTGCACCCAGCCCATAAGCTGTTTAATGTAAACCTGATGACGATAATTATTCAACTAATTAACATAATTGAATAACAAAATATTTGAAATCTTATATAAACTTTACAATCTTGCAGAAGTGTTCTAAAATTCTATATGTTAAATAAAGACATGCTATTCTCTTCTGTTAAGTCAGAGCCGTCTACTAGAGAACTCAATCTCGCCTACCTGCACATTTCACTTGAGTGAGAATCACTATACAAGGTACATCTATAAATTCAAATAAGATAGTATTCGAAATAATGCTAATTAATTCATATGCATTATCTTTGTCAATAACATGCTGAAAGCACATGAAACTCGGATAAATCCAAAACAAGAAAACCTATATGTTAACACATGGACATGTACATGTTCTTACAATTATTTTAGCAATGTAATTATTGGATCATAATTTCAACGTCAAGAAGATCTGGCCTCTACGGACTGTGTTCCCACAGAACCATAGGTCTAATCTGGTACCGGCCTCCATGAACTGTGCTCCCACAGAATCGCAGGTCTATCTCAGTAAACCGGTCTTCTACGAACTGCGCTCCCATATAATCGTAGGTCTGATCTGTCAAATCGGTCTCCACGAACTGTTCTCCCACAGAACGTAGGTATGATCTAGTAAACCGGTCTCCACGAGCTGTGCTCCCACAGAACGTAGGTCTAATTTAGTAAACCGGTCTCCACGAACTGTGCTCCCACAGAACGTAGGTCTGATCTGGTAAACTGATCTCCATAAGCTGTGCTCCCACAGAACGTAGGTCAGATCTAATGGCCGTCTCTATCTCAAAACTCAGGTATGATACCAGACAAGTCCGGGGCGGAACGTATCTCTGTCCCCAGCAACCCTCTGGTATAAACCTGTTTATCTCCTTGTCTTGATCATATCCTCATTCTTCATTTCCTCTATTCACATATATTTTCATTTACAATGCACGTAGTAAGCAATGAAGACGCTAATATGATCATAATATCAATAGTAACATTGCACGAACTTCGATGTAAGGCTCAAAACAAAACTCGGATAGACAAACCCGACGATCAAATCCGATCATAAAAGCCATACCAATGTATAGTGAAATCACTCACCTCTGGTCCTTAGCAAAACTTAGGTTTGACTCGGTCCTGCTGAAACTCCCGCAGAAAATTTACCTTTTCCTAAAATAAATAATAGTAACTAAGTAAATACGAAGTTTGTATTTTTCATAACTTAGTTCTATAGTTTCTGAATACGAGAATTTTAAGAATACGAAAACCGTATTCTTAGTCTATACTCTTGTTTGGACTCGAGAGAGTATAGCGAACACTTTAAGTTGGTCAGGGCATGCTTTTCATGTTTCTACAGTGTATGGAAGAAAATACGGGGACTACTCATAACAGGAGATTTAAATATCTCTATCATGCTTTTGAAATGACACAACACTAAATTCATGACCGTAGCTTTAATTTGTTCTTAACTGGTTTCCATGTTTGAAATGCCCTAACAAATCATGTACAATCTAAAACTTCAATTGCGAGAAGCCCATAGCGATCATTCCAATAAGGATACTAATTTATCTACTTTGTTAACACGTCAATGTATTAAAACTTTCATGAGCTCCTAATTGTGTTCCTAAACATATTAATTATCCACCTATTAACATTTTATAGAAATCAGAATGCATTACATGCATTTAAATACTCTACTCTTGAATACACCGAAATGTCGGTATTTTAATCTATAACTGACGAATACAGGTCCTTTCCCCCTTTCCATTTTTTTGTGGATTAAGAAGGTTCTTCGGATGCCTTCGCGGTGTCTTTAACTTTATCCATTTTTGGTGGAGCTTTCCCTAGTAAATTATCTGCGTTGACCCAAGTTGTATTTGAGATAAAGTTCCACCCTCCATTCATATATCTTAAAGTTGTATTATTAAGGTCCAAGATAACATGATTAATTAGTTCCAAGATTTGGAGGCTTTGTGTGTTTAGGTTCAGATTTAGCAAGTTACAAAGTAGGCCCTGATTTGGCTGACTTGTAGTTAAACACTCAACAGGCCTATGTGTTAGAAGCTCCTTAGCATGGTCCTGAGAACCGGTCTGGGCATCCATAGGGCCCTGGTGGCCTATTAGGCTTGGTTTTATAGTCAGCCCATCTTCAGTCAAGAGAGCAGGAGGCAATCTTGTCAAATTCTAGACCAGGATCAAGGCCAAGCTCTGACCCTCATTTGCTTGTCTAGGTTCACCACCGCTATCTGCAATAGCCATTGGATTAGGAGTGCCATTGCGGTCAAATAGAGGGCTTGGATTGAATGCGGTTGAGTCTCCCTCAGCGAGCCCAGCAGTAAGATCTGGTTCCTTGGTGGCCTCGCCTAACCCAAATCCCTCTATGTTGAGTTGCGTGCTAACCCAAGTCACGAACAATCCCGTGTCTGACTCAATGACTCCATCTTCTACGTCGAGGCCCTGTTCATGTGAAACATGTCCCCAGGTAACCAGAATTCGTGGTACGGACGGAGAGGGATCGACATGACATGCCCTCCCTTCAAGGTCATCGTATGACCCTGCGGCGGTTCGAGGGCCACAGACCGGTCTTTCTTAGATATAGGACCAGTCCGGGAGATCTCCGGGAGTCTGCTAGTTTCCCAACTGGTTGCTCCGACCAAGTCTTCGCTCAGACGAGATCCAACATTATTCTCTGTCCTTGCTCTCTCTCTCTCCTCGCCGGCGAAGGTCGTTCCCATTCCTTCCTTCTCCTTGCCTCGGCATGTCTTCCTTGTATGTAACTCCCTGGAGCTCGGCTTCACCACCTCCCCTTCCATGTCATCATTGAGTTCGCTAGTCCCTCTGGCGTTCCATGGCAATGGAGACTTCAAGGTCTTTGGTTCTATTTGTTATGTGCTCATGTCTAACTCCTAAAGAAGTTAATTGGATGATCAAGCCAAGAAATGTATCTTCGTTGGCTATGATGAGCAAAGGAAACGTTGGAGGTGTATGGATCCCAACACCTTCAAAACTAAGACTTTGCGAGATGTCATAATTGATGAAATCCCTTCTTACTATAGCTCAAATGATGCTACTCTTCCCCTTGGTGATACAAGTTTTCAAACTGCTCAAACTCATGAGGAACCTATTGTTTTAGAAGTATCTTCATCAACCCCTGCAATACCAAACAACATACCGACTATCATGGAGTTAAATGTTCATTCTTTTGTGCATGAGAAGAAGCATGGAGATAGGGGGAGTTGCACATCTATCCAAAGGAGGGCTTCAAGAGGAAGAAGGTAATACTCAAAAGGCCATTCAAATAAGATATGGAAGGAAGATTGTCAAGCCAGTATGTTACGATGATTGCAATATGGAATACGCTTATCACTATTTCCTTGCTAGACCAATTTATAAGAATGTACCTTCTTATTTTGATGAAGCCCAAGTGTATTCCTGCATGGAGAAGGCTATGGATGAAGAGATGCAAACCCTTGAAAAAAAAGAAACATGGAATTATTTCCTAAGCCAAAGGGTGTATGGCAAGCAAATGAAGCAAGCAAGTGATTCAAATTTTCCACCATATAAAGTACTTGTCTTCTATATTACTCCTTTTATTTATTTTCTTATTTGTTTGGTTGTGAGTCTCTGGGCTAGTGGTTGCTTTTACCACTAACTGAGAAGCAAAAGTACTCTTTCTTTTTCATGTCTTTCCTCATATATAGGGGTTGCTAGTGCACTATATTTTACCAAAGTCCAAGTATGTCTATTATAAAATGATGTACAAGTCCATTATAAATTATTTTTTAGATTTTTTTTGTTATACAAATAGTTTAAAAACCTCAGTCTTTATAATTTAAAATTTGATTATCATATTATTTTCTAATATATATTATTAAAAAAATTCGGTTGTATAAAGTGATAGCATAGTTTATCACATAATGGAAATGAGATATAAGTAGCAGTGGGAATGTTTTGGAAGTCTAGAACAAAAAAATCTTAATTCTTCAATTAATTTAATAAAATATATAAAATTACAAATTACAAATAAAATTCTTAACAGATTACTTCAAAAATGAATTAAATTTATTGGATAAAAAATTTTACTAAATATTATGATTTCAAATTTAAGAAAAGATATAAATTTCCATATATTTATGGGATATAAGTAGCCATGGGAAGAGAATAGGAGCAAAATGTTTTTTTTTTCCATCACTGTTCCTTAAAGAAAAATTGAACTTTTGGAGTTTTTGTTGAATCTGATAGGTTCAAATTACTATATGGTCACCCTTATGGAAGGAACCATGTTTTTTGAAAGTCAAACTATTCACATGGCTCATATGGGATAATGAAATTCTAACCATGGAAAACCTACCAATCTAAAATGGAGGGTTCCCGTGCTATCTGCTAGCTCTATAAAAGGGCAAACAAGATGGTTACACACCTACTTCTTCACCGTCCCTACACAAGCAGCGTTTGGGAACATTTTAGTAACCCCTTCGTAATAATAGGCAAATAGAGCTATCAAACGATCAAGTTGTTTCTGAGCAGCTCGAGATCGGCTCGGTAAAAGTTTGAGCTCGACTCGGAATTTTGAGCTTTCGAGCCGAGCTCGAATTTCAATTTTGAGACGAGTCGAGCTGGATCAAGCTTAGCTTGAAAGCTTGAAATTTAATATTAATATATAGGGGTGCTTCGCGGTATTGGGTGATGCCTTTCCAGAAGAAGGAAGCCCTTGCTGGTGTCTTTTCATAGGGGTTGGTGAAGGAGTTTCTATAGTATGCCTTCCTAATCATTCACATACAGATACCCACTTCCCTTGTAAGTATTCTCCACCACCATTTTTCAAGCAGGATTGCATTAAAGTTGTGAAGATCCATAATTCCCTAGCCTCCATGTTCCTTGAGCTTGCATAGTTTGCTCCATGCCACTAGTCGCTATGCGTTAGTCTTGATGTCAGGTCCTTAACAGTAGAGACCACCCCATGATGGTACAATAGGAATTTAAAAGAGTTAATAGTGCATGGTTGTGTGTTGAGTGAAAGTGCGTGAAGTGGAAGGAGAGGGATGGCTTGGTTTGAATGGTGATGTTAATCAAGCGGTGGAGAGATAAATTGTCACCGCGCGGGCGGGCTTCAAAACTGGAGCGTGAATTCATGGATGGGAACGCCACGCGGCGCCACAACCTTCTATCCATCAACCAAAGCTGGATCTGAGGCGATACAATCTCAATTTAAACAATCTCCTTTATCCTGTTGATCGTTGACACGAATCTGAAGCACGCTGTCAAGCGCGATCGTCGCCGGGCATAGGCAACGTCGAGTCATATCGGGCTGCTGTAGCCTCGAGGCCCTCGCATCCATCGAGCTCGACTCTCTTCTTCTCTGAGTTCTGCCTTTATTTCCAGTAGAGACGTGAGAGAACTAATGATGGAAAGAAAGAAACACTGCCACCTTCGCTGCCGCAGTTGGTCTTCACTCGCGCCGGAGTCACTGAAGAGGAGTCTGGAGATTGTGAAGTGCTGGACTGAGAGAGAGAATAGTAGTGAAGCTGAACGTCTTCTCCGGAAAAGCGCCACCTAAACGATCCCCACATCGGAGTGGAACGTCGGAACAACACACCACACCGGAGCTTGGAGGGCCTGCTTCTAGACGAGAGAAAGAGAGAGAGGAAAGGGAGCTGCAGATAAGTCACGTTCATCAACTCCCTTCCCTTGTTGTCTCAGTTACTTTAAACATGCATGAGGAACCATAGTAGTTCCAAGAGCGTACATGAACCCTGAGTGGAATAGAGTTGCAGGGGAGAAGGGGATTCCATGATTAAAATCATAATTCATTGGTGTTAAGCTGGGACAGTGATGAGGGGGTACAAATAAAGGTTTTGCATGCATATGAGTTTGAGTTTAAAGCTATGGATAATGTCAGTAGTGGCTTAGTTATTAGGAGTATTAACTAAGCAATTTCAGGAGGGGGAGACCCACCTTGCACTCATTGACAAGAGTTCTCCTTACATTAATAAATATAGGTAATAAGAGAAGGATAGAAACAGACTCATTGATAGATGAGAATGAGATTCGTTAAGGTTAATGGGGTGATCAAGGAGAAGATGTGTTGATGTGGATGTTTTCACAATTGTCTCAAGAGATGAGACCATATAGTGTGCATAGTTTCTAGGAGATGAGAACTCAGTTGTTGGGTATGGAAGAATCCCGTACATCCTTGCTTAGGTTTTGAATGAGAAGGATATCTTATAATATATTTATAAAGGTAAATTGTTTCGAGGTTAAGTGTTAGGCTTAGGCTAATGGATTGTTAATCTATTGAAACCCAAGTTTAGGCCACTAAAACTGTAAACCTGTATGAACATGTTCATGTGAGGGCCATGCAATTCAATTAGAGTATATATATAGGAGCATGTTTGTTATCATGTTGTTGGCAAACATGTTAAGTCTTGAATTGCTTACCAGATCTCGACATAGGGCGGGAAGGCGTGTCAAGAGATATTGTGACTGAGTAGTAACATCTTGGAAATAAAGTAAGTACTTCCGCCTCTCTCCTTTATAGTTGGATAATTGCTTCCTTGATTTCATGCTTGTGCATGTAAGTACTTTTGCCTAGTCTTCTTATCATTGGATGTGTTTACATCATCGAAGCATAACTCTTTTGCATATACATACATCTTTGCTTTGTTGGATGATTATTCCTTGATATATGAATCCATACCTGTGTATGTATGATTGTTGATTGTGGGATTGTTTCCACTCGATATGTGTGTTCTTGTGGATTCTTCCGCTCAGTGCAGTGGAGCAAGGCTCCGGTGGGGTGTCCAGGACTGAGGACACCCTAGCGCCAGATAGTTCCTGTCAGGGGGAGGATACTCTGGCCGTCCATCTCGTCAGTGGGATGATTCGCTGACTGTGTATACATATATGAGAGGTAGCACTGCCGACTTGTGATTGAGAATCGATATCGGCTTAGGCTGATGACTGCCCAGGGGATGGTTTTCAAGCTTCGCTTGATTTGCTTGTCTTGAGATGACATGATTATAGTTATGGAGTTTCTACCATTGGATAGTTTTCATTGGGATAGGTCTGAGACTCCATGTGGTTTAACCGGTGGGGTTTGTGTTTCCCATGCCGGGTCTGATTGTCATGTTTCTTGATTTGCTTATTCATATGCTTATCTTACATTAAGTTTGACATGACTTCATTGTGTTCCTTGCGGGGTACTTACTAGGCTTTCCTTACAAAAGCTCATGCACTTGTTGATTTCCTTTTTTCAGATCCCGAGGAGTAGGACGCGGGCCGTAGGAGCACCGCATAGGACTTGCGTGGATTTGCTGGGATTTACTGAGGTTGGTTACCTCTTGTACTATCATGTGTGAGGACATATTATTATAGGTTCCCTTATAGGATCCTAATATGTTATGACTGTAGGGTCTGTGGACCCATGAATTGTATTTTGCTTCCACTGCGAATTCATGTATTAGACATGTTTATGTCTCTGGATTATGTTTATATTCCGTTGTGCATGTTATATGTAATTACTGATCATCGAGGCTTCGTATCCGGGCAAGGCCCGTCCCTGTTCGGGTATGGCTGGTCTGTCGCGTGCCCGTGGGCTCGGGATATTGGGTTCGGGGCGTGACATTACCATAGGAAATCCTTTCGTTTATAACCATTCTGGTAGCTTGTAGATTATAAGACAGTAGTTTGGGATTGCCGTTAGGACTAAGTTGATGAGTATGACTCTTCTCCCTAGTGACAACAGTTGCCCTTCCATGCCCCTTATTTCTTTATTTTTTTTCAATAAGTTCCAACTAGTCTTCTTTTCTTGGTTTCATGCTCGATATAGGTAACCCCAAATAGTTGATTGGTAAGCTGGTTTTAGTATAGTTCACAATGTTTGCTAATTCATCAATGGGGTGTTCTATCTTTATTGGTATTATAACTCTTTTGGTAGTTAATTCAGAGTCCCCATAGTCCCTCATATAAGTTGAATATTAGCTTGAGGATTCTTAGATCATCTAGACCCCCAGTGTAGAATATTAGGAGATCATTCGCATATTAAAGAGAGTTTATGTTGTCATTGCCATTTTCTCCCCATCTTATGCTCCAGCATAGGATTTCACTTCTCCCCCATTTTAGCATTGCGCTCAGGATATCCGTGATAAGGACGAACAAGCGAGGACATGGGATCACCTTGCCTTAATCCCCATTTCTACCTTACATATCCTGAAGGGACTCCATTGATGAGGAAGTTTTCCTTAGAAGTTTGGAGTATCACCTTAATCCAATCCATCCATCTTGTACCAAACCCCTAAGCTTCATAACCTAGATTGATGAGGAAGTCTCAGTCTAACGTGTCAAAGGCTTTTTCGAAATCTATTTTCAGGAGTAGTCCTCCTGCATTACTTCTCTTCATGTTGTGGATAATTTCCTCAGCCGCAATAATATTATCTTGGATACATTGTCCCTTGATGAAGGTAGTTTGGGATTTATCCACCAGGGAGTTGACCATTGTTTAAAGTCTGTTTGCCAGCACTTTGGTGATTATTTTCATTGAGCAATTTATTAAGCTTATCAGCCTATAATCTCAAACTATAGTAGGGGCCTCTCCTTATGGAATTTGTAGGATGTGTACCAAATTGATTTATTCTAGTTGAGCTCACCCTTCATGGAAATCAATCATAAGTTGGATGATATCGTTACCCAAGCACCCCCAACCATGCTGGTATATGGTCATTGGGAATCCATCTTGTCACAGTGCCTTGTTCGCACTTAGTTCTCGTATAGCTGCCCAAGTCTCGTCCTTTAAAAACTTTTCTTTCAGGTGGTCTAGATTTACTTTGTCATTCTGGTTGAACAATTCCTCCCAATTCGCTATGTATCTGATCTCCGTCTTGGTCCCGACAATTTCCTTGAAGTATGAGACGATGATATTGGTAATGCACCCTTGACTTTCCCCAGTATTACCTTGGTGCCCTAATTTGTTGATCCAATTAAGGTTCCTTCTCTTGTTTACGACTACATGGAAGAAACTTATGTTGTTGTTCCCTTCTCTAAGTTATATGATCTTTGAGCGTTGTCTCCAGTAAGACTCCTTAATTCGTATGATGTTTTCATATTCTCTTTGTATGGCAAAAAACTCTTATTGTTCTCCAGGCAACAATACCCTTTTTCTAGTGTGGTGTCGAAGTCATGCAATATCTGCAGTATTATTTTCTTCCTGCTAGTGACTTCATTTAGGTCTATGTTTTCCATTTCTTCAACCTTTGTCATAACAAGGTCAACTTTTTGGATAGTGTGTATGCCCCATCTCCCGTGAATGTCATCTGATTCCACTATCTCGTAACCATCACCCAGAAGCCCTCTGTATACCCCCATGTTCTATCAAAGTGGTATGAGTATTTCTTCTGGTCAAGCTTATCACATTCCATCATTAGTGGGAAGTGATCTAATCATATTCTTGGTAGGGCTTTTTGCTAGATTCACATGTGTATTGTGAGCCAATCAGTGGAGATCAAGAAGTGGTCCAAACATGATTGTGTTGGGTTTGCTCGACTATTTCACTAGGTATATTTTCTTCCTTGTAGTGGTAGGTCTATCATCGAGAGATCTTGTATGAGAGTATCAAAGTTTGTAAGTTCCTTGTTGCTTTATTGTCCACTATTTGATTCCTTAGTGCTTCTTGTGGCATTGAAGTCTCCCGCCAGGATCCAGGGCCCATCCCATCTGGCTATGATGTTCCTGATTTCTTCCCAAAATTGTGCCTTTTGATTCCTATCACATGGTCTTGAGCATCCACTTGGTTGTGTGTGCCCTATCTTCTAGTATGGTTGTTATGTAGAATTTGTTAGTGTATGTTTGTGTGGCTTTGTAGTAATTGCTATGTCATCCAATACAACGAGCTTCTCTTGTTTCCTCTTCAAATAAGGTGAGGTGTTCATTGAAATTGGTTCCCCCTGTTGATCGCCATATGTTGTTCTACATGGTAGATAATTTTGTTTCTTGTAAACAAAATATATCTAACTTGTGATTTTTTATGTAGTACCACACTAGGAGCCTCTTTTTCCTCTTCCCAAGTCCCCTTACATTCCATGATATTATCTTCATAATAGTTCTTGACAATCCCTCAATTTATTGGTCTTGTCTGTGTAGGTTAGCTTATTAGTTACTATTCCTAGACTCCCATGCACACTCTTTTTCTTGCATGCACATTTCCTCTATATAAGTAAGGATATCCTCCCTTGAGTGGCCCAAGTCCACTCTAATGAGTAGGGCCACCGATATTAGGTCCCTGTCAGGGCAGTCAAATAATGTTAGGCGAACATTATTAGATAGGGAAGAATTATTACATTCAGGGTCAAGCTTGTCTATTCTCCTTTTTGCGTGGGGGTTTGTTATTGTTGTTGTTGCTGGTCTTGCATCTTCACCTTCCTAGTTCTTCCCCGGGGCCTTGGTGGGTCCTCCATTCCATTTCTATTGTTGGTGTTTTGTTGTTTAGGTGCTAGTTATGCTCCATGTCTTTCCTTTTTCCTACTCTCTTTCAATGAGTATGGCCCACGCTTCATCTGCTATTAGATTCCAAGTCCATCGTATGTATCTTAGTGATACATTCTTGGGCTCTATTTTGACATCATATAATTTCAACTTATCCTTAGTGCCGAGCTTCATCTTTGTGCCTTCTGGACCTTCTTGTTTGTTGGGCTCCATTGGTGTTTGGAGTGTTAGTTTGTGAGGATTGGGTTGATTTTCAAGTGTTTGTTTGGATTTTATTATTCATTGAGCCTCTTATATGAGCCGAAATCACTAAGCTTGTTACAATGAGTTCTCATGGGCCTTGGGTGCTTACTTGCATCCTCCCACTTGAGAGCCCACCTTAGAGCTCGTTATTCGTGAGTGGGGTATGGGGCTCTTCCTTGCCATCCGTAGCTCCTTTATTGGTTGATGATTACTGACTATGCTCCTCAACTAGGTCTAGGTTTGTGTTATATCCCTATTTAGCTATTGCCTTGCGATTTATTGGGATTGCCTAAGTTGGCTCCACTTCAGCATCTACGTGACAGTGACCTAGAGCCTTTTTGCTTATAGTTGTGGTTGCATCTCCCCATTCTGCCGATCCATCACAGCCTTATCCCGAGACTTTGCTCGCATGGAAAATAGTTGTGCCATGTCTATTATTGTTTCCCCATGATCAACATCCTCGTTAGCATCCATGTCATCCTCATTCAACCCATGGTGAGCCGAAAATTATCCCTGGGCCCCGTACCTGTCATCCCTGCCACCCGTTGTAGCTGTTGACACGGTGGTGCCAGATAGCCAACTTATCAAAGGCCACAGACCTTCTGAGCGACTCCCTGCTTGGACCGGTGGGCAATGGGGACCGATTTTTCGATCCCCGCTCCCTTCTCCCGGCCAACATTCCCCATTCTGATCACCTATCTCTGATCAGGATTTTGATTGTCGTTCTTCTCTCGAATCTCCCCGATGATGCCTCTTTATCCTTCACAACTCTCTTGCCCTTCTCCTACTTTGGTAACCTTATGGTCTGGTGGGTCGTGGTGACATCTTGGTCCTTATTCTCTTGGGTGCTTGGCCTCGCCGAACCTGTGGTGCTAGTTAAGAACAATAGTCCCATCTGGTCATTCTATTGAAAATAAGGTTGCCCCATCTCCATCTCCTCCTCTATGGTGTGCTTCCTACTACCCATACCGCACTTAATCATGCATAGAAGCTCCTTACCTCGCCGGATGCACATAACCGCATGAGAATCGTCGTTGAAGGCTGATCCACGCTTATCTACATAAGTCAACTCTCCCAATGGCTTCATATGCGAGCCGCGGTGTCTCTGTGCCAACAGAAGAGGGGGAGCTACTTTATCAGTATCCATCACCACTCCCCCTCCGCCTTCTCTGGCAACCACAAGTCTGGTGACTAGGGCTCGAAGCTTAGCTCGATTTGGGGGAGATGAAGCTTCCATGTTGCTTCAATCTCACAAGCGTCCTCTGTAGAGGGGAAAGAGATGATGAATCTCCCATCTTTAATCATTTTCGTGTTCCACTCCCAGTCTTGTTCAAGTATAATCTTCAGCGTCGATAAGATCACCAAGTTATCTACGATTCCTTCCTTGATGTTGCTCACTGTCGCAATTGAGATGGTCTTCAGATCTTCTTTTCCTCTCATCATTTGGCTATCTAGTGAGAGGGAGATGTGATGGATTGGCTGTTGCCCTGTCTTCTCTAGCAAGGCTTGCCCTGATTTCCCATAGCCCTGTTTGGTTACAGAAGGCTTCTTGGGCACATGATCTTATTTGTTGCCTCGTCACCCCCCTGTTGAGTGCGCACACACTCACGCAAGTACACATGTCAAAGTAATAATTAACCGATAAGTACAGTGTTGAATCCACAGGGAGTGGCCGGGAAGCTAATCGAGCAAGAGCCTACTAGGGTACTTCGAATGTTCAGTAATCTAAGTGAAGGGTTGAGTTAACTAATCCTAAGAAGAACTAATAAAATAACGAAGAGTACATGGGAAACTATCAGTGATAAGAGTCTAGGGTTGCATGATATCTAGACATGATATTGATTTTCTCTTCTGATTAGATGTGGTTTGTCATATTGGATGGCAAGGGCTATTCAATGATATGCTAGATGACTTCATGCACATAGAGCATGAATGTTGATTCCTTATTCCTAAGGAATATGCCTACGGTCTCCACCACTATTCCTTTGGAGTGAAGTGAGACATTACTGAACCTATGTAATGTCCTGACCATGGATCATCCACGCATAATTCTATGCTACATATATGTTGGCCTATTACTCCGATCTTCCACCTTGTGATGCGCAGATCTCCTACCCTAACATTAACATGAGAATTAAGCATAATAGTCTATCATAGACTTCCAGTCCAATGATTTCTAAAATCATGCAATGCTAGTATAGCTAAATGTTCATTATTGCCTTCTGGTCCAGTGATGTCCATCTAGATGTTCATCGTTGCCTTCCGATCCAACGATTACATAAGTCCTATGTCATAAGCACACCATGCTCAACTAACAAACCACATAATCAGAAGATAATTAAGGTTTTCATGTCTAACTCATCATACAACCCTATAATAATGTTCTAACCCAAAATCATGGAGTTTATAACAATCAGTTCAAAGCATTCATATATGAAAGCATCCGTGTTCATTAAATAAAGACAAAGATCAAATAAGGTGAGAAAGGATGCGGATCTTTGTCTCTATAGAAGCTTGCCCTTCTTCAAACTAAGCTCGAAGCTCTCCAGATTGTCAGCAATGCTCTCTAGAAGCCTTCATCGCTCCTTAGTCACCACCCCATCAAGAATCGTCACCTGTAGGCTGAGATTGGAAGGAAGTGTATAGAATATCGAGATGGAGAGTTGCTGCTTTTCTTTATATAGCCACGATCTGGATGCGTAGCCCAAGGATGAGCTGCGTGTCGCAAAATACCATCTTCTCGAGCTACTGTATGTTGGCTTTTTACCCCTTATATAAAAACATGATATCATCGGCGTACTAAAGTGACCTTTTTATATAAGGGGTAAAAATGTTATTTTATATCCTTTTTTAATGTCATGTTAGCAATTTCAACGGGTTGGCACCAATATGCTCATGGGGCGCACCATAGGGTACTTAAGTGCTCAAAGTCAAACCACAGACACCGAGTTGATAAAGAGACAAACCACATGGTAGTTTACTGAAATTTCCCCTATTATTATTTAGAATGTATTAATATTATCTGATATAATGAGAAATATGAATTTTTTTTTAATTAAAATACCTTGGTTTCATGGATGTGTATGTCTCGGAATCTGGATGTTTGTTATCTTTTTTTTTTCTTTTATACCCTCATAAATAGCTTAATTTCAGAGTAATGTCTCTAATTCCTGTTTTTTATCCCCTCACAAACTCCTATATTTATAAACAACATTATGAGATGTTTATGCAACTCACCTAATTATTATCACTAAATTCATAAAAGAAAATCCTCAAATAATTCATCAAATTATACACAGCTCCAGCCTCCATTAGTTTCAAATTTGAAATATTTGTTTATTTATTTGCTTTATATATATATATATATATATATATATATATATATATATAACAACTTGAAAATTAATTATGAATTTTCTTTTTTCACATTACTGTTCTAAAATGAATTTAATGAGAGAACAACAGTTCAGAAGAGAAGAGGAGGAGAAGCAGCACCCAAATCATGCCGACGAGGTGACTGACGAATTGCCCCAGAGAAACAAAGCCCAACCGAATGAACCGCGCGCGCGAGCCCGGCGGGGAGCCGAGTGCTGGCACGAACCTCGTCGCGCTCCGGCGCTGGCTCATCGCGCTGTGTACGATCCGCTTCGACCTGGAGCGAGGCCAGGTCATTGAGGATTGCTTCCCCTCCGACGCGCTCTCCGGCGACGGCCAGCTCCACGTCGCCTTCTCCTCCTTCCCTGACTCCATGTCCCAGCACCACCATCCCCCTGCCGTACGACGTTCCTCCATCCACGACTCCATCTTCTCCTTCCGCCTCCCTGCCCCCGCCGCCGCCGCCTCCTCCTCCTCCTCCTCCTTTCTCTACGGTTTCGTCTTCAACAGGCGCCGGCAGGACGATCGCCTCCCCCGCGGTGGCGACCAGAGATCCGTCGTCATCGTCTCCCACTCCCCCTTCTCCGCCGTGTTCCGGCCGCTCCTCCAGATCCTCGCCCCACTCTACTTCGACATCGGCGCCTCCGCACTCTCCCTGGTCGCCTCCCACGTCTCTTCCTGGCCCGTCCCCCTCCCCGGCCGCCCCATGGAGCTCCCCATCGGCAACGCCGCCCTTAAGGTCCTTCTCCCCCCCTCTCCCGACGACCCCGCCCTCCCATTCCCCTCCTCCGGCCTCTTCCACGACTCCGACCTCTTCGCCTCCTTCCGCGGCCTCCTCCTCCAACTCTGGATGCTCTGGGAGCTCCTCATCATCGGGGAACCCATTCTCCTCATCGCCCCCACCCCTCCCCAATGCTCCGAGGCCGTGGCGGCGCTTGTCAGCCTCGTCACACCCTTGCTTTACAGCGTAGACTTCCGCCCTTACTTCACCATCCATGATCCCGACTTCGCCCGGCTGAATTTTCTCCCTGAAGGAGAGGACTTCCCTCCAGTGCTCCTTGGTGTCACCAATCTCTTCTTCTTGAAAGCTCTTAGGAATATCCCTCATGTCGTCTCTGTGGGGATGCCCAGCCCTGGTCCAGCCAAGGTCGTCCCTTCACCTCCGCGATCCACCTCCACTGGCAATGTGAGGAGCTCCGGGCCTGGAAGGTTGAACCTTGAGCAGCTGAACAAGTTCTCCCCTTTGGGCTTGTTGAATGCCATGAAACTGAGGAGAGAGGGACCTCTTTGTCTCATGAATGAGCACAAAGAAGCTGTTTGGAGCTCCTATGCTGCCACCACCAAACCCGACACTGCCATCCTGAACAGGCTTGTTGATGCAGGGATGACTCCTAAGGTTGAGGAGTCAATGTCAGTGGTTAACAATGAGATTTTGAGACGGCATTTTGTGGAGCTTACGACAAACTTTCTTGCTCCCTTTGGTCCTTACTTGCGGCCTACCACCCCTTTGGAGGGGAGTTCACCTTTTGTCAATCCTCCTCCATTGCCTCCATTTGATGCCGAGGAGTTCCTACGTGGATTGGCGGCTAGGGGTCCTGGGAAGTTCTTGTCCAAACGGATGAGGTCTAATTGGTTGGACTTGTACAGGTGAATATCAGAACCTTGGTAGATGTTCCTTTGTTCTGTTGGTGGTTTTGATCATTCTTGATTTCAAATGATTTTACAGGCGCTTTTTGAGAGGAAAGAATTTCATGCCTTGGTTTCAAAGAAGGCGCACTGTTGCTGAACAAGAGCAGCAGAGACTATGGAGGCAAGCTAGGATGAATACTGAGATACAAAGGCTCATATCTAAAATGTCTGAAGTGGAGATTGTTGACTCTTTCAATGCTATTGAACAGCATTTGCTTGTAGAAACACGGGTGACTTTCTGCTTTTGTATTGAATGTTTATATTGCATTTGGTTGGTGAAGAATCAAAAAACGTCATGCTTATCATTTGTGCATAGGTTTGCCTTTGATAATCTAAGAACAACAAGCAAACAGCCAACATGCTAATATGAAGTTGAATGCATTTTGTTTACTAGCTTGTTGCATTTATGATAAATGGTGATTACTATGATTTTCACTTGCTTTAAACTTTTGTATTACTTTCATCATGTATTCACATGGAAGCCTAGACAATTTATGTTTCACATGGAAGCAAGAGCTGCTGGCAAAATTGATGGCATTCTTAGATAACTAAGTACACCTCTTTTGTGAACCAAGAGCAACCCAAAAGGATAACTTTAGTATGTTTAGCTGCATACCTGTAATATTGCAATTGCTTATATTCCCACTAATGAACATAAAATATTTGTGAGTATGCCATAGGGAACAATTTTCAACTGCAGTTCTATTGTGGGATAAGAGATTTTGTCTGGGCCAATCCAAATGCCCTCACTTGAAGAACTAAAAAGATGTCATATTTGATATTATGTGAATGATTATAGGTCAACTGGGAGAAATTTGACATTTTTGGGGGGATATCATAGTAAGATGATTTGGGTAATTTCAAGTAAGCCTATAGTATTCCAATGGTGAATGGTGAAGAATTAGAACTGAGGCTTATGTGTAAATTGTTTAGATATTCTAGAGTAGATAACGAATCACAATATTTGCAAACTTATGTAAGAAAACATATTTCAGTGGTATTTATCTAGAGAAACCTTTTAAATTTTATGTGGAGAATATTGGTTTGCATAATTAAGATATTACAACTTTCCTTGGCATATATTTACACTATTCCTGTCTGTTTGTTAGATTACCTCTAGCCATAACAAGTATCTTTACTTCTTTTGGATCCTTTCCGCAAAAAGGTGTGACGTATCACTTTTTTAATCTATTCAATCAATGTTATGATGTCATTTCTAATTATGATTGGTGGTTATGGTATGTTTTTATTTGGACAGAACTATTGGTGCCAAATTCTTCAAATACTGATAGTACGTTTTGTTAGCTCAGTCTATATAGTATATATAGATATGTTTATTGTATGAGTATAGAGTACTTGTTCTTGACAAAGTGGTTAAGATCATATTCCAAGTGAATAACATGACACTTACTATAAGTTAAAAACTAAGATATTGATGTAGCTATCAATAGAAATGCTTTATAATAGGATTGATCTGTCAAATTCATAATGCCATGATGTCTTCCTCAAGCTTATCAAGTTAAAGATCCCTACAAACTTTGATGATTCACGTTTACATCAATAAACAAGAAAGCTGTGTCATGCTTCTAAGATTTGGCTGAAGAGTGATTGGATTCTCTCCTAACCTTTAAGTTTGTCATCGAAGAATGTTTGTTGGGACATGGCCATCTATACCTGACAAAATGCTTTGTCAGCATGGTCTAAAATCTAGGATGAAACTTATTTAAGATCAGGTTTATAATATTTCTTTAGTTTCTTTTATGTATTCTTGAGCTTTTGTTAGTGAAATATAATGATCTTCAAGGTTTTCAAGGGCCTGTTTGGATACTTAATATCAATTTAAGGTTTCATATAAGAGTGGATTTCTGGACTTTGAGCTTCCACATATTATCATTTAATGTTTATTTGTGAAAGTCAACTACAGTATTTTTTCCTACCTTCTGGTGAGCTGAAGTCTATCTTCTTACATTTATGAATTTCTTACAAATGTTGGTCACTTCATATTCCCTGTAATCCTAACTAAAGTTAACTCTTCATGACATTACCACTTGAGCTTCCTTGCATTCTGTCTCCCAAGTCCCTGATCTAATTTACTTGCAAACTAACCCTCTCTTCCTGTTGAAGTTTTATGTCCTGGGACCATTTGTTTTCCTAGGTTAGATGAAAGATGATTATTCACACAGTTTACCTGTTTACTTGCTTCGTTCATTTCCAATTGAATGGTTACTCTCCAAATACATTGTGTATGGGCATTTGATTCAGCCAGAATTTCACTTTGAAATTATGATCAAATAGGGGGTGGATAATTCTTTCTAGATAGAAAATAGAGATTATATTGCAGTTGGTTTTATTGTTTGATAGAAGAAACTCGTATTTATCAAACACTGAGACTTGATTCTTTCTAGGAACAGACTATCATCCATAGATATTTGCTTTGTTGACAATTCTAACAAATTGATATGCTTCAAAATCTCAAATTAAATTGGCTGGTTCAGAACTATTAGTCTTGTTAAAAAATAAAAATAAAAATTATTCGGAGAAAGATGAACCCCAGATGTAGAACTATACATGATTTTTAACCTGATGACAGGAAAGTTTTTAAATGTTCCTTATGGATACCAAGTTGAGCATGTGTTTTCATGGAAAAAAAAGCATTTCAATCATGTATTATTCCACAAATTAGTAAATATGATTTTTCAAAAGTTACAGTTATACCAGGGATATGAGTTTGACTAGGTGATGAATGTTTCTCCAATGTTTCTCCAATAATCTAAGCATACTATGTGCTGCTTGGTGCAAATGGTTTGCATTTGTGCCTTAGAATCTTATACCCTTGTTTGCTTTGTAACTCATTGCTCATAACACGGATTAGTATATTCTGCTTCCAACCTTTGTAGACACAAATCTATTACATCTATCTAAAGGGTGTAAACTGTTTCCAAATTTCCATTTAAACTTTCCATTTTCAGATTCATCCAATCCTATATATTTGCTGTACTTTTTAAATTCCTAATTACTTACTGTCTTCTTTTATGCAAATTATTTCCTTATGATGAACCATATTCATTCTCTCATTCAACGTTTATCACTGAAGTTATTGGAGTCATTTATTTTTAATTTCTATTCACGATTAGTTTCTTCTCATTTATAACCACTTTAAGGATTACTTATTGAACCGAAGGCCTCTACCCTGATATGGTCCATGGGTTAGCATAATTGACACTCTGTAAGCTCATTATTGAATCCATTAGTGTGGAAGCTCAAAAATTCTTTCACTTAGCTGGATGATTAGGTGGACCAACCTGGTCTTATGATTGATTCTATGCTCATAATCCAATTGTTGACTGTCATCTATTTTATGGCTGATTTCCTTTTCTCAATGATTTTAATTTTGGTGGTGTCTTGGGTCCCCTTGATATTTAAAACTGTTTATTTTTTTCTGATATAAGCTCTTGCATATTTATTGTAGTTGCATCAATCTGGAAAAGGGGGAGCGGACTCTGCCATAGCCTGCCAAAAGCTGAAGGGTGATCTTCAGGCAGTCTTCAATGTTCTTCCCAAGGACATGCAACAGCTTTTGCTCTTGAATCCTAAAAGAGCTTCTCTTTTCCAAGGTAGCAGTAGCACAGAGACGAGGAAACTTCCTGGTCATCCTTCAGTACATGGCACCGCGTCTTCAGAAGCAACATTGTCCATCTTACCTCTATAAACAAGCTGAAGCTTCTTCCTTTTCCCCAAGGACAATGTTGTACCGATGGACAACAGCAGGACTCTTTTGTCATGCCCTACAACCAAGAGAAGGGCCAAGTATCGACGGTCTTGACTCAAGAGTGAGTGAGAAAAAGGTAAACTCAATGAGCCATATACCTTCAAATACATCATTTCTCAATTTGTATTAATGTTCCATGTACCAATAGTGAGTTCTGAAATGTCTGTCCTCGGACCTAATATTTATGCAATTCTTTCCGTTCTTTTCCCACGCAATTACTCTCTGATTTCCCATATGCCTAGAATACAGAATACGTCCTTTATTTTATAAACTGAGCTTCATTTCGTTGAATGAATTACAAGCAAAATGTTAATTTATTTTGACAAAATAAATGCATGGGCTTGCATGAATTTGATGCCTTGCTTGCTACTTAATTTCCTAGACTTGGTACCCTTGTTTGTGAACCAGACATTCTGTGAATTTTTTTATAGCATTGTAAATTTATAACATTATCAGTGTGTTATTTTATTTTCTTTCCCTTAACATCAATAGATATCACTTATCCATACCTATGATCATAGGATTTATAACCTTTTTAATTTTTTTTACTTTATTTTTCTTGCTGATTGCTCTACTTTTATCATAGGATTTTCTTTTTATTTCTTCTTATTTTTTTATTTTTCTTTTCTGTTTGATTGATGTAAACTATGACCGATACTGATATATCAATCGGTGTAAGACAGTAAAAATAGCAATATACTGAATAAATGAGATGATACTTTTCAAACTATATTGCTCATTGTAAATTTTGTATATAGTACTTCTTGTAAGATAGCAGGGGTAACTATATAGTGCTTAAATGCTTAAATGGATGATATTTTGGAGGGTTTTTTTAATTTTTTTTTTAATTTTTAAGAATATGGCCCTCAATTTCTCATAATTGCATTTATATATTTGCAGAATTTGTTATTACTTGTACATGGGTGGGTGGTATACAATTAGAATATTTTCAGTTATATATATATACACTCCTAGTTATCATAAGTCTAATATCCCTATCCTCTTAAATGTATCTTAAATAATAATTTATTATTAAATATTTATATTTAGAAGCCTATTAATATTTTCATATTTGAAAAAATGTAAAATTATTTTTAAGATAGGATATTTTGTGTAATTATTGAAGATAATAACATTATATATATATATATATATATATATATATATATATATATATATATTCTCAGTTTTTTGTAATTTTTCAAAAATTCTATTTTCCTTTAATTAATTAATTAAAATACATCAATTCTTCCAATTAATTTTTTTTTCATATTTCCAATGATTCTAATTAAAAGTATTCTTATATTTGATATAAGGTCAAATATATTTAGTATATTATTACGATTTGTATATACAATATAAAGCTCAGTTTTTGTAATTTTAATTTTATGTATTTAAATCCCTCCCTTTAAGTTTATAATAAGCTGAAAACATAAATAAATACAAATGGAAGGATTTAAAAGACACCAATTAATTTTTTTTTATATTAGAGGGGTCCAATGATTGTAATAATAGAGGGATTCTTATATTTGACCTTTCGAAAACGAAATTTTTTTTAATAAAAAAATTACTTCAATTAAATTATTTTCATTTTTTTATAAAATGTATAAAACACATTCATTGCATATCAAAAAATAGGTTCCCGATCTAACCTCTGGCACAAATATTTTTGGTTTCCAATGAAACCAAGAAGCGATAGACCTTACTTGTATATATATATATATATATATATATGCGAAGGAAGAGAGGAGTACCCTCCCTCATGTTGGTACTCATCACGATTGGCCCATACTCTTGTTGTAGTATGTTTCTAAGTGATTGGACTCCGAGCAGGGTATTCTATACCATATGAATAAGTGCATGCGAAGTGAAATATAATTAATGGCACGAATCTGCAGAGTTAGTCTTTCAGACACCTTCAACTAGTAGGAGCACAAAGATCATTAGAGCAAGTTATTGTTCTCATTTTTTTGACTATCCATTCTTTTTTTTTTTTTTTTTCTTTTTTGTGGCACAAGGGAGTCGTCCTGATGTTTGAAAAACTCACTTGTACCTCCAACTGTTGTATTTTCCTCTATATATTGAGGTTTACTTGATCGTCCTGAGATTCATACCCTATTCCTATTCATCCTATTCACAAAATAAATATTGATCGACTATTTATTTTTATGGTAGCCTATTTTATAAGATTTTTTTTGTTGGAAATTTTGAGAAAATTCCATTCCCCTATAATTAATTTATTAAAATCGCTCTCTCTCGTCAATGCAAATTAAACTCATAAAACTAATGAACCCTTTCTTCGCCCCCTCTACCATTGTCGGTCTTTCTTCTCCCCCTGTACTAAATTTCGTCATCATCAATAATTAACTAATTTCTCTCCCTCTCTACCATTGCCGGCTTGCTCATCCTAATTAACACTAAGCTCCAAAGGGTCTCATTTGTTGAAATTAAATAGGTGATCTTCCATTCTTGGTTTCTTGGCAATTTATTTTATCCATATTGTTAATTTTGTATGCATTTTTTTCTTTAGAATAAATTTAACCAACTTTTGGACAATGAACATGAGAAGGAATCAATAGCTAGTGTTAATCCATCACGAGTTTGGAAAGGAGATTCCCGAAGAGATGAAGATCGAGCTGGAATGCGAGGTGCAACCGACCCTAATCTTACTTTCATTTTCTGGTTTCCCCAAAACCATGTTTAGGGAGGGGGTTATTTTGGGGGTAAGGTTGTAGGAAATAAAATGGAGCTTTCAAAACCCCATTTTACCTCCATTTCTCAACCCTCCAAATCGGGGGTTGAGGAGGTTTTTTTGATGGACTAAAATGTCATTTTATATTTTATCAAATTGTCATTGTTACTCACCATCACCTATCACCACCACCCACTGCGCCACTATCCACCTGATGACCGGCCGGCCACATGTATAAATTTGTAATATTCATCTCAAATTCTTGAAGGGTATTTTGGTAATATTAGTATATAATCTTACTTCCCATTACCTTCAAACCAAACGCTACATGGTTTAATAACCTTTCTTTACTCTACTTTTGTCCCAAACAATATATGGTTTAAAACCTTATTTTCTCTGATCTTACCTTACTTTACCTTATTTTATGAAACCCTCTTTCACCTCATCCGAGCATGGCCTTATTTTATTACATAGGATGCGGAGATTGTAAAATATTTAGATGGCGATCTTCAACACCCACATCCAAATATAAAATTCTTCTATGGTTCTAGATCATCAACCGAATTGGTTTGAGAGGAAGCCATCCCAAGTAAGTTTTTTTTTTAATTTATTTAATCATACAGCATATAAGAGAGAAGTCGGCATCTGTGGTCGGATCATAGCGCATGCATACTTTCGGGGAAACCAAGTGAACCCGTACAAAAGACCACCCACACGAGCATCCTATTTCTGGAGGGGAGTCACCGAACAATGAGACCCCGCCCTAGCTAATCTAATCACCGTTCCAGGAAGGGGTGACTCAACCAGACTCTGGTTTGACAACTGGCTTAATGGGCAAAGCCCCTTTCGGCTATGCCCAGAACTCCAAACCCTGTGGGAAAAGGCAAAGCACACAATCGCAGACTCTAGGCACCAACTGCAACACGAAAGACCGCTTATCCGCACAGGACCCTTGTCAAGAGAGGCAACCAACCTGATTCAAAGCATAAAGGATTACCTGAACCAGGACTACCCTGAACAAGCAGATAGAAGACTGTGGAATCTCACCCCAAGCCAAATCTTCACAGTCAAATCGCTATACCAGTTTCGAATCGATGGAGGAATCAGAAGTCCCCTACAGGCCCATTTTTGGAATCAACCATCCCCCCTAAAGGTCAAACTTTTTGCTTGGCTTGCGTTCGAAGACCGGACACTATGCTACCTATGTCACAGCGAAGAGGAAACCACTGAGCACCTCCTTCTCCGATGTCGATATTCGACGGAGATATGGACACACTACGGCGGACTCACAGGTTTTGGGACTAACCCCTCAAGGATACAAGATCTCTGGGGCCCCACACAAACCACCAATCAACTCGAACGGGATCTCCGCAAGGGCTGGAACCTATTGGTGCTGGCTGTCACCTGGACCCTCTAGACGGAAAGGAACAGAAGAATTTTCACAGATAAACATCGTGTTTACCAGAAGCTGATTCGACAAGCTGACTTCCTTTTCCTCTCGTGGCTCGACAGCGCACACGCCAACAAGCAACTTCAGCTCCAACCAATGCGCAACCTCATCAATCATAGCCTTTTCCTCACAAGGGAAACGGTGCCGAGAAGCCCCCCCCGGAACGGACTTCGAAGATGATGTGGACCGAGAACACCCACCCCTAGAGAGCCACACTGCCGTCGAGGGATTGCTTGTAACCGCCTGATCCATCAAGGGATCAATTTGTACCAACCAATTTCCTTTAATCAATAAACGGAAGTGGTTTATCCACTATTTTCAAAAGAAAAAAAAAATACAGCATATGAGAAATATTGTAAATAGATATTAAATATATTGGGATATATGAAATAAGTTTTTTGTGTTATGAAAATTTTTAAACCCTAACCCCTAAAATCTCACCCCTTCCGCTCGTCATGTGAGTTTATTTTAACCCATTGTAACCTCATGTTCATTAAACAGTTATAATCATTTAAGTAGAAGATTAGCATATACTTCCTTATTAATTTTCCTACAAATTGGTCTCAATTTTTTTTAAAAAAATAACTAACTTGGGAGATATCCCTTTGCATGGATATCCCCTTTCCAA
The DNA here is from genome assembly GCA_026586065.1 of Dioscorea zingiberensis. Classification (NCBI taxonomy): domain Eukaryota; kingdom Viridiplantae; phylum Streptophyta; class Magnoliopsida; order Dioscoreales; family Dioscoreaceae; genus Dioscorea; species Dioscorea zingiberensis. The sequence goes on along the minus strand of CM048821.1, from coordinate 17,890,139 downwards.
ACACCTGCAAAACACCTCTTTGTTTTGTTTGTTTGTTTATTTATTATTATTATTATTTTTGGCAAAATGTATATCTCTCAAAATTATTTTAATTATATACATAATTTTAAGAAAAACATAATTACAAGTATACCTCTGAGTTTTTTATTTAATTGTATTTATACCCATGCCATTGAGATTTATTACCTTACTCTTACAAGGTGAGGGTTAAGTTGGTGATGTTGCCTTATGTATAACACATGATTGAGCTACCATATATGGGGGTGTTTGTCGCCTTTGTCAAAAAAAAATAAACGAAAGAGATTAACTATAGATAAATTTAAATCATGGGTAAGAAAATACCTTTCATACTATTTCCTTTTAACCCCAAAACACCTACAATTTTTATATTTTTGAACACCTGATATTAACTTTTTTGGAGGGTATATACATAATTTTGATATCTTTCGATGGTACACCTATGTTTTTGCTCCATTACGTTATGATAATTTTTTCTATTCTCTTTCTTTTTATTCTATATTAAATGTGGGATATATTTCATAAATTATGAGGAGATGATATTTATTGCAAAATATCTCAAAATTTTTCCATCTTCCGAGTGGGAGTTACGATGAATATATTTTTATTAATTTAAATTTACTTCTTAATTATTTAGTATTTGATTTCAATCTTTAATTCTTATAGCCTACCCACCCCTTAATTTATTTTTAATGGGATTCAAACACTATTAATACTTAAATTTTTCTATTATAAATCTTTATCTTAATGTGTATCATCCATGAATAACATGCTTTGCAAATTTTCTTTTTCAATTAGATTGTTATGCATGTTTTATTCTCGTGGTTGGTACTTCTTGTATTTAGTCTCATTTTTATATTTTTTTTGAAAAAAAAAATTATATTAAGTGAAAGTTGTAATAATAATGAATGTGATGGGTAACTATACATACTATTCTTTGATTCTTTAGAGAGGGAGAGAGGTGTTCTTGGATACAACTCTAGTTCCTCTTTGGTTTTCTGCTTTATGTGATGGATAACTACACTATTTTTTGAAAAGGTATTCCCCCTTTGGTTTTTTGCTTTATAAAATTTTTGAATGTAACATTAGTTCTATGAACTTATTGTTTTGATTGAATAGAACTAAATGTTGCCTTGAATATTCATATATCTATCATTGGTCATACAATGATATTTATTTTGTAATCTATCTATATAAGCGATAGAATCGGTTACATAGTTTTTTTTATTTTTTTAAAAAAAGTTAAAAATAAATGAGAAAATTAGATTGGGGATTCCGAAGTTCTCAAATTTTTGGAGTTTTTAAATTTAAAAATCCTAGTACACGATGATTGTTTTTTGGTGGTTGTTATATCATGATCGATGGCGATGGCGTTGCTTTCTGATGGTTGTTATTACATCATTTCAATTGATACAGTACACAAACATCTCACTATGTTAGAAAGTGAAGATTATGATTTGTTGCTTAATTTTGAGGTTTGACCTCTCTTGTTCCTGATTTCTTTGAATACTATCTATCTTTATTACCAAGCGATAGAATTGGTTACACAGTTTTTTTTATTTTTTAATAAAATAAAAAAATGAGAAAAAATCTGATAAGGAGAAACATGTTCTTTTTCACTTTTGTACTATTTTTTATTTTTATTTTTAAATTATTCGGAGTCCTTGATTTTTCTAAGTATTAATGTAATATTTTTTTAAGTATTAATTAATGTTCATGCTTTAATATGCTAATTGGATGTTTTCTTCTACTATAGAGTGTCCACTGTGGATGTATAGTTTCCAACCAGGCTTATATTCCACGCATTGGTAGGTGAAGATTATGATTTGTTGTTTAATTTGGATGTTTTAACCTCTCTTGCTTCTGATTTCTTTGAATACTATCTATCTATATTACTAAGTGATAGAATAAGTTACAAATTTTTTCTTTAAATGAAGAACTATGACAATCCGCGTGTTATTATTTACTCATTCATGCATGTAATTTTTTATTTTATTGGTTGTATATATACTGTAGTGCACATAATTTATTTATATGTATATCAAAATTGTGAATTTTGTTTATCTAATTTACAGCTTCTTTGTTTAAATTTTAAAAAGATAAAATTCTTAAGGTTTTATATATGTAAAAACTATGTTTTTATTCAAATGTAATTTACAGAAGTTCTACACATATACATATAAAAAATTATGACCCTTATATATCAATATCAAAATATTAATACCACATTTAAAAAAATAAATGATATTTTAATAATTTTATTTAAAAAATTCTGAGCAACGCGAGGGCCATTTTGCTTGTTGGGTTTCTATTTGTTCATAATGTGAACTAGAGTAGTATATTCAAGAACACAAACAGAGACTGGGAATGACTTGTATTATTCAACACAACTGAACTTTGCTTAAAAGCCTTTACTGAGACACCTGACAGAAAAGATGAGAAATAGCAACCCACTAATGCGCAACTAAATCATCGTGGTACATGTAACTTAGAAGTAGTCAAACTACACAACTAACACCCTATTAATTAGGGATTTATTCTAACACATAAAACCACTGCAATTGAACCCTTAAAACAAGAAATAACTTATCATTCCCTCCCTTAAACTAAGCACTTTCAAGTACTTAGTTTATTAGACACTTCATACACTCCTAGCATCCTATGTAGTCTCAGAAAAGCTTCCAACTTTAGGGATTTAGTCATCACATCAGCTAGTTGATCCTTTGTGCCACAATGGACCAACTCAATAACACCATCTTTAACTAAATATCGAAGAAAATGGAACCGCACATCTATGTGTTTGCTTATGCCATGCATGACCGGATTTTTTGACAGTTTAATAGTTGAGCTGTTGTCACACATTATTGTGGTGCTACCTTCCTGTGAATGCCCCAACTTTTCTAGTATTCTCCTCATCCAAACATCCTGACATGCACAGGCTGCAGCTGCCACAAATTGAGCCTCAATGGTTGATAATGTGACCAATGGTTGCTTCCTTGAAGACCAAGATATAGCTTCTGCATTCATCAAAAATACATATCCGGAGGTGCTTCTCCTATCCTCAACATCTCCGGCATAATCACTATCATTAAATGCAAAAAGCTCTTCAGTTCTACCCTTCTTGTAAAATATACCATAGCTCACTGTCCCTTTCAAGTACCTGAGAGCTCTTTTAGTTGCTTGCAAATGTAGCTCTGTAGGCTTGGACATGTAATGACTAATTAAACTCACAATGAACATCATATCAGGTCTAGTGGTAGTGAGGTCATGAGACTCCCCACAATCTGCTTAAAGTATATCTCATCAATTCTAACTCCTCTTTCATCACTGTGTAATTTAGAACCTAGTACAATGGGACTACTCACAACCTTGCTATCCGCCATACCAAATCGTTTTAAGACATCCAGTGCATACTTTCTTTGATAGATATATATACCATCAACATTTTGCAAAACTTCTGTGCTAAGAAAGAACCTCATACCCCCCAAGTCAGACATGTCAAATTCTCTCAACATAGACTTTTAAACTCACCCATCATAACTTCATTCTCACCATTATATATCAAATCATCCACATAAACACTTACAATAAGAATGTTACCTTCACTATTTGTTTTAATGAACAAAGTTTGCTCACTATGACACCTCTGAAATCCTTCACTGAGAAAGTGTGCTTCAATCCTACTAAACCAAGCTCTAGGAGCTTGCTTTAGTCCGTACAAGGCCTTCTGCAGTTTATACACTTTGTGTTCATTCCCTTTCTGCACGTACCCCATCGGTTGCTCTACAAAAACATCTTCACTTAACTCTCTCTTAAGGAAAGCAGACTTCACATCGAGTTGAAAGATCTTCCATCCTCTTTGAGCTGCCAAAGCAATAATCATGCGGACTGTATCCCTCCTTGCTACTGGAGCATAGACTTTAGTGTAATCCACTCCATGTTGTTGTGAATAACCCTTGGCCACCAACCTTGCTTTGCGTTTGTCCACCTCTCTAAGCTTATTGAATTTTGCCTTATAAATCCACTTTACTCCAATTTTCTCGGCTTTTGCAGGCAACTTAGTTAGTTTCCATGTCGCATTCCTTCCAATTGCTCTCATCTCAGCATCCATTGCCAACCTCCATTTAGGACTCTTCTTAGCTTCCTCAAAACTTGATGGATGTGCAGACATGATTTGTGCTATGTTAACCTCAATCTCTTCCTCTGAGAGCCCCTCTCCAGTGACATAATCATTCAAATAAGCTAGAGCTCGACGGATTCTTCCTCCTTCTACAATTAATTCAGTTTTAATTGATGTGTTTGGAGAAACTGAATTTAGCGTATCATTCACCATTCCCAAATGGTTATTGTTGCGTCCTTCACTATCACCAACATCATCTTCAACCAAGTCAGCATTGCTTTCATTATCTCCCCATTCCAGGTGCACCAAGATTTGTTCTGCAAAGCTCTTATCCCAATCCCATTGCTTCTCCTCCTCAAAAATGACATCTCAACTTACTACAACCCTCTTTGAGATAGGATCATATAGTCGATACGTCTTTGATTCTTCACTGACACCTAACAGAACACACACAAAACTCTTGCTGTCCAACTTTGTCCTTCTTGCATCAAGCATATGAACATGTGAAATGCATCCAAATACCCTAAAATGCTCTACTGTAGGTTTTACTCCGCTCCATGCTTCCTGTGGTGTGACATCTTTTACTACTAATGCGCGACTCCTGTTCAGTACATAGGTGGTCCATTTCACAGCCTCGGGCCAAAAGGTCTTTGGCATCTTCTTCTCAGATAGCATGCTCCTCACCATATTCATCACAGATCGATTTTTCCTTTTTGCCACTCCATTTTGCTATGGAGTGTTTGCTGCTGTTAACGGTCTCTTAATGCCATGTTGTTTGCAAAACTCGTTAAAATCTTCAGAATTAAATTCCCACCTCTATCAGTGCGTAAATATTTAATGGACAAACCAATTTCATTTTCAACAAGCTTCTTAAAACACTTAAACATGTTGAATGTTTCAGACTTCTCACTCAAGAAATAGATCCATGCCTTCCTACTGAAATCATCTATGAAGCACAGTGAGTACCTTTTTTTGCCATTTGAAATTGGGAAGATTGGACCACAAATGTCTGCATGTATCAACTGTAACTTTCGAGTGGCTCTCCATGTGCTCCTTTTGGGAACAGAGTCTCTATGTTGCTTCCCCACCATACAGTCAATGCAAGTCACAGTTGATGTAGGGAGTTGTGGAAGACCATAAACCATCTTCTTCAGCTGTAGTGTTCTTAAGCCTTCGTTGCTTAAGTGTCCATACCTGCAATGCCAAAGGTGAGCTTGATCTGAGGTAGTTGTGTGAAAGCAGGTATCCTTCTCCTTATCAGACTGGGACTTGGTCAACAATATGAACATTTTGTTGTTTGTCATCTCGGACTGCATAATAAGACCTCTCTCTGGATTATATATGTGACACTTTCCTGATTAAATCAGAATTGCAAGACCATGCTCTTGAAGTTGTCCAATACTTAGGAGATTATTCTTCAGCTCTGGAACGTAGAAGACATCAGTGATTACATGGTTATGGCCATTGATGTGCAATCTCACCCTTCCTTTCCCAAGCACACTCATTTTGCTGTTATTTCCCAATTTCACCATCTCCCTGAAAGACTTATTCAGCTCACAGAATGCATCCTTGTTCCCACTCATATGATTGGAGCAGCCTGAATCAAGGAACCAAATGTCTTCTCGCTCTGCATATGGTTCATCTCGACATATGACATAAATAACTTCTCTTCATATTGATTTAATTCAGCATTGTTGGCCTCCTTTTCCAAATCTAAATCTGGACACTCATATTGAAAATGGCCAAGCTTATGGCACTTGTAGCATTCAATAGTAGCTTTGTTGAAAGCTTGTCAACCTCTGCCTCTTCCTCTACCTCTTCCCATTCCTCTAAAGCTACCTCTACCTCTACCTTCATTTCTTACTTCATAACTCAACTTCAATGCTTGCTCTTCCACATTTTGTCTTTGAAGCTTATGTTCATGCACAATAAGAGAACTCTGCAGCTCATCGATTGAAAGTGTATCGATGCCTTTTGATTCTTCAATTGAGAAGACAGTATAGTTGAATTTATCTGTCAATAATCGAAGAATTTTCTCCACAACAGTAACATCCTTCATATCTTCCCCATAGAGTCTTATCTTATTGGCTATAGACATGACTCTTGAAAAATAATCAATAACACTTTCACCTATTTTCATTTGAAGGATCACGAAATCTCTCCTGAGTGCTTGGAGAATGGATCGCTTTACCCGAGCATTGCCTTCAAATTTCTTCTTCATTGAGTCCCATATTTGCTTTGATGTGTCCTTCTGCAAGATTGTTTCAAGGATGGTCCTATCAATAGCTTAAAAAAATAGTTCTTCACCTTCATGTCCTTTAGCTTCATTTCATCGAGTCTCTTTTGTTGTGCTTCAGCGACAGCAGCTCCTGCTTCAGGCTCTGTAACACCAGTCTCCACAATGCTCCAATATTCTTAGACCTGAGGAAGTTCTCCATCAACATGCTCCAATGGTCGTAGTGACCATCGAAGCATGGGATTGCAGGCTGAACAAAATTCCCATTTCCTTCACTCGCCATCTCTGTCTTTCTCCCTCTTTTTACTGGAATATAAGTCACTCAACGCTGCGGCTTTTCCCATATCTAGTGATGATTCTGATACCCGATTGTTGTGAACTAGAGCAGTATATTCAAAAACACAAACAGAGACTGGGAATGACTTGTATTATTCAACACAACTGTACTTGGCTTAAAAGCCTTTACTGAGACACTTGACAGAAAAGATGATAAATAGCAACCCACTAATGCGCAACTAAAGCATCGTGGTACATGTAACTATGAAATAGTCAAACTAAGCAACTAACACCCTATTAATTAGGGATTTGTTCTAACACATAAAACTACTGCAACTGAACCCTTAAAACAAGAAATAACTTATCAGTTCAAGATGCATGAGTTTTGTTTCAAGTTTTCAATATATTTTTTTATTTGATTGTTTAGATTTGCACCAGATGTAACTTCTAATGATGGTCTTTCCATTTTTGTGATTTATTTATTTATTCATTCTTATTATTGTTATTTGGTAAATAATTGTTTCTCAATTAAGTAGGTCTCATCTCCTTGATTCATAACCTATGCCTCACACAGGGAAGTAACACTAAGGAACATAATCATAGAATATGTTAGCTTGTAAACTTGGTGTCGCCTATGGATCAGCACCGGTCTTGGCTAACAGTCAAGATTTATATTAGAGGGATCATATCATTAGTAGATTAGAATACATTCAAGTGTAAATAAAAGCATGTACACGATATACGTGGAATTAAAACCCCATGAATCAGGGGAAAAACCACGGGCCCGGCAGTTGGGGCAATCCACTATGTAGGAGTGACTACATGTCTCCAGGTAATAGTACAATCATGAGAATAGTATAACATCCAGTGATAATCTCCTGTGAAGTCATTCATTAGCATGAACCTTGAAGGAGATCCACTAATTAGAATGGGATGCCATGAGCCTTGAAGAGAGCTTGAAGGAGTTGGCCATAGAGCTTGCTTGGACCTTCATCTCCTTCATACTTGGAACTCCACTTGGTGACCTTGATGACATCCGGCCAGGTTGATGGCTTGGTGGCCTTGGTGAGATCCGGCCACCTTGGTCGCTTAGAGGGTGCTTGGAGCCCTTTTTTTTTAGTGGATCCCCTCCTATTCCTGCTTTTTCTCCTCCTCTTATGTTCTCTCTTTTCCTGAAGTCAAAGAGAGCCCATGTGTATCTTGGGCCTCGTGCCTTCCTTTAGGTCAGGCTTTGGGTTACGTGAATTGTCTTCCTTGTCTCAGTATCCAAAAGCTTCCCCTTAGCATGAAGAAGAGTGTTTCTTTTAGCTTCCCCTAGGGCCACATGTCAACATCCTTAAGGGTTGACCGTTTTACCTCATAACAGAATATATCTGTATATCCAGAGCAACAACAACAACTAAGCCTTAATCTCATACTAGACGGGGTCGACTATATGGATTTTTTTATCTCCATGTCGCTCTCCAAAAAAGTAAATGAATAAATAATAATAAATAAATAAATAAATAAATAAATACATGAACAAATAAAAATAAAAATAAATACATAAATAATAAAGAATAATAAATAATAAATAAATAATTCAATGAGGGATTGGCAGGTATAGGTTAAAGCAAAAAGGTATCTCCAAACAAAGCTAATGAAAGAGAGATTTTTAACCGACTTATCCATAATATCGTACTAGATGGGGCCGGCTATCTGGATTCTTTGTCTCCATGTCGCTCTGTCAAAAGCAAGATTCGGCTCAATATCTAACATTTATAGGTCCTTAGACACTACCTCTCTCCACGTAATCCTAGGCCTACCTCTGCCCCTCTTCTTACCTTCTATAAATAAACTATCACCTTTTTGGACCCGAGCACCTAGGGGTCTCAGGCGTACGTGTCCAAACCATTAAACGCCCTTCTCTTATTTTATCTTCAATTGGTGCAACATGCACCTTTTGTCAGATGTGTTCATTTCTACTCTTGTCTAATCTTATATGACCACTCATCCAACTTAACATCCTCATTTCTGCCACATTTATCTTATGAATATGTTGAACTTTGGTTGCCCAACACTCGCTCCTGTATAATATGGCTGGTCTAATTGGCGTCCTATAGAATTTTTCCTTCATTTTATTAGACATCTTCTTATCACATGATACACCGGTGGCACTTCTCCATTTCAACCATCCAGTTTTGATTATGTGGGTTACATCTTCATCTATCATCCAATCATCCTGGAAAATGAAACATAAATACTTAAAATGAGTAACCTTAGGCACTACCACTCCACCTAGTTTCACTTCCCTTTCATCTCTACTACTTAGACTATAATTACAACGCATATATTCTCTCTTACTTCTACTTAGCCTAAAGCATCTACTTTCTAAAGTGTTTCTCCATAGTTCTAATTTTTTATTTACTCCATCTCTAGTCGTCTCATTACTAGGACAATATCATCTGTGAACAACATACACCATGTGATGTCATCTGTATATCCAGAGCGAAGGGCAAAAACATACCCAAGGAAGCACGAGTGTAAATCTCATCAAGGAGGATGTAATAATTTTTTAAAATTAAATAAATAAATATGATTTATCCACTTTAATAAAAAAAACCTATATCTCTTATTATTTATACTCTAATTTTTTTAATAATATTATTATTTAAAATAATTAGATTAAAATATCCTTAATGGACCCTGATAAAATACTTATATCTTTTATCTTAAAATGTCAAATAATTATTCATTACATTAAAATGCTATCGACAATACTTGAATTATTTTTTAAATTCATTGAATTTTTAAGGTATTCAAACTAAAATGGCATATGAAGAAATTATTTATAATTTTTATATACTAATAAATATATAAAGTTTATAGTACTAAATTTGAAATTTCAATGATGCTTAAGCATATATTAATTATTTAATATATTATATTCTTTATTGTATTTCTCTTAATATCAAATATTCATCCATTCAAAGTTTATTTTCATTCGACTAGTAATAAAATCTATATTTAATAATAATTGAATATTATATTAATGAAGTAAATGTATTTAAGATGTATTTCAAAGAAATTTATTTTATTTAATGAATAATAAAAATCTACATATATAATACATTACCATATATGTATATATAAAAATACAAATTAAAATATTAAAAATTATTATTAATTTAAAATAATTTATTTTATAATTTATTATTTATGTGCAAATCAATTTTCATAATAAAAGTTTGCTAGTCCATTATCTCTCACAAGGAGACATTTAAGGGTTTAAATCACACCCTGGTATCTCACTTTTTTTTTGTTGACTTAGACCATAAAGGTCCTTCTCACGAATCAATCAGAGACGTGGTCATAGGCTCTGAGTAGTAAACTCACTCGATCGTCTGATCCTTCATGATACGCATATAAACTTGAAGCGTAAACTCAACTGAAATTGCTCATCCACTAAGATCTTTCTAGTTACACTCATTTATAGAATGAAGTTACAAATATATGACATCATTGCTTGCATCATAGATTATTTGTAAGTGAAGTATAATTTACAAATTACAAGCAAAATAACTTTGAGACAAGCACTTGCGGCAGCAAAATGATCGAGATTACATTGACATCGAATCAATTCCACAAACCAAGTCCTTGAGATTTGGATTGAAGCGCAAAAATGATCTTCTCAAATAAAAATAAAAAGTTAAATTTCTAACTATATATATAGAGAGAGGGTTGATATGGTGCGATCGGCCGAATCACTATGTAGATCCGATCACCTCCCATTTCGACCTTTGAAGCATGTTTGAAGGATTTCCAAGTGTACGGATGGGAAGATCATCGAAAAATAAGCTAACATATCCATTTTCATATAATTTGGTGATCATTTGGTCCTCTCATTTAATGGTTGAAATTTTGAACCATTAAGATTTTTATAAAATAAGAACCGTTAAGTGGGAGGACCAAACGATCACCAAATTGTATGAAAATGGATAGTTTATTTTTCGATGATCTACGGTTGGAAATCCTTCAAACATGCTCCAAGTGCCGAAGTGGGAGGCGGCCGGATCTGCACAGTGATCCGGCCGACCACACCATATCACGCCTATATATTTATATATATATGTGTGTGTGTGTGTGTGTATACAGGCCTGATACTATACGGCCGGTCTTATCATTGTGCAAGTGCGGTCGCCTCCATTTGACCCACTTGCACAGTATTTTGAGAAAATCCAACCATATGGATGGAAAGAACATCGAAAAATAAGCTAGTATGTCAATTTCATACAATATGGGAACTTGTAGGGTCAACATCTTAACGGGTGAAATTCTGAACCGGTAGGATTTCTATAAATTTTCACCTGTTAAGATGAAGACCCTACAAGTTTCCAAATTGTATAAAAATTGACATGCTAGCTTATTTTTCGATGTTCTGTCCATCCATAAGGTTGGAAATCCTTAAAACATGCTCCAAGAACCAAAATGGGAGGCGACCTTACCGGAACAGTGTTTCGACAGACCTAATTGTATTATGCTCGTATATATATATATATATATATATATATATATATATATATATACAGTCATGTTACTATGCGACCGACCGTAACACTGTGCAAGTGCGGTCACCCCATTTTAGCCCACTTGCACAGTATTTTAAGGAAATCCAACCGTATGGATGGAAAGAACATCAAAAAATAAGCTATTATGTTAATTTACATACAATTTGGGAACTTGTAGGGTCTTCATCTTAAATGATGAAATTCTGAACCGGTAAGATTTTTATAAATTTTCACCCGTTAAAATGAAGACCCTACAAGTTCTCAAATTGTATGAAAATTAACATGCTAGTTTATTTTTCGATGTTCTTTCCATCCATATGGTTGGATTTGAAAAAAAATATTCTCCAAGTGCCTCAAAATGAGGCAACCTTAAATGAACAGTAATCCGGCCGGCCTTATATATATATATATATATATATATATATATATATATACGTGCCCGATACTATGCGGCCGACCTTATCGTTGTGCAAGTGTGGTCGCCTCTATTTGACCCACTTGCACAGTGTTTTAAGGAAATCCAACCGTATGGATGGAAAGAACATCGAAAAATAAGCTAGCATGTCAATTTTCATACAATTTGGGAACTTGTAGGGTCTTTATCTTAACAGGTAAAATTCTGAACCGGTAGGATTTTTATAAATTTTCACCCGTTAAGATGTAGACTCTACAAGTTCCCAAATTGCATGAAAATTGACATGCTAGCTTATTTTTCGATGTTCTTTCCATCCATAAGGTTGGAAATCCTTAAAACATGCTCCAAGGGCCAAAATGGGAGGTGACTTTACCGGAACAATGTTCCGGCCGGCTTAATTGTATCATACCCATATATATATATATATATATATATATATATAGAAAAATGTTACAATCAGGCCTGCCGGATGTCCGGATGTTTGATTGTAACATATATATTATATCTAATATATATATATATATATATATATATATATATATATATATATATATATATATATAAATTTTTTTATAATGTTTTTAGATATAATTTGATTTATCTATAAATTTTAAATAGTATATAAATATGTATATATATTTTTTAAAATTATATGCACATGTATACAAATATTCTGAAGATAAGATAATTTAATATATATATATATATATATATATATATATATATATATATATATATATATATAATGTTTAAAATTTATAGATAAATCAAAATATATCTAAAAAAATTATAAAAAATATAATATATTTAAGTGTTAGGATCAGCGGCCGTACATCCGGCTCTGTATATATATATAAATCCAATCTTAACCGGGTATACATATAATTTCCATTATTGGGGGTGTATGTTGGAGTTTGGGAATATACTATTTTATGTTTTCTTATATATCTCTAGAAAAAAAACATTTTCGGTTGTTTTGAATAGTAACAGCCGCTGGCAAGCCTGGCATGATCGCTATATTGCTAAATAAATCAAGAAAGAAAAAAAAAACAAGAGTAATGAATAATCTATTGTATAAAGATCACAATTTCCCATTTTAATTTTATATGTAATTTTCCAAAAAAAAAAAAGAAGAAGGAGAAAATCATGCACAAGCTAAAAAGCTGAACATTATTAAAATTGGACAACAAAAATATTTAATTCATTCACATGTCTTGTCTCCTTTAATAACCCAAACTTGAGTAATGAATGCTTCATATGAAAAGTAGATGTGGAATGTTTGACAGCTCGGCTGCCTAATTCATTCAGCAAGAAGCCCAACGACCCTTCTAAGCTGGCGTTCTTCTTTTTGATTGTTTATTTAATAAAATGAATAAATTATATTTATTAATAACATGTTCAGGTTCATTACAACTAAATTACAAAGATTATAAGGATAGATGTTGAAGTTTCAAAACTACATTGATTTCATTAAAATTTTAGTACAAGAAAGTAGAGCGTTTGGTTTACCTTTGTCGGCTTACTGCCCCAAATGTTTTATTCAGGGTTAAAGCTCTTTATCCTTGAAGTATGTGTCTGATGGTCCCTATTGGTCCACTTTTCTGGTGAATTCCAGGCTTCTTTTGATGATTAATTCCATTGTTAGTCATTTCAGTCTTTTGGTATCATGAGTTGCATCAAAATGGGAAGGTGTGAGAAAACCAATAGTGCGGATTAATTTCTTGAAAATGCTGTATTTATTATGAAAACATCTCCTATTTTTTCTCATCCATACACTCCAGGTGATTGTCATTAATTACAACCAAGTTTCATCCTGGTGTGGCTTCTTTCTCCACTTGGTTGGAAGGGATACATTGCCCTACAAATCTTGGATCTGCTTGGGTTGTCCTCGTAAGCAGAATAGGTAGCAAAAGTGCTCCTAAATGCTGCATGTGCATGGGTATCGTAGGAGCAGGTGGATGGTTATCTATTCCTCCCTTTCGCATAGGTAGCACTTAGTCTTTTCACTCTTTAATTTTTTTTTACTATGTTTTGTAGAGTTAAGATTTTGTCATCCCAAGCTAACCATGCAAAATATTTTACTTTCAGGGGGCATAAGGTCTTCCAAAACTTTGGTCCTAGTGGACACCTTATTCCCCATCCACCTTGAAACTATACAGTGACTTGATCATGAACATACAATTTGTGGTGAGTTTCCAGAGTCTTGAGTCATGTTGTTGCTCGTCTTTTTGGGTGATGTGGTGTTCAAGGATGTTCAATTGCTTTGTGCCTTTTGGAGTGAGTGGACTTAGTTAGGGAAGTGTTATGCCTTCTTGTAGTAGTTGTTGGGCTTCTTTTATAATCAAATATTCATTCTAGATCATTTATTGTAGTTCCGGAAATAAGTTTTTCGGTGCTTGGTGCTTGGCCTTCTATCAAGTTTTCCTGCTAATAGTTGATGTTGAAGCCCTTGTCCACCATTTACTAGTGTGTTTGCTAAGGTGCTCTCTCTGTTCGGATATGTTCTTCCAGAAGTGCGACCTTCTTCTTAGAGGCTTACCAAAAGGGTTTAAGTTTGTACTATAGAAGCAGGTCGTTGGTAGTACTTTTCTATATAAACCTATTTCCCCTCTGAGGGGTCTCCATCACCACTTTCTAAGAAGAGTTTCATTGAAGGCTTTGAGATTTATGATGTCTCATTTCCCCTGATCCTTAGGTCTACAAATTCTATTCCAATTTATCAAACGATATGCCTTGGAGTTCTGGTTCGTTTCTTTCCATGTGAAGTCTCGGGCTCAAACGAGGTGGTGGTTGCCTTATCGCCATCGGGGCTCATTCCCGGGGGTGCTCTGATCACCTCTGAATGCCAAGGGGGAGCTTGGTTGCACCTCCTTGACCTTTTTGGTGATGCTTTGCGCTTCAAAACCAAGCTTTCATCTTCCCTTAGAGCTAGGTTTCGTGTTGGCTTGACCTAGCCCGGTATGGTATGAACTCAATTAGTGTCGAACTCTTTGCATGCAAGGTTGGCCAGGCTCGGCTCCACATGACTTTCCAAATCATTAAAAAATATAATTTTTTTTTTTGTGGAGAAAATACTATTAAAATTTTTATTTAAAAAAAACCTAATGGCATAGGGTAGGCAGTTTTGTCACAATAGTACAGCACGATGCCCGGCTGGTAGGTTGCCCTCCCTTGCTGTGTGGAGGGCTCACCATGGGCTGGACTTGTTTGGGCCCAGGTTGACTAGCCCTAAACAAATTCATCACTTAAATTAGGGTTAAAAACCGTAGCATCTGTGCCATGACCCTATCCATTAGAGCTTCAAAGGAGTTGATCCATTCCCTAACCCAAGCCGAGCCAAGCCGAGCCAAATTGAACATGTATTAAATTACTTATATTCACAAATAATATTATTCTTGAATGTTCCTTTATTTCTTTGTGGGATAAATATTATGGTTGGTCACCAAACTATAGTCAATTCTCACTTTGGGTACCAAATTTCAATATGTATCAAAATGGTTACTAAACTTCAATTTATTTTTAATGGGAGGTCACCCAAGATAATCCAATGAGGAATTGCAGACGTGGATGTTAGAGTTACTATGTGGATGCCATCTTTACCCGTCACTTGCATCAGTGGCGTCGCCACATGGCATAAGTTGACACGTAAGCGCCACGTGATCCATTAAGTCACCAAGTCAACCCTTCTTTCGTGTCAACATATGCCACATGGCGACAGCAAAATGATGCAAGTGATGTATAAAGATAGCCTTCACGTGGTCACTTTGAGGTCCACGTTAGCAATTCTTCACCGGATTCCCTTGGTCGTTGAAACCAAATTGATGTTTAGTCACTATTTTTATACAAATTAAAATTTGGTATCCAAAGTGAGAATTGACCATAGTTTGTTGACTAACCATAATATTTACCCTTTCTTTGTGAGATATATAGATGTTTAGTTGTTAATGAATGCAAACAGTTAGGTGAAGAGTTAGTTGGAAACATATCTTAATCTAATGAGCATTTACTTTTTCGATCAGATCTTAAACAGGTTCCCATTCACATTTTGAGCATCTTCCTATAAAGCCAACCCCTTCCCATTGTTGAACTTGAATGTATGCAAAAGAGAATAAATAAAAAAATATATAATATATATAAAAAAAATTTATATAGTATTACATGCATGGCGAACACCTTGGTCATCGGCGCCGGAGGTTTCATCGGAGGTTTCATAGTGACAGCATGCCTTGAGATCCAGCTCCCCACATTCTTTCTCCATCGATCCACTTCTAATCCCTCCTCCGTCAAGGCCCTCAAAGACAAAGGAGCCATAGCTATTGAGGTGATCGATCATATATATATGTACTATATATATATTTTTATAATTAGTTTGAAGCACATATAATTAATTTATATTTATGAGCATGAACATGAACATGAACATGAACAGGGATCTTTTGCGGACAAAGAGTTGATGGAGAAGAAGCTGAGAGAACATAAAATTGAGGTGGTCATATGTGTTTGCGGAGGGGAGAACATTCTTGATCAACTTGTGCTCATTGAAGCCATGAAATCTGTCGGCAAGAGTACAAATACAATCAAGGTTCATTTCATGATTTCATTTCATTTGTTTTTATAATTAATTAAACTGAAATTATTATTGAAAACTTTAATATATAAATATATAATAAGTTTGTTGTTGTTGACATGTTGTTGGAAGCAGAGGTTCTTGCCATCGGAATTTGGACATGATATTGATAAGTCGAACCCGGTGGAGCCGGGTCTGTCTTTCTACAAAGAGAAAAGAATGGTTCGACGGGCAGTAGAAGCCTCTGGGATCCCATATACGTATATATGTTGTAATTCCATTGCCAGTTGGCCATACTATGATAACATCCATCCCTCTAAGCTCACTCCACCATTGGACCATTTCCAAATCTACGCCGATGGTTCCGTCGGAGGTATATATACCATTATTTATTTTGCCGTTTATGAACTCTTTTTAGGTTTTTTATTTTTCTGGTTATGATTACAATTAACTCTCTAAAATCTTCATCGTTAAAAGTGTGCTACTTCTAATTATTAGTATGAAAAAGACTTGTTTTGTTATGAAGAAGTTAAAAAAGGGATTGCGAGGTTTAGAATGTTGGATAGAAGATAGAACTCAAGGGACGTTTGTTTGTTTGTAAATACTCATCTTTTGGATGGGGATATCTAGGGATGTAGATTTATATGGATGTAAGTTTTTATTTGTATGCTTGATTGTGTTTGCCTGTTTGGTTGGTGGGATGCGAAAATTTTTAGTATTTAATATTTATGATTTTGATCCAACGGGTGCGAGAGTAACCCTGAACTACACCAATGGTGTTTAGCAATATACGTTGGATTTTGATTTACGATGAGGGTCTCGTCCATGACATTGACGGAGTGGAACAAGACGAGCTCCTTGAGGTAGTTGGTGAGGGTCGTGTCGGCGAGGTCGAGCCTGCAGACGCCATAGTTGAGGTTGAAGTTTTGGAGGACGGGGGCGGCGTGGGTGGAGGAGAAGCCACAGTCGATGACAAGGCTGTTGCAGCTTCGCAAGAGGTGCGGGAGCCTGTTGGTCTCGTCCTCGAAGGAGAACCAGGGAGGGTGGTTGATGGAGTTTGAGTCCGCCACGCACAATGATCAGAAACCAAAGTCCTCAAAGATGAGATCATCTGTGGCTCGCTGGATGGAGGGAGAGTTGAAGAGGGGCTCAACGAGCAGTATCGAGGAGTGGGCGGGATCGGCGTGCAGGAGGGACCTGAGGACGTGGTCCCACACCTTACATTGGAGGTAGGGTTAACTAGGTAGCCGCGGTCCTAGGGGCGGTGGACGGAGATAGAGGTGACGTCAATGTCAAGGGCCTAGAGCCGGTTGGCCACCAGCCATTTCTTCAATGCGGCGGAGGGACCCAGGCAGTTGGGCACCATGATAGCGGGATCGCTCTCGCCACCTAAGCTGGCCATACAAAGGCCCTCGCCGTTGTCCAACACCACCACCTTTGACATCGTTGTCTTCCTTTCGATTCAACTCCTCAATAGTTAGTTAAACAAGTCTTGTGTTCCACTTTTGGCTATCTGCGTTGCGTGGCATATTTTCTTTTTTCTTTTATTAAATTGCTCTCGGCGGTTGGATTTTAATATACCGGCTAATTTAGGGGCACCCCTCAATTTCAAATCTAGAGACGTACCTAGATGACGAATTACCATTATTTTAATTATTAATAATGTCATAATTTAAAATATATTGTTAATATAACTATTAATATTAATTAACTTTTAAAATATAATATTATTGGTTTATAATAGTGTATTATATGATATAACTTAAAATGATTAATTAATTAAGTAAATTAATATACTATGTAATGTTAAACATTAAATATTAAATATTAACAAATTATACTACTATGGAATATTAAATATTAAACTTTTATAATGATAAAATAAATAAATAAATTTGATCTTTATGTTATTTTGTTTATAGAAAAAAATAATGATTTGTATTTTTATCAGCATACTTTGTGAGTGGGAAGGACATTGGTAAAATCACAGTGAGAGCAGCTGAGGATGCAAGAACTATAAACAAGAGCATTCACTTCAGGCCAGCTTGCAATTTGTTCACCATGAACAAAATGGCTTCTTTGTGGGAATCCAAACTTGGCTACAAACTTCCCAGAATCACTGTCAGTGAACACCAATTGCTGGCTCTTGCTGCAGGTCAGATTAACTCCTCTCCACTCATCCCATTTATCTATCTATATTAACAAAATTATATTCGGACTTTCCAAATTACCTCATAATTTATATATTTTTTATTTTAAAAATTTTAACAATCACCTATGAATCACATGTTTTGAACCATGTTCCAATATGTAGTTGCTAGTTAAAGAGAGTAATTCTTTTATACAATAACTGGTATGTATTTATATTATTAAGCAAGAGTAAATTGATTATAAATAATTTTTATTTTAAAAATTTAAAAAACCAAAAAATTAGATTCATTCTTTTGAGTTTTTTTTTTGGAATTTTAGATTTTTAATTTTAAAAATCATATAACTATTTGAAATGACATGTTTTAAAATAGTAGTGGTGTTTTAATAGGTGTTAACTGACACATGTTATAATTATCCTATATAACTATTATTTTTATAAAAAATGTTAATAACGGGAGGGATATTTGTCCTGAGCTTCGCGAGGGCCATTAGCTAATATCATCTTTATGATACTCATCACCAACTCATTATTTTACCTAAAAATTCTTTTTAATTGAGGATGAAGATTATACGGAAGAAAGAAGAAGAGAATTTTTTTACAAACTATACAAATCCTTATAAGATTACCCACTCTGTATTCCATCTCACTGTGAAAATTCTTCACAAAAAAGTAATTTTATTTACTGTTTTTATTATTTTATTATTTTATTTTATCTCTATATGCCCCGTGATTAAGTATTTGTTATCATATTTTTACCTACTGATTAAATATTCTTTCATCGTGTAAGAGTTTTTCAACAAAAGTAATTATATTTAATTATTTTATAAATAATTATTTCTAATATTTTTTATTTTTTATATCTAAAATCTTGATGTATTTGCAACTAACACTGATGAAGAGTTTTCTCTAAAATCTTCTAACTATTCTGCTCCGTTTATCTCTTGAAATCTATAAAATAAATTGTAGAAGAACTTTCAACTATCGAAAAACCAAGAAGAGAATTTTTAAACATAAAAGATAATGCTTAAAATTTAAATATTTACTTTGAAAAATAATTAAAAAGATAAACCTCATTCAATATATTTCACAATCTTTAACATATATTTTAAGCCTTTAAACAATATCATGTACTTAAAAAAAAAGGAAAAAATTCTGTCATTCAAAATTACTTGTTTGGAATTTAAATTTTTTTTAATACTTTAAAACTTTAAACAATTAATTTTTCAATTTATCAAAAATAATACTTAAAATCATTAATCCTTTTAAAATTAAAAAAAATCAAGTCTTAAATTATTTTCTTTCTAGATTTATTTAAAGAAATATAATTTTTTTATAATATTTAAATTATTAAATATGTGAACATATAAAAAATCATGAAAAAGTGAATAAAACAACCCGAATAACATTGTGAGGGTCACTTGCTAGTTTAATCACTAATCACTAATCACTAATCACTAATCATTAATTATTAACCATTTATCACTATTTTAGGGTATTTTATTTTGCCTATAAAGTTCATGTTTGATGAAGATAATTGTCCAGGAAGAAATTAATAAGATGGTGTTTGGTTGACACTTGTATATATTTTATTTTCTTTTTTTTTTAAGCTAAAAACACTCTCAATTTGAAAAAAATTTAAATTTAAACTAACTTGATAAAACAAACAATGATATTATATAAATATTCATTTTAAATATATGTCACTAATAACTTTTATAGGTTGTTTTTATGTACTTTTTTGGTGAAGCCAAGAGGGGAATTGGGTGGAATATAAAAAGGGAGCATTTCACACTTTCATTTTAGATTATGTTATGAAAAAAAAAGTTTTAAATATGTATAATAAAATATAGTTTAACTAATTTATTTAGCTATATATATATATATATATATATATATATATATATATATATATATGGGAGGTGTTATGGTTAGGCCGGCCCGACTTGTGACTGCACCATCGGTAGGGCCTCGGCCCCTGGCCGCCGTCTCATAAGTTGGGGCCAAGTGCTCCACGACCATAACACTGGTCATATATATATAGGGTGATGATATGGTAAGGCTGGCCGCAAGTGCGGCCGGTCCTATGGCCCGCGGCCCGGCCCTGAATCACATGAGATAGAGCGGGCCGGCAACACTTGCGGCTGGCCGCACCATATCATCACCCATGTATATATATTACATCCCAAATTCTCATGCAAATAATAATAATAATAATAATAATAATAATAATAATAATAATAATAATAAATTTAAAAAAAATGAAATCCTAACTTAGAGATTCTCAAAACTTATATATGAATCTGTATTTTGATTTGATAATTAGAAATTAACATGCAGAAAAGAAGATTCCACAGAGCATAGTTGCAGCTCTAACTCATGACATCTTCATCAAGGGTTGCCAAACAAACTTCTCCATTGATGGAGAAAAAGATGTGGAGGCTTGCAACCTCTATCCAGACATCAAATTCCAAACCCTAGATTATATCTTTGATCAGTATGCTCTCCACCTCAACTCTTCAAAGCCATTGATCATGATCAACAACAAACCACAACCACAACTTCTTGAAGCTCACCTTCTCAACAACAAGGCATGTCCATGAAGGCCATCTTGCAAAAGCTCTATATATGTTCTAATATTTAGAACTTTTTTACTTATACTATTATTTGCAGTTGAAAGATATCAAAATAAAAGAGCTTAATTTCTAGCTATGATTGGTTTTGTATTAGCGGAAAAAAAACTAATACAAGTTGTTGTTGTTGTAGTTGTAGTTGTACTCCAAGACATTGTCTTCGAAGTTGTCATCTGGTGGCATCTACGTTGGCTCCTCTTAGATGAAAGTCAAGCTTATCTTGATTATGGATTTCATCGGCACTAGCTTTGATCTTTTGATCACATGTGCTGTATCGAGCAATAAAATATCAGTTTGTTTGTTTTTTTTGTTTTTGTTTGTTTGTACTGATAGTTCCGTCAGGTCGGGTTGTCCACCTGTTATAAACTAAGTTGCAACACGGTTTGCAACTAGCTGCTCACAGAGTTTCTCAAACACATTCACACACACTCAAGCAAAGGCAAAACACACACATAGGAGACAAGGAAGTTGGTAACCCAATTCGGCTAACAAAGCCTACGTCTGGGGGGCCAAGACCGGAAAAGACAATCCACTAAAGATGTAGAGAAGACAGGAGTACAAGAGTCTCTCTCACTCAATCTATCATAAGCACCCACTCCTTGATTGACAATGACCTCTATCACCCTTCTCCTAAGGGACTACTGAAGACGGCTCACACCTCAATCCTCTGAGTCCTGGTCTTATATAGACGCCTCCCTGCCTTCACACAACAGCTACCATATTTTGGATTTCCCAAATCTTCGCGACTGCCAAATTAGACTCCTTCCACATTTGGCTGTTGCAACCTAGTTGTAACCATGACTGCAAGACAACCTGGTTGACGAATTGACCAAGGCTACAGCATCCATTGCTCTTCAACCTCGACACACCTCCAACCCTCCTAGTTGAGTTCCGAGTCTACTACATCGGATCCACCTGATCTTGACCAACGCAACTAGCCAATCCACCTCTCTGTCATGTACTCAGCCCTTCACGGTCGCACCCCACCATGGCCGAGACCTTCAATCAACCTTCATCTTCAATCATGCGAGGTTGAGCTGTTAGATTGGCTCCACCAATCTCTTTCCAAACTTGGTCTTGATTCACCACAGCTTGGCCTATCATGCTCCACCATATTTGCTTACCAAATATGGTCTTCCTGATTTGGCTTGCATCAATCACCTCATCAATCACATATTAGTTGCCAAATCTAGCCTCCAATCCTATCATTAATCAGCTGCAATCATGTAGCCACTTGCATGAGATCTCCAATCAGCATGCATGCATTTGCATGCAATCTTCAATCTATCAACCTTTGATGGAATCTTCAATCATGCATATCAATTAGTTTTCTTCCATATGTAGTTGATTCCTCAATGACTTCTCCACTAAATATGATCTTTCCCTCCAAAACATATCGTTGTAGTTCTTCCAAGTTGGGCTGCAGCATCTTGCTCCTTAGTAAATATATTCTTCATGCCAAGTATAGCTCCTGGACTTGTCAACCATGCTTTGACTATGTTTGACTTTGTTAACTGTCTTGTCTTGGTTTGTATGGAGTCTTCTTGTCTTGGTCAACCTTGCCACATCAGCATGTGTCACGTCACAATGTGTCAAATGATGCCAACTTACTTGCTTCAACACTAACAATCTCCTCCTTTGGCATTATTTGACAAATCCACTTCTGCTAAACAGACGCCAGTTACAACACCTAGTTACAACACTTACTAGTGGACTGAACATGACTACACAATGTGTTACATCATCCACTGTGGACTCAAATACATAGATTGACTCATAACTCATAGGCTGGCTAGCAGACATATTCTCCCCCTTTGTGGCACATAATGTAATAAATAACAACTTTGACAACCCAAATAACAAACACCACAAGACTAGATATGGAATTTGTACTTCCCCTATCTGTTACAATCCTTGGACCAGACATGGACTGAACAAAAAGAAACAGTTAGACACTTACCACAAAGCTGACAGAACTTACTTCTCCCCCTTTGTGTTAGATAGAGCCAAAGGCGCCTGATGTCGCAGAGTAAGTTGCAATTCCCCCTGAATCAACAATCATCACAAGGCTATTTGGAACTACTCCCCCTTATTTCATAAACATCCTCTCATGAAGAAGTAACCTCCAAGAACTAATTCAGTTTTCTGGAGAGAAGTTCAGTATCCTTCCTCTTACCAACACTTGAGAAAGGCTTTATGCAATTGAGTCTTGAACTAAAAAAACTTAAATTGCAATGAAATTCACGCACAAATGAAGGATTGTACCTCTCTGCCTCTTTATCTACCTTTCTCTGTATGGGAGGTGTTCTTGGGGCTGAAGATAGTGGCTCCCCCTTGCTCCTTGATCTTGTCTTCCTTTGTAGAGGGCTTCAGAACTCTTTGCTGCGTCAATTTTGGGATCAAGAAAGGACCTTCTTCTTGGCTTCTTTGCACTTCTCTTAAATTTCTGACCTTTAGATGGTTCAACCTTTCTCTTCTTTACTAGTTCAACAATTTGAACCGCAAGTGGAGCATCATCTGAGTCTTCTGCCTTTTCTGAACTGACAGTTGTCGCAACTGATGTTGCAACTAGAGATGCAACATGGTCTGCTTCTTGTGTCTTTTCTTTCAGATGGCTGACTTTTGCAATAATTTTCTTCAGGACAACATCAGAACCTACTTCATTACTGAAGGGTGGACTCTTCTTGATCGACCACTCCTTTGCTCTTGAGCTTGAGACATGGACAATTCTTGCTAACTTTTCATCACTTCTTCCATTCCTTTGCTTTTATGTCCCAGATTCAGTTGCAACAAGCTCTCCTGCTTCTAAATTTGTTCTATCTCCTTGTGCTCTTTCTTCCTCAGTTAAAGATGCATGGTCTCCTTGGTGAACTCAGTTGTTCCTCCAAACCTTCACTACTAGCTGCTTCCGCCATATTTGCAAACCTGGAGCACCTCCTTTGCACCAAATATTTTGCTTTCATCTTCTTTGGGGATCTAGCTCTTCTCTTCTTCTTCTTCGATAGGAGAACTTGGAACAAGAACTTTTGGAGTGATCAAATTCTAGGACTCCCAAAACAACTACTTGCCACTTTTACAAAAAAAAAAATAATAAAAAAATAAAATTCAAAAACTCAAAACTGGTTTGGAGTACAAATTTCAAAATCCCTCCACAGTGCTTATTATTATTATTATTTCTTTTTTTTTTTGTACTGTTCATGGATCATGGATCTCCTAGATGTATCACCCATTTGGGTATCCTTTCTCTTCCATCCTTTAGCGGTCCTCTGTCAATTAGCTTATGATTGTAACAACCTGTTGCAACAACCTGCTTCTTTGT
Organism: Dioscorea zingiberensis; assembly: GCA_026586065.1. Taxonomy (NCBI): domain Eukaryota; kingdom Viridiplantae; phylum Streptophyta; class Magnoliopsida; order Dioscoreales; family Dioscoreaceae; genus Dioscorea; species Dioscorea zingiberensis. Next base: position 17,865,859 of record CM048821.1, on the reverse strand, counting down.
AGTTTTTGATTTCTTCTCCTTTGTAGTTGCTTTTTGTGAATCTTGCTTCTTGATCCACACTTTCTTGATGACAATAATCTTCCCTCTTATTCTTCTTTTGAAGCTTGTTTGCACATGTCCAATTATCTCTCCAGATTTTAAGTCTTCCTTGAGCTTGTTGCACTTTGGTCTTATGTGGCCTTCTTCTCCACAATGGAAACATGTAGGAGCATCAGCTTTTTGCCTTCTTCTTTTGGGCTTGTCTTCTTTTATAGTCTGGGTCTGTAGAGCTTGAGCCATGACAAACACAATTTCCTTGGGCTTCTTCTTTGTGCCTGAAGATTCACCAACATATCCAAGTCCTTGCCGTTTACCAGCAGGTCTTCCAGCTGCTAATATGTCATCCAACTTAGCTTTCCCTTTGTTTAAAGACTCCATAGTCTTTTCAGCTTGGTTTAGCTTTTGTTGGCATTCATCTAGCTTTCTCACAGCATCTTCCTTCTCCTTCAAGATGCTTTCTTTCTCTTCTGCTAGGAGCTAGTTCTTCTTCAGGATGACCTCCTTTTCTTCATGCAGATGTGTGTTCTCTTGGATCATTTTGTCAAATCTCCGCAGCATGACCTCATAGGCTCTGAGTAAGTCTTGGTCAGTCACTTCTTCATTGTCATTATCACTGGTCTCAGATGTCGCAACAGATGTTGCAACCCAGTTTATAACATCCTTGTACTTGCTTGATTCTTTGGCCTGTTTAAACACAAAAGCAAAAGCGACATAGTGACTAGTCATACCTTTGTCTTCACCTTCATCCAGACTTTCCTCTGATTCTTCTTTACTCCATGTAGCATTTAGAGATTTTCCCTTCTTCTTGAGAGTATTTGCACATTCAGCTTGAACATGGCCATACCCTTCACATTCAAAGCACTTGGTTCCTTTTCTTCTTTGGCTTGATTCAGCTTCATCTTCAATCTTCTTTTCTTCATTCTGAAATTGCTTCTTTCCTGTCCTATGTTTCTTGAACATTTTGTGGAGTTTTCGTGACAGGTATGCAATATCAGTTTCTTCTTCATCTTGGTGCAAAGACTCCAGTTGTCTTGTAGCCTTTAAGCCTAGATTAAACTCCCTCTTCTTATACTTTAGATTTATCTCATATGCTTGGAGTGACCCCATCAACTCGTCGAGCCTCATCGTTGAGATGTCATGGGCTTCTTCAATGGTAGCAACTTTAGCCTCAAATCTCTTGGGCAGAGATCTTAATGTCTTCCGGACTAATTCCTCGTTTGGATACTTCTTCCCAAGTTGAAAGGTTTGGTTTGCTATGTCCATCAGCTTGGCATTGAATATCGTAATGGTCTCTTCTTCATCCATCCTGAGACTCTCAAATTTAGAAGCCAGCATCTGTAGTTTAGACATTCGTACCTGATTTGTGCCTTCATGTATTCTCTGAAGAATATCCCATGCATCCTTGGCAGATTCACAGGTTGCAACATGCTTGAATTGATTCTCATCTACTCCTCCAAAAATCGCATTGAGTGCCTTCCCGTTTGCATTGGCTTTGTTTAGTTCGACTTTGGTCCAGGTACTCTTCTTCTTCTTTACTTCATTCTTGTCAGCATCAAGATAAGTTGGAGACGTCCATCCATCTTCGATAGCAATCCACACGGATTCATCTATAGATCGGATGTATGCTCTCATGTGCGCCTTCCAATATGAGTAGTTCGCTTCATGCAAAAGTGGAGGACGGTTGCTGGAGAGCCCTTCCTTTCCGGCCATGGATAGAACTCTTTTCAGGACTTCCCCGACCTTGAAATCAAGGTGAACACCGGTGACTGGTTCTAATACCACTTGATAGTTCCGTCGGGTCGGGTTGTCCGCTTGTTGTAAACTAAGTTGTAACACGGTTTGCAACTAGCTGCTCACAAAGTTTCTCAAACACATTCACACACACTCAAGCAAAGGCAAAACACACACATAGGAGTCAAGGAAGTTCGTAACCCAGTTCGGCTAACAAAGCCTACGTTTAGGGTGCCAATCCCGGAGAAGACAATCCACTAAAGATGTAGGGAAGACATGAGTACAAGAGTCTCTCTCACTCAATCTATCATAAGCACCCCCTCCTTGATTGACAATGACCTCTATCACCCTTCTCCTAAGGGACTACTCAAGACGGCTCACACCTCAATCCTCTGAGTCCTGGTCTTATATAGACGCCTCCCTGCCTTCACACGACAGCTACCATATTTAGGATTTCCCAAATCTCCGCGACTGCCAAATTGGACTCCTTCCACATTTGGCTGTTGCAACCTAGTTGTAACCATGACTGCAAGACGGCCTGGCTGACGAACTGACCAAGGCTACAGCATCCATTGCTCTTCGACCTCGAAACACCTCCAACCCTCCTGGTTGAGTTCCGAGTCTACTACGTCGGATCCACCTGATCCTGACCAACGCAACTAGTCGATCCACCTCTCCGTCACGTACTCAGTCCTTCACGGTCGCACCCCACCATGGCGCGAGACCTTCAATCATGCAAGGTTGAGCTGTTAGATTGGCTCCACCAATCTCTTTCCAAACTTGGTCGTGATTCACCACAGCTTGGCCTATCACGCTCCACCATATTTGCTTACCAAATATGGTCTTCCTGATTTGGCTTGCATCAATCACCTCATCAATCACATATTAGTTGCCAAATCTAGCCTCCAATCCTATTATTAATCAGCTGCAATCATGTAGCCACTTGCATAAGATCTCCAATCAGCATGCATGCATTTGCATGCAATCTTCAATCTATCAACCTTTGATGGAATCTTCAATCATGTATATCAATTAGTTTTCTTCCATATGTAGTTGATTCCTCAATCACCTTGATTCCTTAATGACTTCTCCACTAAATATGATCTTTCCCTCCAAAACATATTGTTGTAGTTCTTCCAAGTTGGGCTGCAGCATCTTGCTCCTTAGTAAATATATTCTTCATGCCAAGTATAGCTCATGGCCTTGTCAACCATGCTTTGACTATGTTTGACTTTGTCAACTATCTTGCCTTGGTTTGTATGGAGTCTTCTTGTCTTGGTCAACCTTGCCACATCAGCATGTGTCACGTCACAATGTGTCAAATGATGGCAACTTACTTGCTTCAGCACTAATATGTACTTTGTGAATTGATTTTCTACATTTCTTCAAGGGAACAAAACATGCTAATTATTTCCATTTAACTTAGAAGTTATCAAAATTTCAAGGGTTTTATGATTTAGATTGCATTTGAGAGAAAAGTTATAAAAACAAAAGATATTTAAAAAAAAATATGGTGAGGTTTGAATTTTCTCTCTTGGTAGAAACTATTTTAATATATAATCTCCAATTAATTGTCTAATATAATGAAATCATAAAAAAAGGCAACAATGTTCAAAAAAATCTTATTTTATTTTATTCATTTCATGACACACTCTCTCTCTATCTCTCTATATCGATTAAAGCTGGATTTACGTTTCGGCCCTTCACGCAGTCCGCCTCGTGCAAGATTAATTCGGCCCACTGTGCCCGCACGGATTGCTCTAGACCCGACCTGACATGAAGCACGGCCTTGACCAGGTCGTGCCGTCCCGGGCCGGATCTGGCACGGGCCAAGCACGATTCATATATATTTTTTAATTAAAAAAACTTTAAAATCTTTGAAAAAATCTAAAAAAATCCTAAATAAATTCTCAAACTCTAAAATGTATTCATATTGTTTTAATCTTAAATTTGAGATAAATTTTTTTCATGTAAAATTTTATGAATTCTGCTGCGGTCACCAAGTTATGTAGCCGTGTAGAGAGACAAATCCATCAATTTGTAGTCTAAAAGAAGCAAATAATTCACAACATCCTTTCTATTTCATTGATTTTTAAATAAGAAAAATCAAAACATAACACCATTCACAAACTTCCATTCATCCAAAATTAAAAAATAAATTCTAAAAATTCTAAAAAATATAAAAATAAAAAAAAAAACAAAAAATTCTTCATTAAAAAAAAAAACAGAAGAAAGAAAAGATCTAATTCACATAAAGAGACAAAAAATAAGACGGAAAAAAAGAGCTACCGCTTTGTTGAGAAACACATGAAATCATCACCCCTGGCTTCTTAACTTGTCTTGGATGCCAAAAAGAAGCCTCGAAGACTCAGTAAGGAACTGTGAACCCATTGAACAAAACAACTGGGAAAAGAAGAGAGTGACTGAGTGGCCAACGGCTCTTTTGAAACAAAAATCGCAACGTGGCATCATTTGATGCTGCAACGTGGAAAAATGTATGAGAAAGAAAGCGTTGGCAGCTGTATATTATATATAAAAATATATTCATTTATTTAAAAAATATTAAAACTATGACGTGGCACCACGTGGATGCTAACACGTGATGTAAATTTTGAAATAAGTAAGGCGTGACAGCTTTACAACTGAGCTGCCAAACCTCTATAGATGTATATAATATATATTTAATTTTTAAAAAAAAGTTTAACTACCACGTGGAAGCATTTAGTTCTACCATGTGGCAGAATCTCGTGCCAGCCTGTGATGGGCCATACTAGCACAGCCCGTGGACCAGACACGAAATATTTCGTGCCCGCGGGCCGTAATGGTTCGGCTCGGCACAGGCACGAACTTGGGTTGTGCTGGGCACGGCCCGGTTACTATTCATTACAGCCCAAAATCCAACTCTATTATCGATAATAGATTTGACAGCCCTTAACTTTCCACTAATTATAGTAACAAATATTCTCTATTAATAGCAAAAGAAAATCATAATTGAAAAGTAAATGCAAGATATGAAACTTTCCTCTACTATGCCAAACGTGTTTACTATATAAAATACTTCATCAAATCACAAAACACAGAGACAATGTGAAAGCTCACCATTGTTGTTTTTCTATTACTCTGGGTTTGCACGAGCACTCAAGCTTGGTAAAACCTTTTTTTTTTCCTCTTATTCTCAAAAAAAAAAAAACAAAACCCCTTTCCTTCTTCATAAATTCTTTATAAACATTTTATTTATCAAATATATGTATATATAATCATGATAAGGTAAGATCGGCCTGAAAAACTATTCATTTACGTTTGCCTCCCATCCCATTTTTGACACCTTGAGCATATTTGAAAGATTTCCAACCGTATGGATGGAAAGAACATCGAAAAATAAGCTTGCATGCCAATTTTCATACAATTTGGGAACTTGTAGGGTCTTCATCTTAACGGGTGAAAATTTATAGAAATCTTACCGGTTCAAAATTTCACCCATTAAGATGAAGACCCTACAAGTTCCCAAATTGTATAAAAATTGACATGCTAGCTTATTTTTCGATGTTCTTTCCATCCATACGGTTGGATTTCCTCAAAACACTGTGCAAGTGGGCCAAAAAGAGGCGACCGCACTTGCACAGTGATAAGGCCGACCGCATAATATCATGACCCTATATATATATATATATATATATATATATATATATATATATATATATATATATATATATACGGAAGTGATAATATAAGGCCGGTCGGATTACTATGCAAGTAAGGTCGCCTCCCATTTGGCCACTTGCATAGTGTTTTAAGAATTTCCAACCATATGGATGGAAAGAACATCAAAAAATAAGCTAGCTTGTTAATTTTCATCTAATTTGGTAACTTGTAAAGTCTTCATCTTAACGGGTGAAAATTTATAGAAATCTTACCGGTTCAAAAATTCACCCTTTAAGATGAAGACCCTACAAGTTCCCAAATAGTATGAAAATTGACATGTTAGCTTATTTTTCAATGTTCTTTCCATCCATAAGGTTGGATTTCCTCAAAACACTGTGCAAGTGGGCCAAAACCAAGCGACCGCACTTGCACAGTGATAAGGCCGGCCGCATAGTATCAGCCCCGTATATATATATATATATATATATATATATATATATAGAGAGAGAGAGAGAGAGAGAGAGAGAGAGAGAGAGATGAATCTCACCCGTGACTTGGATCCCAGGCCTCGGGCACGTGCATAGATCGGTCGTACCCAAGTAGAGGCGCACCTCACTCGGATACAAAACCTAGGTAATTCAAGAACAAATAGCATATAATAATAAATTCTTATTATATAATCGAACAATCAGATTTTTATAGTGGAAATAAGAAATGAAAGGTTCAGTCACCCTACATATGTCAAGGCCTCGGGCACATGCATAGATCGGCCGTACCCAAGTAGAGGCGCACCTCACTCGGATACAAAACCTAGGCAATTCAAGAACAAATAGCATATAATAATAAATTCAAATAATATAATCGAACAATCCAGATTTTTATAGTGGAAATAAGAAATGAAAGGTTCAGTCACCCTACATATGTCAAGGCCCTTGCCTTCAAATATAAACCTCACACACAAGAAACACATGAGGTCCTCGAACCTCAACAATGATGTCCCCAATCCCTCGTATCGGTCATGAGTCCGAGTCAGCTACTCCTCATGACCTGAAAAAGAAGAGGGAAAGACAAGTGGAATGAGCTTTCTAAAGTAAAGCTCAGTAAGTACCCTTGCAAGGAATAAAATTAAGTCAATAATGACAACAAAAGACATGTAATCCGAATGAAACATGAAAACACATCAGAGAACATGACAAAACCAAATATACAAGAATCACAATCCAAGTCTCAACCTATACACACAAGTCCAAAAAACTGGTAAGGAGTCCAAACAGGGCAACCAAAAGCTCTCGAGTCATCTCCCCGGCACTCATCAGCCTCAATCGATCATAGACCTTAGTCGAAAGCAGACCCTCGAGTCTGGTAATGCTACTATCACCTACATGTACGTACACGGCCAGCGCATCATCTCACTAATGGGTGGACAGCTAGAGTATCCTCCCTTTGACAGGACTACAAGACGACCAGGGTGTCCTTCCCCTGAACGCCCGCACATAACTACACCGATCGAGAGATTTTGCAAGAATAAGAAAGGACTAGCACACATCTAGCTGGAAAGAGTACAGGCTCACGTGTTTCCACGGCCTTGTGCCGATCAATGGATAGGTATGTTCACCAATCGCGAGTTCAAGCAACAAACGACAATATCCACAAACCAAACACATGCACAGACATGAAAATGAATATCTACAAGTAAAGAGAGAAAGCATGTGTATGTGCAGTCAAAGAAGCATAATCAAAGAAACATGATAACAACAAAACAAGAAGCACTCAATCAATGGTCAATAAACTATCATCAAATGATAGGGGTGGTAGGCAGAAGTACTTACAGGCACATGCATGCAATCAAGAAAACAATGAAGAAATTAATCAAGAAATAACCACAAATCTAATAAACACTTTGTAGAGTGGGTACTAGGCAGAAGTAACTTACCCGTATGAGCAGAAGTATCTAACAATCAGTTAGTGTCTCTCTCGACATAACTCTCTGCTCCATACCGATGTCTGGTAACCAAAACCCATACTCAGCATGTATATACAAAATATAATCATCTCGTGTAATGTTGGGCCCATTACTAGGACCCACTATTCGGTTCTAGCTTAATTATGTCCTAAACCAAGCACGGGCCCACGACCAACTTGGGCCTATTTCTATTTCAACCCAATTTAGTAAAACTGAATACCAATATTATTATTAGATGGGTCGCGACCCACCTTATACTTAATGCCTCCACTTTATGCTACCCATTCATTTAGTTAAGACTCTTGTAAACCTTTTGCAACTTGACCCAACCTTAGCCCATTAAACATGTCAATGCCTTATCTCACTATTAGTTATGTGAGACCCATAAACAGCACCCCATCATGCATGGTTTACTACTGATCAAACTCACATGTTTGCATATTACTACTCATATTAATGCAAAATTCAGATAGTTCTGCGCAGTCAGAAAGAACTGCCCGTATCTTCTAATCCAGAATCCTGATCTTGCTGATCTAAGATTTGTTAGAAATTCAAGTTCGTAACCTTTATAAAGATATACTATAAATATCGATAAGAACACTATAATTATCTAAATGGCCCTCAAGATTGGGAGCCCGAAATAGTATAATTTCAATATCGTAATGTGCGTAGTCAGAAAGAACTATTTCTATCTCTTAATCCGCAAGTCGGATTTTATTGATCTAAGATTCGTTAGAAAGTTCTTTTCCTAAATTTTATAAGGTATATTGTATACTCAAATCAGAGAAGTATAAGGAACTTATCTGTCCCTCGAAAGTGACAATCAAACTGCACGTCTGAAACTGTCATCCTGAAAAGAAATTTTACGTTGCATCTACATATTGCCTTAAGTTTATCTCTGGCTGATCTATACATTAATTCAAGGGAGAGAGAGATGGAAGTACTCACCTTAGCTTTCGGAAGGATCTAACAGTGTCTCCTCCTGGCGTGACCCTCTGCTCTACGCAGATATATCTTAGCAAATCCCTCACAAGAGATCACTCAATTTTTTCCTCACCGAATTGTGTCTCAAATCTCTCATTGTGTCTCCCTTTATATAGATGAGAACATCCTAGTCTTACTCAAATTTTAAATTCGAGATAGAGATAACGGTTTGTAATTTATCTCTATGGGATAAGTCTTCATCCAATTCGAGTTCCAATTTTGAACCTTAATGAAATCTATATCCGAGATAAAGATCAATTATAAACAGTTCATAATTATCTCCAGGAGGTAAGTCTAATTCAACTCGAATATTGTATCCCAATCAATTTACAAACACTATTATAATTTATCTCTATTGGATAATTTTGATTCAATTCAAATATTGAATTCTAATCAACTCACAATTCATATTTGAGATAGATATTTTACAATTATCTCTACGAGATAAGTTTTGATCAAATTCAAACCCAAACATTGAATCATATTCAAATTGTAATTCATAATTGAGATAGACAAATCCTTTCCTAATGTACCCAAAATTGTTTTTAAGCTCACATGCAAGTCCTTCTCTCTGTGAGATACACTTTTCAATTAAGTCCAATCTTTTCCTGAAATTACCGATAGGTCTCTGATAACCCCATTTAACACTAATTAAGAGATTAACCAATTTAATCCCCATTTCCAATAAAACCCAATTAAATCCAAGTTTGGGTAATTTCACTAATTGAAAAATTAATTAAAAAAAATAGGAACTTTTATTCCAACTAAGTCCAACCTTGGGGACTTCCATTCATTAACCTAATAATTAAGGCAAACAACTAGAAAATAATAATAATAATAATTCCCTAAAATCTTGGGATTTTACAGTCCGCCTCGCCCGTTCCTCAACAAGTGTTTGGGTTGTCGTGCTCTGTGCCATACCATCGCGCAATGTCCTCTTTTTCAGTTGATCCTGGCAACACTGTTGTTTCCTCGTCTGCAACCCACCGGTCTTCAGCTTCCCCCTCTGGCCTCTCTCCATCCCATCTGTGGCAACCAAAGGCGCACATGGCTACTGCGTTCACTTCAGACACTTCTACATGGCTTCTTGACTCCGGTGCCTCTAATCACGTCATTGGTAATTTAAACAATTTGTTGCTTCACGCTCTGTATGACGGCCCAGACAACATTGTTATTGGTGATGGTACTGGGTTACACATTTCGCACACTAGTTCTCTACTTCCTTACAAACTCCCTCTCATTCCTTTAAATTACATGATGCCTTATGTGTGCGCAATATGAAACGGAATTTAATTTCTATATCTCAATTTGCAAAACAAATCAAGCATCAGTTGAATTCTTACCCACTTCTTTTCATGTGAAGGATTTAATGACGGGGGTAACACTGTTACAGGGACAAACTAGAGATGGTGTGTATGAATCGCCGACGTCATCACCACCTACTAGATCCAAACTTGCCCTCTCCAGTGTTAAAGCTTCTCCTGCTGATTGGTACCACTGCTTAGGTCATCCGTTCGAGTCTATCCATCGGCATATTGTGTCTACCTTTTCTTTAGCCTTTTCTTCCTTTATCTCTAAGCCTTTTCATTGTCAAGATTTTTCTTGCAATAAAAGTCATAGATTACTTTTTTCTCAATCTACTATTGTTTCTCATGCTCCACTTCAAGTCATTTTCTCATATGTGTGTACTTCTCCTCTTCATTCTGTTGATAATTTCAAATATTATGTCATCTTTGTGGATCACTACACTCAGGGGGGTTGGATACACGGGTCTTAGATCATTCTTGCCCACTGCTGACATCTCTCATCTCACCACTCCTCTACACACATACAAACATAATGGTTTTTCTGAGTGTCACAACCACCACATAGTTAAAACTGGTCTCGCTCTCTTATCCCGAACTTCCTTACCTCTCTCCTTCTTGTCCTATGCTTTCCTCACTGCCACCTACCTTATCAATCGTCTGTCTACTTCCACCTTGGACATGATCTCTCCCTATCATAAGTTTTTTGCTTCTCCTACAAATTATCTCAAACTGCGAGTCTTTGTTGTCTTTGTTACCCATGGTTTCGTTTGTACTCTCCTCATAAATTGGCCCCTCTCTCCACTCCTTGTGTTTTTCTCGGCTACTCCTAACCCAAAGTACCTATTTGTGTTATGAACCCACCACCAAGAAGATGTATACTTCCTGGTATGTACATTTTGTTGAAACTGAATTCCCATGTATACTTTATTTCCCCATTTATCTTGTCGGGATGACTCTACAAGTTCCACATGGCTCTCTGTTCCTGTTCTTGCTTCGGCTTCTACCACACCATCTCCGGCTCAACCTTGCAGGACATCCTAGTTAGGCAATCTCTCAAATCCCAGCTCAGCTACTTCGCTGCGGCAAAACTCCAATAAGCCAGAAAATCCGTCTCTTCCTAGTTCCCACCCCCAACCTGCCCAAAAACCAACCATCGCCCCCTTCCCTCCCAAACCTCTCCTATTGTTACCCACTCCTGCAACCATATTCATAAGCCAATCACCAAACTTAACCCCTCCTCTTTTCTTGCCCAATATGTAGAACCCACATATGTGACTCAGGCTATCAAGGATGACAAATCGCATCAGGCCATGTTTGCGGAGTTTGATGCCCTTGTTTGCAACGATACTTGGCAGTTGGTTCCTTCAAATACGGCTCAAAACATTGTCTGTTGTAAGTAGATTTTTCGTATTAAACGTTTGTCTGATGGTTCTGTTGACAAGTACAAAGCTCGTCAAGTTGCCAAGGGCTTTCATTAACATCCAAGTGTTGACTACCATGAGACATTCAGTCTTGTTATCAAGCCCACAAATGTTCGTCTGGTGCTTTTTATTATGATCAGCTGTGGCTAGTCTCTCCGCCAACTTGACGTCAACAATGCTTTTCTTCAAGGCACTCTCACTGAAGATGTCTACATAACACAACCACCGGGCTTCAATTATACTGACCACCCTCAACATGTCTGCAAGTTGAGAAATTAAAGCTATCTATGGCCTCAAGGAAGCACCTCATGCTTGGTATAATGAACTTCGTCAATTCCTTCTCCACTCTGGCTTCATCAACTCTACCTCAGACACCTCTCTGTTTCTCTTCAACAACAACAAAGTAACTCTTTATCTTCTTGTCTATGTTGATGATATTATTATCACAGGGAGTGATTCTACTACAGTTAAGAGATTCATTACACTTTTTGCAAATCGATTTTCGTTAAAGAATCTTGGTCTATTAACCTACTTTCTTGGCATAAAAGTTGTCCCTTACTCACAAGGTATAATTCTATCACAACGACGTTATATTGCTGATCTTCATGCTCGTACCAAGATGACAGATGCACACCCAGTCGCCACACCTCTCGCCATGACGCTGAGTCTTGTTCTTCACTCGGGCTCTACGCTATCGTACCATTGTGGGAAGCCTTCAATACCTCTCTCTGACTTGCTTGGACATTGCATATGTGGTCAACAAACTTTCTCAATTCATGCATCGTCCAACCACGAATCACTGGAATGCTGTAAAACGTCTTCTTAGGTATCTTTGTGGAACCATTGATCAGGGTGTTCTTACTGGGCTAATAATAAAGATGACTTCACCTCCACTAGCGCATACATTGTTTATCTTGGTCGCAACCCAATCTTTTGGAGTTCTAAGAAACAACACACGGTTGCTCAATCCTCGATTGAAGCTGAATATATATAAATATGTTGCTATTAGAGCTATCAAATTACGCTGGATTACATCTCTATTTAGTGAACTTGGGTTGTCTTCTTCTCAGACACCGGTCATCTACTGTGATAATGTGGGAGCCACAAATTTATGTTCTAATCCGGTGTTTCATTCCCGTATGAAACATGTTGCACTCGATTATTATTTCATTCTTGAACAAGTTCAGAATGGTGTTCTTCGAGTAACGCATGTCTCTTCTGCAGATCAGTTGGTGAATGCTCTCACTAATCCTCTACCAGCACACACTTTCATCAGTTACTACTGAAGATTGGACTTTCCTCTCAGAGAGCTCCAACTTGTGGGGGCATGTTAGAGATATTAAAATATTAAAATATTAAAATATAGTTTCTTTATTTAGATGATTGTACAACTGTAATTAGATTTGTATAGCTAAGAATTTCAAATTCCCTAGATTAGAGTTAGTTTTCAATTTTAAATTATTGTTTCCCCTTCTTTAATCAATGGAAAGGCTAAGCCATTATCTTCCTCAATTCTAAAATTTTATAGGTCAACCAAGTGTCACTGTTATTGTTAGTTTATCAACATCATCAATGTTATTATCATTAGTGTTATTATACCATTGATGATAATCATTAAATAATATGAGTGAATAAGAAGCATTTAGAGTTTGCTGAATCATCATGCCTGCTATTGTTTTTCCTTATATATATATATATATATATATATATATATATATATATATATATATATATATATATGGGGCTGATACTATGCGGCCGAACTTATCACTATGCAAGTGCGGTCACCTCGTTTTGACCCACTTGCACAGTGTTTTGAGGAAATCCAACCGTATGGATGGAAAGAACATCGAAAAATAAGCTAGCATGTCAATTTTCATACAATTTGGGAACTTGTAGGGTCTTCATCTTAAATGGTGAAATTTTGGACCGGTAAGATTTTTATAAATTTTCACCCGTTAAGATGAAAACCCAACAAGTTCCCAAATTGTATGAAAATTAACATTCTAGCTTATTTTTCGATGTTCTTTCCATCCATATGGTTGGAAATCCTCAAAACACTGTGCAAATGGCCAAATGGGAGGAGACCTTACTTGCACAATAATCCGACCGGCCTTATTTTATCACTCCCGATATATATATATATATATATATATATATATATATATATATGCGATGCGGTGCACTTGCCCGCCATATCTCTACATGATCCAAATGGATCTCAAAGTGACCTGGGGCCCAACCCGATCTTACATGAAATATGGCAGGCTGACCGAAAGTGATGCCGACCGAACCATATCAGCCCCCTATATATATATTTTATAGAAATTTTTTTATTTTAAGTAATAAGTTTGTGGTTTGGTTGAATGAAGAAATAAGATAATTATTAATATATATTTTCCCATGGTACAAAGGAGGACAAAGAATATATAAAGTTTTTAGTTGGTGTTTGTTTGGGGTTTTCCTGGTTTAATCTTGTTCCCTAAACAAACAATAAAATTGAAAACACAAAAAAGGTCAGGTGCAATTTACTACCTAAAACCACCAACCTCAGTAAACCTATTATTCTATTAATAGAATAATAGAAAACACAAAAAAGGTCAGGTGCAATTTACTACCTAAAACCACCAACCTCAGTAAACCTATTTTTTAAACAACTCTAGCTTTGATCTCCGCATGGGCATTGAACAATGATGAGGCCCTGAAAGAACTTCATTTGGTTGTCTTGACTATTCATCGGCCACTTTAGATGTGGCCACTTGATCAACATCAACGTTAAAAAGTCACATAAAATCGATTACCACACATGTCTACAAGATTCACATGTTCACCACGGTTTTTTTCCGACAAAATTTTCTACGTCTTCTTGATTGCAATCATGTTCTTGGTAATCTGCAACTAATAGCAATGTGAAGAATATTAAACATAATCAAGGATGCTTTCCTCAGTCGCGGATTTTGATATTTAGTCTTGGATGGCCAAAAAATTCAACGATAAATAATAAAAATCTCATAAAACTATATATTAAATAAATAGACAAACAAAAAAATTTCACATACTTAAAATTGTGAGCGGCGTTCTTTTAATATTGCAAAATCCTCAAAAATTGAATATGAACTAAATCATATACATATATCAAATTTCCCCAAAAAGTATTGTGAATAAAAATCTCTATGAAATGAAAAGGTGATATGTACATTTGATGACAAGCACGCAATCAAGCTCCTAACTTTCTAATTCCCCTTTTGTTCCCCTCTTTCTGTCCTAATCTTAGGGTCCCAATCTCTCTAATCAATATCTCACTCTCTTACTTTTCCAATATTCTTTAAAAAATCAGGGCTAAATATAATAACAATAATAACAATCAATGGCATTAAAAAAAAAGGTATAACCGAGTTACCGAGAGGCTACTTCCACCAGTGGATATGATGATGATGCAAAAGAGGCCCGGGAGGGGAGGCAGCTGAAAAAACTATGGGGTAAGCCTTAAGCTAAGGAACACCGTTTTGGAGAAAGATTGAAGGTGGAGGAGAAATCGATCTAGGGAGTTTGTTATCTTTATTTATGTCTTCCTCTTTAGTTTTTGTGATGAATTTTTATAGTATGAGAGGTTACACCTTCTGTGGTGCCTCGAATCCTAGAAACCTAGGATGAACTTGTAATGCTTGCCCCGAAATAAATAAAGATTTTTATTTATTAAATTCGAGGAGTTTATTAATTGTTAATTAATGGAAATTAATTAACGGTAAATTAATTCGGGTTAATTAATTACTGGAGGAAACAGACAAAAGTTAGAGTCCCGGGAAAAGTGGATCTGGTCGGGGACAGCGACAACCCCGTGATGCCACAGTACGCCCGTGACGAAGGATTTGACCGAAAGCCGATATTCCCGGATCTGATCCGACGAGGGACAGATCCCGTGATACTACAGTGCACTTGTGTCGCGGGGACCATTGACCCGAGATTCGCGGATCTGGGTCGGGCATGAGGACGAGAGGATTATCACAGTGGGCCCCGACAAGAACTAGATCACTTACCCGTGAATGAATAGTGCTCATGTGAAGGAATAGTAAACATGTGACATTTAAAAGGTTTCTTTTAATTTATTAAAAATGATTAAAAAATTATGTTATTAAACAACCAAGAGGAGAGAGAGAATGATGTTTTCATTTCTCTCTCTCTCTTTTTTCTCATGATCTGAATTTCAGATCTAGAACCAAGGTGGAGGCTTTGCTCCTTCGATCGCTCACATCCACGCCGACGAGCTTCCCACCGGCCCTTGGAGCCCCGTCGCCGCCGGCCACCATCCCTGCCCGCGAGCCTGCGCGCCGGCGAGCCCCGCACAGCCCCCGCCAGGGCTGTCTTCGCCGCACCACCCACGCCCGGAGTCGGCCGCCGTCCCACCGACGGCCGCCCGAAGCCACGCCTACCATAGCCAGTCAGCCCAGACTACGGCCACCACCGGCTACCGATCAGGTTCCCCTCTGCCTCTCAGCCGAGCTACACCAAGACCACTCATTCCCATCCACCCGCTACAGCACTTCCCCTCAAGCCTAGCCGAGCCCCCCTCTACCCCAACAAAACCCATACCGTACTCAGCTGCCAGACGCTTGCGCGCCCATGGCTTCAAGGAACTCCCCCCTACAAATTTCATTACCTAATCTCCATCATCCACCGCGACAGTGAGGATCCTTAACTTGAATGATTATGAGATTTGGGGGTCAAGTAATAACTTGAATTTGGAGTCTAATGATCATTGTTTGTATGTACAGGCTGTAGAAAGTCATGTAAATCTAATGCCAAATAATATTACTAGTATGCTTGTAGGAATGGATGTATGAAATTGTGAAACCCAAGTGTATTGGATTTCTTGGTGAAATGTTTATACATTTTCGGGACACTAGAAATAGGGGAGGTGCTGCCGAAATTTCCATTTAATTCTTGCATCATTACTTGCTAGTTGGGGGCTTTCAAGTATGACGAATTGAGATGGACTATCATTTGATGATTTGATCTCTTAATTTAGATAATTAGAGCTTCATGAGTAATCGTAATTTTTATATTAAATACGGTGTATTAGAATGTAAAGGGGCTAAGGTTTGTCACTTTACTTACTAGATCTTGATTTGGACGCGTGAGACGCGACAAGGATCAGTGAATCGCTTCTAGCCAGGTAGGCTCTCGCACGGGAGGTTTGTGAGTATTCCTTCCTCCTACCCCACTTTGATTTTGTACTCTTATTTCTTCGAGAGGTTCCCAATATATATTTAAGATGGTTTTCCTTATATGTGTTGGTTTTATATCTCGAGGGGATTGTTGCTATCATTTTTCTTCTTATGCGTATTTGAGTAGAGTTTACTTCTTAAATACGTATTGACTCCCGATCTCGATGAGGTCACCAATCATTGTATATTCAGGATGTTGTTGCCTTGGATATATATATTTATACCTGTTGTTAGGTATTAGTATTATCAATCTCTTACTTTCAGGCATGATACATCGGACGGAGACCCTGGCCGAGGGTGTATAATATCTGGCCACCAGGCCCCGGCAGAGGGTGTATAATATCTGGCCACGAGCACTTGATGCTCCATCGGACGGAGACCTCGGCAGAGGGTGTATAATATCTGGCCAGCAGGCTCAGTCAGAGAGCGACATTTTCTGACCGTGTGCACATGTATTCTATAGCTCAGTCCGGCTTAGGCCAAAGACGATACCGATGGTGTCGTTGATGTCGTAGACATCTTAGTATCACATATGCCAGAGATTGAGTACATCTGTGGATTTGTCCACATTTCAGTTACTTGTTGATTACTTGTGTTGTTGTTGCACTTGTATATTTGTATTTGCTTTATTCTGTTCTTTGTTTATGGCCTCCGCCTCTTTTATTGTTCATGCGACCCTACTGGGCCTATTCCTTAGGCTCATGCACTTGACTTGTGTATTTCTCAGGTTCAGACGAGGAGGAGTAGGGTCGAGCTTAGAGGGGGATATACCGAGTTGCTGACTCGGCCATTTCTATTTGTCTCGAGGTCTGCGTACCTCTTTTATTCTGTGTGAGACTTGTATGTTGTATTTCTTGTTGTATGGATTTCTAGGGGTGACTGGACTAGATCCTAGTCTTGGGTTGTGTAAACCCGGTGTTGTACTTGTACGGAGTTGTATAAACTCCTTCCTTCTTTTCTCTATGATTCTGCGGTTATCGTTAACTCTGAACACTTGTTGAATAAGAGTTTCTAAGGCCGTGCACCTGAACGGGAACTGGTTCTTGTTTGGGTGCGGCCGGTTGTCTACGTGCCTGGGCCGTGGTTCAGGGCGTGACAGAACTTGTGAGTCTTTTCCTTTCTCTTTGATATTAGGCTTTTCTTTTTTGATTATTTATGAGGGCATAATTACACATGTTTGCATATCATATTTGCATGCACATTGTCTATATTTCTACATGGATTTCTCTATTTTTATGCTATGTTGGGTACTTTGTTGTCAATAGACTGGTAAATAGGGCCTTGGAACAAAAGAAGCGAAAAATGAATCAATTCAAAGCCAAACTAGCTGCAGAAGTCAAAAATTTATTACAAGAGTTACAAGACTTTAAAAGTGATCTCCACAGTTCAGATTGGAGAACAAGAAGTCAAGAACACGTAGTTAAAATTTCAAGTCAATCTGAGGTCAATTGGTCATCAAATTAAGCGTTTGATGAAGACTGCGCAAAGTTGGAAAAGCCACGCGGCCACAGAGCTCCTAACACGGCCTTGTCAAATGCACACAGGTGTGTGCGTACACGTGTAAAGGCTGTGTGCATCTCTGGATAAGCCAAAAACATGTAGATTCGATTTCAGATGATTCTAGATTCACACACGGGGTCAACATAGCCCAGACACGGCCGTGTGGCGTAAAATTGAAGCCTATAAAAGGCCGTTGGATCTAATTTGAAGGGGACTTTTGGCGGATCGAATTCCGGGGGGCTCTTTGGCCGTAGGCTAGGGTTTTTGAGAGGTGATTGAAGGAAAAGGAGACATCGAGGAAGGGAGTTTGATTTATTTTATTATGTCTTCCTCTTTAGATCTTGTTAGGGATTCCCATAGTATGCGAGGCTAAACCTCTTGTGATGCCTTGGGTCCTTGAACCCTTAGATAAAATTGTGACTCTATTTTCTTTATTTAATACTTGGGCTTTTCTTTGTTATTATTCCTGTGTATTGTCTATGTGTGCTTAATGCTTGTGGTCTATTAGAGCGAAAGTGTTGATCACATAATTAGAGTTATTTGATGAATGAAGAGAGATCTTTGTCAAGCTAGATCCATGCATAAATAATAGGGGGTACGCGCATGCCGAGAGATCAGGTGATCACCGTGATTTCACAACACATTGTCTGGATTAGGGTAAAACCTAATAGTAGGAATTACCGAACCCACGCTAATTGTTAGCATAATGCAGTCATATGGTGAAGTCGCTGTATGGGAGTAGGGTTTGGTTGCCGAGAGATCGTCATCAAACTAATTTAGTGTTCCTTTACGGCCCAAGAATACATCAACTAGATAGCCAATATTAGGAATTGAGTCGAGCAAGAGATTCTTAGGGGGATAGAGATCCGGGGTACCATGTCCTTCTTATTGATAAAACCCTAGATTTGTCACTTTAGCTTTAGTTCTCCTTTAGATTATTTAGTTAGGATTGCAAAAACACTAAAAATAGTTTAGGCTAGATAACATGAGATAAATTAGTACTAGCTCTGTCATTCCTTGTAGATTCGAATACCCTATCTTCAGGGTACTTTACTACTTTAGTGACCTCGTGCACCTACGGGCGAGCATAGCACATCAATTATTTTTGTGGATTATCTATGTGTGCTTAATGCTTGTGGTTTGTTAGTGCGAAAGTGTCAATCACATATATATATAGTTGCTTGATGCATGAAGAGAAATCTCGACTAAGCTAGATCTAGGCATAGATGATAGAGGGTGAGTACACTGCAAGAGATCAGGTCTATGGTGTTAGTATCACACAACACACTCTCCAGATTAGGGTAAAACCTAATAGTGAGAACCATTGAACCTATTAATAATTATAATGCAGTCGTACGATGAAGTGGGTTTGACTGCATGAGAGATCAGGATCAAAGAATTTAGAGTTCCACATGGTCCAAGAATATAGCCAGTATTAGGAAATTAGTTGAGCAAGGGATTCTTAGGGGATAGAGATCTGGGTGCCATGTCCTCTTGATTGATAACACAAGATTTTCCAACTGTTCTCTTTAGTTATCTATTTAGATTTTTTAGTTAGGAATAGACAATCACCCATAGTTTTAGGCTAGATAATAGAAGTCGAACTAGTACTACCTCTACTGGTCCCTATAGATTCGACTACCCTACCATTTGGGTACTTTACTACTTGAGCAACCCATGCACTTGCAGGCAAGCACCCATCATATACCTTTACCCCTAATTACATCAGCCATGAGGCCAACTCCTCTTAGATCGAGTTCTTGCAAGACTGTAAGGCTTGACTAATTTAAGGAGATGGCCTTGAAGGCTTCCAATGCGGTTATGCCATCGGTGAAATAGGGATTTCACTTTGGTAGCACTAGATATTGGGAGGTTTTGCTTGAAAGAAGAGGGACGTCCTGACTCTGAAGCCATGCGAGATGCACAGTGGAAGGTATGTCCAACTCGGCATCTGATTCCACCGATATGATTATTCGGTGATGTCAAGCTCTGGGGGTCAGGTCCCCTAAGGTATCAAGCTCCACGGCCACTGGATGTATCAGAGTTGCAAAGGCCTCTAGTTGTGCTTGGGGTCTCTTTGTTAGGTAAGGCTACTCCTCCAAAGGATGCTTAGTCTGACAAGGAGCAGGAGAGCTCAATGAACCCCTCGACTTCTTCTCTAGCCCTTGTAGAAGTAGTCGCTCGTCCATCCAGCTCACTACAGAAACAAGATTAGTTGATTAGTTGTGTTCAGATCAAAGTAGTTCATAAATTCAAAAAACAAAAGTAGGGCATCCTACCCACCGATTTGACAAGCCCGATTGTGGGGAGGTTTTCTACATGTACTAGAGCAACTAAGTGAGGAGATTTTATACTTTGGAGGAAAGTCAGTTGTTCCTCCTCCATAAGCGACATTTCAGCCTTAAAAGTTAAATCTGTGTTTCGGGATCCCAAGAGGTCGGAATTGTCCACCTAGATTCACATGAGACGAAGAAGATCCCCTATTTTCAATTATTGATGGAAGAGGTCGGAATTGATCTATGGGGTCTGGTGGCGAAGTAATACTAGTCCCTAAAGTTAGGGCACTTCTTCAAGGTAAAGAGAAATCAAAACCAAATAAAAGAAGGCTCAAGGCCGGATAAGAGGAACTAGATGATGAACCCACAGAGAATCCCCCATGAGTTTGGGTTGTGCGAGAGTCAGGATATGGAAAGATAAAATTTTGCAAAACAATAGAGGAAAGAAGACAAAGATTGGCGCAGAACGACTCTACATATAAAGCCTATTCCCCGGTCCGAGGAGAACTGACCCGCACTCTAGAGTTAGGAAGTTTAACCCTAAAAGGAGATAGGATTGCAAAGTCATCACCTATTTTGATGAGTTTAGGGAAGTTCAGGGTGGAAGCTACTAACTTGATGTTGGCGGATTGTTCCCTAGACGCTAAAGGAAGGACTTCTATTACCTTGGTTTAAGAAGACAGAGAAATCACTTCATGAAAAATTAAATAATTTCATAAGCAGCGACAAAGGTAAATACAATGATAACGAAAGTAAAACCCTCATCCTCTACAAGTATATTTATAGGTGGTACTCACAGACGTGCTTCCCCAGAGGTAATTAATTGGAATCCTACAATCGGTGCTACTCACCGAATGAACGCACCAGCGGATGAGCAACACATGGGCCAATATATATGGCACACATCAAGCACATCATCTCCTCTGCTGACTTCTACCATTACTTTTCAACCAAAGACGCTTTGAAAGTTGAAATGCTTTGTCTATCGAAAATAGTGACTGGTCTATTGATGTCACTATGAAGAGGAAACCCCATCAACTCAGTTTTACCCAGAAAAAAATGCTTATGGTTTGGCGATCGAAAGCATTCTTCTGATCGGATCATGCTCCAACTTAAGATAGAAGTCTCTAGGCCGTAGCGAGATAAAAACATGCTGCCTTGGAGAGTTAGGGGGTAGGTGTTATGGGGTAAAAATAACCATAGACATATGGCATGATTTGAATCGCTGAGATAGAAGCCCAACAACCTGGTTATCCAACGGTGGAGGATGAATCTCCAAGGGTGCCAAGATCTAGTGGATCAGGCCAACGAAATATAAAAGGTGGTCGCTAGCCCACATGTGAAGGGATCTTAGATATGGAATTTGAAATTTAACATATGGTATCTCTCTCTCTAAAGCCCATTCAACGAGTGCTCAAATCTCTTCTCTCTATCTTAGTTCTCTTTTCTTTCATAGCAATGTTCGATTCGTGAAGACCGATCTCTAGAGGAGTTATTAATCCCATGGTATGAAGAAAAAGAAAAAGGACCACCGATCATGACCAACCTCTTCATTGAAATCCTCTCAAGAACACTCATCTTTTTCAATCAATCTCTCTCGTTGATCAGGATTTGCTTTGATCCCTGGGAAGAGCAGATATTTGCATTAATAGTATCTAATATCACTTTTGACCTATTTTATTCCAAGTAAACAAGATTAACATGACAGTTTTAAATTCTTAAATTACCAATTTATCTTTACGGTCTTGTAAAAATTATTGTCTCAAAATTGGACAACCTATGAACTCTTAAACTCTAAAATTATTATTATTATTATTATTATTATTATTATTATTATTATTATTATTATTATTATTATTATTATTATTATTATTATTATATTTTTTGAAGATAACTATAATTTGTTATTTGAATGAGAATCATGTCATCAAAAAATTTATTTTATTTTTTTATTTGAAAATTTTATATTATATAATTAATTAATTAATATATCTATATTTCATATCCCTAAAATATATTTATATTTTTTTTATAATATAAAAGAGAAGCTATTTTTTGTTATTATAACTATTGACGGAGAATTCAGTATCCTCCTTAGGATCAAGCCCGATCTTTCTATCAACTATTAAATTTATAATAGTTGAGGGACTAGATCGCAAAAAGAAGAAGAGCAAGCATCCAAGCTAGAAACAGAGCACGCCCAATTTACATGGAAAATCCTGTAAATCCAGGGAAAAATCACGGTGCCCCAGTGCGAGAGCAAATCTACTAAGTAGTGATTGATTACAAGAATAAGTTGTATAACTTTGGTGCTTTTTTTTTAAAAAAAAAAACTTAGAAAAACCTTTGAAATGATGATGAAAATATTTAATCCTTTTAAATTTATCTAAGAATAAGAAAATTTAAATTTCACCTAAAAAATATAAATTTTTACTATTTAAACCCTCAGACCATATCAATATTCTTTTAAAAATAATTTAAAAGGATAAAATTTAATAAATATATTTCATAACTTTGATATATATTTTAAGCTTTTAAAAAATATCATGTAGGTAAAAGAAAAATAATCCGAAAATTTCATTCTAGATTATTTCTTTTGGAATTTAAAATTTTTAATACTTTAAAACTTTAAATAAATAATTTTTTATTCATAAAAAGTAATATTTAAAATCATTAATCCTTTTAAAAATTTTGTTCTAAAAAAGAAAATATTAAAACATTTTCTTTCAAAATTTAATTTAAGAAACTTGCCACGTATCAATCCGAGTGATTGGAAGTATTGCTTATCTGTCGTTCATTCTATAAAGATGAACAGTGAGAAGCAGCTTAAAAAGTTCTCTCGGATCCACCTTCAAATCCCATCCTTTCAGATCGAAATCAAAGCCCAGGGTTTCTTATTTATGCGTTACTAATCCCAACTAGGAAATCAACAATGTCGAGCCGTGGCAAGGGAAGTTGACAAGGGCTGTGCAAAGCACCACCGCAAGGTTCTTCGTTGCAACATCCAGGGCATCATCAAGCTGGTGATTCGCCCCCTCGATCGCCGTAGCGGAGTGAAGCACATTAGCGGTATGATTTATGAGGAGACTTGTGGGATCCTGAAGATTTTCCTCGAGAATATGATCCACGATGCCGTGACTTACATGGAGTACCACTACAAGAAATCAAGTATTTCGCGGCGGTCATTTAGCGGCGGTTTTACATAACCGCCGCTAATTCGAGCACAGGAGGCGGTTATGGTGGCGGTTTATGAAACAGACGCTAAATCAACACGTTTTGCGGCGGTTATAACGTTAACCGCCGCAAATACATTCAACTTAGCGGCGGGTATATTAAAACCGCCTCTAAATGTGTTGTATTTAGCGACGGTTTTGAATAAACCGCCTCTAAGTTTAACATTTCATGGCGGGTTTTTATAACCGTCGCCAATCTTACCTCTTTGCTTTGAGGATTGGGGCGTCTACGTACAACTAACGGCGGTTTGTAAGAACCGCCGCCACGCTTCCCCTAATTCGCGCGCCGAAATATTATTTCCCAACCCTAAATTTGGCGCGCTTCTATCAGTGTTTCCATCTCAAGCGAAATTTTTCCCAAGTACTCTAGCTTGCTCCCACCAGCGCGATTTGAGTTCTTCGTTGGACCTTTGCTTCGTCTCGTCACAATCTCAGGCGATCTCAAGCTCACCCCCGTCCCTCTCTCACACCCGGCGATCTCAGTCATCTACATCTTCTACCCTAAAATTTCAGAGGTAAAACTCGTTTATTGATTCTTCAGATCGTAGCAAATTGTGATTTTTATCTTTTAATTGTTATTTAGTCTTGTTGTTTGTCTATGATTTTTTCTATGTTCATAGTTCTTTGGTTGTATTACTTGTTGGCTATCTCTTTGTGATTGGGGCTCTGTGGGGATTTGTTATGAATTTGAATGTGATTGATTCAATGGGCAAAGGTTTATGCGTTTGTTGTTGTTTTTGTCCACAGCTGGAATCTTTTGTGGGTGTTTGATCCATCCCTCAGTTTTGAATTATTTAGTTCTTATTGTTGATGTGTCTATTCTACCTGAAAGTAGTGTTTTTTTAGTTCATAAGGTTTCTTCTCTGTAGGTTGTCTAATCTCTCTACATTGTGCCTTGTATCTGTTTGTGAAATTGCCATTATGAACCTCTTTCAGTAGAAACTATGTTTAGATCTATTCTTGAGACCTACTTTTATTACAACTGGCTGGAAAGTTTAGAGAAATTTATGCTTCTTGTTTTAGATTGGTGTCATAAGTTCAAGATGTTACTTCAAAGGATTGAAATATTGAAACCCTTTGGATGACCTAAAGTTTCTATGCATTGTGATACATTGCTTTGGATTTATGTAACATAACTTTATGTTTATAGTTCATGACTTTTACGCTTTGTGAGTTGTGATCGAATGTCTCTTTCATCACAAACACCACATTAGGTGAGACTTCCATGTATTACTACTTATCCTGTAACTAATACTTTGAAAAATGTAATCTTGTTTATTTATTTATTTATTTTGCTGGAACTTTTACTAGTTTTTTATGTGACATGGTGAAAAATGGGAACTTTTATTTTGCTGAATCTTTTAATTGGCATTTGTTGTGATTGGGTGTGGAGATTAGTTCGTTCCTGGATGAATACTTGACTAAGAAAAAGAAAAAAAGAGTTGTTGTATTTTTGTGTATTTCTTGCAATATAGATGTTACTTGCATCATGTAGTGTTATTTTTCAATGGAATTGGAAAGCCAGAAGCAGGTTGTTCTAATCTTATTTGATGTCCTGCTTTGTATATTTTGGGTCTGCTGAAATGATTGATATTTGTGCTACCCTATGTTGACAAATACTTTGAATCTCCCTTAAAAATTTATATCTATGCTCAAAGGTCATTCTTACTTGATTTGGTTGCATCAACAATCTGTTATGCTTTATGTTGTGCCAAACCTGGAAAGCATGTATAATACCACTATCATTTATTCTCACCAGATGACTTCTTATAGCTTTTTGATTGGCTTATAATTCTTATAGCTTTGTTTTGTGGATATGAAATTAAGTTGGGATTTTGCAGCTATGTTTTTGATGAGTTTTTTGGTTTTTATGGGCAGGTTTGATTTCAAGATCAAGTCTCTCACTGTTGTTGGGGAGAGATTAGAATTGACGAATTGGGATACTGGTAAGGGAAATTAGGTTAATATTGTTTTTACTATATTTTTTTCAATCTAGTAACTAAATAATAACCGGCTGATGTTTGTAATTGTTTAGAGATAAATGGTATTATTCTTAATGCATACATGCACAACCTTCATCAAAGTATACTAAAGGGCACTCTTCTATTTTTGCATCATTACTTAGAATAGCTGACAGATGGTGATTTTAAAGTATTGAGTCGTAGAATGATCTTATCACAATAGCTTCAAAATTTTATATCTATGCTCAAAGGTCATTCTTACTTGATTTGGTTGCATCAACAATCTGTTATGCTTTATGTTGTGCCAAACCTGGAAAGCATGTATAATACCACTATCATTTATTCTCATCAGATGACTTCTTATAGCTTTTTGATTGGCTTATAATTCTTATAGCTTTGTTTTGTGGATATGAAATTAACTTAGGATTTTGCAGCTAGGTTTTGATGAGTTTTTTATTTTTTGTGGGCAGGTTTGATTTCAAGATCAAGTCTGTCACTGTTGTTGGGTAGAGATTAGAATTGACGAATTGAGATACTGGTAAGGGGAATTAGATTAATACTGTTTTAACTATTTTTTTTTCAATCTAGTAACTAAAAAATAACTGGCTGATGTTTTTAATTGTTTAAAGATAAATGCTATTAATTATCTCAATAGAAGTAAATTTTCACAATATGCTGCTACTAAAATTTGACAGTAAAAAAACATCAGCAACAATGAAACATGTCTTTTAGTATTGGAAACTATTAACATATGTTTACTTATGTAAATGAAGGTGCAGTTTTGAACCATAGCTAGCTACACTTGGTAGCTATAAGAAGCTTTTAGTATTGCTGATATTGAAGCATTGAGAAGTTGAGTGCCAATTGCTTCAGGTTTGGTTCCCTTACTTTTTCTATTTCTTTTTTTTTTATGTATTCATTGTTAGTGTTCTCTCTTTATAATTAAATTAATTTGAATCCCCATTTGATAATGACTAGTAAGCTTGATGTTCAAAATCTCACACACTACCATGTCTCATTATTTAATTGTATAATTTGCAAGTTTCTACTTGTTCTTGGATCATATAAAGACATCAAGTTTCTACTTGTTAATTTTTATTTTTATTTTTGTCAATCCCTATGAAAGATCAAAGATTTCTTCCAAATCCTGGGCATGAATTTTCAATTTCATTCTGTCTTAGCATAGCTAATCCTTGTATTATTTAATACATTAGCCGATTACAAAAGTATGGCGATGTCTCAATAATGAAGCTATTTGCCAAGATGACTTTATAGACAGTGGTTTTCCTTACACATACCTTGATTCTTGAATCCTCTTTATCAAGTTGAGAGTAATTTAGACAGCACTATCTTAAAGTGAATGAGTATGGTGAGCATGTGATGCGATTTGAGAGTCACCTTCATTCATATTAAAATTCAGGTAAGGAACTCTCAAACCGCATATGAATGTACAAAGACAGGACCTAGATTTGTAGGGTATTTTTTCAAGCCTTTGGAAAAAAAAAGATTGTTATTCGATTCACTACATCCTGAAACACTTTAAGCAGAAGTAACCAGGCCATCAACAGTACTTCTCCTGTTTCAATGCCTCTTCACCATCACTAGTGAAGAAACACCCACATTGAAACTTATCTATAAATGTCAGTTAGGTATTCAGATCTTACGTAAATCCATAACCTGCATGAGTTGGGGCTCAAACTTGATTCGTCTGAGAGAACACATCCTGTATAGAAACCCGATATCAATAGGCTAAGAGGCCATTTGTTGCTCCCTTAGTAGACATGTTGCATTCTAGTTAGTAATTAACACTTTATTATTGTGCAGGCAAAAGCGGAACAGAATACCACGAATCGCACCCACCTAACAATGCCTCATACGTTAGGGGCAAAGTCACTTGCTCGACTAGAAAATGAGATGGTTCGTACCTTCAATTCAATAGGAGTTTTTAAGTATGTTTATAATTTATATACAACTTTCTTTCAAAATTAATTATATTTAATTTTGCAGGCAACTCAATTTAGTCGGCCTGTTACAAGAGCTGAATTGTTTCAGGCCAGTCACACCACATCGTCTGGGTCTTTTGTAAATGAAGAAGCAAGGCGTAATCATGTAAGATACAAAAGCTTTTTAAATTTTTTATGCTCGATGTTTGTATGATAATAAGTATTAAAAATTTTACAAATTTATTATACAGGAAGATCTACTTATTCGCAGTCAGAGCTCATCTGAAAATGAGGCATTTACAAGTATTTTCGGAAAAGACCACCCTGGTTATGTTCGAGGTATGGGACTTGGAGTTGTCCCAACCCAGGTGTATGGGTCATCGAGCAGCTCGAGTAGTAGACATGCTAGTGGTGTGGTTTCAGAAGCCGAACATAATGCCCTCAAGAGAAAGTTAGATAACTTAACTCAGGAATTCCAAGAGTTTAAAGAACAAGTAGCAGTTTTTATGACAAGGGAAAACCAAAATATGACACCTAATCAGGTTTTATTTTTTCACTTTCTATGTTAAAAGTTTTTCGTTTAATATATTGTTAATGTATGTTTTTATTTTATCGGAATTCATATTATCCTAACATTTGATATTGATTTCCTTTCAAATAGGAAAATGTGGGATCCCCTCAAAGGCGTTCATCACAGGGTAGTCAATCAGCTCATGGCGAAAACAATTCAATCCGTCATACATAGTGACAACGCGTAAGTTTTTTCATTGTACGCATTGTTTCTCTATTTTCTCTGAACGCATTGTTTTGTGCTCTTTGAACAGAGCATCTGATGGACAGGAAGGTTTGAAGCTCACCTATGGGAGGACAAGCTCAGTAGTTTACCAATGTTAAATTTACAGTAATTGTTGAACTGTTTTTTTCTTTTTTCTTTTCTCTAATGATGTGGGGAAGTTATCAACAGTGAAGTCCATTTTTGAGAAACAGGTGGCCTGTCATTGCCTTGTTGAACTATTTGTTTTTTTTTTTCTTTTCTCTAATGAATTATAGCAGGACTTGCATCTTCTTGTTATTTGTTGTCTCTGAGTGCGCATTGGGCTCTAAAAGAATTATTCTCTCATCATCATAGATTTCTTAATGCAATGTATTTCTACTAACTAATTTGAAGGGATGCAAGACAGGAGAGAACAATGGAGCCGAGAAGTTGGATGGAGAGGGGAAGAGGAATGTCTTTCACAAGTGGCAGGAATGTATTTCTACTAACTTACCTATGTTTAAGTTGCTGCATGTTGTTGAATAGAATCTAATCATACCACCAATCTATATTTTCTCCGTTGCTAGCTCTAATCAGATTGTTAGATCTTCACATTGTAATTAATGAATTGCTTCTAAATATTCATGACTCTTCATATTCACTGATTTTTATTGGTGTTTATTTGTAGCCAAAACAAGGAGAGGATGGGTCTTATCCGGTAGACAGGACATCAACAATTAGTGGTGAGAAGCTTATGTCTTGTGATTTATATATGTTTTTTTTTTCTTTTCAGATTGTTGCTTGGATATGCTTATCCAACTTTTACATCACGTTCATATAAATGAGTATCCATAACTATTTCCCTTAGTTGTCTTTGATTAAGCTATTGGATGTCTTCCTCTACTGGTAGTCTAAATGAGTATCCAGGGGACTTGGTCGGTGATTGATGTAACATGTTACTCTCATGAATTATTTTGCTTTATGCAATAGCTTCCTTTAGATTTTGTTGTTTGCTGGAAAATGTTGTTTATGAAAATTTATACAATTCTGCAGGTCATCAAGAGTGGGCCACTACTTGTATCATCCAAAGGTAACCACTCATCTTACCTCTTAGTCAGTGGCGGAGCCAAAAATCCTTAGTAAGGGGGGCAAATAAAAATATTATCTTATTTTAAAATTATTTATTTATAATTTAATAAAAGTAAGAGGTCAAAAAGGATGTTTTTATAATAAAAAGAAAAATGCTAATTAAAATATCAAAAAAATATTATATAATAGAAGAAAAATATTCTAAAATAAAATATTAATTATGTTGTTTTGTTATGCATAAGTGAATAAATTATTTCATAATTGAATAAAATATTTGAATAAAAAGGGGCAATACATAAAATATACTATGAAATTCATGCCCCCCAATAATGATGGTTAAGTTAATAAAATATTTGAATTAAAAGGGGGGCAATTGCATAAAATATACATTATGAAATTCATGCCCCCCTAATAATTATGACTAAGTTAATAAAAAATTCCAATCAAAAAGGGGGCAATTGCCCCCCTTCTCTTCTACCTAGCTCCGCCCCTGCTCTTAGTGATAAAAGCCCACTTGTTTAAATATGCTATTATTCACATGCTTATCCTTTTCTCTTTTTAATTGTATTAATAGGATACATTGTAATTGGGATAACATCTGCCCCAGATATTAGTTAATATTTTAATCCTGAGTTAGGCTTCTGGTAATGGAATCTTTATTTCCCAAGAAGAAAATTATTGAGTCTATAACTGATGAATTTCTTTCTAGTTTAGTTTTTGTTATTCAACTTTATAATTCTTTATATATCAGTTGCTATTATATTACTGTGCTATGCTTAGCACTCCCTACTTACCCAGTGAAAACCATATTCCTCCGGTCTTTGTTTCTTTCCTTCCTGCTCTTCATTCTTCCCCTAAAAGACTCATTTAGTCCCTAATTGTCATGGCATGGCTGTTTTTGGTAGATTTTTTTGTGATTATTCAACCTCTTGTTTGTTGTAAAAGTCTTGATAATGTTTGTTTCCTCCTCTTGCTGCATGTTAGCATCATCATCACTTTACCTTTTTTGTGAGCCCTCAGTCTAATCTCAACATTTGATGTTTGATATAGTTTATTTTGTGATTTGCCATTTCTTTGAGTTGAAAGTTGTGGAAAGTGGAAACAATATACTGATATTTTACAGTAACTCAACCTGACTTGCAATGGTCTTGGGAAAGTGTTGAATTAATTGGACATTGTGCCTTATCAGAAATAATTGAAATGAGTATCATTTTTTATTTTTCTCTGGGCTTTCATCTTATTTTCTCCTACCAGTGATTGCTGCACTGTACATAACATGACATTGCATAGTAGAATGTATTCTAATTTTTCTGGTTCTAGAGAGATTCCATGTTCTGACATATTTAAGTATTAATTTAATGAGAAAAAAATCAATATTGTTTTTTAATTTTTTATGGTTCCCTTTATTAATTTTTTTATTCGCCTAAGTTGCTCGGGGTGAAGTGTAGAGACTTTATTCTGTGCTAGGCTCTGGATTTCAGATTTGTTTTTTCTTCCTGTTGATATATTGTTACTGCCATTGAAAACTTAATAATTCATAAAAATATTTATTACAATGTTTGCTTTGCAATCTTCACTACATAATAACAGGTATTTTGTTCCAAGAAAAAACAGACTTTTAAGTTTTCTATGATCATCGAGTAATTTTTTGTAAGCATGATGCCTTTTTCTTGAAAAAGCATGAAATCGCTCGGTTTATAATTGGAAAGAAATGTTTTTATTTTTAATTTTTAATTATATTTTTTAGATTATGGACAAGCCTTTTTTTGCTTTTTCACCATTACTCCAATCCAGGTCTCTCTCTCTAAAAAATGTCTCAACAACTCTTCATATATGAAAAGTGTAGTGTTTGTTCTTCTTGTCATCTGAACATTCATTTTGGGTTTATAAAACTGCAGGCATAGGATGGACGTCATGGAAGAAACGTTGGTTTATTCACACGGACATCTCTAGTCTTTTTTAGTAGTGATCCGGTAATTGTTGTGTTCATTTTCTTGTCATTTTTGGATCCTGTATCTGATGTCTTTTTATTTTTTTGGTGTAAGTTTATTACTAGCATCATTTGCATATTCTCAGATAATGAAAGTCATTGTTACTTGGATATGACGTCTTTTTTTTTTCCTGGTCATTGATTGCTTTTACATCATTTGCACTTAACTTGTCATGACTTTTACACCACGTTCTAGGTTTTTTTTTTCCTTCCTTTGCTAAACCGCAAATGGGAATTCAATGAAATGAATCCTTTTCTACAGTACTTTTTTTTCTAGTTCTTATGTGTTTCATGTTCATCCCCTTGACTATTCTACTTTTCCGGTTTTTAGTTCATTATGTCTGAATCTTATATCTTGTTTACAAGGTTTGCAATTATGACACACATACTTTACCACTATCAGGTCAGAAGAATGTGGGATGTGTATATCAGACCTGGTGGAAGGTTTGTGTTTTATTACTTTTATGTTTAACATATATCTGTGCCAACATAGAAGTGTCTTAATTTCTCTTATTTATCATAACTACAGTTGCAGAAGATAAAAAGGAGTTTTCATTCTATACATACATGCTGACCTTTTTCCTTAAGGATGCAAAAAAATCTTGTTAACTTCCATTCCTTTTCTTTATTTTTGTTTTCCTTGAAACTATTATGAGTTTATTTTAGGCATTGTTATCAGCAAACTGAGGGACCCAAATAGCTAGTAGCAGGACATGAATAATCTATTATCTAAAAGAAGTCTTTAATTGGGGCAAAGTAGAGGAAAAGAAAACAAGAGGGACATCATTTCCTTGTGTTTTTTGAAATGAAGAAAATGTGAACTGAAAAAAAATTATTTCCTTTTCCTCCGATCATTTTCCATACTCTTTTCATTTTTTCTGATTTCATCCTTCACAAATTCCTTTGAAGAAAGCAAAGCAGGACTAGATTTTTTTTTGTTCTATTATTTTTGTTAACCACTGCTGACTTTGGTGAAATTGTATATGCAGCCGAATACCGGGACATTGGTTTCAGCCACCTCCTCCTTCAGATGAGGTCTGGGCGTCTTATCTTCTTACCAGGTCCAAGTGAATACTTGACTCGAATGAAAATTTACAACTGTGATCACACATGTGGCGAGAATCACGCTGACAATAATCAGGTGAAGTTTGTAAAACTTATGAAAAAGATCTAGGTGTTGAAATTAAGTCGAATCTTATGGACTAATTTCTAGATTTTAGAACTAGAGGGATTGATTAAACTGCTCCCACATGTTTGGATCTTAATTTTACTTCTTCCTTTTATGATAAATATGAACGAATCACTTTTTATTTAGTAGAGACATGCATTGTGAAGCATGAGCAAGAGACTGAGGATAAGTTGCAGAAAATCAGGTCTAAATCAGGGGAAGAAGAGTAGAAGACCATGTGTTAAGTTTCAATTAAATGCAATCCAATGCTCTGCTCTTCTTTATTAGTGATTTGCAGTATGATTGATGTACTGATTTTGCTTTATGCTTTGTGTAGGGGAGTGGTTTGCATACAAAAGTTTGCTGGAGGGAATTTTACACCCCATATAGTTACCATTGTTGCAGGAGAGGTGATTAATTCTCTGTTATAATTGCTTTACAAGCTAACAGTTCAGGAAGAACATGGCAGACAGAGATTAATATATCTTTGCCTCTCTTCTTTTTCCATTTTCCAGGATGTTGCAGCCAGGATCTTTTCCTTTTCCCAAAAGGGCCCTAGAGCCATATGCATTCTCTCTGCCAATGGAGCCATTTCCAATGTTACTTTACGCCAGCCGGGTTCTTTCGGTGGTACTTAACTTATGAGGTTGGTTCGATCGAATGCCACTAATTGTACCATGTTATTTTTGATTTCATCATCACATGCTTACTTGATTATGATATAACCTTGAATTTGAAAGCAATGTTCGTGTCTGAGGTAACATAGTGTTTTTTGAGCTCAAGTATTTCTCTGTAGTACTTAGATTTTGCGAGTTTGTTGGAACAATAGAAGTTGGAGTTCTAAGTAACAAATTGGGGGCTCATCATTGTTTTTGCTCCTGTACACCATTTGCATGGTTACATCTTCGTGGATTACTGACTACCTCAAGTTTGAATGTGGTACAGGATCGCTTTGAGATATTATCGTTGGCGGGGTCCTTTGCAATGGGAGAGGAGCCATTTATGGTGTTCTCAAAATTTTTGTTTGAATTCTTCTGATACAAGAATATATAATTTGTATCAAAAGAGGAAAAAGAGTCTTGTAATTTGTATGAATAAATGAGAATATATTTTTGTAATAAATTTGTGAATTATTAATAAATTTTTTAAAAAAATTTGATTTGAATGGTGTATACAGGTTCAAAATTTATCTTATTGTATTAAAAAAATAAAAAATATATAATTTAATATTAAAAACTATTTGCACTCACGGCGGTTAATAACCGCCGCAAATAATGATTTGTAAAATAAAAAAATAAAATAATACATTTAAAAATAGTAAGCAAATAGCGGCGGTTTATAACCGCCGCAAAAAGTATTAGCGACGGTTTTATAACCGCCGCAAAAAGCAAAGGCATAGAGCTCCATAAGTGAATTTAGCGGCGGTGCACGTGGCGGTTAATAACCGCCGCTAAATGCATACTCCGTTTAACGGCGGTTATACCGGCGGTTGATAAAAACCGCCGCTAAATGCAGTCGCGACGCTGAGATTTGCGGCCATTATTAAACCGCCACGTCATACATTTAACTGCCGCTAAATGCTTTAAAAACCGCCGCAATATGCTCAATTTCTTGTAGTATACGCGAAGAGGATGACGGTCACCCGCCATGGATGTTGTCTTTGCTCTGAAACACCAAAGCCGCACTCTTTATTGCTTTGGTGGTTAGAGTTCCGAGAAATTCTTGAACTACTAGTGTTTGGTTCCTCCATGAGCTGCAGAGGATCGCTGAAACGTCAAGATGTGTCAGTGTTGTTTGATTTTTATGTTCCATCTTTGATTGTTAGCTCTCTGAATTTTAACTTCTACTGATCTATGTATGTAATTACTGTTATTCTACAGAACTATATATTGCAATGTTTTTTTTTGTGAATTTATGAAAGAAAATTAGTTTTTGTATTTTTAAATATCAGCTCGGATGATTTATATGAACTACTAGTGTTTCATGTTTAAAATAAAATAATAAAATATAAAATAAATAAAAAACATTTTCCAGTATCTCTCAACCGCCACAAGGAATTTTTAAAATAAAATTTAAAAATTAAATTTTTTTTTCAAAAAAGGATTTGTTTTTTAAAAAATGAAATATAAAAAAAAGATTTTAAATTTAAAAAAGTACTTTATAGACGGAATTCGAATTCTGTCAGTGGTTAACACCTTTCAGTGACGGAATTCCATCGGTGATAAACACCTTAAAGACCAAAATTACTTGGGTTTTGTTAGAATTACTGACGGAATATTCCGTTGGTGATGCGTAACCATCACCGATGGAATACTTTTTTTCCAACGGAATGGCATCAATGACTCGGCTTTCAGTGACCGAAATTTCCAATGGGAATTTCCGTCGTTGTAGGGAATCACCAACGGGATTTAACCTTTTAGTGACGGAATTGTCCATCTGTGATGCACCTGCTTTCTTATAGTGTGATTTGCTTTCCACTTTTATCATGATTGGTGTAACATCATTTTAGCGAGCCACATGTCAACATCCCAGTGGCCGAATATTTTACCTATACAACAACCAAACAACAACATGCAAAACTCTGTTTCATAAAATTCCGTTAAAAAACTCTATTTTTAAAGGGTTTTAACAAAAGCATCATCAAGCACACCCTTACATGGCCTCAATTTATAAATTTTAGTTGAAAGTTAGTTGTTTGTATTTCATACTTCCTTAAACGAGCTGCATTTCATATACTTCAGACTCCTTCATTTTATGTCTTTATACATTAGATTCTTGAGGTTTGAGAAAAGATGGAGCTTTTATGTTACCATCTCAGGGCTGATCTTTATAGTTGGTAGGCATTTTTTATTTTATTTTATTTTTTTATAATTGTGAATAAGCCACTAAAGCGTAAGCGTGGTTCAAACCCTCAACCTCTTCTTATGAGAAGTAATGGACTAGCTCAACTTTTCTTATTAAAGTTTGATTAGTTGGTACTTGGCAAGCATTTTCTTTTTTTCTTTTTTTTTTTACATAGGCC
Source organism: Dioscorea zingiberensis (assembly GCA_026586065.1). Taxonomy (NCBI): domain Eukaryota; kingdom Viridiplantae; phylum Streptophyta; class Magnoliopsida; order Dioscoreales; family Dioscoreaceae; genus Dioscorea; species Dioscorea zingiberensis. The sequence goes on along the minus strand of CM048821.1, from coordinate 17,830,611 downwards.
ATAAAGACCCTTATATGGGTCAGCCAGGAGCGTGGCATAAAATTCGGCGAAAGTAAACTCACTCGATCTCAAGCGTCTTGCCCTCGAGGAGTAAACTCGACTCAAGCTTACTCTCCTCATTTCTGAGGGCAGGGACTTAATTGATCTCGAGACCCAAGGAGAATTACTCAACACATGGGACCCAAGATTATATACCGCTGGGCTATGAGCCTTTTTGGTACTTGGCAAGCCATTTTGACAAAAAAGAATCCCACACGGGACTTCACTAGAGTAAGAAGAAAATATGGACCATTTGCTTCTATTTATGTTTAACTTCTCTCTTTAGAACATGAGAGCAACTCTTTCTTCATTTAGTTTTAGATGCTCTGCAACATGAGCACGAGGGAAAGTGAATTTTAATACGAAAGGCAAGTTGGATGATCCTCAAATCTTTTCCAACAATTTGATCCATATTAATTTGAGAAAGTTTCCTTGGAGGAAATGAAAGAACACAGGTCTATTTTTTAGGATTAAAACTATTAATGACCATAAAGTGAGAAACATAATTTATTTGATTTAAAGTCAGTAAAATCACAAGATTTGCATGAAGGATTATCTCCGGTCCTTCTTATGTGCATGTTTCCTTCTTTCAAAGACGAAAGTACAGAAGCAACTCTCTCAAAAAAGAGGTTGAGGGATGGAGAGGGTGAAGCCAGTGTTGTGCATGGCTTTTGTGCAGGTGGTGCTTGCAGGGATTAACATCTTATACAAGCTCGTTGTCAACGATGGAATGGATATCTGGATCATGATTGCTTATCGATACATCTTGGCCGCTGCTTTCTTGGGTCCTCTTGCCTTCTTCATTGAGAGGTTTACAGCCTTCTTCTACTTCTCTTTCCGAGGATTCATGTTTAAGATCTTTGTATTTTGATCTGTGTTTCTGGATTATTTTCCCCAATATAGACAGTAATTAATGGGTGAATAAGTGGTGAACTCTTAGGCCATTGATGATGACCATTAGTCTTGGTATTCACTGTAAATTAAAGGTTTTAAGCTTGATTTTCTCCACTAGTTAACAGATCAAAAAGATAGATGAGTTTTTACTTCACAGTTACAATTTGGTGGCTTTTGTAGGAAAAAGAGGCCTAGTTTGACGTGGGAGATCTTGTTTCATGCTTTTTTAAGTGGACTCTTGGGGTAAGCTATGAAATATATATTCTCTAAATTTCAACATCCATCTTACCATTTATATTTGGACAGAAAAATAGAGTATTCTTTTTAAGTTCTGGGAAATTAAGATATATATAACAATGATATATCTCTAGTATTAGTGAAAAGATTCACATTACTTCATTTTCATTGATCTTTATGGTTGGAAGCGGCATGCCGGCCATCGTCTACATCTCTGAGTGATCAGAAAGAGATTTAATTTTGTGGGCATGGTTTTGTGATCACAGCTTGGTTATTAAATCACTTAACATAGAAATGTGATTGTGCAGGGGTGCATTGGCTCAGAACCTGTACATAACTAGCATTAAACTAACATCGGCAACGTTTGCTTCAGCCATGACTAATCTCATCCCTGCAATGACATTCATTTTAGCAGTCATTTTCAGGTATATATATATCACATTCCATTCAGTATTGCAAATTGCAAATCATGAAACCCATTCATGCATATATGCATTTGCTTCATTGTAAGATTGGAGAACCTGGGCATCAAAACAGTGACAGGGAGAGCAAAGATAATTGGCACATTGTTAGGGATAGGAGGTGCTATGCTTCTTACCTTCTATAAGGGAGTGGAGATCAATATTTGGCCCAAGAGCATCAATCTATTGAAGAACCATCACGAAAGCAGCAGCCATGCCGACGTATCTCATCAAGATGATCATTCTGAACTATTCAAGGGTTTTCTGCTGGCTCTCGCCAGTTGTATCTGTTATTCTTTCTGGTTGATAGTTCAGGTGATGATCATACATGAGTCATGAAACATAACCTTAAGTTATCTTCTTTTTCTTCTTATATATTTTCATGGGCACCAGGCCAAGGCCAGCAAAGTGTTTCCCTGCCAATACTCGCTTACTGCTCTCATGTGCTTAATGGCTGGTGTGCAATCTGCTGTCTTTGCCGTCGCAATGGATAGACACTGGGTGCAGTGGAAGATGGGGTTTGATGTTAGGCTCCTTGCTGTAGTTTACTCGGTATATATATCAGTCTCATTATTTACATTAAGCTTGTTTGTCATACATATATAACAGACCTAGCTAATTAATAACAGGTTTACATATATATGTTTTCTATATATGGTAGGGAATATTGTCATCAGGATTAAGTGTCTCAGTGATGGCTTGGTGTATCAGAAAGAAGGGACCTCTATATGCCTCTGTGTTCAATCCTCTCATGCTTGTCATTGTGTCTCTACTTGGTTCCCTGCTTCTTGATGAAAAGCTACATCTTGGAAGGTATATATATACGTACATGATCAATATTGTTTGTTATTTCACTGTGATGAATAATTGTTCAAACAAATAGTTGTTCTCATATTCTCCTTCAATTTCCATGCTTTTTTTTTCAGTGTACTTGGAGCTGTGCTGATTGCCCTTGGGCTATATATTGTGTTATGGGGGAAGGGAAGAGAGGCAGCAAAGATCACAGAGGTCTCTGATCATCATCATGCCTCCATAGAGATCGCACAAGAGAGCAGTGTTCACTCTCTTGATCACTCTGATGCTTCATCTGATCAAGTGAAACAGTTGGTGATATAATTAACAAGTGGATCAGATAGGTAGAGTTTGCATGCTTTTGTTAATTTGCCCGGCCCTCATGTTCAAGTTAAGAGTGGCTCTGACTCCTTGAACAAACTATTGTACATGATCTAGCTAGTATGAGTTTCCATTGTTGTAACTTGTTCAGAATATATATAAAGCTAAAATATATATTTAATTTGGTAGATGGAGAATGCATGATTGATATATATATTAGATTTGACTTGGAAGAAGGCCATTGAGAGAATTAGTGGAAATTCAAAGGGGTTTTCTGCAAATTCCGCATCATGATAGCAGCATGCACGAATAGAACGTCAGAAGCGCCCACGTCCTTTCCACTGTCCGCCACCCTCTCGCATCACGTGATCTCTAGGCAATGGTTCGGCGGATGAAAACGGACGGGAGACCTCCTCACGTGACTAATTGCTCAGTAAAAAATCAGTATAATACCCTAGATAGTCCCATTACATTAATCAAAATATTCTTAGTCTCTCTATTATTTTTTTTCCTCATTAGGTCCCTCTATTATTTGTTTTAAGAAAAACAGGTCCCTCAGCCTAGAGATATGCTGACATGGCAAAAATTAACTAATTTTTATATCCATAACACTACCAAATTTAAATTAAATTTGATGACTATCAGCATTGATAGAAATTGTGTAATTTGTAGGGTGTTCAATAAAAATTTACTAACATTTAGGTTTCATAAGTGTGACGCCCCGACCCGATCCCGGGACCTCGGGCACGTGTGCAGACCGGCCGTAGCCGAGTAGAGACGGGCCCCACTCGGATATAAGGCCTATGTGTATAAAGCAGATAATGCAAATAAATAACTTAATTTATTCAAAATAACAGAGTTTCAGCGGAAAATATAAAAGGGTTCAAATACCCTACAATTACTAGGCCCTATAAGGGACCTACGAAATAAAATGTCTCACTCAGAACAAGAAAGGTAAACAAAGTCCTCGGCCCTCTACAATCTACCCTCACCCACGATCACGGCCTCGCTGCATCTAGAGTCCTCGTGATTTGTAAACAGGAAGAAACAAGTGCATGAGCTTTCGAATGGAAAGCCAGTAAGTAGCATCAAGGTTCGCTCAAGAAAATATGATATCAACAAATATGAACATCAGCAAACTCGGGGCACGCCTCAAAACAAACCCCGAAGTCTACCACAAAAACAAACAAGGTAACGGCTCCTAGCTACAGAAGCCCTAGGGCTCTGATATGAGTTCCAATGGAAGCTCCACAAATGTCTCCCCTGGCCCCATCACCAACCTCGCAGAACACGACCATCCTGGCCGCTATGGCCCCTGGGTCGTATGAGAAGCGCCACCTCTACGCGGTCGACATCGCCTAGTAGAATCATCCCCATCGACGCAGACAAACCGCAGTATCGATCCCTCTGGAATGGCAATGCCGGAGCATCAGGGTGTCCCGTCCCTGAATGTCCGCAAAGGAGCTCACCTGCTCCACTGAATCCGGGTCGAAGAACAAAACAAGTAGGGATCCCAACATCCCGAAATAATCAAACATGCTAAATAAAGATTTCAACAAATCATAGAAGCATGAATCAACATCAAGCAGAATGTCACAATAAAGACATAACAAGAAACTCTGAAGAGTAGATCAAGGCAAGAGCACTTACCTAAAATCACAAAGTCTCGTATCCCACGGGACTTCCCGACGCATCAACGTCAATTATTTGATAAAGGCAATACTATCATCAATAAGTGTACTTGTCTATGAACAATACATCTACAATGCATGCTCTAACGGGCCCTAGTTCTACCCGTAGGCCTTCCCTTATAGTGGCCTGGTGGTTAAGGCCCACCAAGCCCATTTGGGGGGTCTCGGGTTCAAACCCCCACTCTTACATTCTTTTCACTTTCTTTTTTATTTATTTATTTACTCCTCTTGACTAGCCATTAACTATACTTGACTAGACCCAAACCGAGTACTTAATTCTCTTGGTTACTAGAACCATTTCTTATTGATTTGGTCAGACCACTTGTCTCGGACTCAGATTCGGGTTCAAGCCATCAATTTAAGCTTTGTCACTAGATTAAACCCAACCATGGTCATTTGACCAACCAATCCTTCTGACCACCTAATTTGGTCGGTCCACTTTAGTTGGTTGATTACAACTTTGCTTAATAGATTAAATCTATTAATTAGTCAATTTATCAATTAACTAATTAACCATTTTACTTTAACACTAATTGATTATTAATTTAATCAATTAACTTGTTACCTAATTAGTTAGCCCAATTAATTATTTACCAATTAATTGCCTAACTAATTAACTTCCTTTACTATTTAATCAAAATCACTAGATTAATGTCAACCTGACTTCACTTAGCCTACCGAAATTAGATAGGTCTAATCATTTGATCACTTTTAATTAATTAAAACCAATTAATCGAATCAATTAGTTAGAACCAGTTAATTAGTTATCAACTAATTATCCAATGATTATTCCACTAATTTATCAATTAATTAATCATCCCAAATTAATTGATTTCCAATTAGTTAACTTATAGTCGCTGATTAAACCAACTAATTCTGATAACCAAATTAATTATCAAAAATTTTTAATTAACTCTCTCTCTCTCCCTCTCTCTTATCTTTCTCTTCAGGCCGAGCCTTGCCGGTGCGACAGGGAGCCCGTCTCTCCTTGTTAGTCGTCGACGAGCCTTGGACGGCCGGAAGCCTCTCCTTCCACAGCCCCCGTCTCCAGCGGTGGTCTGTGCGTCGTGGCCAGCTGTCAGAATAGGGAGCCGTCGAGTTTGGTTATCTTCCTCACCAGAGGGCACCGCCCTCGGCCGGACCTCGCCCCCACCCTTCCTATTTCTCTCTCGACGTCACCTCTCTAACGTGAATGCATGGCCGGAATATTAAGAGAAACAGAGGGAGAGGCTTACCGGAGAAGATGGCCGTTGGTGTCCTAGGTTGTCACGAGCTCCACTCGAATGGCGCCGATTCCGGCTAGGCAGGGTCACCGGGTTCGCTCTCTCGGTCTCCGACGCGCAACCCCGGGACTCCCTCTCTGTCACTCGCTTCCTCGCAATGGGGTGGAGAAGGCGGCGGTGCTGTGTGCTTCCAGAGGTCAGCGTCGACCTCCCTTTATAGGCCTCGAAGGCGGTCTCCACGCGATCGGGTTGCGCTAGCAAGAAGATCATGCGCCAATCTCCTCTCCCCATTTCCTTTTCCGGCGTCAATCCATGCAACCAAGTTTTGGCAACAATGGCGCGCGGCCACTGGCGGAGGAGGGAGATGATCGTCCGCCTCGTGATCAAGCCCCTGATCAGGATCCGACGGTCAGGGCTTGCCCGCACGGTGCGGCCTCGTCCTCTATCCCTCACCCCTGTGCCTCAAGATTCGTTCGCGACCGGATGGGCGGTCCTTAATCCAACACGTGGCCCCCTCCTTCACCTTTATCTTGTCTCGCGATTTGATCTAGGCAAGATCAACCAATCTGGGCCGTCAATTCCTTTCTATTACAGGCTGATGTGCGTGTTTTGACGATAACCCCTCAGCTATTTTCAAATTAAATATCAAGTCCTTACTTTGTGAGAGGATGTAAAATTCTCTTTCAGTCCTTGTTCCCTTTTTCTCTACATGTGGGTCCTCCGTCCAGAGAGAACACAAAATCTCCTTTTAGTCCTTAATCTCTACAAAATCATGAATAGATCCCTGGTCGTCCAAATAATCCAAATCAAGGGATTTAAATGATTTTCTCCTTCCTTTTTAATTGAAATCAAGTCATGCCAACTTAGGATCTCCCTCAAAATCGATTGATCAACTTGGATCCTTCTTCCATCTTAGTTCCATTCAATAATCATTTAGAGACTTTCCAAATTTAATTAAATTGGCTCTTTCCAAATTTAATTAAATCAAATACTATTTAACTTAAATGTATTACGAGATAATTTATTTATTCTTTTTAAACTCTTTCATGCCCATTTTTACCAGAATGCCCTTGGAACTTTTACTAATCCCCAAAATGCCCTTTAGTTAAATTTATTAAATAGAGAAAATTTAAAATCCTTTTATTCAAGAAAAATCTTGGATTTTACAATAAGTATCACGGTGCGTTCTACCATACCGTGGATTATACCTACACGGTATGGTACCGAATAATAAAATTAGATCCCAGCCTTCTGTTTTTAGGCTCAAGTACTGTTCATTACTGTAGCATTACTATAGTAGAAAAAAGACGGTGCCACTGTAGCTTCAAACCCACCCCGAACCCAAAAACCAAACATTAGAACCCAAAAACAACACCCCAAGACCCAACTGAGTAAAGCTACCGTGGGAACAGTGCCCACGGTAGCTTAGAATTCACCAAGTATCACGCAAACCAATTGTTCGGCAAAATCACTCAACCAAACCTTCGAAATCTGAGATGAAGCGCCTCGTCCACTGTTGGATTTCCACTTTGAGCGCCACAAAGAGATGCTCCGTCTCCTCTCCAATAGCAAACACTGCCTTAATCCTCATCCCCCACCATAAACATACAATCGTTAAATTCCTTTGATTAAATGCTAATGGGAATCAGAGACGTTTCTTATAACAAGACTGCATGAATACTAATACCCAAGATATCAAGATTTCTCCGATAATTCATTCAAACAAAGAGACGGATTTACATAATAAGGAGAAAGGATATCACAAGAAGCTCTAACACAAACATTAGTAAAACCATAGTGTAAAATCCAAGAATTTTAGGGAATACATTTTTTCTTGCTTTGGTCATTTTGTTAATAACGGAAGTTCCCAAAGTAAGATTTGTTTGGATTTTGGAATTTAAAACTTCTATTTGCTCTATAAGCAATTGGTTGATTAATAAATAGTTTCTAAATTATTCTTTAATTATTTGATAATTGAAGAAGTTTCCCACGTTTGGAATTACTTGGACTTAATTGGAAATGAGGGAATAAATTTGTTAATTAGGGGCTAATTGGGCTGTTAAGGACCTCTTCATAATTTCTGAAATGATGAGGACTTAAAGGGAAATTTACATTCTCTCTCACAAGAGGGACCTCGATGTAATTAACCTAGAAGAATATAAGGGGGTTATGTGCAAAAGGCCGAGAGAAAACCATGAAGAAGATATGTAACTGAAACCACGGCCAAGATTAGATAATCTTGAGATGGTGAGTAAGTTCGAGGCGAAAGAAATAGATCTAACCGTCCATTTTTAAACTCAGGGACATGGGTGCATGCCTCCCTATAGTGCGGGCAGATCCAGTCCGTTCATTGATAGGGATGACTCAAGTTCTAGGCAAGGGAACAAGATCCCGTCGCACAACCCAAACAGAGATGATCTAATCGCTACCGTTCATCTTGGACTTTCAATTAAGTTCGAGGCACAAGCCTTGATCATGGCCTTTCATCAAATCTCTATACCTGGATCTAATCTTGATCGTCCATTTTAGGAATCGGTTAAGTTCGAGGCACCAGGATCTAATCGAGCCATTCGTTTTCAAGCAATCGTGGTCATCTATCCTTCGGAGTTACGGATCCGAGGCGATATGGTAGGCCGGCAGTCGTCGGATACCACGGATGCAATCCCGGTAGTCCATATGATCAAGAACCAATCGCGAATTAAGCAACATCTCTCCCCACTAGCTCGCGCCTCGCGCCACCACTGCCAGCCGTCATCGCCGGTGAGCTCGCTCGTAAACGACGCCTGAGATTCCGCCCTGCATGCCCGCCATCAGCGGGATCCCCACCACGTCTATCCTCTCTCACCAACCCTATAAATGGATGGGCACGCCACTGGAGCTCTGCACCGCCACCACCAAGAGTGTAGTGTCACTCCTCCCCTCTCCGTCCACCCACGGTTGTCAAGCTCGAGCAGCAGTATCTGAAGATCGCCGGAAAGCCTCTGAAGCCAGAGCGGAAGAGCCCCAGAGCACTCCGAGCAAGGAGTACCTATTGAGAACGGCACCAAAGACTGAGAGAAGGAACACTACCACCCTCTGACCTTCTCCGACCATCAATGGAGCACCACGATCGCAGCCCCTGTCCTGTGATCCCTCTTCTCTCACCCTTGGTCATCGTTATGCATGCATAGTTGAGGGTAGGTGTAGGGCAGAACTCCGGGGACCTCTATCCGCTTACCGTCGTGGGACTGAGCAACAGAGGATGAGAAACCAGTAAGGAGCCGGTGTGCTTCGAAGAGTGAAGCATGGGAACCCAAAGGCCCACTATATATCCAGGAGACACTCTCGACGTGTAGGGCACCTCCGACCGGCGAAGACCTCGAAGCAGAGACAACTCCGGCCACTCAAGCACCTCCAGCAACCGCCGCGTAGGGCTGAAGCTCCCCCATCGTGCCGACACGGCTCTATCCGAAGAGATGGTCACGGGTCTGAGTTTAAATGGGGCTAATGGGTTAGGCTTAGTCAATTTGGTTAATCGGTTGAATCAACTTAGTTAAAGTGAACCCAAAATGTTAATTGGTTAGTTGAAAACGAAGTGGTTAGGTCTAACCAACTTACGTTGGGCTGGGTCTGATTTCTTTTAAAACCCAAACTGACTTGATCAAGCCCATGATAGTTGATTAAGAGGTTAAGATGCCTGGGATTAGTCAAGTTAGTTAATAGATTGGGTTAACTAACTCAAATAATCGGGTTAGGTCTAATCCGGTTCAAATGGGTTAAGTTGAGGCTTGGCCAAGTCAATATGAAATGGGTTTGGGTCTGATCTGGTCTGAGATTTTGAACTCGATTAATTGGGTCAGGTTAATTAACTAAGTTGGATTGAGTTAAATTAAAGGGATTGGATTCGGTCAGAATGAACAAGCTGGGTCTAACCAAGTTGAATCAAGCTATTAAAATAAAAGAGCTAAAAAGGTAGGAGAAGGGACTAGAACCCAAGACCCCCACAACAAACCTGATGGGCCTTAACCAGTAGGGCACTACAACACTTTTCACTGAACAGGGGGATTTAATCATATAAGGACAAACTCTCTTACAATGAAGGTTAGACGAAATAAAAGAGAGGGAGTGAGGATTCGAACCCGTGACCCCACAGTTATAGTAGAGCACCTTGACCACTAGGATATGACAGCCTTTGTGTAAAGGGTGGGGTTCAAGCATTTAATAAGAAGCTGATATGTAATTTAGTAAGGGCCCATTCGTTTATGGCCCAATAGTGGACCATTCATTTACATCTAGGTTGTGTTTGGTTGGGAGTTATCCCCACTCGGGATTAGGAATAAGTTTTGAAAAGTTTTGAAATTTTTAGAGGAAAATTTTAAAGTAAAGGTATTAATGATAAGATAGTGATGTGTTGACTATATATTGGTGGGTTATATTTTTAAATCTTAATTGAGGATTTTGGCGGAAATTTTTTTTCATTGGAAATTGTGTTGGGGTTATCCCCAAGGGATAACCCCCAACCAAACAAGGCCCTAGGGTTTATGAGATGTTATCGTTCCTGATATAGGCTCTTTTATCAGATTTGGACGTAGAGACGCATCAGGAGGTAATCCCATGAGATTCCGTACATCGTCTATAGAGGTAAGTACACTTGCCTAGTTCCCCCTATTTATTGGATAATTGCTTCTTTGCCTCATTGTTTGAGCATTTATTGGCTTGGATGTTATTGAATATTCTTTATTTGTACTCCACTGCTTGAGTGTTATTTGACTTCGATGTTACCATGCTTCGTATACTATTGCATACACGTATTTGTTATCCTACTTTGTTGAATCTCCATGTTAGTATATGCATGTTGGTATTCGTTGGATATGCTTGTGATTGCTGGACATACACACCGTTGATCGGCACGTGGCCGTGGAAACACGTGAGCCTGTGCTCCGTCCGGGTAAGTGTGTGACAACCTTCTTGTGTTGTGGATTCTCCTGCTCGTGCAGATTTGGTGCAGGCGTCTAGGGGGAGGACACCTTATTCGTCATGTAGTCTTGCCAGGGGGAGGATACCCTGGCTATCCACTCGTTAGTGGGATGATACGCTGGCCGTATATATACATGTAGGAGCGTTATCAAACTCGAGGGTCTGTTTGATTGAGATCGAAGATCGACCCAGGTCGATGACTACCGGGGAGAAGACTCGAGAATTCTTCTTATTTTGATTGAACTCCTTGCTGTGTGTTTGTGTTCTTTGGATAGTGATCCTCTTGTGTTTGGGCTTGGCCTTGTTCTTGTTGTGTTTTGTGTTTCGTTTGGATCACTGTTTCATGATTGTCTCTATTGACTTCATTGTACTCCTCGCGGGGGTACTTACCTAGCTTTCCATTCGAAAGCTCATTCCACTTGCTTCCCTTTTCTTTTTCAAGTCCTGAAGAGCAAGTGACTCAGATTCAGGAGCTGCGCGAGGGTTTGGGGATTTCGTTGCCGAGGTTCAAAGACCTTATATGATTTTTTGTGTGTGGGATATCTTATAGGACCCCTATAGGGCCTGATTTTCTATAAACCATTGTAGGGTAACTAGACCTTTTATTTTGATTTCGACTGTATGACCCTGAGTTTGTATTTATGACATTTTGGTTTATGATTATCTGTTATGTGTTTTGAATTTCCTAGGCCTTGTATCCGAGTGAGGCATGCCTCTGCTTGGGTACGGTCGGTCTGTGCACGTGCCTGAGGCCTAGAGATTTGGGTCTGGGCGTGATACATAGCCTAAAAATCCATTAATCAACCGCCTAAGCCGTTGAGAGTCCTTCCCTGAAGTTTAAGGGTGTAGACAACTTCAATCGCGGTCACAATCTTCCTCCTAGTATGCTTAGTGTAGGTCATGTCATCACAAATGACATTTTTGAGAAAAATCTTGAGAATACTCCTCATTGTGAGGGTTAGGGTGAGGATGAGGGGTTCGTTCTCACGCTTAGAATGAGGTCGTGGATCGATGGGAGAGAATTTATAATTGTTTGATTAAATATAGATAGGCTTGATGGGTTTTCATGTGAATGAGGATTTATTGGGGTATCAAACGGGTGGGCCTGTCATAGAACTGTCCGAGCCTACCTCGGCACGGGCATTGTTTGTGCCCATGCCGGCATGGCCCACGACCATTGGGGGGCGGCCCCTCACAAGGCACAATGCGGCTAAACCTTTTTTTGGTTCTAAGAAGCATCCATTTAACTTTTATATTTGTTTGAAAAACAAGTGGTCCGACCCTTCCCCGGACCTCGCACAATGCGGGAGCTTTGTAGCACCGGGTTGCCCTTTTATATGTTTGAAAAACTGATTCTTACTGGTTGGTTTTATTGTAAGCTTAGTTTCTTATTTCTCACTCATTTTACTAATTTCTCTAACAAAATATTATCTTCAACATGATACGAGTTGCATAAGAAGTATGAGCAAAACTTGACCTCTGAAGGAACATATGTACTAAAATTGTATATGAAATATTCACTCAAATAATATAAGTTTACAATGCTTGAATAAAGGCGTGAATGATGTTTTATCAAAAATTACACCTTCAATACAAAACTGGTTGAACCAACAATAATGATATGGAATTTTTCAGTATACTCGAGTTGTCATATCCATTAGACTTTCTGTATATGGTTTCCATCATACAAGCAAGATTAACAAATCTCTCTAATAGAGGAGATGGTATGTTAATCAGAAGTAGACACTCTCTATTTATATCCTTCCATGCATCCTCTACCATACGTAACATTCTAGTGCATGCTTCATCCAATGAGTCTCCAAACTCATTCATACAGCAATGGATTGTTGAAACAACATGCTTTCTCCCCATCTTTTCTTCAATCTTTAGAAGACACAAGGAAGATGAATTATAAAAAAGACTAAATTTTGAGTTGACAATTTGTAAAATTCTACTTTTCAACAATTTACCATTAAGTTAACTGTAGGAAGTCTTTATTAACATTTAGAAGTGGGAAGTAGAATTTGGTTATTTTTTGTTTATCTCACTATACTAGTTAATAACTATAAAATAAACAATTTACGACAAACGACTTCTTGGCCTATTGGTACCGGATCTCTTATGTAGGGTGTAAATGGTTGGGAAGAACCCAAGATCAAACACCCACGACCACAAGGTGAGGGCGCGCGTACAAGGAGCCACGCTGCCCGCCTCTGACATACCTCACGGGGAGGGGGCCCTTAAGTCGCCTTTGTAAAAAAAATTATGATTGTCATTCTATGATTTATCAAATTGAGTCATTCCATTGGATATTAATTTTTTCAACTTTTATTCTGAGATTGAGATTGAGTCCTTGCATACCTCATAGTCCACAACATCATCCATGAGCCTAGAAATTGTACTTATAGCTTTGCAAATTTGAGGAAAACTTGTCACCCAATCAAATGACTGCTTGCATGCTATTTCTCCCATACCAAGGAATGAGGCACAAGCAAGGGCATGGTAAGCAGTGGTCTTTATTGACAGATCTATATGTTCAACCAGTGATGGCATGTAACCCTCATCTCTCCATTTAGATTCTTCTAGCCATACAATGGCCATCTTTTCAATCTGCCAAAAGCAAAACGAAGTTAGCTTTCTGTTTGGATGGTTATAAAGCTACATTTTTCCTGCTTCTTGCTTAAGTCGACAAAGGTCCAATTCTTGATCTGATGAAGATAAATACATGCTTAATTAAAGAGTTAGCTTACTACAATTCTTAATTGTAGCTAGAGTTTAGATAAGTCATCCATTGAATTGTTATTTGTTATTTTCTGATTTGATCAACTTTACATATATCTTTGAAATTACTCTTAATTATAACGAAAGCATATTGAACATATAAAGAGTTTCTTGTAGTATTTGAAATGATTAAAAGAGAAATTTAGACTAGTGAACTTATGGTATTGTACTGTACTTCTCTTCTGAGGTAGTCGATGCGGTAGAGCTTTCCATCCTTGCGTACTTCATCTTCAATTTCTTCCATTGTCCGATATAGGGCAAGGAAACTTACTTTTAAACATTCCTCCATCTGATTTGATGCCTTTAAGTCCCACCTGAATTTACATTCATGTAATAATTAATGCTTGTGGGGATTTTCATTTGTTTGGAATCAGAGTGACTAAAATAATTTAAATCAACGTTTGTAATTTGTTGAGTAAGTGGGAGATGTTGAAAGTTAATTTTTCTAACCTTTGAATTGCATCAGTAAAATGTTGGAGCTCACCCAGTGTACCGTAGGAGTCATAAATATCATCCATAATTGATAGCATAGCTATCACCTTAGTCATCATCATCCTGGCCCTTGAATATTGGGGTTCAAAATACACCCCTAGTATCCAGAAATAGAGTTCTACCACCCTATCTCTAGCAAATGTAAGTTTTGTTGAGAAACCTAGATCTTTCCACCACCTATATATGTAATAGAATTTGCCAATCAAAACATTGTTGATAAGAGTACTTTTAAACTCAAAATAGTAGGCATAATATTGAGACTATATATATATTGGATCTACATTAATTCATGAATGAAAATTTCTCTAATACTTTGAAGCTAGTATTCATATCTGTGTTGTCTCTCTCTTTTCTTTATTATTTTTTTTGTTGTCAATAGGTTAGATGATCAAGAAGGCATGAAAATAAGTTACATAGTTTGAAATAAGTATGAATAGTACTTACATGCTGATCTTCTTGACTTCCTCTTGGTGAAGCAATTGTAGTATATGGAAATCCAGTTTTGCAAGCTCTAACACAACATCATTCCTTGCATCAACGTCTTCTTCATAAATGGAAATGTAAAGCCTGGCCTCCAGTCTTTTCATCCTTCGACGTGAAGGCGTCTCCAAGGCATGTGCAACTTGCCTTGCTAGCCGTGGTTCTATATCCTTCACCATAGACTGTAAATGCCTTCTTGTGAAATCAATGGCTTCATCCAACACATCCTCCTCAGGGGTACAGAGATAAGCTGCTTCATATAAGCTTAACAATCCCTTCAAGTCATTACTTAATTCTGTTTTGAAGTTTCCTTTATCATCCTTGAACCGGTTAAAGACATCTTCATGCACGTAGTATAAACCAAAAAAAAAAAGATTTCATCAAAAGCTAGCTAGATGCATCCATCAAATTAAGTTAATTAAGTTACAATGTCTAGTACTTTATGAAGCATATATGAATAAAAAGGAAATAAGAAGCCTTACCAGATGGTACATGATAGTGATGTTGTCTTAGCAATCTAAACCGAAGCGCAATATTATGTAGATGATCATTGTCGTTGTGCAATATTGGAGCAGACTTGCTAATGAGGCTTAATGCTTCATTGATCTCCTCTTCAAAGTGGTAAGCGACACCAAGGCGTTGGAGTGCGTCGATGAGCTCCAACTCTTCCAAGGAACCACGTGCATCTTTTAACAATACTTTTACATGCCCGGTGAGCTCTGCGACCCTTAGCTTTATACGTTGCTCTTCAACCTGCAAGCCACACATGCACAACACCAAAAGTTTCCAAGTTGTTATTTATATCTACTTCGATTTTGCAAACAATGAGAGTTCATATTATGCACCTTTGGATTTGTTAGTAGAAGCACTTTTATTTTCATTAATAAAATCAAACTAATTGAAAAATATTTTCTTGGTTTCCATTTTCATTTAAACAGGGAAATTTTCACATATAACCCTGTAAAATGCATAATTATGTGTAAATGACCATACAAATTATGTGTATTATTCCTTCAGAACACCAATATGTACACATCTTTTTTTGTGGTCAAATATCAATATTTTTATTTCTAAGAATATCAATTTACCATCATTTATTTTTCTATTGTTGGTATATTTTTGTTTACAAAAAATTATATTCATATAAGGAATATATATATATATATACACACCTTTTTAGTTAGGGTATTAAAACTTTGCAAATGAAACACTAAACTTAATAAATAAAATAAATTCATTTAACAAAAATAATTTACCATACTTTTCCTGAAACAAGAATACATAAATATTTTTTTTTTGGACGTAAAGAGCGGGTGGTAGCCACCTACTAGTTAAGAACCAAAGGACGGGAACGTCCTAGGTTCGACTCCCTAAGAAGTGAAGCGAGTGTGCAAATGTGTGCCTTGCAAACACAGTGCCCAAACAGGGAGCGCCTCAGGAGTTCCCCCGCATCAATTCGAACCCGAGACCGGGTCGAAGGCACAGAGCCTACATACCGTTCAGCCAAGCGGCTTTAGGTAAGAATACATAAATATTTGGTAGGTATATAATTCACACAGCCCTCAAATCTTAATGATGCAATATCTAGACCTATATATTGTACTTTAAAAAATAATGGAACCAAGGTCAAATTAAATGAATAAAAACAGATAAAATGAAATGGTTTTCTGATAAAATACAAAAAAAAAAAAGCTAATTCAGAAAGTAACCAAGGGTAAGGAGCAGATACTCGTGAGTGACCCTTCACTCACAAGATTTAGAATGGATTAAATTGGATACAAGAAAATTTTCACATATTTTTTTTTAAAAAAAAAAAAAATCTACAGCCACTCGTTCACATTGTGTGGGTACAAAAACAAACAAACAAACAAACCAAAAAAAAAAAAAAAAACGAGTAGATATTAGGTTTTGCCATGTCTATACTATCTATTAAAATATACAAATACTTCACCTCTTTTTTGTAACATGAAATAACAAGAATAATAGTAACCTGACATGTGGATGATAACAAATGATTTAAGATGAAATAGTCCCCCCAAAGAGAGGGATGATAGTTTGCAATGGGACGACAAACAACATCATTTTGATCATTCTTTGCAATATTGTAGCCTGGCTTCTTTGTAGCAGTGTAAGAACCATTGTAGCATGGCTTCATTGTAGCCGTGCTAGAAACAACCTCCATTTATTCTTTCTAGAGATTGAGAGATTGAGAGAGTATTCTTGAGAGAGAGAGAGAGAGAGAGAGAGAGAGAGAGAGATGTCTTTGTTGTTGGAGTTGGCAAAAGCTTGCACTCTTATTTATAGTAGGAAAAAGAACCGCATAAAAGAAAAGTTTTACATTAATTTGATCCATAGATAACAAGTTTGTGTCTTGTGGTGGAGGATGGCTTGAGGAATGGTCCAAACTATATATAACATTTGCGTATCACATCATTGAGCAATGTCTCTTTTAATTAAAAAACCAAATGAGTTATTTCAAAATAAAAAAAAAAAAAGGTTTTGGATGTAAAATGAGCATCCTCCCGTAGAGTTTTTACATCTAAACCGATATATATTATATATATAGTTTTATTTTTATTTTTTTTTGAAAAAGTATATATAGTTTTATTCTAAATATACCCAACTTTGCATAATATGGTTTCAAAATTTGGCATGTAATTAGACAAAGTACAAAGGAATAGTAGTAAACTGTTGTGTGTATGATAAATTGATAATGAAGGGTTTATTATAATGTAGTCTCCCCAAAGAGATTTATGTAAGTTTGTAACCAGACAAACTAACTGCATCCACATTCACTCTTGTACTAATGCTAGAAGGACCACAAGCCACATTAACTCTTGTACTAATGCTAGAAACACCACAAGCATGGAATCTTATTTCTAGGAAAACACAAATGAGCACGTTTATGGCATGTGAATAATTTCATGTTGCATGTCATATACTTTAAAATAACTCTAGTTAATTGTCATTTGTTTGGTTGTTTGAAGTTGGGGTTATTGTACTAAAGATATTGTGTTTGGTTGAATATGTCCATTTGTATTTTCACTTCCAAATGTTGTTAGGAAGCAATTCTTGAATTATAGTCCCCCCAAAGATCGAGAGGGATGATAGTTTGCAATGGGACAAACAATTCACTCTTATTTATAGTAAGAAAAAGAATAGTAAGCAAAGTTCTACATTTTATCCATAGATAACAAGTTTGTGCCCTTTATAAAAAATAAAAGTTTGTGCCTTGTGGTGGAGGATGGCTTGAGGAATGGTCCAAACTATGATGTTTACATATCATTTTATTGTGTCATGTCCCTTTTAATTAAACGTGGAAAGAACAGCTGCCCTGACACAAAGGGCCCAACCTACTCAACTCATGCAACACGAGGAAACCTAGTACTACCTCAAATTATGAAAATGAACTCTTAAAAAACAAAAGAATTTGTTTGGTTTTGGATGTAAAATGAGCATCCTTGCTCTAGAGTTTTTACATATAACCCATATATTATATATATAGTTTATTCTAAATATACTCAACTTTGCATAATATGGTCTCAAAGTTTGGCATGTAATTAAACAAAGCACAAAGGAATAGTAGTAAACTGGTGTACATGTGGATGATAATGAAGGGTTTATGATAGTGTAGTCCCCACAAAGAGATTTTATGGAAGTTTGCAACCGGACAAAGCAACTCCATAACCACAAGCTTGGAATCTTATTTCTAGGATAAAAAAAGAACACGTTTATGAATAGTTTCACGTTCAATTAGTATTGCATGTGAATCACTTCCTGTTGGATGTCATATGCTTTAAAATAACTCTACTTGTCATTTGTTTAGTTGTTTGAAAGTCGAGTTATTGTGTTTGGTTGAATAAAAGTGTTAGTGTAAACGGGCTAGGTTGGCAAATATTTGACACAAGTCCAAGCTTCTCTCAATCCGGGTGCAGCAAGATAGTTGAACAATTTCAAGTTGGCTTAGAAACTCCATGCAAGCAACATAAGCAGAAGATCAATTAGAAGTATGATCAAAGGCTAAAGATTCCATGCAAATGCATGCATGCTGATTAGGAGACTCTATGCAAGTGGCTACAGTGATTGAGAGCTGACTGATGATAAGATTGGAGGCTAAATTTGGCAGCTGATTTGTGATTGATGAGGGGTTGGATTAAAGTGTTGATTGAAGCTCCAATTGGAAGCCAAACTGTGGTGAATCAAGACCAAGTTTGGAAAGCATGCTGGAAGTCAAATCTAGATAGCCAAAACTGTGATTAAGGAGATCAAGTTTTGGATGATGAACAAAGATCTCGCGCCTTTGTGAGGTGCGTCAACCTTGATGGGCTGAGAACATGACAAAGAGGTGGAACGGCTATTTGCGGTGGTCGAGATCAGATGGATTCTGTGGGATCGAAAATATCCGCCTGATATTGTGTCTGTGAAGAGACACCAAGCGACATATCGAATCACAAATGTCGTTTTTGTTTTGATTTGTGGGTTCTTCTATTCCTAATAGAGGCAAGTCTCTATTATTAATTGCCCCGAATAAGATTGCGGGAACCTCTGATTAAGGGCAAAACTACAAATAGAAACAAGAGAAATCAAGACAATTCATTTATTTACAAATTATGACTTTATTACATATGTCATCATATATATGTATATAATTATTTTATTTTCATATATATATATATATATATATATATATATATATATATATATATATATATATATATATGACACCGCCTTCTGTCGTGGAATATATGCTCCACCACTTCAGAATTTATGATCCATCGGTTGCCTCAAGACGCCTAATTTATTGCCGCTTTGAGATTTGCACCTCTTTACATTTTGTCGACCATCTCGAGATGAATGTCATATTGTCGCCGTCTTCGAATTTGCGCCACTATATCGCCACCTCAAGATACGTGCTTCATTGGCGCAATGATATTTGCATCACTTTAAAGTTTGTATTTCGGCCACTTCAATATGCTTGCCACTTCAAAATTTATATTTCATCGACTGCCTCGTGATAGATGTTTATCGTTGTATCGAGTCAAGATGTGTGCCACCCTAGAATGCATATTCCGAAATGTGCTCTTTACTACTTTGACATACACTCTTCATCATTTAAAGATCGGATGAGCTCTTTATTATAAAACCGATCTATCTTCTCCAATTTCTGATGGGTCGTCAAGAGTATAAGAAACCTTTAGATTTGATTGTATTTCAAGCTTCCATCTCCCTTGTATATCATCAGATGATTTATATTATGTCACGCCCCGACCCGATTCCCGGGACCTCAGGCACGCGTAATGCACTTCGTGCATCTAAGTAAAGGCAGAAACAAACTTTCGGATACAAGGCCTAGTAATCATGAACAGATAACATTATTTCCATTGATAACAATGAGTTACACAGCGAAAATTAAAAACTTAAAAGTACAAGTCATGGCCCTACAAGGGTCCCAAACAAAATACAATGGTTCTTACAAAAACTATGTGCTCTTCGAATCTCTACACTTAGCTCCTGGGATTACTCCAACCAATTCCCCAACCTGAGAAAAGAAGAAATCCAGTGAAATGAGCTTTCGAAAGGAAAGCTCAGTAAGCAACCCCGCAGGGAAATACAAGGATGCCAACAAAAAGTTATCAAACAAAAAGTGATCCAAACATATACTTATTAGAACACAAGAACAAAAACAAGGATTACTGCACAAGCGATAGTCAAGAATTCTTTCACGTCATCTCCCAGTGCTCATCTTAATCATATCCAGACCCCTGAGTCTGGCAGCGGACTTATGTGCACGTACACGGTCAGCGTATCATCCCACTGACGGGTGGACATCCAGGGTTCCCTCCCCCTGGTAAGACTACAAGACATTCAGAGTGTCCTCCCCCTGAACGCCCACAACTTATCTGCACTTATTTGAGAATCTTCAATACAAAATGTAACGAAACACCAACCCGGACGGGGCACAGGCTCACGTGTTTCTACTGCCACGTGCCGATCAACGGGAGTGGTATTTTCAATTACTTTAAGCATGTCAACAAGCATACACTAACATAGAGATCCAACAAATCAGGAAAGAACAAATTCGTGTATGCAATCAAGCAACAATACAACACATGATGCCCTCAAGGCCGATCAAAGTAAATCACTAATAACGATATCAACCACTTTCAAACAAGAAATATGAATGGAGATTTCAAGCAAAGGAAAACCCAAAACTGGGTAGGAACTAGGCAGGAGTAACTTACATCTATCAATGATCTCTGAATACCTTCCCTGACTCTTACTCCCGATAAGTCTCTATGTCGGTATCTGGCAGTAAGATCTAATTTAATAATAATAATAAATTCCAAATTTTCTAATAAAAATATGCATGATGCTCTAATTCGACCCAAGCCTGGTTTATGAGCTTTCTAAGCTTTTTACCCTTTTTATTAATATTCCTATTAGTTTTAGGATATAATTCTATTAGGATTAAGTAGAAACCCGTTAGCAAGCATACCCGACCTGTCAACCTTATCCTCTTGCTACCTTGTCCTTCAATCCTTAATTAAACCTTGTTAATAATAAAATAGGGTTCTATTATATAAAACAATGTTAATTTAAATCCTTTAATAAACCCGAAGCCCGTTAATTATACTTGTTAGCACTTTAATCCCACTTTGTTAACATTAAGAAATCAAGTTCTATTAAGATTCTATTATCATACTAATTTTTCCATTAGTATTACACTATTAGGTTTATGAGAGAACTTGTTAACGAGCCTACATGACCCGTTAATATCAAACCTTCATTAACCTTATAATTAAAATCTTAATTAAACCTTACTAAGATTGCAATAAGGTCTTATTAACATACTATAAATTTTCTTATTAATTTTAATCTGAATTAATGTTATTAAACCTACCAATTATCATAGTTGAGCATTAACGGGTTCATTGCTAACGGGTTAGACCCAACCCGCTAGCACCATCACTCAACCCGTTAACAATTTTTTTTTTAAAAAAGAACTATAAGCTACTGTTCATTATCTTCAACCTCTCGTCATCTAGATTCTATCAACCCAACTGGGATTCCAAGCTTCACTATAAGACCCTCTATTCCCTCTCCTAGCCCCCATCAATCCCTGAGAACCCTCTAAATCTCATCACAGGTGAGGCCAAGCACTCCAGTCCGCCGTCAGCTCCTTGCCCGTCGACGTGCAGTCCCGGGAACAGATAGATAAAAGAATCCCTAGGGTTCCCTAATAAGGTTTACTATTCTACTATGGATGCGTGGCAGTGATCAAGAATAACGATAATGAAGAAAGATACTCACCGGATATTGGCCTCTGACGAGCTCTACCTCCTCTTCTTCGTGCTTCCTCTCTCCCGTAATCCCCTCTAGGCACGACCTATTTTCCTGAGCTTTTAGACCCTGGACGCCTCTTCTCCTCTCTATTCCTCTGTCTCTCAGAGAAGGTGGCGCTCCGCCGCTGCACTTTAACGGTCTCAGGCGCTCACAGGGCCCCTTATTTATAAAGTTTTGGTCGGGCTTGTAGATAATCGCATTTTAAATCGGATTAGAAGTTCAAATCTGGGTTTATCTTTAGTTTTGATTCCTATTTCATCTCTGTTTTGCAAATCAGATAAACTCTGGAGGCGGCGCGGTGGTGGCTCAGCAGCGTCGCGAAGGCTGGGAGATGGTGCTGTGGTGCCTCGTGATCGGGCTCCGCGGTTGGATGGTTCTGATCACAAGTGCACATCCGACGGTTACAGCGATATCATCTTGCCTTGGATTTGTCCCCGTTTTAGGTCAACGGTGTTGATCAGCCAAGAGCGAGCGGCTTGGATTAACACGTCAGGCCTCGAACTTGCTCCGTACCCAGCGATGAACGGCTCAGATTAACCCGCACTATAGGCTCATGCCTATATTATTTCTATGAACAGACTGAGCCGTTGGATAGAGTCTAGGGATTGGCTCAATCTTATGATCATCAGATCCTGACCTTTGATAGTTTTTTATTATTCTCATTGCATGAGTATCGTATTATTTTTCAAATAAGTCCCCCTCTGTTATTTATATTACATGCAAGTCCTTCTCACAGAGAGAGATGCAAAATCCTTATTGGGTCCCTGAGCTCTCTAAAATTACAACTAGATCCCTGGGCTTTAGAGAGGGACACATTATCCTTCAGTCCTTGATTATTTCTAACCATTAGGTCCTTAATGACCCCTAATTGCTCTAAATTACGGATTTAATAATTTTAAAACCCTCTTTTAAATTTATAATTCCTCTCCTTATCTTATTATCCCGTATCTAAATATATATATTAGGAAGTATCCTTTTATTTAATCACACCCCTATCATCACATAAATATTTTAAGAGATATCCACCAAATTAAATCAATACAAAGTTGAACTTTATCTTTAATCGCAAGTAAGATGATTAAAATTATAAATACTTTTACTCTTAAGATATGAAACTCTATTCTTATTCAAAATAAAAGAAATAACTAGAATCTTTATTCCAAATAAAAATTTAAACAACACCCTTGGGAGACTCTCCCTTATTCTCTAACAATTATCGAAACTAAATAAAAGAACCTAATGACATGAATTTCTAAAAATACCTTGGGCTTCACATATTAAAATGATGCCTATCCCTTCAACCACTCACTTTTCCTTTTCTTTTATTAATATTTGAAAATTTTTTATTATCAGCATTCTTCCATCACATCAATAGGCTACCAAAATGCAATTTGCTTGCATACCCCTCTAAAACTAATTTTTTTGCTTATATACCCCGCCGTTAGTTACCGTTAGTCACCGTTAGTTTTTCAGAGTTAACTATAGTTTAAAGTTAACCATGATTGAAAAATTACACAATTACCATCATTTTTAATAATTTTGACTTCCAACCCTACTTTCTCATTTAAAATAAATAAAATTTATAAAAAAATTTAGAAAAAATTAGAGGGTATATAAGCAAACCCAATTTAGTAATTTGCCCCCATTCCATCCATTGATTTAACACCGTCAAGGGGCAACTTAACCATAGGGACATATAAGCAAAAATAGTTGATTTATGGGGGATGCAAGCAAATAGCATTTTTACGGGGGTATTTAAGCAATTTCCAAGTTTTATAGGGGTATGCAAGCAAAAACCCCTATATATATATACATATATATATATATATATATATATATATATATATATATATATAAAATATTTTAAGGCATATAACTTGGCATTTGTTTATATCAAAAAAATAATAAATAAATGTCTCAAGGGCCAAAAAAGAAATATCTCATGGCTCTAAATTTAAATGAAATATTTATTTTGAAATCAAAATATTTCAAAATAAAAAAATATATATCCTGTCATATTTTAAGATAGCCCGAGAAAACACATCTCGAGGCAATCTTAAATCCCAAAATTGCCCCTGAGAACATATCTCGAGGCAAATGCAAATTACAAAATTGCCCCCGAGAACATATCTCGAGGTAATCTCAAACTCCAAGACCATCCAAGGGAACAAATCCCGAGGCAAATCCCAAGAAAATCCAAGGGAACCAATCCTGAGGCAAATTCAAAATAAAATAAATAAATAAATCAAAGTTTAAATTTTTAAAAAAAATGGATTTGATCCCATCTTGTTGACCCGGTTTATCTCCTTGATAATTTAAATTTTAAAACAAAAACAAATATATTTGATATTATCCAGCTTGAGATAAAATCAAATCAGAATGTTAAATTGAAAATTTAAAAAAAAAGAAACATATCTGATATGGATCCTGGTCTATAAAAAGGGATATTGAGATGAAAAAAAAAAAAGAAGGGGGAAAATATAGCAGAAGAAGGGAGACCCCTCCTCTCCCATATTTCATCATGTTATTCTTTGCCACATGCGTCTTGGCCTCTCCCTTATGGATCACGTTGGCCTTGATCTTCACAAATCGTTAGGGCTCACTTGTGGGCCTTGGCAGATTCTTCTTTGCCTCATGCGTCTTCGGCCTCTCCCTTGCGGATGCCGATGACGCCGGTCCTCACCAAATCGTCCAGCCACCCTTGTGGGGCTGTTGTCGCCGCCGAGCCACCCTTGTGGGGCTATCTTCGCTGTCAAGCCACCCTTGTGGGACTACTGCCGGCTTTGACCGCCAAAAGAGAAATAATAAAAAATAATATAAAATGAAAAATAAAAAAAAAGATTAAAAATAATAATAATAATAATAATAATAAAATTAATTTAAAAAAGAAAGAGCAGCAAAACAAAAAAAAGGGCTGGATGAAATAAAAGAAAGGAGAAACCAGCAGGGAGATTGAGACAAAATAAAAAATAAAAATAACAATAAAAATAAAGTAAAAGTAAAAAAAGGGGCCATTTGCCAAAATGGCCCTGCTCTATTTATTTATTTATTTTTTTGGCCCTAGGTCAAATATATTTGCCAAAATGGCCTCGAGGCCGAGTCAACCAAAGTCTTGGCTTCAGATGCAAATCGGCCTTTCAAAGGCCGATTAGCTTAATCAGCATTTGACAGGCCGATTTGCTCCATACACCATGAAAAAGAGCTCTATGGAGCTAATCGGCATTTGAAAGGCCGATTAGCTTCAAAGAAGCCCTCTTCCTGGGTTGTGTTGAGCTAATCGGCCTTTGAAATGCCGATTAGCTCCAAAACATCATCTTTGGAGCTAATCGGCATTTGAAAGGCCGATTAGCTTCAAAGAAGTGCTCTACATTGGTTGTGTTGAGCTAATCGGCATTTCAAAGGCCGATTAGCTTCAGAGCACTATCTTTGGAGCTGATCGGCGTTTGAAAGGCCGATTAGCTTCAAAAAGTCCTCTTCATCGGCTGTATTGAGCTAATCGGCCTTTGAAAGGCCGATTAGCTCTAGAACATCATCTTTCGAGCTGATCGG
Source organism: Dioscorea zingiberensis (assembly GCA_026586065.1). NCBI lineage: Eukaryota > Viridiplantae > Streptophyta > Magnoliopsida > Dioscoreales > Dioscoreaceae > Dioscorea > Dioscorea zingiberensis. The sequence continues at coordinate 17,805,351 of CM048821.1, read as the reverse complement.
CCTTTGAAAGGCCGATTTGCATCTGAGTCAGCACTTTGGTTGCTGACTGCGCAGTTCAGGGCCATTTTGGCAAATATATTTGACCTAGGGCCAAAAAAATAAATAAATAAATAGAGCAGGGCCATTTTGGCAAATTGCCCTAAAAAAAGAGAAAGAGATCAGAAGGTGTCCCTTTCTCTCCCCCAGCCATCTCCTGCCAAGCGACGCCGCGCCACTGTCTGCCGCCGCTGATCCGTCCCGCTGCCTACCGCCACCGTTCTGGATGAAGAAATGTCCTGATGGTCGATATTGTCTCGAAAGCCCCAGCCGCCGTCAGAGGAAATTATGGAAATCACCAGATCCCGGCAGGGCACCGCCTGGCCGCCGAGACCACCATGCCGATCTCCTTATTGACGACCTCCACAAGATGTTCTTCTTCATTGCCTAACCACTGAAGCCCTGGCGAGCGTCGTTGCCAGAGACGGGGGCCGCCGTTAGATGCCGGTCTCCGAAATTAAGAAGAATTCAAGCGATGCCCTTGAAGGTTCTAAGAAGAAGGCTCTTTCCATCTTCTCGGTCTTTTCCCCGTCGAACTGAGGCATCATAGATATTCAATGAAATGCTCTAAAGAATTCATGTGTAAATCGATGCTATGTTCAATTGTTCAAAATATTTTATCCATGAAGATTATAGCATGTATATAACTTGTTACTTTGAGGAAATGCCTCATGGAAGTACCTTCTTAATGTTCCTGCCTTTGGGCATTGATGGAATTAACATTATTATGAGATGTATGATTGTAAATCTTTATGAAGAAATACTCCAAAATTATGCTAGAAGCTTGCTTGTATGAAACGCACACGACTCGTTTGAAGAAATATTCGAAAGAGTTCAATGCTTTGAACTTGTGGTGAGATGGTTTGGTCCTAGAGCTGCAGTTGTATTGCCTTTGCACAAAGAAGGAAACCCATGAGTTAAGTATTTATACTTTGGAGCTGCTAGTTGTTGCAGAATTCAGAAGGACTTTCTAATACAGAATATATATATATATATATGTTGTTTATTGAAATGTTCAAAGAAATCTGAGAAGCTAGAAAGTATGGATGGTGAGAATATTTTATAGATTGAATTGGAATCATATTTGATTTCATGGACCTTTTGCTTTGATCGATTTGGAAGGTTACCGCTGTAAAGAACCGCTACCGCCGGTACGCTTCTATCTGAAGTGTTCTTTGCCAAAAAAGTCTTCTTTGTAATAAAGAGCCATATTCAAAAATTCATAACTTCGGCCAGAGAACTCCGATTGAGATGAGATCTGCGGCGTTGGAAATTAGACATCTGGGTCTTCAACATTCATATTCAGCGCAGATCCTTTCGGCGGCCCGATCGGCACAGATTTTGATAAATAAAAGGGTAAATTTCAGCAATTCTGCTACCAGCCATGCTGATCGCCCATTTTCAAAAATTCATAATTCCGGCCAAAAAACTCCGATTGAGGCGAGATCTGTGGCGCTGGAAACTAGACATCAAGATCTTCAACAATCATATTCAGCGCAGATCCTTTCGGTGGCCCGATCGGTGTGGATTTTGATAAATAAAAGGGTAAATTTCAGCAATTCTGCTACCAGCCATGCTGATCGCCCATTTTCAAAAATTCATAACTCCGGCCAGAAAATTCCGATCGAGATGAGATCTATGGCGTTGGAAATTAGATATCTGGATCTTCAATAGTCATGTACAGCACAGCCCCCTTTCGGCAGCCCAGTCGGCGTAGACTTTGATAGATAAAAGGGTCGATTCCAGCATTTCTGCCGCCGACAATGCTGAAGGTCTATTTTCAAAAATTCATAATTCACCTTTGAAACTTGATTGGGAGTGAAATCATGCGGTCAAAACCGATACCAAAATCTTCAGCAGTCATATATAGCCACGGTGCCCCTTTTGGCATTTCGGGTAGTGGATATTTTGGTGGAGAAAAAAGGCTAATCCTTCTGTCAGCCACTCAACCACTTCTTGTTCAAAGCAGCGGACAACTTTCATTTGGAGAACTCCGATCAAGACAAAATTGGCGACATTGGAATTTAGGCTTCCCGATCTCTCCAACCATATATAATGCAACTCCTAAGGGCGGCTGCCCAGACGCTAGATTCTTGATGAGAGGGAGTTAATTGGCGATTAAACCTCGGTCACAAATCTCAAATGCAAGGCAACCGTGGATTATGGATCCCTATACTACAGGATCACGAGGCGAGCGGCGTCATAAATAAACAAATAAATAAATATATCTATATATATAAACATATGCTGATATGTAACAAATCATATTGCAATAAAATAAATTATTCGTCTCATTATCTCTACTTGTACTTTTGCCTTAATCGGAGGTTCCCAAGACACTGTCTGGGGTAATTAATAATTGAGGCTTGCCTCTATTAGGAATAAAAGAACCCACATAATAAAAATACGATATTTGTGCTTCGATATATCGTTTGGTGTCCACACGATGCCAGGCGCGTATTTTCGATCCCACAGCATTCATATTGATTTTTATCTGGTTTCTTTCAAACATTTTTGGCACATGGTGTATTAAGTAATTAATCTTTCAACATTTGAGGGGACCCCAATATGATTGCACTTCTTCTCCTAATAGTGAATTCTATGAGATTATGGCAATAATCTAGTCTCCCTGAATTAATTTCTTGTCTCCAAAAAAACAAGGATGGGCCTGCACCAATGCCTCAGCAAGCTCAAAGAGTCCCATCTCTTCAGCACATGTAGAACTATCATCAAAGAGGCCCATGCCTAGCTAACTAACCAATAGAAGAATTATATTATGGTAATGTTTGCAGCAATTTTAATCTCCCCATTACTTCCTTTTTATTAAAATTTCCTTCTTCTATAACTTCTCTCTGAAACATTTCATCGAACAGGTTGCATGCTGATCAATCTCCAACAAAATAAGATCCTTGCTATCAAAATTTTATCTCAATTTACATGATCATTGTAGCTAATCATCCCACAAAGATCACATACATGGGATTTACAAACATAATGACCTAAACAGCCCAACAAATACAAGTTTGGATGAACAGGATACTTTTCAAACTCCCTTCACTTTTCTTCTTCTTTTCTCATATTTACTCCTCTTTTTTTTTTTTGCAACAGTCCCCTTTTTATTTGTGTGCTTCCACTGACAATACCCTGTTACTCATCCTCTTTTAGAATCAGACATCTTCATGCATTATGACTTTTAAAGCTATCAAAGCTACTCTCCCAAGCCACGTTCATGATCTTCAAAGTCTGGTCGCATGCAACAACTTGATTCTCCCACTTAGCTTCCATGTTTTATTTAGTTCTTTGAATATTGCTAAAAATAAGGCTGTCATTATATGATTGCCTTTAAACCATTTCTTTGATGCATTTTATCAAACATATGGAGGGCATGTCACACACCTTTGGTATTTTTGAATCCCTTTAAGAATACTTCCTCATCTGAATTTACAACGGTGTATATCATGAATCATAATATATATACATGAGATTCCAACTACCCCATGATACTTATTCATGGCATCCCATGACACCACACATAATATTCAAGACCATTGCAGCATATGCAGCCTATGAATCATGAATATTCAATTTCTGAGCAGACACTTCCACATCACATCAAACCTCCATAGTCAGTCCACAGGATACTGACGCCATAGAATTTCCGAGAAAACATTGGGATTTGGGAGCATCTCCTTCTCTATATAATAAAGTATAAATATTTATATGACAGGTAATTCCCTCCAATAGTGCTCGTTGGGAATTGGCAGCCCGTCGGCAGCATTAGAGGTTGGCAGCTCGTTGGTGAAGGGACACAGAGCAACCATCCTTCAGCTTCTTAAGAATGTATAATATATATTTACATAATATGAATCTCCACCAAAAATCTTATTAGAAACTCGGCAGCGGCGAAGAAATGTCAAGACAGAGGGGACTGCCTCCTTTTCTTTTTCGGACTATATATTTATATATATTTATAATATATTCCTCCGCGCCAGCAGGCTTTCCTCTCCGGTAGTTCGGCGGTGATCGGTCTCCAGTGGTTCGGTGGTGATCGGCCAGGGATTTGGCGGCCAATTTCATAAAAGTACAGAACAGAAGGGTGGTTTCCACTGCCTTTCCCCTTTTTGAAATATAAATATATATGTATTAATATTATAACTCTTCTGGTGATCAGCTTCCTTCTCTGATAGCTCAACGGCGGTTCGTGAACTTTATAAATTTTATTTTTTTGTTTTTTACTTTCTTTAAGTAATGTATGGTATAGTTTATTTTCTAGCATTTTGTTTTCATTTCGAATTCGGATGGTATAGTTTTACATGGTTTTGATGGTTTCCCGATTTAAAAATGTATTTTTGTTGGATTTTCAAACCACCGATTTGGTATTTCTTACCGTAGTTTAATTTTTTTTACCAAAAATATCACCTACCAAGTTATTTCAATCCCTCTTCTATATTACCAAAATCAAAATAAGTTAAAGTCTTAGCTTTTGTTAATTTTGTATATTATTTTTATTATAATTTTATTATAATTTTATTAATTTTATTAATTTTAAATTAATGGTTAATAATTTGATGTATATTTTGTAAGATTTCAATGAGAATTATTTATATTTAGTTGAATTTAATTTTTCATTGAATTTAATAGGGCTTTTTGTAGGTGTACCCCTAAATATTTTTGAAATTGCGTATTTACCCCTGAATAAAACATAATTACGTACATACCTCTAAATAATATGTAAAAATACGTATATACCCCTGGGGCTAATCAAATGAAAAAACTTTCAATTAACAAACAGTAAACATACGAAATGACCATTATACCCTTTACATATATACCCTGAAAAGTTTGTTTGACTGTAAATTTATAAATACACCCTTTAAAAATATGGAATTTAAAATAGCTAAAATATATAAAGAAGAGTATTTTGGGAATTTTCTAACCTTTAACCGAAGTTGTAACAATGGTTAAGATCATCTAATTAACTTCTATCCTTCAACCCTAACAGCATGGGCATATCCATAATTCAACTTGTTTTTCAGGGGTATACAAGCAATTATGATTTTTTTCGGGTGTAAATATGTAATTATGAAACTTCTGAAGGGTATATAATCAATTTTTTTCAATTTAACATGCTTTCATATTAATTTGTATTTGAGGGTATTCTAGTCATTTAATTATTTCAGCAACCATACCATACCATCAAAACAAACACAAACAGCTAATTAACTATACCATACCATACTATTTTTCCAAACATGATAAACAATAATTACAATACCATACCATACTATACCATACCATACCATACATTACGAAACCATAACAACCAATCATCCAAACAAGGCCTTAGTGCAGAGGCACTAGTATTGGCAAGTATTTGACACAAGTCCAAGTCATATTTAATCCGGGTGCAACCATCATCATAAGAGGAGCGAATCAACTAGCAAGCTTCCGGTGCAACCCAAGATGTGAATTGACTACAACATGGCTTGGAGACTCCATTCTTGGAAGAACACATCATCCCTTTATTTGATTGATTTATCATGCAAAATGATTGCATGCAAAATGATTGAGAGCTAATTTGAAGATCGCATGCAAGCAACCATATTAGGAAGGAAGAGGATTGATGAGAGCTGATTGAAGGCAAGAATGGAAGGAAGATTTGGCAACTAATATGTGATGAGGTGATTGATGCTAGCCAAATCTAGAAGACCATATTTGGATGATTGAAGAACAAATATGGTGGAGACAAATGGAGCATGATAGGCCAAGTTGTGACCAAACTTGGAAAGAGATTGGAGGAGCCAATCTTACAGCTCAACCTTGCATGACGATGAAGGTTGATGGGTGCGCGCTATGATGGAGTGCGATCGTGAAGGCTGAGTACGCGATGGAGAGGTGGATCGGCTAGTTGCGTGTCGGGATTAGGAGGATCTGACGTAGTAGACTCGGGACTCAACCAAGAGGGTTGGAGGTGCGTCGAAGTCGAAGAGGTGCAATGGATGCTGTAGCCTTGGTCAAGTTCGTCAGCCAGACCATGTTGCAACTCTTGTTACAACTAAGTTGCAACAGTCAGAATCGGAAGGATTCCAATTTAGTAGCCGCAGAGATTTGGGAGATCTTGAGGGTGGAGGTTGGTGCTGTGATGGCGTGAAGGCAGGGAGGTGTCTATATAATACCGAGGACTCTGTGGATTGAGGTAAGCCGACTAGAGTAGTCCCTCCGGAGAAGGGTGATAGTGATCATTGTCAATCAAGGAGTCGAGGTGCTTATGATAGAGTGAGAGAGTGAGTGAGACTCTTGTACTCCTGTCTTCCCTATGCCTTTAGTGGATTGTCTTCTCCAGGCTTGGCCCCCCAGACGTACGCTTGGTCAGCCGAACTGGGTTACCAAACTTCTTTGTCTCCGCTCTTCTTATATGTTTTGTCTTGATTGTGTGAGTGTGTATGTAAGAGCTTGTGTGATTCCTTGAAGAGGAAAAATAGGGTTACAATTCGCCACACAACAGCCTCAGCGAGACTAACAAGACATACCCACGGAGCAAGTTGCAACTGGTACTTTGCAAGTTACAGCCTGACAGCAAGTTGCAACAGAAGTTATAACAAAGATACAACAGGCGGACAACAAGACAGAACTTTCATGAACGAACAGAGGCGGTGGAGGCCGACGGCCGGGGAGTTGACCACCTTTCTTCTTTGTCCGCTTGCGCGCCGTCAGGGTCCTTCCGATAGGGTTTCCGGGAGCAATGTAACCGGAGGATTTCCTGGAGCTTACGGTGCATCCCGACTCTTCTTCTCTCTGGATTTGCAGGCGAGCTTCACTTGCTTCACATGCTTCGCTTCTCTCGGCGATGGTGTCTTGGAGCATGGGGATGATTTTGAACTTCTCACCGGCGACAGGGCTAATTTGGGGCCTCTCACCAGTGACGGGGCTGATTTGGGGCTTCTCACCGGCGATGGCATCTCGTTGGCGGCAGCAGGGGCCGACAATGCGCAGAGATGCAAAGAGGAGGTCGGCGATGTGCAGAGATACAAAGAGCCTCCGTCTTCATATATAATATATATAATATTTACTTCTCCAGCGGCGGCATCGAGCTTCGCATCTTCTTCTCCCTGTTTCTTTCATGGTGGACTGGTCTCTTTCTTTCGCTCATCTCTTCTTCCTACTCCCCCTCTACGGCGTTACAGTCGGGATGGACCCAAGCCTGTCTCCTTCAGCATGGCCATTAGAAATAGACTTGTATCCGCATCCGACCGAGAACACCTCTCTCTCCATTTTCTTTTTCTCACTTTTCTCTTTCTCATTCCCTTCTTTTTAATGAAGCAGAGAAGCAGCGTGAGGGTTCATCTACTTCATCTTTTCTTCAGCTTCCCCCCCTTCAGCTAGGTCTAAATATGCCTATATATATTGTGTGTGTAAAGAGATAATCTCTTTTTTCACTAGAAACTTCTGTTAGTGCTAATGCACTAGAGTGGCAATATTTGACACAAGAAGTCAACATAGTCAAAAGTCCAAGACTCATATGACTCGAAGAACAATCCGGGTGCAGCCAAGAAGATGCTAAAAAGGGTCAAGTCAACTTGGAGATTCTCATGCATACAAGCAACATTAAAGGGTGATTGAAGATTACATGCATGCTGATTGATGCTAGATTTGGCAGTTGATTAATGGAAGGCTAGATTTGGAGCTGATTAGTGAATGGATTTAGCAAGCTATATGTGATTAATGCAGCTGTTGATTAAAGCCAAATCAAGGGAAGATTGAAGACTATATTTGGTAGCAAAGAAAGTGGAGACAAATGGAGCATGATAGGCTAAGTTGTGGTGAATTGAGATCAAGCTTGGAAAGAGATTGGTGGAGCCAATCTAACAGCTTAACCTTGCATGATCAGAGATGAAGGTTGATTGATGAGCTCGCGCTATGTTGGAGTACGACCGTGATGGTCTGAGGATGCGACAGAGAGGTAGATAGGCTAGTTGCGTTGGTCGGGATCGGGTGGATCCGATGTAGTAGACTCAGAACTCTACCAGGAGGGTTGGAGGTGTGTTGAGGTCGAAGAGCAATAGATATTGTAGCCTTGGTCAAGTTCACCAGCTGGGCCGTTTTGCAATTCCGGTTACAACTAAGTTGCAACAGCCAAATGTGGAAGGAGTCCAATCTGTTAGTCGCGAAAATTTGGGAGATCCTAAAGGGTGTAGCTGTCGTGTGGAGGTAGGGAGGCTTCTATATAAGACCAGAACTCAGAGGATTGAGTTATGCCGACTAGAGTAGTCCCTTGAGGAGGAGGGTGATAGTGGACATTATTAATCAAAGAGTTGAGGTGCTTGTGTGAGAGAGACTCTTGTGTATCTGTTTACCCTACACCTTTAGTGATTATCTTCTCCGGGCATGGCCCCCCAGATGTAGGCATTGTTGCCGAACTGGGTAACCAACTCTCTTGTCTTCTTGTTGTCTTGATTGTTTTTCATTGTGAGCGTGAGTGCCTTGAAAAACTTCTGTGAGCAGAGAGTTACAACGTGTGTTACAACACCAGTTACAATAAGAAGACTACCCGTTCAGAACTTTCAATTGGTATCAAAGCTACTCGTCGGAGTACACCTTGGTTTCAAGGTCGGTGAAGTCCTGGAAGAACTTCTGACAATGGCCGGAAGAGAAGCAATCGCTAGCAGCCGTCCGCCACTTCTGAATGAAGCCAACTATGCATACTGGAAGGCACGAATGAGGGCGTATATCAAGTTAATAGATGAAAATGCTTGGAGTGCTGTAGAAGAAGGATGGACAGTCCCAAAATGTGTTGATGCTGAGAAGAATGAAGTCGAGAAGAAGATGAGTAGATGGATATTAGAAGAGATAAACAAGGCCAATGCAAATGGGAAGGCTCTCAACGCCATCTTTGGAGGAGTGGATGAGAACGAATTCAAGTACATCGCCACATGTGACTGTGCCAAGGAGGCATGGGAAACTCTCAAGAGAATTCATAAGGGGACAAATCTGGTATGTGTGTCTAGACTCCAAATGCTAACCGCTAAGTTTGAAAGCCTCAGAATGGAAGAAAAAGAGACCATCACCATCTTCAATACAAAGATGATGAACGTCTCAAATCAAGTTTTTCAACTAGGGGAGAAGTACTTGGACGAGAAGTTGGTCCGAAAGACCTTGAGGTCCTTAGCCAAAAGGTTCGAGGCCAAAGTGGCCGCCATTGAAGAAGCCCGAGACATCACCAAAATGAGGCTCAATGAGTTGATGGGATCTCTCCAAGCGTACGAGATGAATCTGAAGCCATACAAGAAGGAGGAGAATTTTGGTCTGAAGGCAGAAATCACAAGGCAAAAGAAGCTTCAAGAAAAAGATGATGAAGAAACTAACATTGCCTACCTGTCACGAAAGCTTCACAAAATGTTCAAGAAACACAAGACTGGAAAGAAGCAATATCAGAATGAAGAAAAGAAGACCGAAGAAGCTGACTCAAGTCAAAGGAGAAAAGGGATCAAATGTTTTGAATGTGAAGGCTTCGGTCATGTCCAAGCAGAATGTGCCAACACATTGAAGAAGAAGAGCAAATCTCTCAACGTCACCTTGAGTGATGGAGAATCTGAGGAGAGTCAGGATGATCAAGGTGACAAAGGTATCATAAACTATGTAGCTTTTCCTTCTGTGTTCAAACAAACAGGTGATTCAAGCAGATTCATGGGAGTTGCAAAGTATGTTGGAACATCCGTCTGTATGACGTCGAAACCTTGATGATAGCGACGGTGAAGATGTGACTGAACAAGACTTGCTTAAAGCCTATGAAGTTATGCTGAGAAGGTTTGACAAGATGATGCTGCAGAACAATCACCTTGTCACGCCCCGCCCCCAAAGTCCCGCCCACTGCACGCGGCGCATCGCCACACCCGGAAAGCGTGGACGGGCCCCACCCGGATGCGAAGCCTCGATGATCATTCACATGCACAAAGCGGGAAATATATATAATGTAAATAACATGTCTAAGCATGAAAAGTACAACGGAAAAATATATATATGTCCCTGGGTTACCACCCTAGTGTCACATCATACAGGCTCCTACTCAGGAACCTAAAAGTGATCCTCACGCTAACATGTTGACCAGAGGTACCCACCTCAGCTCTCAAATCCCAGCGGTCCTACGCGGCTCCTCGGTATCCCACAACCTAATCCTCGGGATATGAAAAAAGGGTCAACAAGTGTATGAGCTTTCGAAATGAAAGCTCAATAAATGATCTCACAATGAATAGATAAATCATGCTATCAAATCATAAAGTGCTGAAACAAAAGCAAATCAAATAAGCATGACTAGACACGACCGCAGTCATGTCGGACCTATGAGTATGTCTACAGTCACCCATAAGTCGTCATCCCCCGCAAGTGCGATCACCAAAGAATCGCCGATGTACCAACTTCGGTGCGTTGGACTCCGCAAGTCGGTAAGCGCTACTATCATACATGTAATGCATTACCGCGGCGGTATCGTCCCAGCGGCGGGCTATCGTGAGATAGAAGTTCCATCCCCCTGCCAGGGAAAGCACGAACGGGGTGTCCACCGGCCCCGAACGCCAAAACGGAGCTGCACTCCACTGCAACGGGCAGAATCGTCCACAAGAACAACGCAGGTCAAGTGGAAAATAATATCTATCCAACCAAGCATACATACACAATGGACAACAATAATCCACTCATCAACATGTATGTATAAATCCATAGAGATCAGGAGAACAATCAATCAAGAGATCAATGGAATATCAATTAACAGGCTAATCGCAAGATCCAAAGAATACTCCGTAGAGTGAATACGAGGCAAGATCACTTACCTCAGTTCACAATCCAAGCTTCACCCAGCTACAACCTCCTCTCGACGCGCCTCCTCGCTCTACGCCGAGATCTGACAAACACGAGTCACGCTCAATAAGCGTACATGTGTCTAAGAAACACTACATCTACGATGCGTATTCAAATAGGTGGACCCGACCCATTTGCTAACTCAACTAAACCAAACCCGACTCAAACCATGAGTTCGTACCCAATCATTTACCTCTAACCAGTTAGTCTTCACTAACTAAATTACCCACCATGTTAACTAGCTAACAAACATGCAGGACTAAAATTCCCATAATGACCGGTAGCCATCCTTAGGGGAAAACAACACCACCTTCACTTAATCCCCTGTAACTTCATCTCATCATCATGAAAATAAGAATTGGAGCAACTTCAATCCTACCATTTGTCTTTGCCAAAATAATAATTACATCACTAACCATCTGTCAAACCTTCTACTAACTAAGGAATGAAACCCACTTCCTTCTCCTCAATATCATATACAACCCACAAATAAGTTAAGCTTCAGGACAGCTAATGATACAAAACTAACTTGAAGAATGACATTCATAGTAATTCCATGATGCTTCACTGGATCATGAAAGCAAGAACATATACATATTCATGGTTTATCAAATTTATGGATCCCATGTACGAGCTCATGCTCTATCCCTCACCACATGCTAGTCAACAAGTAAATGCTCATGATCGTCATATAATACTCAGTCATTGATCAATTCAATCACATCTATTAATTACTTCAAGACTCACCACCTTACTATCCTTAGAACAGGACTTCTAAAGTCCATCAACTAAACATTCAATCTTTCACAATTACAAACCCAGAACATTCATTTAGGCATGTCACTAATCCATCCGTCCTCTCTAGGTGCTAACTCAGTTCATGAAAATTCATCTATCATTATCAATTAGAGTGGTCAACCCCCAGCTGGGCATTAATGCACTACTAGTAAGCAGTATATATTTACACACTTATATCATTTCCACTACCTAACATACATGCTTCACATGCTGGACAAAACTGAAATCATGGAGTAAACCTTCACACAGAATAACCCCTTTAAAGCTACTAAGATTAAAACTTATGTTTACCTTCTGCTCCTAAGCACCTACCAACTGCTGCCAAGGTTCTCTACCCACTGTGAACCAAGTTCTTCAAGTCTTAGACTTCACTCAGTTGCTTTTCACTCACGGACGAGCATCCTTCGAGTCCCAGCTGACCAGCCCCAAAGGGACTCATGGCTTGAAGAAATGTTCACGGCCAAGCATGAGGTGTCGGACTCTTTATTTCTCCTACAGCCACGTATCTCATCCACCCTTCTTCTGCTGCCACCCAGCTGCAGCTCTCTTCCCTTTACACCACCTCCTTCTTCACTGTTCTACTCTTATTAATTATCAAGTTTTCTTTAATTATTGAGTAATACCCCTCGACATCATACTTAACCCAATAATAATGAGAACCCCGTCTCCAGTTCAACGCCTCACAATCCTCTCTTTCTGGAATCTACTAAACACCTGGAGATAGCCTCAGGTGAACACATATGGTGATATATGAGCTAGCAGAGGTGGAGCTTGCACAACTCCTTGACCCAGTTCATGTGATAAACGTCCATGCAAGCCTTCAATATACAATGATTGGCTTACACCCTCCATTAAATAAATCTATGGCTATAAAGTTCTTCATAACTTCATGCAATAATGGAGTTACATGAGTCATCATGGAACAAGAGTGAATCATGTTGTCATCCGGTGATAACATACCTTTAAGTCCTTGTCATTCAACCATATTACCATGCAATCCCTTTTGAACATCTCTCACCATTAGATAATGAAGCTAAGCTCCTGAAGAATTCATTAAAGCTTCTGCAAGCTTTTGGGGTAGTTACACATGGCAACAATAGAATTTTAAATTACTTAGAACTACGGAGAATAGCAACCATTGTTGACCACTTTATCATCTTGACTAGCTTCACCCATTTTACTACAATATGAATGTATAAAACATTACTATTATGAGTTAATGAAAAGAGAATCCCCTTTAAATCTCTATCATCATAATCAATTTCATCATTCCATGGGCCTTGATGTGACCATCCGATGTGATGGCTCTCATTCTTTTCATCTACCCCACTAAGTCCAAAATATTGAATTTAAACCCCAAGAATTTTAATGGAAATGGCCATCAATACACCATAAATAAAGATGTGGACTTAAGCTTAGTAGTAGATGATGTAATATAAGCAAATTAACTTTAAATCCTTCTCCCCTCAAAACCACTACATGCAAGTTCAAGTAAGCCAAAAATCAGTTTCTTCTTAGTATTTTTATTCCCCAAAATTTCATCTTAGCATTTAAGCCAATTTCTCAAGCAACTTTACACATAAGTCCTTCACATTATTGATTATTTGTCAAGGCTCCCCATTCCATATTATTCAAATTTATAATTCGATTTACTCTAATTAAATATTAAATTATTACCACACTTTAGAGGTGGTCTTTAGACACCTAGAAGAGGAGAAAGATATCTTATTGAAGGAGAAAGAAGACATGGTGCAGAACTTGGACAAGGTGGTTCAAGAGAACAAACATCTCCAAGAAGAAAATGTGACCATCTTGAAGAAAAATCAACTCCTAATAGAAGAAAAAGGCTGTTTGCTAAAGGAGAAGGAAGACATTGTGAAGCATCTGCAAGAAGAGAAGAAGGCCATCTTGAAGAAAAACCAACTTCTAGAAGAAGAGAAGGAAGTCTTGCTGAAGGAGAAGGAAGATGCTATGAGTAAGTTGAATGATTGTTAACAAAAGCTTCAACAAGTTGAAAAGACAATGGACTCTTTTAACAAAGGAAAAGCCAGTTTGGATGACATACTAGCAGCTCGAAGAATCACTGGTAACTGCAAAGGACTAGGGTATGTTGGTGAATCATCTTACTCAAAGAAGAACTACACGGAGACTACATTTGTCAAAGCTCAAGCTCCACTGACTCAAAATGACAAAGCAGTCAGCACATGAAGAAGAAGTCTAAGGACAGAAGTTCATGCATCCACCTACTGTGGGAGGAGAAATCACAACAAAATGGAGTGCATAAAATTGAAGGAAGATCTGAAAGCTGGGAAACTAGTTGGACACTTTCAAGGAACATTCAAGAAGAGAATCAGGGGCAAGGTGGTTGTCATCTCTCAGATGTGGGTGAAGAAGAATGCTGACCAAGCATCATCAATTGCAAGAAAAGTGCCCAGATCGGCGCAAGCAAAAATCACTTGAGTAAGGCGGCTTCCTCAAAAATAAAAAATAAAAATAAAAATAAAAAGGGGAGAGAAAAATAATTATTAGGAGGGGAAGACAAAATTCAAAAACACAAAAAAAAGAAGAGGGAAATTTTTCTTGGAAAGGGATTTAGTTTCCCAAACTGTTTTTCAGTTATTACTTCGTTGTGTTTAATAACTTCTTTATGACCCTTGAGAAAACCCTAGCTTTGTACCTTTGCTCCCAAAACATCATCACCGGAAACCACAAAGATCGAAGGAAGATGAGACCGAAGCAGCTATCTCAGAGGAAACGCACCAAGCCAAGAAGAAGGCGAGGACGATCCACAGGCAAACAGACACAACCTGTCTCCTCCGAGAAACACACAGCTGCCAATGAAGAAGGTACACACAATCTAAATCTTATGCCTTATCCTTCCCCAGTTGCAACTTCAATTCCACACACAGCACCATACATATGGCTCCAAGAGAGGATGCCAAAACTTTTCAAGAAGAAGGAAGGACCCACAGAATCTCCTGGTCCCCAAACTTCAACCCCGACAGAGGAGGGCCTAGGAAGAACTGATTGTCAAAATGAAAATCAAACTGAGGAGGGCCTAGTAGATACAAGAGATGCTGACAATTCTTCTCCAACCATCGTTCCTGATCATATGAAGGACTCAGATATTGGGATTTCTGAAATCCCTCATAGAGATGGTGGTAATCCTATTGAAGTCGATCCTCATACAGATCCTGCGCCCACACACCAAGAGAAGGGAAAGGGTGTTGCAGATGCTCAATCTTCTGGCAATGATTCATCTAGTGAAGAGGTGGATATCGCCGAAATCCTAACGAGTGTCATGAAAGAAGCAACTCAGAAACAAGCCTTGGATGATGTTGTACCCCCTGTTGCAACTCAATCTGCAACCACTGATACACCTGATGATGATGTTCCTTTGGCTGAACTATCCAAAAAAAGGAAAACTATTGCTCCCAAGATACAGAGCAATGTCAAGAAATAGAAGAAAGGTTTTATGTCTGCCTCCAATGCTGAGAAAGTCAAAGTCTGTATACAGCCTACACAGAGACAGACCCGATCTCAAAGAAAGGGGGAGGTACCCTAATCTGCATCCAAAAAAGCTCTTGCTAAGAAGAAGACAGTCAGTACCAAATACAAAGAGAAGAAATTTCTAAATTTAGCATGCAAGACAAAATTCAATCTTATGTCTACTCAAGGACTGATTGTGGAAAGAAGGATTGATAAGGATGCTCATCAAAAATTTGACTTGTTGCAACTTCTGACTGATAGAGACCTCTTGAAGTCGGTAACCTTTGCTCAAGTCAAAGAATTCTACAGCAACTTTACAGCCATCCTCCCCGAAGTGAATGTTGGACAACCATCTCAAGTGTTTGTTAGCGGTAAAATGATAAACTTCACTCCCGAAGACATCAATGAGTTTCTGAACTTCCCAGCTGAATGTACTGATGTGTATGAAGAAGGACTACAGTACTCTGATGAAGTTTTGATTGAAATCACAGGGGGAAGGTACGAAACATGGGGAGAGAAAGCCAGACTTCCAGCCTCTCTCCTTACTGTAAAATATAATGCCCTCTTTAGAATTGGCATCTATGACTGGTTCCCCACACCACACAACTCGAGCATACTCAAAGATATGGCAGTGCTTCTATATGCAATCTCCACTGGAAGAAAATTCAACATTGGAAAATTTATTTATAAGAACATTGTTTAGACATCTGCCAGTACTAGTACACAAATCATTCTTGGGTACTCAACATTCATCACTCAATACATGATGCAACATGGTGTGAAGTAGGATTCCAGAGAACTTACTCCCGTTGTGAAGAAGATTTCTATATCTGCCAAGCTATTCAAACACGGTAAGAAGCTTGACCTACCTATTGGAAGATAGTCACCACCACCTGTTACTGAAGCTGAACTCACTTTGCCTATGGATGAGGAATTTGCGAGATACCTCACCAATCATCTTGCTAACTTGGAGCGGCAACAAAGAGTACATGCTCAAGAGCTCTTCCAAATCACCAAATAGAAGCAACATATTCATCATTTGCTGGAAGCTATCAGACGTCAGCGGGCTCCAATGCAGGGGGAGTAGACGCAGGGGGAGTAGATGCAAGGCAAGTCTTTCTTTGTTCCTATGCTTATAATCTTCGCAGGGCTTGGCATCACTTGCCACAAAGGGGGAGAAAGAAAAGTCTTATGCCTGTTGATTGTTGCTGTTTTGTTGCACATCAGTTGTTGTTGTCGTTGTCTTCTGCTGGTTGCTGTTTTTGTTACAACATCTTTATGTTTTATTTTTTCTGTTTGAACTGAACTAACTTTCGTTGTTAGTTTGATTATGAACTTCTATGTTTGTAATATTCAAGGGCAGTGTCATTGTGTGTAATTTAGTCAGTTCATGTTAAGTCTGTCTTAAGATGTTGTAAGGTTGTTATAACTAGAAGATGCAACCAATGATCAATCGGGCAGGCAGAAGTATGTTGTGTCAAATTATGCCAAGGGGGAGATTGTTAGTACTAATGCACTAGAGTGGCAATATTTGACACAAGACGTCAATATAGTCAAAAGTCCAAGACTCATATGACTCGAAGAACAATCCGGGTACAGCCAAGAAGATGCTAAAAAATGTCAAGTCAACTTGGAGATTCAAAGGGTGATTGAAGATTACATGCATGCTGATTGATGCTAGATTTGGCAGTTGATTAATGGAAGGCTAGATTTGGAGCTGATTGGTGAATGGATTTGGCAAGCTATATGTGATTAATGCAGCTGTTGATTAAAGCCAAATCAAGGGAAGATTGAAGACCATATTTGGTAGCAAAGATGGTGGAGACAAATGGAGCATGATAGGCCAAGTTGTGGTGAATTGAGATCAAGCTTGGAAAGAGATTGGTGGAGCCAATCTAACAGCTCAACCTTGCATGATCAGAGATGAAGGTTGATTGATGAGCTCGCGCTACGGTGGAGTACGACCGTGATGGGCTGAGGATGCGACGGAGAGGTGGATCGGTTAGTTGCGTTGGTCGGGATTTGGTGGATCCGACGTAGTAGACTCGGAACTCTACCTGGAGGGTTGGAGGTGTATCGAGGTCGAAGAGCAATAGATGTTG
This sequence comes from Dioscorea zingiberensis, assembly GCA_026586065.1. Lineage (NCBI taxonomy): Eukaryota > Viridiplantae > Streptophyta > Magnoliopsida > Dioscoreales > Dioscoreaceae > Dioscorea > Dioscorea zingiberensis. The sequence continues at coordinate 17,788,075 of CM048821.1, read as the reverse complement.
TAGCCTTGGTCAAGTTCATTAGTCGGGCCGTTTTGCAATTCCGATTACAACTAAGTTACAACAACCAAATGTGGATGGAGTCCAATTTGGTAGTCGCGGAGATTTGGGAGATCCTAAAGGGTGTAGCTGTCGTGTGGAGGCAGGGAGGCTTCTATATAAGACCAGGACTCTAAGGATTAATAAGTGTCGACTAGAGTAGTCCCTTGAGAAAGAGGGTGATAGTGGACATTGTTAATCAAAGAGTGGAGGTGCTTGTGTGAGAGAGGCTCTTGTGTATCTGTTTACCCTACACCTTTAGTGATTATCTTCTCCGGGCATGGCCCCCCAGATGTAGGCATTGTTGCCGAACTGGGTAACCAACTCTCTTGTCTTCTTGTTGTCTTGATTGTTTTTCATTGTGAGCGTGAGTGCCTTGAAAAACTTCTATGAGCAGAGAGTTACAACACCAGTTAAAACAAGCAGACTACCCGTTCAGAACTTGCAGCTTCCATCCTTTTGATTTCTCCTCTTTAATTTTTTTTCTTTCCTTTTCATTATTCAAATTTGATTTAATTTTGATTTTGATTTGATTGATTTCTTCCTTTCTTAGCCAATAAGATCAATCTTTTCATTTTAATTTAAATTGATTGATTTTTTTTTCCTTTCTTGACCAATTTGATTTGATTGATTTTTTTTAATTCATTCAAATTTTAATTTTATTTGATTTTTTATTTGATTGATTTATTATTATTTTTTTCGGGAACTATATTTATATTTTGCCATATTTCCTCGGGATTTGTTCCCTTAGATTATCTTGACTTTGTCTCGGGATCTGTGCCCGTGGATTATCTTAGGATTTGTCTTTTTTTTAGATTACCTTGAGATTTGTATTCTCGAGTTATCTTGGAATTTGTGTCCTTGGCTTGCCTTGGGATATGTGTCCTTGGCTCGCCTCGGGATCCAACCACATCAAAATATTTTAATATCAAGATATTTCAAGATATACTTGATTTGAAAATATTTTAGCTTTGCCCCTTTAAAATATTTGCACGTGGTATTTTCAATGCATTTTTTATAGACACAAACAGATCCGACGTAGTCAACTCAGAACTCAACCAGGAGGGTTGGAGGTGTCTCGAGGTCGTAGAGCAATGGATGCTGTAGACTTGGTCAGTTCGTTAGTCGAGCCGCATTGCAATTGTAGGTACAATTAGGTTGCAACGGTTAAAAATGGAAGGTATCCAATTTAGCATCCGTGGAGATTCCAGAAATCCTGAATGAGTTAGCTGTGTTATGAAGGAAGGGAGGTGTCTATATAAGACCAGGACTCTGAGGATTGAAGTGACCGACTAGAGTAGTCCCTTGGAGAGAAGGGTGATCATAGTGGGCATTGTCAATCAAGAGTGGGTGCTTATGATAGAGTGAGAGAGTGAGTGAGACACTTGTACTCCTGTCTTCCCTACTCCTTCAGTGGATTGTCTTCTACGGGCTTGGCCCCCAGTTGTAGGCTTGGAAGCCGGACTGGGTTACTAATTCTTGTGTCCCCTTTCTGTGTGGTTTTCTTTGCTTGTGTGAGTGAATGTGTTAAGTTATTCTCTTTTAAGAAATTTTGTGAGCAGCGAGTTGCAATTGGTGTTGCAACATATTATTATACAACAGGTGGACAACCTGACAAAACTTTCAAAAAGTAGCAATTCTTGAATTATAGTTCAGTTTGAAATATTTTATATATATATATATATATATATATAATTTTGAGAGATGATCAAACTAATGCAAAGTGGATGAGTTTTGGTAAGAATTAAAAAAACTTAACGCAAACCAAATTAAACTAGTATTATGCCTACCTACCAAGATGTGGATTTCTCTCCCATGAAATATTGACAAAGCTTTTGGTAATTGGTGGACATGTTGAATGGTTTTCTCCGAGAAAAATATGACTTTGGTTTTTTTAGTGCAAAAACCCTCAACTTTCCCTCAAGGAATTTGTTCAATAAACAGGATTGTGAAAAACAGATAATCTAGGACAAACAATTCTCTAGATATATGTAATTAACCAATTTCTAATCTACCACCCACCAATATGCCATAGGGCAATCAAATTAAGTAAAACAAAAAATCACAAAAAAAGGGAGAGAGACAAACAGATTTACATGGTTCGTCAAATCACCTACGTCCACAGGGGGCGGTGCATGCAAGGATCAATCCATTGGTATCCGTTGACCACCATCTCCTCAATTAGTTCCTTGGTTGCATCAGGTTCCTTATTGTAGAGAGAGCCACTAGCTATTGCATCCAACATTTGCTTTGGTGGCTAAGTTTAGCCCATTATAGAAGGTCTGGACTTGCATCCAGTCTACTATTCCGTGCTGTGGACACTTCTTAAGTAACTCTTTGTATCTCTCAAATGTATCGTAAAGCGTTTCCGAGTCCAATTGTCTGAAGGACGAGATGTCACTCCTGAGCTTTGTGATTTTGGCCGGTAGAAAGTATATCATTAAAAAAATTTCGGCCAATTGTGCCCATCATGTTAGGTGTAACAACCCAAGTTTTCATAGCAAATATAATTGACTTTTTATTAAAATCATGCAGTACTTGATTATTAAATTATACATGTCGTAGGATCTTTAGTTTAGATGTTCAGATGTTAGGTACATTCTCATATTTTATTCATCAATTTTATAGTCCACAACTACTCAAGGCCAGCTATACACTTAAATGCCATGTCAATCTCCAGATCCGTAACACTCCAAGTCAATTAGATAGGCTACCCTGATCTGTTCTTGCATACTGAAATGGTGGGAGTTGTGAGCTAAATTAGCCTAGTGAGAGACTAACATCGCATCATGGTTAAATACACAAAAATAATAGCTTGTGTAACAGATATATTTATCAAAACATAACAAAATTCATGTTGGACATACATGCATAATCTTAACATAATCATGTTAGAAACTCATGTAAATCACAAATATATCAATCGCACCTAGTCTGTATGCACCCAATCTCAATAGCATTACCCGTGCTTACATCCTAAGATCACAATCTTATTATAAATAGGTTTAGGAGGATGTTCAGGGTAGGGCCACTCCATGTGGGTTCTAGACCTCATTGAGACACATTAAGGTTACTTGGTGAGTAACCATAGTGGGCTTAATTAATAAAAGATAGAGATTTGATCTATGGGCTAGAGTCATGTGGAGAATCAACGAGTAAATGGGCTCACGGCCCAGTTAAGGATAGTGTGGTTAGCGGGCCTAGTGACAGGCCAATCGTTATATAAGGTGGTTATTCTTTATGAACTCATACCTGTATTGATATAGATCATATTATCAGATATCGACATAGAGCTTTGAGCCACGTAAGGAGGCCCGAGATCCGGATCGGGGCGTGACAAAAACCATAAAAAGCTAGAATATAAAACATATATCAATTATTTAGCAACCCTTAATTTTCTACCAATTATATTGCGAAATATTTTCTATTAATAGAAACAGAAAATATAGTCCCTAATTTAAAACCAAACAAAGAGAGAAATCAAAACAGAAAGACTAATAAAAGGAAAGAGATCAACTAAAAAAGTAAATCCAAGATTTGAACCTTTGCCATATAATGACATACATACACTGTAGAGAGAATACACCAAACTCATTCAAACACTACTCCATCAAAACACAAAAAGACACAATGTCAAAGGTCACCATAGCTCTTATTCTTCTCCTTTGTTTATGCATGGCCATTCATGGTAAAAAATTTCTTCCAAAAAGTCAAACCTCTTTTTGCATGTCTTTTCTATTTTTTTTTAAAAAACTTATTATTTTGAAAAGTTTTATACATTCCAAAAAAACCCATAATTATTTTTACAAAAAGAGTTTAAGGGTTCAAACAAACATCCCTTCTGTGGCTTGCCCATATATATATATATATATATATATATATATATATATATATATATATATATATATATATATATATCTGACGTATTATAATCTAACGATCGACCCAAATGCCGGTAGTTATATGAAGTACAACTGCTCCCGGGCGGGCTCCACCCAAGGCTAGGCTGTCTAGATATGACATCTCACATAGGCGGGGCCCGCGCTTCCAAATGCGCTATATCATACCCGTGTATATATATATATATATATATATATATATATATATATATATATATATTCCAAATTATAGTTGTGAATACGACTATAATTAAAAAATCAACTGAAATTTTGTTAATGCATTATACTACTTTAACTTCATTTTTTTTTAATCATGTTACAGGAAAGTGGAAATTAGTTTTTTGATAAAAATTTAGTTGATTTTTCATATAGGTGTTGCATATGGAGGTATACATTTAATTGTATATTTTTATAAGAATATAAATGCTCTCGTAATTTTCTTAGTTTTAATATATTATTTATTATTAACAAAAAATTATTTATTTCTTTTTTGTAAAAGAAGCTAGTGCTGTGAATTGTTGTTGGGATTATAAATCATGGTGACCGATCGGCCATCAGAAAAATACATACAATATACCAGACGACAACAGTAAATGCAATTTGCAATAGTTCATGCAGAGGAGAAGAATGTAAGATTCGTCGGGGGAGAACCAAATGTCAATGTTACTGTTAGTTCATCATCATCAATTATATTAATCAATAATGATAATAATGATAATATGAGACAATAAGGATCTCGCTCCAGTATTCTTGTGTTTTTCTCTCTATATGAATAAAGACACAAGATTTATATATATATATATATAATAAATGTGTTGTTCTTAGATGATGAAAAAATAATAATAATAATTATTATTATTATAATTATAAATAAGAACAAGAATAAGTCAAAAATCAAAAAATAAAAACGAAAAAAGTAAATAGTGAGAGAATCTTAAAATAATGAAGTTTTGATCCGGAGATGACTGAGATGGCATGGGTCTTAAGGTAAATTATTATCCAGTACTTGTATGAGTTTAGAATGCTTCTATAAAAAGCTCTGTCACTTCTGTCTGGTTTAGATGAGAATTTAATATATCTCTTGGAAAAATATTGCATGTATTCTGTATTTTTATACATCTCCCACTCTGACTAGTATTCCTATCCTGTACCTAGCCAGTGGGAGCAAGCACGACCGTGTTGACACATTCCTGATATGTAGCGCTACAAGACATGAGTTTCTGATCTGACTGTGGTGATGCCGGCTACGGCCGTTGTATACCTGTCATGTCCTGATTTACTATATCCAAAGAGATGTAGTCAGCGGTTTTATTTGATTGAACTATGCTTTTTGTTTTGTTCTGCTTTACTGATATTTTGCACACAACTCGCTATGATCGGTTCTGCGATTTTATCCTATTCTCTGACTGATTATATTCATATCGATACCCTCTGAAATTACATTCTGTTATAACTATTTTTTCTGTATATTATGGCCGATATGTGTTTAAAAGTTTTGGGCATAACTTCAATGTTTTTAGTTGGTACTTACTGATTTATCGAGCTCACCCTGTGTTTTTGCCCCTTTCAAATCGCAACGAGTAGTTAGGACCAATGTATAGAAGGGGAGTCCCCGCGAGGCAACCTAGTGTTAATGAGTCTGATTGAGGTCTGTGAACCTCACATTTATTATGTATGTAAGGATTGTATAATTATTCAGCACCGGTGTAGGGGTTTATGACTCCTTATATTTTATAGGGTTGTGTAAACCCTTTATTTTACTTCTGTTGTATCTGTTTTATGGATATCAAATATTACATTAAATATTTGTATCATGTTCTGAGGCCTTGTATCTAAGTGGGGCTTGTACCTGCTTGAGTGCAATAAATCTCTCGGCGTCCTGAGTTGAGTTCGGGACGTGACATAAATATATCATCCTATAAATAGGGGCTTGCACTTATTTGAAGTTGAATAACTCATACTCAAATTAAAATTAAGAAAAAAACTAAACTAAACTAAACTAAACATATAATAACATTCTTTGCATTCCAATAAAAAAAATAGAGCTAAAAATTATAATACAAAATACTAAAATAATAAAATGAGATTTGAACTTACTATTTTAATATAAAATCTCCTATTAGTCACTCTATTATAATAAAAAAAATCATAAAAAAGCTAGAATATAAAAGATTTATTTACTTATTTATTTATTTGGCATCCCTTAATTCTCTACCAATTATATTGCGTAATATTGTCTATTAATAGAAACAGAAAATATAGTCCCCAATTGACAACCAAACAAAGAGAGAAATCAAAACAGAAAGACAAATAAAAGGAAAGAAATCAACTAAAAAATAAATCCAAGTTTTGAACCTTTGTTATATAATGACATGCCTACACTGTAGAGAGAATACACCAAACTCATTCAAACACTCCATCAAAACACAAAGACACAATGTCAAAGGTCACCATAGCTCTTCTTCTTTTCCTTTGTGTATGCATGACCATTCAAGGTAAAAATTATCTTCTAAAAACTCAAACCTCATTTTTTTTTCTATTTTGCTTTACAAACTTATTATTTTGGAAATTTTAATATACATTCCAACAAAAATCTAAATTGTTTTTATAAAGAGAGGTTAAAGGTTAAAATAACGTACCTCCGGTGGCTTGCCCATATTTATAAAAAAATTCATATACATATATTCCAAATTATATTTGTGAATACATCTGTATTTAAAAAATCAATTGAATTTTTGTTTATGTGTAACTTCATTTCATTTTATGATGTTACATTAAAGGGGAAATTAGTTTTTTAATAAAAATTTAGTTGATTTTTCATATTGGTGCCTGTTGCATGCGTTTTTATGGAGAAATACATATATTGTACATTTTCTTATAAGAATATAAATGATCTTTTAATTTTTCTTAGTTTCATTATATTGTTTATTATTAATGAAATATTATTTATTTATTTATTTATTGTAGAAGAAGTTGGTGCTGTGAATTGTTGTTGGGATTATAAATCATGGGGACCGATCGGCAATCAGAAAAATACATGCAATATACCAGACGACAACAGTCAATGCAATGACTTTTGCAAGAGTTCATGCAGAGGAGGAGTATGTAAGATTCGTGGGGGGACAACCAAGTGTCACTGTTATTGTTAGTTCATCTTCATCAATTATATATTAATCAATAATGATAATAATGATAATATGAGACAATAAGGAGCTTGCTCCAATATTCTTGTGTTTCTCTCTATATGAATAAAGATTAGAGGTAATTATTTATAGGTCTTTTGCACTATACGGTACTGTTTTACCTTTAACCAAAATTCACCCAAAACCCTATTTATTTTACACCCCTACACACCCCTACCCAAGGATTTTTTGACAATTTAAGCACTATTTAAAGGACCAAAGGTTCATTAACTATAAAGACGAAGATTTTTTTTTTATAATAAACTTGTTCTTCTTAAACGATGAAAATAATAATAATTATTATTATTATTATTATTATTATTATGGTAATTTTTTTTAAAAAAAATCATGTGGTTTCACAGATTTGTAAAATAATAAAAGTGTTTTTTTTCTTATAAAAACCCTGTGGTTTCTCCGGTTAAAAGATAAAAACTAACGGTGTTAATCCCTACTTAGTTGGCAGGGGCATTTTTGTCAATTTTTTTTGTTGTGATCTCTCAAATAGATGGAGATTTGAAACAAATCTAATTTAGGGTAATTTTCATATAATTTTCATACAAAATTTGATAAAAATGCCCGTGCCAACTAAGCAGATGCTAACGCTGTTAGCAGGAGTTAACGGTCCACAAATTTTTATATAAAAAAAATACTTTTCATGTTTTGCAAACCTGTGAAACTAGATAGATTTTTTTTTTAAATTTACCCTTATTATTATTATTATTATAATTAACAAGAAGAAGTAGGAAATCAAGAAAAATAAAAAAGAAAATAGTGAGATAATTAATCGTAAAATAATGAAGTTTTGATCCGGAGATGATTAGATGCCATTGATCTTAAGGTAAATTGATTAAATACGAGCATTGATCATATGTCAAACTCAATCAAGACCATGAGGATTCTTAAAACAACCGGATTAAGGACTGGTGTAGATCTTGAAGCAAACAAATCAAGTCTGATGCAGATCTTGAGAGAACCATATCAAGATTGATGTGTATCTTGAGAGTGAGGATCATGAGGCAACCCGATTAAAATAGATACATAACTCGAAGGGATCAAGATGTTGTCAATCTCAAGGTGATCAAGACTGTTGGTAATCTCCAAGCGATAAATAGTAAAGGCGGAGAATAGAAGAGTGTCCGGCAAAAATAAGTGAGAAAAAAAACCAACGATCACAAAAACCTATTGATATAAGGGTTTCTTGTTAAGCAATGGGTAGTAAACATGTGAAAGATGTTAGTAATCCATATAGTCTTTGGGCCTTCTATAGTGTTTCAAAACATTCATATACACTAGAATAGGTTTAGTACCACATTGCCTATTTACAAACCATGCACCCTCTTTATATATGTTTCCCACTAGTATCATGTTAGCCTTGTTTAGTGAACATGCTCTCTTATGCGCACATACCCAGGGGGGTGCAAATCCGGGTCATTTCTTTGCTAGCCTTGTGCGTGACATGTTTTTATTTCTTTTCCCAACGATAGTTTTCTGAACTGGTGTTTCTCTATGAACCGATACATCCCTTTAACTAAACTGATGCTTCTTTTCATCTTAAACTCAAGTGTTGTGTCCTTTGGGATTTCACTCTATAAAAGGGACCCCATCCCTGCCTGTAAAAATACTCAATATTATCTGCTCTTCTTTCTCCTTCTTACTATCTTCTGTTACCATACTGCCTTCTTCTCTATTGGAGCAAATCAAGGAGCACTCGTTGTCCTCAATTCGGGTGCACGAATCAAAGGACCCTGACTGTTGAATCCTGGGAGAACATCGCCACTTTAATCCTACTGCACCAAGAGAGGAGGCGAAATTGTTCTTAAGGATAGTGCAACCTGCACGCCTCAGTCATCTTCAACCCGTTCATAGCACTTCCTACAACATCATTAACAACAAAAGACCCCAAGTTCGAACCCCCTCCCTTACAAGGTGAGGGTCAGGTGAACGGATCTCTGCCGAGCATTTGTGCTCCCGCACTGTTGAACCTATATATGTCTATGACGTCTTTTGGGGGGTGCTTGTCATCTTAGTAAAAAAAAAAGATCAAGTGAGAAAAACAAATAGAATTTATAAATAAAACCAATAGATATAGTACAGGAAGCGTGATATTATCACTGTTGTAAGGCGTATTCCCGTCTTTAGTAAGGGTTTTTGGTTGGTAATACTCCCCAAGGATTCGACTAGTGTAATCCCTCTTAAGAACATGAATTGGAGAGCTGATGGAGTGTTTCATGGGGTGGTACCAAAATCATAAGAAAAACCAAATGAAAAGAAATAAGTAAAAATCCAAGAAGAAGAAATGATGAAAACTCTGGAACTTTTTCAGAGAAGCGGTTAGGGTTTTTTTCTCACTAGGTCATAAGAACCCATATCTAGCTTTTCCATATAAATCTAAAATTTTAGCCGTTTTGGGGGATGAATGGTCTCACTAATATGGATACCGTCCCAATAAAACAAATATCATAAAAATCAAAATAGCCAAAATAAATTAGATTAATGAATAATTAATTTAATTTTTGAATTTTATAAAAACAAAAATTAAATTCAAACAAGAACTACTGGTTTCTTTGAACTTAATTTGCTCTAAATGCCCTGGCTTAATTGTTGCTCCTTTTAATTCAGAGATTCTTGGATTTAATTTAAAGTATATTTATAGGCAAAACATAGTTTATAGGCAATGGAAACGAATAAGAGGATTCATTTAGGACTTAACTCGACCATATATGGGTGCAGCTTGAGTTGGCTTGAATTGTGTTTGAAAAGTAAGGTTGGTAACTTTGGAGTAATAAAAGTAAAAAACAATGATAATGAAACAAATTAAACAACTTGATGTCTTTTGAACTTAGGTGCATATTTATTTAATTAATCGAAAGTGATGGGGAAGTTATCCAAGTGGGCTAACTTCCTCCCATTTCAATTATTCATTTATCATGAAGTGGGGCAGAATACTTACTTCCTCTCACTTTGGTATTTCCATAATTTTGATTTAGGCTCACTACAACTCTTTTTATCATCGAAGTGAGTAATATGGCCTTTGCCATATAAAAACTCATTCCCGTCCACTTCAATGTTAGTAGAAAAGAATATTATAAATGTAATTTTTCTCTCGCTTCCAATCACTAAGAAAGTGGGACTTTCATCTACCTTTTTACTTCTTGATACTTTTGTGAAATGAACACTCTTGAACTACAAACTCTAAAGTTATGTGCTTTTTAATACAAAAGTATGACTCTGAGTCAAACCGTTGAGCCCACCTCCATCTCCCCATCTCTGTCCCACTTGCGATGGCGAGTGGGGACGGAGGGACGGGAACTAGGGATTCAGCCCCGCCTACCCAAAGTGGAAGATCGTAGTCTCGAGTGGTATCTAGAGATCCAAAAGCCAAAGATCCTGGTAACGAAACAATCAATTCTCGGGAAAATTTTGAGAAACTGAAGAAGCCTCATCACCCAAGGTACATACCAGATAAGGAATTCCACCACTGCATACAGGAGGGGATGCAAACGGTGATATATGGGAAGTTTTTGGGGAAAGCCTTAGCCCTAGATCACGTGAGATCAGCTCTAGATAATCTGTGGCAAGATCTGGGCAAGTTCACCATCTCTGATCTTCTCAATGGCTTTTATTATGTGAAACCCAAAAATTTTAGGTTATTAAAATTTTCTAGTTATTAGGTTAAGGAATAAAAGGCCTCAAGATTTGGGTCTAATTGAAGTATGTTTGGGAATAAAATTTTCCAATCTACCCTTAAGTTAATTGTTGATTAAAGAAGGTTGTCATAAGTGGAGATAATTAGATTTGATATGAAGATTATTTTCTAATTATATTTTTAGTAGATTTAAAACCCTAAGTTTGGATAAATTTAGTTTATGTTATTTGGTTTAAGATATATCAAAATATTAATATTTATTGGTGTGAGTTAGATTAGAATTTTAATATATATAAAAATATGAGATAAGGTTTTGAATTGGAAACCATGCATGAGTACGGATGGAGGGCAAGAAGATATTTAACTTATATGTTTAAATATAGATAGAGAGAGGGAAATATAATGGATATATTTAAACATGTAAAATGTATATATATATATATATATATATATATATATATAACTAAATATTTAATTCTATTTCTATTTAAATATGAGTTTCAAGTTTGGACAAATTTAGTTCATGATTACTTGGTCAAAGAAAATAAAATAAAATAAAGAAATAAAATATTATATATATATATATATATATATATATATATATATATATATATATATATATATATTCCCATCTTATCTAATTCTCATTTATATAATAAATAATAGAAATATAAACATGATCAAGATGATGATTATGATGAGATAGTAGTTCATATAAAGAGAGATATATATATATATATATATTGTTTAACAAGTTAATGTGTGGACCATGTAAGGTTAATTGACAAGATGGCACGCGATGTGATAGAGATATACATAATCAAGGGTGATAAATAAAATCAAATAAAAAAGGATTGATGTCATGATTTGCTTTTGAAGATGTCTTCTTTACATAAAGCACGTGGAACCATGGAAGACCAATGTGAGGTTGATGGACGGACGGAATATTAATTATAAAAAAAAGAGAAATAACGGATTAGTAAGAAATCTACGGTTGTTATCAAAGAAAGAGGGTGTGGTGGTGCGCGCGTTGCTGTCAGTTTGGAGGATAACGCCAGGGTTTAAACTCAGAGATAAATTAAAACTTAGAATTTGAGATAAAAGCGAATTCGAAATCGGATAAACCCCTCATGGCATCTATAAATAGCGATGCCCTAGCCATTATTCAACGCCACCACTACCACCGAGAGTACCAGAGAGAGAGAGAAGGAAACAGACATCGAGGACGGCACTCACCGAAGCAAGGATCACCCACAGAGGAGCGCAAAGAAAGACAGGGGACTTACGACGCAAGGAACCGGCGAACGATCGTCTCTGATTTCGGCGTAGAGAGTGGAGACACGCTAAGTGGGGATTTCAAGTAGATCATCGATAGAAGTAAGTGTACCCGCCTAGTACCTACCCAGTTTTGGGTTTTCTTGACTACATGCCTTTGTTTCAGCTTCCTTGCTTGATTATTTGTTGATCTTGATATTGTTAATTATCTTTGTGCTATTGCCTCATTGTTTACTAGCCTTGATATCAGTATGCTTGACCTGTTTTGGATTGCCTACATATGTCCGTTTTTATTGCTCCCTTTTCTTGTAAAGATGTATGTGATAAGTTTTGTTTGTAATCGCTGAACATGTCTATCTGTTGACCGGCATATGTCCGTGGCAACATGTGAGCCTATGCTAAGTCCGGGTAGACTTGCGTTAGCACTCTCGTGTGAAGATTCTCCCATTTAGTGCAGATTGTGTGTGCGGGCGTTCAGGGGGAGGACACTCACGGCGTCTGTAGTCCCTACCGAGGGAAGGGGAACTCACGGATGTCCACCCGTCGATTGGGATGATCTGTGGCGGTAATGCGTACATGTTGGGCGCTCTCTCAGACTCTAGGGTCTGACTTAAGATAAGATAAGATGGCTACCTGGGAGATGACAAGAAGTTCTTTGGACTCCGTGTTGTATGCTTGTAGGATAGTGATCCTTGTGTGTTTGACTTGATCTTGTTTTCTATGATATGTCATGTTCGAATGGGTCACTATTTCTTGATATCTGTGTCGAGTTCATTGCTTCCTTTGCAGGTATACTTACTGAGCTTTCCTTTAGAAAGCTCATTCCTTTCTTTTCCCCTCTTTCAGGTTTGAGGATTAGCTGACTCAGGTTCAGAAACGTGCGAGGGGACATGATACTTTGCTGAGGTTCGGGGACCTTGAAATTTTTGTATGAGTGTGTGAGAATTTTATTCGACCCTGTATAGACCCTTGTAGGGTATTTTGAAACATGTATTTGTAATCCGCTGTGAAGCTCAATGATTATATTGTAGTTATTTTGTTAAGTATGTTATCTGCTCTTGATCTATTAGGCCTTGTATCCGAGTGGAGCCCGTCTCCACTTGGAGTGCAGCCCGATCTGATAGGCGTGCAGGGTCCGGATTGGTGCAGGCGTTACATATTATATACGCTGCCATACTCCTGAAATGGTTGAGAAGGCACTGTGGGATGGTCCTTGGACCATAATTGGCATGGTTCTGTAACTCATGCCCTGGAAGGAAAACTTCCAACCGGCTTTTGAGAAGCTGGAAGCCACACGGTATGGTTTCAGTACACCATCTTTCGATGGAGTTATGGGAGACTGACTCTTTAGGGAATTTAGGTTCCCTACTTGGGCTAGTGCTAAAAATTGATTCTCATACTATGGATAAGGATCATCCTTCATCGGAGATTGGCCTCTCAAAATTTGCTCGCTTGTGTGTGGAACTGGATCTCTATCAACAGCTTCAAAGAGGAAACTGGGTTAGTGAGGGTGAAGAGGAGACCCTAGCAGCACTAATTTATGAAAAGATTGCATCTTTGCCCTTTCGATATGGTCGTATTGGACACACGATTAATGCCTGCAAGATGATACCTTGCAGCCTAACGGTTGGCGTGGTGGCGCTGTCACAGCCAATCGGCTCATCGTCGGAATCGCAGCCAATGGAGATTGTTGAGGTGAGGCAAGGATCATTTGAACAGGACCAACTAGACACCCAAAAGCAGACAAAGAAGGAACTCCCTAATGAGGATGACATCGAAACATGGAAGATTGCGGGCTCTCGCCGTGGTCTGGGTCGCTGCCGTGGACCTCCTCCATACAATCGTGTGACTGAATCTTCAACGAAGACGGGCAGACGATCAATTACCCAGGCTGGTAACCGGCACGTGGAGAATGTAAGAGGTGGCCACTCCACACGTGACAGTCATGGTGGCCTCAATAATGGTCATGTGCACCAAGCACGAGGCAACTCAGGAGTCCATCTTGACGAAATGCAAAAGGATAAGATTTGGCTCCCTCTTGCAAACCTTAATCTGGAAAAGAAAAATATCTCTTCAGAACCCAACTCAACCACAGTTGTGACCATATTCCATCCAACCGTTGGAGATATCCCAGTGGAAAGGAAGGGTAAGTCAGCACTGTGGCAATGACAACTTTCTCAGGAGGAGACCCTTGCGACAAACACTCGATTGGAGCCTGGACTCATAATATCTTCAGATCGAGATCGGAGTTCTCGACCTTAGAAAAAGGATATACTCAAGGAAATGATCATCAACTAGATAGCCATGCTAGGTTGGTGGAAAAAATCGTACTGGCAATCCAAGCTAAGGTCCAACAACCAAACAAGGATCAGACCATGGAGGGAGCCATTGAAGAAGTAAACAAGACTCATGGTACTTATGATGATGATATGCCGTTGGTGCTGGTTCGAAAAGAGGCCAAAATGGAAGCCTTGGCAAGGAGGAGCAAACTAAAGGAATCCACATGCCCCACCAAAGGGCGCGTGGACAACTTGATAGATGAAACCTAATTTCCTCTTCATTAAGGAGTATCCTAAACCCTTTCTTCTCTTGTTTAGTTTTCTATTATGAACACAATCAAAATGATCTGTTGGAATTGCAAGGGATCTTCAAACCCCTGGACAATATGCAAAATTAAAGCTCTAATGAGAAGTTACCAGTCGGATTTGGTATGTCTGGTAGAAACCCGGACCGACTTTAGTCGTGTACTCAAATTTTGCAACAAATTCACCAAAGGATGGAAGTGGGCTGCTATCCTAGCTCAGGGCATGTCCGGAGGAATAGTCATCCTCTGGAAACAAAGGGTAGGTATGGTAACTCCTATCGCTACCTCTAGATTTGTACTGCACCTAATAGTTTCCTCTGAAAAATCCAAAACAATGGATTTTATCTATGATTTACAACGCTTAAAACATCCAAACTCAAAAGGGCCTCTGGATGGATTTTAAAGAAAAATTCTTCTTTTAACCTTCCTTGGATTTTATTGGGTGATTTCAATGCCATTTTAAGTTATGAAGAACACAGAGGGGGTCGATTTGAACATTATAGTTCCAAATCAAAATTATTCAATGAGTTTGTCACTGAAAACCAACTTTTTGACTTGGGTTTTATTGGTTCCCCTTTTACTTGGTGCAATAATCAACTTGGGCTAGCCATGAGATGGGTAAGACTTGATCGTGTCTTGGCTAACAATGCCTGGCTATCCAAATTTGAATCCTATTTTAACAAACATCTCCCTAGGACTGCATCTGATCACTCCCCACATTTTACTCCCATAACAAATACAGAGTTTTCAGATTTGATAATTTCTAGTTTGAATATGATACATGTCATCTTAATGTGGGTAAAGCCTAGAATTGCAGGACCAGAGCAAGCCCTATGCATGCAGTATCCCACTTTATTGCTAGAACCAAATCCTGTCTATGTAGATGGAAAGCTATGTACCTGACACCCCTAGAGGAAAACATTTCACAAGTAGAAGAAGAAATTTTACAACTTGAAGCTTTAGAGTCAACCCTAGCTTATTCTGATCTCATAAGTGTAGCCCTTAGAGGACTTTATAATAAGCATAATGCACTACTTAGACAGAATACCTTAAGGTGGGCTCAAAGAGCAAAACTTTTATGGATAAAACATGGAGATTACAATTCCAAATTTTTTCATATACAAGCTAGAGTAAGAGGATATAAAAATAAAGTGTCTACCTTAGTGTCAAAATAGGGACATATTCTGTCTGATCAAAATTCTATTGGCTAGGCATTCTCAGATTTCTATACCAATCTTTGGACAACCAATAACAATACTACTATAGAAGAACTCATACTAAGGCTCCCTCCTGATTTATCTTCCCTATTTGATGAGGATAAAACCAACTCATTAAACTTGTTTCCATATCTGAAGTATATCAACCTCTGAGAGGCCTACCCAAAGGAAAGAGCCCTGGTCCTGATGGTCTTAATGTTGAAATTTATTTGTTTTATTGGGACATTGTCAAGGAACCTTTATATCTTGAAATAAATTAGTTTTTTCACTCAGCTTATTTTCCTAAGTCTTGGGGTAAAACTTATGTTGCTCTTATTTCCAAAAAGGAATCCCCTACTAAGGTACAAGATTTTAGACCTATCTCTTTGTATAATGTGGCCTACAAAATTCTGTCCAAACTCCTTGCTTATAGATTAAAGGGGGTCATTAGCAAGCTCATTAGCGCTGAGCAATCTGGCTTCCTTACTGGTAGATCCACCTTTGACATTATAATTACCACTCAAGAAGTAGTTCATTCTTTAGAACATGATCTCAAAATCCTCCCTAGGATGATATTGAAGTTGGATATTGTTGAAAAGGCATATGATACCTTGGAATGGAATATCATCATTGCCAATCTCCATGTGATGAAATTTCCTGATTAATGGGTTTCCTGGATCAAAGCTTGTACCACTTCTCCTTCTTTCTCCTTTTTGGTCAATAGTCTACCAACAAGTTCGTTTAGTAGTTCTAGAGGCATTAGAAAAGAAGATCCTTTTTCCCCTTATCTATTTTTACTAGTTTCTCAAAACCTATCTGCTATGTTGAACCATATTATGTTTTCAAATATGATACCTGGTTTTGATAATAGGCTAACTTGCAATTTCAACCATTTACTATTTGCTGCTGATGCACTTATTGTCACAAGAGCAACTAGGACAATGGCTAGGAATTGCAAGCTATGCCTAGATATCTACAAACATTTGACAGGTTAGAAGGTAAATCTAAGTAAATCAACTATACATTTCCCATCCTGGTTCAATAATAGAGTCAGAAATTCTGTTGTCAACATCTTGGGAATGAAGATTGGATCCTTTCCTTTTAAATACCTTAGAGTTTTGATTTCACCCAAAAGAATTCCTATAAACGATGCAATGGAATTCCCTGATTAACAGAACCAATACTAGAATTTAATCATGGAGTCCCTCATCCATTTCTCTGGCTGGAAGGTCTATACTTGTGAATACTTCTCTGATGTCTATCCCAGTATATTCTATGTCTTGCTATCCAGTTCCAGACACAGTTATAGACCAGATTTTTAGGTTATCTAGGAGGTTCCTATGGGCCAATAGCAATGGTGGAAGTTCCTTCCAATCTATGAGTTGTTCAATTACTACACTTGATAAATCTGAGGGAGGGACGGAGATCAAAAACTTAAGACTAGCTAAGGTTTCCCTCATGACCAAAAACATATTTTCACTACTGAACAATGAAAACAAGTTTTGGGTGCAGATTGCCAACCTTAAGTATGGCACTTTAAACCCCTGGGTTAAATCAACAACAATGCATGCTTCTTGGTTTTATAAAAAGCTCTGCACTACAGCTTATTCTGTGAAAGCAAATCTTTTCACTACAAGGAAAAAAAACGGTTAGCGGCGGTTTTATAGACAATTGGCGGTTTTAACATGTATTTCTCGTGGCGGTTAGAAAAACCGCCACTATTACTATAGGGAGTACATTAGCGGCGGTTTTAAACAAACGCCGTATAATCCGCTAAGTGCAATACGCATTTAGCGGCGGTTTACAAGCATTTAGAGGCGGTTTGTAAACCGCCGCCATATGTCATGGTGAGATGAGAATCCTTGCTTTTTCACGGCGGTTTGAACCGCCGTGAATCCAAAATTAATTTTTTTAATTATTTTTAAGTAACCTATTTTGTTTTTTACAAAATTAATAACACAATTTTTACTTTTGCTTTCTTGGTTCCTATTTCGCATTCTTCTTGCCAAATTATCCTTGAATTTCAAACACAATCACAATTGGAACAAGAAGGAAGATTGAAAAGATTCGTATTAATTTCATCACATTTCATCAAGTCCGGTGACCGATTTAAGATTTACATAGAAAACAAAGAAACACAAAGATGAAAACCTAACCCTAACCCTAAAATCAATTGCAATGCCTGGCATAGTTGTGCTCAGCTGCTAGAGCCATAGAATTTGTCCCTGACTCTTGAGGACGAAGACGACGTCCATGCCAGTCACCATCTTCCTCCTCGCTCACTCTGTGGTCAGGTCACGTCCACGACGGCGTTCTTGAGAAAGATCTTGAGGACACCCCGTGTCTCTTCGTAGATCAGCCCTATGATGAGCTTGACACCACCACGACGAGCAAGACGAAGGATCGAAGGCTTCATGATGAGCTGGATGTTGTCACGGAGGACCTTGCGATGGCACTTGGCGCCTCCCTTGCCAAGCTCTTTGCCTCCCTTGCCGCTCGATGACGTTGTTGATCCATCGAAGAGGAGAAGAGTGGATTGAATTCACGGCGATGTTGATTCTTTGTCTTAGGATTAGAGGTATATTTAGTTGGTGGGTGATGAATGGACGGTTGAGATTGGAATTTTGGAAAAACTTGGATTGGTGATGTGGCTTGTAGACGGGATTTGTGCTTCTTTTTGCTTCAGAGTTTGATCAAATTGAAAGGAGATTTATGGCCGTCGGATTTCAAATGAATGACTGGAATTGGAGAGAGATGAGGTTCTCAGATTGCTGAAGTGGGTGGTAACCATTGGTTATAACTTATAAAGAAAGGTTCAGCACATGAAATTTAAATTTTAAAAAAACCAAATCTTTTGATTTTTTTTAAGATTTATACTTTACATTTATAATCTATACGAATTTAAATTAAATAATAATATTATTTGTTAATTTGTTGTTTTAATTTTTAACCTTAAAAATTTTATTTTTTTAAAAACGCACCATATCTTTTAATTTTTTAAGATTTATCATTTACAATTTGTAATCTATATAAATGTAAATTATATAATAATATTATTTGTTAAGTTGTTATTTTAATTTCTTAATCTATATGTTTTAAAAATTTTAATTTTTTAAAAAACACCAAATCTTTTAATACTTTACACTTTATAATCTATACAAATTTCAATTATATAATAATATTATTTGGTAAAAGATTTGTTATTTTAGATAAAATATATTTTATCTATACAAATTTATAATCTATATATTTTCAGTTTTTTTAAATAAAATAATAAATTAAAAAAATAATTATACTATAAGTATTTAATTAATTTTGGAATTCGTTTTAATGTTATAACAAATTATCAAATAATAACGAATTAACAAATTAAAATAATGTATTTTGATTAAATGCATGAAAGTAGCGGCGATTAAGAAACCGCCAAGAAAGTCAACACTTAGCGGCAGTTTTAAGATAAACCGCCGCACATTTCATTCTTTTAGCGGCAGCTTTTAAAAGCCAAGAAAAGCAAAACATTAGTGTTTGCTTACACAACAACCGCTAATCAAGTTAGATTTAGAAGGCTGTATGTAAAACCGCCTCTATATTAATGCATTTCGAGGCGGTTTCTTATAAACCGTCACTATTGTTACATTTAGCGGCGGTTTTTATAAAACCGCCGCTAAATGCTGGTCGCGAAATACCCCCTTTCTTGTAGTGTTTTTATTAACAACTGCAATCCAATCACTACAAATTTTTTAAAAGATCCTTAGCTATTTGACACCCCTATAGCACTTAAACCAACTCCAATTAATATGAACATCCCTTTTGAAATATTAACCATTGCTGATATTTTGAGTGAAGATAGATTAAACTATGAAGATATACAAACTTGTTTTGGGCCTACTTTGGACTGGAATAGAATTAGTAGAGGCATCTATAATATAGATTTGGAGAAACAATGGGGCTGGTCTCCTTCGGGATCCACTAATAGCATCACTAAGGAAGTATATGGCTTTCTTAATCATAATTCATTTAATAAAGCTGACAACTGGCGAGGCTGGCACAAAATCGGAAACTTGTATGTTGCCCCCAGGGTGAAAACCTTTGTGTGGAGGCTAATAGATGGAAGTATTCTCTTAGTTTTGGTCACCAAATGTTTTGCCCTTTTGTGGACTAGCAGAGGAAACCATTAGAAATCTTATGATTGAATGTAGAACAACCAGAAGTTGTTGGTTTGTTGTATCTGATTACACTATCTGGGATACTTATAGCATAGCAAACTTTCTATCTGGGGACTGGCTATCCAAACCATGTGGAAATGGAAACAAAAACAACAGTTTCATCAAAGCTCTGATGGCCACCTATGCCTGGAAAATCTGGGTAGCTAGATGTGATGTTATATTCAATAATAGGAGACATCAACCTTCACAAACCATCAATCAGGCCTTGAAACAAACTTAAGAGCATTATTGGAAATAATAAGGAGCCTTCAGGGAGTACATTAAATCATCAATTTTCAGCCAATCTATAACATCTATGTATGATGCTGCTTGGACTGATGATCTATCTTATTGTGGTCTAGGTTTTGTAATCATCAAAGGTCAAAACACCATACTTATGGCTAACAGCAACACCAATATGGTTGAAACAAGTCTCCAGGCTGAAGTCCAAGCAATTAAGCTTGTAATGGAATAGTACATAGCAGAATGCTGGAGCACTGACTCTATTTATACTGACTGTCTTCATGCTCTGCATATGGTCAGAAATGGAACTGATTCCAATAATGAGAGGCTGCATAAAGATATCCAAGACATCAAGCAGTTACTGACAGAACAACCTGAAGTGGTGCTGAAATATTGCCCAAGGGAACTTAACTTCTTGGCAGATACATTAGCAAATCATGTAAGAAACAATCTTGGTCTTTCTTTATTCCATAGGGGTAGTGACAAACCTAGATGGCTTGAAGAGAAGCTTGCTGCACTTGGGCTGCACTTTTGATATTTTCCTTATCATCTCTTAGTTTTTCTTCTTGTCTTTTTTTTAACTAGCATGTATTAGCTCTACTTTGTCAAAAAAATGAAAAATGAAACATCCGGTCCATGAGTTAACTTCACATCACAATGTTGGATCCATATCAAACTTGTTACATATAAGGGACTTGCTATAAAAGTTGCGGCCTGATATTGATAAATTTCAGGGATGCACAATATCTTGATGACTTTGAGGATGTGAGTAGCAATTTTTTTTATTTGATAGAAGTGGTAAACCACATTTATTTATTTATTGAAGTAAAGGGTTACAACATCGTAGGTGGGGTTTACAGGGTATTCCTCAAGAACCCTATGTGCCCATTATTTCTAGCTTGTGTTTCATTCGGCATTGTTGCTTCCTAAGGATGATGATGTCTTCAAAGTCGTCCCTTTCATCCCTATTGAGCAAAGACCCCTCAATGGTGAAGGTGAGACTTTTCTAAACAATGGATTCCATCGGTACCAACTTTGACTTCTTGGAGGCATAAGCTACATCAAACAAAGATAACATTAGAAAGTTAATCCCTCGGATTATTCTAATAAAAACATGTTTTCAACGGAAGCATTTTTGGTTCCTTTTGAGCAAAGTGGTCTAGGTGATAGCCATCACCACGAGGCTCCACCCTATTTGAGCTTCTTTTTGAAGCTTTTTTCCCTTATGATTACCTCCCCAAAGATCTTATATTGTTTGGGAAGTGGTTTCCATGCCGAACCTTAGGCAATAGTGCTTCCATATTTTCTGAGTCTTAGTGCAGCTGATGAGTAGATGTTGTATTGTTTTTGTTATTTTGTTGCATAGATAACACATTGTCCGTGTGTCTTTCCAACGTCTCTTTGACAAGTCTAATGTGAGTAATTTTGTGTCTCAGGCAAGCCATGTAAACAATTTAATCTTCTTGGGACATGGTAGTTTCTAGAAACCCTATTGGAACGACCATCTCATCCCCCCATTAATTATGAAGTCATATAGTTATTTAATTGTGTATTTGGTGCCTGGCCCTAAAAGCCAAGTACATTCATCTTCCATGTCCCCTTGGGTCATTGTTAGTTTCCCTGTTAGCTCTATGAGATCTTGGCTTTCTTTCAAAAATAATAGGCCTTGCTTAAGGAGCAGGATTCCTCTAAGCTGAAGATTTCAAGCCTTTTGGAGTGGTATTTGTGGATTCTTAACCAAGTGCGATAGGGAGATATAGAATAAGGTGGGTTTGCTCTCCAATCCATTTATCGTACTAGAGATTAACTGAGTCTCCTTTTCTGGATTTTACTCAGATGCCCATTCGAAGGTCCTCTAGTGTGAAATTATTCCTTTCCAGAAATACGAGGCTCGTACTCTAGGTTTTTGTGAGGGTTAAAGTATGAATTCTTGAAGTAGTTTTGGTGAATGATTTTGCGATAGATTCTGGTCTCCTCGTTCATTAATCTTCACCACAATGTTGCTAATATTGTTGTATTAAAACGGTGTAGGTCAATGATCCCCCAGCCTCCATGCACCCTTGGTCTACAGAGTCTCTTCTAACATGCTAATCAGTATGCTTTGCCCTTTAGATTTGGCCCCCTTTATAGAAAGTCTCTCCATAAGGCATCGATGTGGTTTATGAACCATTCAAGTATTTTGTAGATAGCCAATCAGTATTTGGGAATTGTGGAGAGAACTGGATTGATTAGTAATCATTTCATCTTACAGTTGATGATTTTCCTACCCATAGAGAGTAACTTACTCTACCAACTCCCAATTCTTTTCTTAACCCTGTCAATGAGTAGTAGCCAGTCGTCCTTTCTCGGCTTTTCCCTTATAGTGGGATCCTGAAGTATTTGACGGGTAATCATTCCATCTTAAAGGTCATGATTCCGCCATTGTCTCCGGTGAGTGTGCATTTTCCTTGATTTGACTGAGTGAGCTTTTGTGATAGTTGATGTGGAGCTCAAATATTCCCTCATAGAGATAGAAAATTAGCTTAAGTATTCTCATGTGTTCCACCTCTCCTGTACTGCGTACAAGTAGGGCACCTGCATATTGTAGGGATATTATTTCTTCTGCTTGTGGTTGTCTACATTAGATTTTTTAAAGATGTTTGCCATGTTTGCCTTGGTCAGCATTGAGTTGGGGCATCAACTACAATGACAAATAGTAGGAGGAAAGGGGGTCTCCCTATCTTAACCTTTTTTGGTGTCTCACATATATCATTTGGGCATTCGAGTCTTGAGGATTTTTTAGTTTGATGTTTTGCGTATTTCCTTTATCCATGGAACCCATTTAGGGTTGAACCCACGTTCGCTGAATAGCTCTTATAAGTTTTCTAGAAAATATTTGTCTCCAGCTAAATTGCAATGCTCTTAAAGGTATTTTGGTTATTTCCCATTTTGCATGTTCCTCCTTCTCTGATAATAGCTTCCATGCCGCATCCGTTACTAGATTCTAAGACCCCTTGATATATCTAAGGGACTTATTATTAAATCAATGTTTAAACCTTCCCTAATCTCCAAAGTTTTAGTAATATTATTGATTCCATGTTTACTGCCATATGCCTCTTGATTATGCCCATTTATCACATTGTTAGTGTGATTACTTAGGTGATTTACATGATCATTAGGGCAATATAAATGAGTTGGCTCACTAGGCCTTCATTTCCTTCATTAGCGAGCATTATTGGGTATTTTGGTGGGTCAAATTCAATAAAGAGAAGGTTTTGGTGTTATCGGGCTTATTCAGGCCACTTGGAACAAGCCCAGCCCACCCAGCCACAAGCCCCTTGTTCACACTGAGGGTCCCACCTTCATTACGTAGGTGCTTCTGGTTGGTTGCTCTTGACTTCATCAGCGCAAACATGGGTGGGTTGGTTGTGCACATTTCCTATGCCTCGCTGAGGTGAGTTGTCGCACTGTGATTCATATGTGCTTGGTAATCTATCGCCACATCAACGCTTGTTGTGCTCATGCTCCCAACAACACCTGGTGTGCTTAGAGACAATGGAGTGATCCAACCATATCGGAGGCTTTTGCTCTACTAGCAGCTTCAGCTAAATCCCATCTCTGAGGGAGCGAAATGCTGCTTCCCCCTTCGTACCCTGCTCCACCGTAGGTTGTCAGTAAGTTTGTTGACACATTGGAGCAAAGTTGACCGATCGCCAATGAAATAGATGACCCCATCTAGGTCAACGTTGTGACCGCTGAACAACAGGAAGCGCTTGATAGGTATCTACTGTCGCCTCAGTTCATTCCCAAGGGTCCCTTTATTGTCCTTCTTCCTTGATAGTAATTTCGACCGGCGATCTTCGCCAAGATCTCTTTGTTGATCACTCCTGGTCCCTGATGATGGCTTTTCCTTTCTCCTTAAGACTCTTTCACTCATTTCTTCGGTTGTTTCAAGGAAAATTCAAATCAAGATGGTCAGGACCATTCACAATAACCCAAGTTTCTACCAATGGAGCGATCGAAATCACACACTCAACTAAGGAAACATTCAAGGTAAACGGACAAATGGTTGAAGCCATATATCTTGGGTGGTCTTCCTCCCATCGGGGAAACTGAGAGTTTCCACTTATTCGAACCTCCATGAGCATAATAGGTACGCCAAGCTAGTGACATAAAACAAGTACTTCTTAGAAGGCAACCAAATTTGTTGTTTAGATTAGTTTTTTTCTAGTCATTAGTAGTTCCATCTAGTTTTAATTTTAGTATAAATTAGTGGTAATTCCTATACTTTGATGATTTCTCATTGATTATGTGTTTTTTAAAGTACTTAACAATCTATTTTTAGTTTTTGGAGACAATAAGACAATGGTACAGGCGAAGACAGGGTAAAAACTACACCCAGGAAAATACAGAGAGAAGCACGAGCAAGAGCACGATCGTGCAACTCTCTGTAAAATTACAAAGTATGCAGGGTGGACAGAACACGAGCCTATTCCCGGGCATGTTTGAGATGCATGGGCGTGCTTCATTTTGCACTAGTGTGTACTGTTCCTACAACGAGACACCGTGGAGACAGAAAGATGCATGGGCATCAACACACCCGTGCATCAGACCGTGCTCGGGTTGATGGTTCGCGATCTAGGGTTTTTATTCACAATCTTGGGTTGCCGCCACCAAATTCCTCATCTTCCCCTCCAAATCCTCACTCTTACAACTTCTCCCGATCGATTTGGAGCGATCCCCAAGGAGCCCCTCACCGATGGTATTGAGATCTGGTCATCAACCTTCTTTATCATCTCCAGGAAGCATACTCCTGTTCCTCAACCCGGTACCCATGCATCACCACCTCGCCAGCCTTTCACTGGTCATCACTATACCTCCCCGGAAGAGAGTCACGCCGGGGCCCCCAAAGCGACAGAGAAGGGAGGAGAGCTCTCAACCCCGGTCATCACCACCACCACCAGTGCGCGACACTCTACAGGAGTTGATACTCACCTCGTTGGCCCACAGAGCCCGACACTTCCGTCTACACCAACTGAGGTTTGGTGAGGCCAGACACATCGATTGGGACATCCTCAAGGAGGTAGGCCTTATCGCCGATGTCCGTCGACTCCTGGAGCTTAGAGCATGGGACCGACTTCTTGCAATCAGGGAGAGGACCAACCGGGAGCTGACCCTGGAGGTGCTATCGACGCTCCACATCATCAAGGGAGCGGTCTCATAACACCGGCGGAACAAGATTGAGTTTCAGATAGGCGATACTCGATATCAGATGAGTTACACAGACATCGTTGTCCATATGGGACTCTACGATGTCGACTTCACCAGGACAGTGTTGTATGACGAGCTGGGTATCCATATACAATCCATGGAGACACAGGAGGTACTACAAGAAAACATGGGTATCAGAGACGGACAATTCCGTCACTAATAGGTTAAATTCCTTCAGTGATGTCCTTCACTGACAGAATATTCCGTTGGAAATTTCGGTTGGTGAAAACCTAGTCGCCCTCATGTACCGATCCGATCTATGACCCGAGGAGGTCGAAGGATTCCACCCTCTGTTCCCTCGCCCTCATGTACATTCACACAGTTCTGAGTCACTCTACTACGAGGCTGGGACATAGTACAAGCATTGGAGCACCAAGGATTTTCTATTCCAGCGGAGCATGGGCGAGAGATCCCCGATCCACCTAGGATGGGTTGTCTCTTAGTTTCTTCTACACCAGGCTTCAGATTCCAGAGTGGGAGTGCTCTTTGATTGACCTTACGTCACGCGACTGGCCCAAGGGATTGACATTCTATTACCACATGTGACGGTGAGAATGACGGTGGTTGGGAGTCCCCACGAGGCAACCTAGCATTACTGTGTTTGATTGAGGTCTGCGAACATCATATTTATTATATGTGAGGATCGTATAATTATTCAGCACCCGTGTAGGGATTTATGACTCCTTATATTTTGTATGGTTGTGTAAACCCTTTATTTTACTTTCGTTGTATATGTTTTATGGATATCATTGTTATATTAAATATCTGTATAAGGTTCTTAGGCCTTGTATCCTAGTGGAGCTCGTCCCTGCTTGGGTGGAGTCGATCTGTCTGCGGTCTGTCTTTCGGTGTTCGGGGCATGATATTGACACGCCTCAACCCGATCTCCAGGCCTCGTACGCGTGCACAGATCGGACGTACCCAAGCAGGGGTGCACCTCACTTGAATACAAGCCTTAGGTAAAACAAGAACGTATAACAAAATCCAAATAATATCAATAATATCCCAGAGTTTTACAGCGGAATGAAATCACAATGGTACATTCACCCTACATAATCAAGGCCCTACAAGGGTCCTACTATGATACAATCTCACACACAAGAAAACCTGAGGTCCTCGAACCTCTACTAAGATGTCCCACTCCCTCGCACAGCTCCTGAGTCTGAATCAACTTCCCCTTGGAACCTGAAAGAAAGAAGGAAGAAGTGGAATGTGCTTTCGAAAGGAAAGCTCAGTAAGTACCCTGCAAGAATCACAACGAAATCCAAACTAGCACAGATGATAAAAGGTAAGTCAACAAGAACAAATCAGAAATCATCAATCCAAACAAGTGGGGCCACGCCCCGCATAACCAAGTCCTAGGAGTCTACCACAAGTGACAACAACGGTAACGACTCATATCAAACACCAGCCCTCAGGCTTTGGAAGAGAGTTCCAAAAATAAGCCCAACAAACTATCCCCTGGTCAGCAACAACAGCCTCGGTTGCAAACGACCCCCCAGTCGTACATCGGTAGCGCCGTCTCTCAAACGTGTCGACACGGTCAGTGAATCACCCCCACTGACGGTCAGGACAACCAGAGTATCATCCCTCTGGTATGGCAAGCCGAAACGCTAGGGTGTCCCATCCCTAAACGTTCCCCTAACGGAGCCACCACGCTCCATTGATCCGGGCGGACGAACAACAATCAACCAGGGATGTCAACACCCTGAGAACAAGCATACATGCTCAACAGGAATCCAAAAAAAATATCCGCATGTATGTAATCAACAAAAGAAATATTCCAAACAACGAAGGAAACATTTTAGCAACAATATCATGAAATATAACAATAACAAGACCAATGAACACTCCGTAGAGTGGGTACTAGGCAGAAGTAACTTACCGCTATTGAAAGTCTACTCAATCGATTGAAGTCCCTTCTGACGTGGATCAACGATTATACGTCAATGGCTGGTAAATATAATAACGGTGTCTTAGTATCAAATAGATCATTATCTTATTATCATCCTTAATGGGCTGAGGGTCCATTAACCCTTTAACTTAATAAATCCCACACTTCAGCTAATTATGTTACTGTAGCCTGTGGGATCGAAAATACGCGCCTGGCATCGTGTGACACCGGACGATATATCGAAGCACAAATATCATTTTTTAGTTTTGTGGGTTCTTTTATTCCTAATAGAGGCAAGCCCCTATTATTAATTACCCCAGACAATGTCGTGGGAACCTCCGATTAAGGGCAAAAATACAAGTAGAGACAATGAGAAAGAATAATTGATTTTATTGCAATATAATATGATTTGTTACATATCAGCATATGTTTATATATATGGATATATGTTTATTTGTTTTTATGACGCCACCCCCCGCCTCAGAGTCTGTGCCCCGTCATATGGGATCCATAATCCACAGGTTGCTTTGCGCTTGAGACTTGTGACCGAGGTTGGTCATGGCCCGAGCCGCCCTTTAGGAGTCAGATTAGCCTTTATCAAAATATGCATCACTCGAAATGCCAAAAAGGGCTTGTGCTATATACGACTATTGAAGATCTTGGTATTTAGTTTTCAATGCCAGCATGATTTCACCCCAGGAGTTTTAAGGCAAAAATGAAGGATTTTTGAAAATGAGTCTTCGGCATTGTCAACGCGGGATCACTGAAATTGACTATTTTATCCGTCAAAATTTACACCCGATCGGGCCGAGCGAATTACTGTGTTGTATATGACTGTTGAAAATCTAGATATCTAGTTTCCAACGCCACAGATTTCATCTTGATCGGAGTTTTCTGGCGGAGTTATGAATTTTGAAATTGGGCGATCAACATAGCTAGCGGCGTAAATCTTGAAGTTTACCCTTCTATTTATCAAAAATCCACACCGATCAAAACCACCGAATGAGTTTGTGTTGTATATAAATGTTGGAGACCCGGATGTCTAATTTCCAACTCCACAGATTATCTCAATCGAGTTTCCAGGTCAAAGTTGTGAATTTTTGAAATTGGGTGATCAAGCATGGTACATCGTCCAGAAATGCTGAAATCTACCCTTTTATTTATCAAAATCCACGCCTGATTGGACCACCGAAAGGATCTCTGCTGAATATGAATGTTGGAGACCAGTGTCTAATTTCCAACGCCGTAGAGATTGCCTCAATTGGAGTTTCCGGGCCAGAGTTATGAATTTTGAATATGGGCAATCGACGAGGTTTCAGAATTAATTTCTTAGAGCTATAATGTTCATCCTTTTTCCCCATCAAAATACGCGACCGATCGTCGGTCCGCCAACGAAGTTTTGCATTGTACATAACCGCTGTGGATCTAGATATCTATTTTCCAATGCCATGAGACCTCTCACTTCAATCTGAGTTCTCTGGCCGATGTTGTGAATTTTGAATGTGGCCCTTTATTACAAAGCAATGCCTTTTTGGCAACAACACTTCACCAAAGCCCGGTGAAGAAGTAGTAATTTCTGACCATTTAATAGCAGCTCGGCAATGCTTCACCTAGCAAATTATGCAGCCCCGCTATTTAGTATTTCGTCGACTTCATCTTTTCATTGATTTCGATGGTAAGAGTTATCACTCTCCTCCTTTCCTCTCCACGATCTCTTCTTGTTTCACTTCTTTTGATCTCATAGCACCATTTTCTTCTTTCGTATTTATATTTTGTTTCTGCAATCTTTCCTGTAGTTTATTTTGCAGCAGCCAGTAGCTTAAATCTTTCATTTCTTTTGCAACAATTTCTTCGTGACAACGGCTCATATGTATTTAAAAAAATTTGCCATAACTTCCCCTGTATCTGGGGCTCCCATTTGCTATACAAGCATTCACATATCTCAAAAAATTCAAACATACACATCAAAATAAATCCCATTTGGCGATAATTCCAGCAGCTCAACAAGTCAGTACAATTGATAGCAACTTTGATGACGAGCATCGGGGTTGATGACGAACAAGGGTCATTGATGCGTTCTTTGTTGATGTAGATGAGTTGATGTAGAATTGTGTTGCTGACGCCGATTTCTGTTGATGATTGTTGATGACGATCTTCAAAACTGTTGGTGGCAATCTTCAAGATCGTTGGCGGCGATCTTCAAGATTTTTGGTGACGATCTTCAAGTTTGTTGATGACGACCTTCAATGTTTTGTTAGCGACGATCTTCAAGAATGCCGATGATGACGACCTTCAATGTTTGTTGGTGATGAGTAATCAGCTGCCAATTGTCGATTGTTGATGACGAACCAACTGATGTCAATTGTTGATGATGGATAGCGACGATTTGATAATGGCTGTCACCCGATTTGTTGGCGACGACGCAATGAATCATTTGATGACGCAATGACGGGCCGGCTGTGATTGTTGATGTGACAAATTTGGGCGTAATTGCTAATTTGTTGATGACGCAATGATTATGTGCTGATTTGTTGATGACGAACAGCGATTGTCCCCGAGGTGCCATCGTAGATGAGCAAGCCGCTGTCGGGTGCTGATGGCGACGAATGAAATTTTAATGCGGTTTCAGCGATGGCGGACGAAGAACATATGGAGTTAGCCGATTGTTGGCGATGATCATTTGAGCTCAGGGTTCTTTGCTGCAGCGTACCCAATTGATGCCGGGGGGTACTGATGGCGGTCATCTCTTTTGCCGATGCAGACGAGCAAGCATGTGGTGTTGCTGATGGCGGCGTCGGGATGCTGGTGGCTATTTGCAGGCACGGATCATCAACGAGCGGTGGTAGCTGGAGAAGGATTTCGAGGTCGTAGGAAATTTGTGATCTTCTTGTAAATTTGGGAAGAAGCTGGCCGGAGTTACTCGGTGGCTGAGGAGGTGGCGGAGGCTTCGCAGGTAGGGAGAGGGAATGGAGGTGGCTGCCGGTGGAGGAGCAGTGTGTCTGGCTGGACATTTGGCCTTGTATGAGGATGCTGGCAGCCTTGGCGCAGCTGAAGCGCGCGTATAGTGCTGTATGCTGCGTATGTATATGTGTGGTATGCTGTATTTATTGTATGCTGGCTATGCTAGGCTGGCGCTGGGGCGGCCCTGCTGTATGTATGAGTCTTATGCGTATGAGATCTTGAAGCGCGATCTGGGCCAGGCGCTAGCCAGGGCTGCTGGCGCTTGTATGGGCTGGCTAGCCTTGCAGGCTGTATGAGAAGCGGAGTCTTGTAGCGTCTTGGCGGGGCGCAAGGCAGTGTATTGGCAGATGCTTGTGCTGCAGACTGGCCGCCTTGGAGTTAGGAGAGAGTCTTGTGAGAGGCACAGTGGTGAAAAGCTCCTCTTCCCTTTTCTTTTCTCCCTTCTTTGTCTTTTTCTGATTTTTCCCCTTTCCTGTCTTCTTCTTCCCCTTTTTTTTTAGTTTCCCTCTGATTTTTTCTTCTCCCCTCTTCACAGAAGCTCTCATCCCCCTTTTATCATATCTCTCCCATTTTGTGATAGGACCAAATCAAAACCTCCCGTTGAATCAGAACTTCCCATCAAATCAGAACCTTGTTGATGGGATCAAAATTTAAATTTGATTTTTTAATTGATTATATATATTGCCTCGGGATCAGCACTCTTGAGGTGCCTTGGGATATGCACTTGGATTTTTATTTTTATTTTTTTATTTTTTTATTGTATTTATTTATTCAGATCATCTTGGGATATGTATTCTTGTGCGATCTTGAATTTGAAATCGTCTCAAGATATGTGTTCTCGGGCGATCTTGGAATTTGAAGTTTGCCTCGAGATATGTTCTCAGGGGCAATTTTGGAATTTTGAGTTTGCCTCGAGATATGTTCTCCGAGACAATTTTGGGATTTAAGATCGCCTCGAGATGTGTTTTTCTCGGGCTATCTTAAAATATGACAGGATATATATATATTTTTATTTTGAAATAATTTGATTTCAAAATAAATATTTCATTTAAATTTAGAGCCATGAAATATTTCTTTTTGGCCCTTTTTTTTTTTTTTTTTGATATAAACATAGCCTAGTGGTTAAGACCCTCCAATATGGTTTTGTGGTCTTGGGTTCAAATCCCACATCTACACATTTTTATCTTTTTCTTTTGGCCCTTACTAAGTTGGTTCAAGACTAAGTTGCACCCAACCCACTTATTTGATTCTGACTAAACCCAAATCAATCTACTACTTAACTTGATTGATTGACCCAATCTAACTACTGACCGCCAGTGTTCTTAACATGTTGCAACGTGGCTCTTCAAGATCCAGCTAACCCATGCATGACACTTCTTCTAATTCATTTAATGGAAACCAAAATACAAGTCAATGAACACATACTCACAACCCATGATACACTATTACTGCCAACATCTCCCGACCCTTTAGTATGCTTTTGTTAACAACTCTCCCAACCCAAACTATCTTAAAGCACACTAGCTAGCTTAGTACCTTCCGACTTAATCAACAACAACCCCAAACGGAATCTCAACACCCATGACAACCCTAACCCATTAGAGCAAGAGATCTATTATTGCACAGCTAAAACTCATTAGTTAATAAGTCCTTTCACTGAATCTCTAAACAAAGATAACCAAGCTATCACTCTCAGAGGGTTTCCATTACATCATGCTTAACTTATCATCCTAACAGTGAACCAATAGAAGATATGAATTAATAAAACTATGCATAGTTAATGATAAAAACTCCACATAATTCAGCATATCCTTGCTATCTTAAGTCTACACCCTTTCATCATGTCCCAATTCAAAGAAGAAGCAAACCACTACCTCGAGAGACCTATAATCGTTAATGACTAATATATTACTCGCCCTGACAATAGCCTGGTTCTCAGAAAACCTATACACTTGAATTACTTCTCCTCTACACCATCTATTAATTTCCATGTATGCGAGTCATTACTCAACTCTTCTACACTCTTACTAATCAAACATACATGTAATCATGGTTTAAGGTAAGTTTGATAATCCACTCAGCTGCAGGAGTTAAATCAACTACCTAGCATCCTCCTTATCTTCCCAATAACAACATGACAACTGAGCCAAGTTAAAGTTCACAAAAGGGTTGAGCGTGCTTACTGATGGTTCACGATACTCTGCACGTCTGTTCTAATCTCCGACATTGCTCCAAGATCTCTGGCGTCCTCTCCAGTTGCTCGGCACCCTCTTGAGAAGCCAACTCCGGCGATCTAAAGTCGATCTTCGTCCCACGCCGCCACCTTCTTCTCCAATCTCTCTCTCTCTCCCTCCCTCCCCACCACCCAGATCAATCGTTCTTAGGGTTTGCAAGCTTACCATCTATTTATAGAGTCCTTTGACTAGCTGGTAGATAAGGTTAGGATCTTACTATGATGTTTATCTCTTCGTTTAAAAATTTTTCTTTGCAGATTGACCAACTTACGTTCAACAGCAGAGAAAATTGGATTAGAGAGGTCTCTCTATATCACACTATCTATACAAATCCATTAATATTTATACATATTTAAGTATATATCTATAGAACATCTCCATGCATCATCCACGTGGTTTGCTGTCAACTCGATATATATATATATATATATATACACTTCACCTTACATTATCTTAGCTTCACATGTTTAAATTCAACACAATCCAACCAGCCATGCAAGTCCCCATGTAATGAATATATTCTTTTTCGTTTTTTTATATAAATATATATATTATATCTTTCCCTATCCCCATCCCCATTAAACCGTTTGCATTTGAATTCAAACAACTTATCTTATCATTAAATTAATTATATACCTATCATATATAAGTATATATATATAGTAGCATCATTTGGATATTCATATAAATACATAATGTCATCTATCAAATCGAGTTTGATATATATATATATATATATATATATATATATACATGCATGCTACTATAAGGCCAGTCAGAACATTGTTCCAATAAGATCGTCTCCCATTTTGCCCCTTAGAGCATGTTTTAAGGATCTCCAACCGTATGGATGGAAATAACATTGAAAAATAAGCCAGTATGATTTTAAATACGATTTGGAACTTGTAGGGTCTTCATCTTAACGCGGGTGAGATGAAGGCGCAGAAGTCCCAAATATCTAAAATGGCAGCGTCTTAACTTATTTTCGATGTTCTTTCCATCCATACTGATTTCCTCAAAATACTATGCAAAGTGGGTCAAATGGAGGCGACGCTTGATGATAAGATTATAGCGTAAGTAGCATACCAAAGATATATATATATATATATATATATATATATATATATATATATATATATATATATATATAATTTATTATGATCATTATCTAATTTATTTTAACCCTCATATTAATTCAATTTCAAGGGGTATCATTAATTAACCTAAAATAATTAGGAAAATAAATCAATTAAAATCCTTGAATTTTACAATTAAAATCCAATGAACCCAAATGCAATAGACTTCTAATTAATCAAAGAAATAACTAGAAGTTTTTATTCCAATAAAAAAAATCAACTAAATCCTACCTTGGGAGACTCTCTCTTATTTATCAAACAATTAAAAAATAACTAATTAAAGCCTAATAAGAAACATTAATCCCTAAAAAATCAAATAATAATAAAATCTTGGATTTTACCGATATAAATATATCATTCGATAAATAGGGGTGTGCTCTTATTTAAAGCTGAATAAGTAACACTCAAACTAATAAAATAATAATAAAAAAAATCTAAACTAAACATATATAATAACATTCTTTGCATTCCAATAAAAAAAAATAGAGCTAAAAATTAAAATACAAGATATTAAAAAAATAAAGTGAGATTTGAACTTATTACTATTTTAATATAAAATCTTCTATTAGTCACTCCATTATAATAAAATCATAAAAGCTAGGATATAAAAGATTTATATGATTTCTTTCTTTATTTTGCAACCCTTAATTTTCTGCCAATTATAATAAAATCACTCTATTATAATTGATAACCAAACAAAGAGATGGAGAAATCAAAACACAAAGACTAATAAAAGGAAAGAAATCAACTAAAAAATAAATACAAGATTTGAACCTTTGCTATATAATGACATGCATACACTGTAGAGAGAATACACCGAACTCATTCAAACACTACTCCATCAAAACACAAAGACACAATGTCAAAGGTCACCATAGCTCTTCTTCTTTTCCTTTGTGTATGCATGACCATTCAAGGTAAAAATTATCTTCCAAAAACTCAAACCTCTTTTTGCTTTTCTATTTTTCTATCCAAACTTAATATTTTGGACATTTTAATATACATTCCAACAAAAATCCATAATTGTTTTTACAAAGAGTGGTTAAGGGTTCAAACAAACACACCTCCAATAGCTTGCCTATATTTATAAAAAAATTATCCATATATATATATATATATATATATATATATATATATATATATATATATATATTCCAAATTATATTTGTGAAAACATCTATAATTTAAAATAATCAACTGAAATTTTGTTTATGCATTATACTATTTTAACTTCATTTTTTTTTATCATGTTACATTAAAGGGGAAATTAGTTTTTTTTTAATAAAAATTTAGTTGATTTTTCATATTGGTGTTTCATATGGAGGTATAGATTTAAATGTACATTTTTATTATAAGAATATAAATGTTGTCTTAATTTTCTTAGTTTCAATATATATTATTTATTATTAATCAAATATTATTTATTTATTGATTGTAGAGGAAGTCAGTGCTGTGAATTGTTGTTGGGATTATCAAAATTGGGGATCTGGCAATCAGAACAATGAGTGCAATATACCAGACGACAACGATGCATGCTCTAACTTTTGCAGTAGTTCATGCAGAGGAGGAGAATGTAAGATTCGTGGGGGGACAACCAAGTGTCACTGTTATTGTTAGTTCATCTTCATCAATTATATATTAATCAATAATGATAATAATGATAATATGAGACAATAAAGAGCTTACTCTATTATTCTTGTGTTTTTCTCTCTTATATGAATATAGACACAAGAATTATTTTTATAATAAACTTGTTCTTCTTAAACGATGACAATATAATAATAATAATTATTATTATTATTATTATTATTATTATTATTATTATTATTAAGAAAAAGAAGAAGTTGAAAATCAAGAAAAAGAAAAAAGAAAATAGTGAGAGAATCTCAAAATAATTAAGTTTTGATCCGGAGGATGATTGAGATGGCATTCATCTTGAGGCAAGTTGATTAAAGACCAGCTTTGATCATAAGTCAAAATTAATCAAGACCATGACGATTCTTAAAGAAACATAATTAATCAAAATAAGTAAGGAGTGGTGAAGATCTTGAGGCAAACAAATCAAGATTGATGAGGATCTTGAAGCAAGCATATATATCAAGATTCAAGAATTATGTGGATCTTGAGAGGATCAAGACAGGTGACGATCATGAGGCAACCCGATTAAAATAGATACATAACCCGAAGGGATCAAGATATTGTCAATCCCGATTAAAAATCTAAGAAGAAGAAGAAATGCTGAAAACTCTATAACTTTTTCGAAGAAGCAGCTATGGTTTTTCTCATTTTGTCATAAGAACCCATATCCAGCATTTCCATATAAATCTAAAATTTTAGCCGTTTTGGGAGATCAATGGTCTCACTAATATGGTAACCGTCCCAATAAAACAAATATCATAAAAATCAAAACAGTCAAAATAAATAAGATCAATGAATAATCAATTTAATTTTTGAGTTTTTTAAAAGAAAAATTATAAATTCCAACAACAATTACTGGTTTCTCTGCACTTAATTTGCTTTAAATGCCCAGGCTTAATTGTTGCTCCTTTTAATTCAGAGATTCTTGGATTTAATTTAAAGTATATTTATGGGTAAAACATAGTTTATAGGCAATGGAAATGAATGAGACGATTCATTTAGGACTGAACTCGACCATATATGGGTGCAGCTTGAGTTGGCTTGAATTGTGTTTGAAAAGTAAGGTTGGTAACTTTGGAGTAATAAAAGTAAAAAAAACAATGACAATGAAACAAATTAAACAACTTAATGTCTTTTTAACTTAGGTGCATTTATTTCAACGAAAGTATGGGCAAGTTACCAAACTGGGCTACCTTCCTCCCATTTCAAATATTCATTTGTCATGAAGTGGGGTAGAATACTTGCTTCCTCTCACTTTGGTATTTCCATGATTTTGACTTAGATTCATTACAACTTTTTTATCATCGAACTGAGTAATATGTCCTGTGCCATATTAAAAATCTTTGTCCACTTCGATGTTAATAGAAAAAAATATTATAATTATAATTTTCCTCTCCCTTCCAATCACCAGAAAAGTGAGATTTTCGTCTATTTTTTAACTTCTAGATACTTTGGTGAAACGAACACTCTTGAACTACAAGCTCTAAAATTATGTGATTTTTAATACAAAATTAAGTATGGCGTCGATGGTGTATCAGCATCAAATATCAACACTATTAAGTGAAACATCTGGTCCATGTTGAGTTGTGTAGAGCCTAATCATACTAAACACCCAGCCACGCTTTTGGCAGAACGAGAAATTTTGAGGGGTATTTTGGATATTTCCACTTTATTAGGGTTTTCCCTATATATATATATATATATATATATATATATATATATATATATATATATATATATATATATATATATATATATATTGTTCATCCTTGTAAAGTTTATTATTATGAGAAAAATAGTGAAACAGCCGGCGGCCATGGACGTAGCCCTATTCTGGGGTGAACCACGTAAATCTTTGTGTCTTTTCTTGCTTGTTTTCCCTTTCGTTCTTGCTTTTGTTTCTCACCATCGCAAGGAATCTCGTCGAATTCCTAACAGTCCATGAGTTGACTTCACATTACAATGTTGGATCCATATCAAATTTGTTACACATAAGAGACTTGCTATAAAAGTTGGGGCATGAGATTGATAAATTTCTAGGATGCACAATATCTTGATGACTTTGAGTATGTGAGTAGCAAATATATTATTATTATTATTTTTTTATATAAAAGTAGTACACCACATTTATTTATTTATTGAAGTAAAGGGTTATAACATCGTAGGTGGGGTTTACAGGGTATTCCTTAAGAACCCTATGTGCCCATTATTTCTAGCTTGTGTTTCATTCGGCATTGTTGCTTCCTAGGGTGATAATGTCTTCAAAGTCATCCCTTTCATCCATGTTGGGCAAAGACCCCTCGTTGGTGTAGGTGAGACTTCTTAAACAATAGATCCCATCGGTACCAACTTTGACTTTTTTGAAGCATAAGCTACATCAAACCAATTAAGATAACATTAGAAAGTTAATCCCTCGGATTATTCTAGTAAAAACATATTGTTTTCAACGGAAGCATCTTTGGTTCCTTTCGAGCCAAGTGCTCCAGGTGATAGCCATCACCACTAGGTTCCACCCTATTTGAGCTTCTTTTTGAACATTTTTCCCCTTATGATTACCTCCCCAAAGATCTTATATCGTTTGGGAAGTGGTTTCCATGCCGAACCTTGGACAATAGTGCTTCCATATTTTATTAGTCTTAGTGCAGCTGATGAGTAGATGTTGTGTTGTTTCTTTTATTTTGTTGTTGTGGGATCGAAAACACCTGCCTGGGAGAAGACACCAAGGGATATATTGAATCACAAATGTTTGTTTTATCTTTTTATTATTATTATTATTATTTTGTGTGGGTTCCATTCCTAATAGAGGCAAGCTTCTATTATTAAGTACCCCAAACGTGGTTTCGATAACCTTCGATTAAGGGCTTAAGTACAAGTAGAGGCGATGAATCATAACAATTTAGTAATTTTCATATTGCGGAACATAACCTTATATTATTTATTTATTTATTTTATTTTTGGTCATAAACCAAATTTTGAGATTTATGAACATTCAATGAAAGCATGGCCTCTCAACCGTTAATTTTTCTCTCCTCGCCCATTTATCCTCATCATAATGTTCTTCTCCTTCTTCTGTATATACTTGAACACCAACTATAACAACTCCAACATCCCTCAACAATAGAAACTTCGAAAATGGCTTCTAATTTTTCCAAAACTATGCTTATCAAAATCATTGTTGAGTACCAAGCTCTCAACCAGCAGGAAAGAGCAAACAAGCTTATGAGTTGCAGTTTTTTAAACTTGGTATGTATGACAGGAGAAGTTATTCTGGGAGAGCTATGGAAGAGGAGGCAGGCATGGTGATACTTCTCCATGCTTATGAGATGCATAGCAATTAATAATGTTTACTGTCCGATATCGTGAAGATACCAGACGATATATCGAAGCACAAATATCATTATTTTTTATGTGTGGGTTCTTTCATTCCTAATAGAGGCAAGCCTCTATTATTAATTACCCCAGACAGCATCTTGGGAACCTCCGATTAAGAGCAAAAGTACAAGTAGAGGCATATGAAATCAACATAATTTGATATTTAATATATTTGTAAATCATGACTTTTATTACATATGTATATATAAATACATCACAATATTATTGATTTATTCATATATATGACGCCGCTTCGAATGCTTTGCTGCTTTGGAATTTGCATTTCATCGGCCGCCTCAAACGAATGCTTCGCCACCGCCTTGAGATTTGCGCCGTCATTTGGGACGAATGTTTCATCACCGTCCCAAGATATGTGTCACTTTGAGATTTGCATCTCAAATCGGCCGCTCCGAGATGGGATGCGTGCTATTTTGAGATTTATACTTCATTGGCGCCTCAAGGTGCCTGCTTCGCCGCCGCCTTGATGTTTGCACCAATTTGTTGGGATTATATTTTGACCCTTTTGATTGCATTTAAATTCCCATTTTTTTTGTTTTGAAATCAGCCCTCTTTCCTTCTTTTTTTATTTTTATTATTTTTATGTTTTTATTTTTATTTATTTATTTATTTTTTTTATTTAGAAAGTGGGCCATCTTTCTTTATTTCTCAAATGGGCTGTATTAATTTTCTTCACCACTAGTCTTCTCTTTTCAAAAAGGCTCTTTGACTTCCATTTATTATGATTTTTTTTATTTATTATATCATAGTGTCAAAATGTCAACTCAAAAGGATAATGTTATGGTCATGAGTTTCAAGCTTCTTTCAATGATCTTCACTTTTGATTATATCATTGCTCCAAAGTCTAGGGACACAAATGGAAATATAGCCAAGTCACATGTGTCTTTGGTTGCAGATTAGTTACTGCAACTTCAGGGGAATGATGTGCACGTTGATTCTTCAGGGAATGCCCATCTTCAGTGAAAGCATACAAACTTACAATTCTCACAAGTACATTAGCACCAAAATTCTTATATCTAAAAAAAAACATCTGCACTCAATTCATTGACTAGTTATGTCACACCCCATCGTGTGAATATATGCACTGAATTCACTTGTTTATTCAAATGCTCGAACTATGAACACACAAGCATACAAGTTCTTCATTCTCAACATCTTCATTTATATGCTTTTTCCATCTGCATACTCTCCTTTCAGAAATTCGCAGCTGAATTCTTCTTGAGTAGGAATTGCTGCCGTTGCAAGTTGAGAATTTAAGCAGCAGCATTGCAGGTGCTCATGCAAGCTTGTCTTTCAAGACTAGTTCGCTGACAAGATCCATGGTTGTTATTCTAGGACTGTATAAATCTTCAATGGGGTCTTCATTCCATAGTTTTTGATCATTATCATTAAAACACATCAGAGGAAATATGATCTCAAAGAGAGTAATATCAAGTTGTGAAATACTGCTGCTAAGTTATTGAAGAATAAGGTTGGTAGCTCTACTTGCCAACCCAAATGGCATTTATTCTCAGGTTTCTGAAGCTTTGTGTCACCAAACCTGGTATACAAACGATTTAAAATATTAATTGTCCATTTCTTGACCTTCCACTAACCCCAAGATTTCCTTAACTCTAAATCATTTAGTTGACCTTCCAAAGGAACAAATTAATCCAAAATATTCAAGAAAGAATGGTCCAGACAAGTTTGAACAAGTGAACACCGGTTCACTCAAGATTATGAATTCCATTCTTTGAATATTTCTTAGGCATTTCATCGAACATTTAAAGGGCATTCCATAGAACCAAATATTTGGTCCATCTTTAGAATACTTTATCAAGAAAATTTACAATTGACTCTTCTAACAAATGATTAATCTGTACTTGTTTATGCCTTCATCCATCTTCATTTCAAAGATTCATTAACCATTCTTTGGAGCACCTTCTTAATGCATTGGCAAGCTCCTCCAATCAACCTGCCCTATCTTTGCTTGCTATTATTGCATTTGATGACTCAAGTTGCATTAGTCTCTTTGTGATCTTTATGCCAAGCTTTATGCTTCAAACGACTCCCAACTAATGGATCTCTTCTCATTCACCATTAGATAGATGTTCTTCCCCAAATACTAGATTTCTAGCAGCTGTGGAAATACTTGATAGCTTCTGACCGGAATGGATCAAGCTTAAAACGGAAACTTCTTGGTTAGCTTCGTCAGATCATAAAGGGCAGAGCTTCTATTCTTCAACTTCTTGAGAATATAAGGTATATAATAGATGCAGAACATAAGGGAGCTTTCTCTGCTTCTTCTTTTGTAGACCTCCGGCAGCACGGCGATGGTGATTGACTGGAGATTCGGCAGCCCATCGCACAGGAGACTGGTTTCCACTGCTTTTCCCTCTCCGGAATATAAATAATATTATAACCCATACAGTGAATAGCCTCCTTCTCCAACAGCTTGGTGGCGATGGTTTGGCTGGGTCTTCAACAGCGCAGGGATGCATCGGAGAGCGCTCGTCATGCTCAGGCGGTTGGATGGCGCAAAGGTGCAAGGAACCTCCACCTTCATGTACACATATATAATATATATTTTATATAATGTTCTCTCCGGTGTGGAAATGATCCTTCTCCGGCGGCGAGGCAATGAACAGGGATAGGTTGGTGATGTAGAAGAGTAGAGGACTTCAACCTTTGGATTCTTCTCCGGCGGTTCAGCGATGGTCCTTCTCCGGCAGTGATGTCGGGCGGTGATTTGACAGCAGTCGGCAACTCGTCAATGGACAGAGGCGGTAGTTGGGGATGGTAAATATTATGAACTACCAATCCGTCAAACCAAAGGGACTGGCGGTGCAGGGAGTGCAGGAATGCAAGGGGGGTTTCATCTTTCTCCTCCTTTCATAACACCGGTGAACATACAAAGGGGCTTCTCATCTTCTTGTTCTGCTTTCCCATTCGAATGGACCCAGTTTGTCTCCTTCGGAGGGGGGGGGGCCTTTCTTTTTGTCTGTCCGTCTTCTTTCTGCTCCTCCCCTCTCTTTTTCTGCTTCCCCTTATTTATAGAGTAAAGAGGATTTATCATAAATTATAAATTAAGATTTAAGTTGATTTCATTTGATTTTGATAATATCATGATTCAAGTTCTGATTTGATTTGATTGATTTGATTGATTTTTTCTTGATTTGGCCAACATTTAAATTTTGATTTAATTTGATTTTGATTTGATTGATTTTTTTTTTCTTTTTTTACGAATAAGATCAATCTTTAAATTTTAATTTGATGAGATTGATTCATCCAAATTTTAATTTGATTTGATTTTGATTTTTTTTAGAGAGAAGTAATGAAAAGCCCCCCAAAAGTTTTGAATTCCATATATAGTCCCTGCAACTTTGGGTATCTATATTCAGTCCCTCCTTTATACAGGGATTTACTTTTCACCTCGCAGTAGCAAACGGCAGTTAATCGGCCGCGTGAAAAGACGTACGATGCCCTTTGGAGAAGCTCTCACGGCTTCGACATCAAGCAGATAAAGAGACACCATTTCGTAGAAAAGACTAAAATGCCCTTTTGAGATCGTCTTCTCCTTTGAATCCATTTGCTCCAAATTAACTAAACCGTGACACTCCCTCTCCACGAAGAAGATACAAGATAATCAGTTCCGGCCAGTCATCCTTCATCTTCTCTTCCAGAAGAAATTGCCGAGTTTGCAAAGCGAGGTAGCAACCTAAACCCTAACTCTAAACCTTTTGAGATCGTGGCTTCTTTGCGGCTTCATCTCTCTTTTTTTCTTTTTCTTGCTATTTTTCTATCCTCCGCGGTAGAATGCAATTTGTGCATGTGGATTGTAAACTCATTGTGGAGATATAGGGTTTAGGGTTTTGTTCATGTCGCAAGGATTTGTTCTTTTTCTCACTTGTAATCAGAGACCACTAGCCATGTACATTGGTGGTGTTATTCATGTGCTTTTGGTCGTAATTTGCTTGAATGTGTTTCATTGTGGGTTGTGGTTTTAAAATCGGTAAAAAGTGTTTAAAAATCGAGCTACACCGCTTAGTATCTTTGGAAATCTGCTTGATATTCGCCTTATGTATTTAAAATCCAAAGCAACTATTTAGTACAATTCAAAGGGCTTAATTGTTTCTATCTCTTTTCACATTTTCGTTGTAGTTAACTGCACAATGGCTCAGAATTTGGTTAATGGACGATGCTACACCCCTTGTTGACTGCCTCGATGAATTGAAGAAACACATGAACAAAAAACACAAGCAATTCATCAACAGCACGCCATTTGCTCCCCTGCTTGGAATCAAGCGAATAGTACAAGAGAGGGGCGTGCTCGACGCACTGATGCAAGCTTATGACGTTGGCTTGCAGAAATTTAAAATCGTGGAAAGCTTGCTCAGCTTTCGTCCGGAGGACGTCGTCATAATCCTTGGACTCCCCTGCCGTGGAATTCAAACGGCCCACCGCCCGATCCACATTTAAGGACAGATATCTGGACAAAGCCTACCTAAGGAATCGAGATTGCATTAAGAACGCTCTGTTGGATCTTGTTCATAAGAGAGGCGAGGAGGAAAACCTCGTGAAACTTCTGATAGTGTATTTGATGGGTGTCTTC
Source organism: Dioscorea zingiberensis (assembly GCA_026586065.1). NCBI lineage: Eukaryota > Viridiplantae > Streptophyta > Magnoliopsida > Dioscoreales > Dioscoreaceae > Dioscorea > Dioscorea zingiberensis. The sequence goes on along the minus strand of CM048821.1, from coordinate 17,744,715 downwards.
CTGTTTCCGACCACAAACTGCACGGCCCCAAGTTGGAGTGCGCATTATGCCGATAACCTGAAGAACCTAGGGACATATGCATGGGCACAGGCCGTGTATAAATGGCTCATGGACAACATCCAACTGACTGCTGCTCGAGTACAGGAGAGGTGTTCTGGGGAGAAAAAGACTAAGACAGGTTATCTTAGGGGGTGCTCCATAGTGCTGATAATATGGTTCTATGAAGTCACCGGTTCTGGAAAGAAGGTGGAGTTCGGCCAGACTCCAAGAATTTTGTGCTACGGTGAGACCACCTGCAAGAAGGTTACTACTGTCAAGGCAATTATCGAATCATTCAATGGGAAATCAGTATGCTTACTTCGTCCTTTCATCTCTTACTTCTTTAGTTTTATGCCCAAGGCTTTAGTATTATGCTAAAGTCTTTAGTATTCTACTAAAGCCTTTAGTATTAGGATAAAGTCTTTAGTATTCTTATAAAGTATTTAAAATTAGGCTAAAGTCTTTAGTATTATTCTAAACTCTTTAGTATTAGGCTAAAGTCTTCAGTATTCTTCTAAAGTCTTTAGTATTTGGCTAAAGGCTCTTGTATTCGTGTAAAGTTTTTAGTATTCACTACATGCTTTACTTGTTTAAACTACTTATAACGTTACTAAAGATTTTGCAATATTGTCTCACAGCTTCCACCACCTCGTCCCCTTAAACGCTGAAGAGGTCAGCCACCAATAACCACTACTACATAGCACGGCCATGGAGGAGAGACCTAGTACAAATGCGGATCACGAGGTCCAAGCGTGGCGAAGGTGAGGGCAAGCGCAAAGATGAAGAGGATTGACAAGAAATCCGGCACCGCAGGCCGAAAGCGCCTTACGCTAGTCCAACTCCTTCCATACGGAGGACCCTAAGCGCAAGCAATGACGACTTTATTCAGCGCTTTGCACTTCGTGACGATGCATCAATTTAACGAGGTCGCTACAATCGCGCGCAAATTGATAGGTTGCTTGCCGTGGAATCGCCCACCAAGCCCCGCCACCAAACGCCGTAAGGCACTTGTCTCCAAGCGACAAAGAAGCTCCCCGATACTTCCACAATCCTCTTGGCGGATATCAGCCGGCGAATAGCGTTGCCGCAAATCATGGATTCTAGAATCTGACCGGAAGAGGATAGCTCCCGGTTGTTGAGGGAAGCCCGCCGGCATCGGAGAAGGAAGGCGAGGAACCAGTGCGCATCGTCGACGCACTAATTGAAACTTGTGAGATATTGAAGGACGCGTCACCAAGTGATGCAAGGATGTTGATTCCCACTGGAGCGGAAGGGCCCATAGAAGCCCCCCACATCATCGTTTCAATGGTTCCCACCGACGGCCCCAATCAAGAAGCCCCATCAAGAAGCTCCCACCTAAAAAGCCCCCACCAAAATGTTTCACCGCAGGCCTCCCATCAAAATGTGCCTCCACCGAAAAAGCCCCCGTTGAAGAAGCATGCCCCCTCCCCGTCCCTATTGAAGCCCACGCTCTGCAACTGTGATTGATGCAGAGGCGTCCGTGTACACGGGAGAAAAATGTACAACCTGTAAGGACAAATTTCATTCCTAAGAACAAGCGTCCTACAGGGTTCGGGCAGCTGAACAAAGAGAAGCAAGCACTCATTTCATTCTTCCTGAACTGTCTGATTGACAGGTGAGAACAATCTTCATAGTATTTCTCTTAAATGCTTAGTATTGCACTTAACCGCTTAATATTTCTCTTAACTGCTTAGTATTTGGCTTAACTCTTTAGTATTTCTCTTAACTGCTTAGTATTTGGCTTAACTCTTTAGTATTTCTCTTAAATGCTTAGTATTCCTGTTAAACACTTAGTATTTATCTTAACTGTTTAGTATTTACCTTGACTCTTTAGTATCTTTCTTAACTGTTTAGTATTTCCCGTATCGGTTTAGTATTTCTCTTAACCGCTTATTATTTCTCTTACATTCTTAGTATTTATCTGAACTGTTTATTTTATCTTCTAGTACAATTGTTTGGAAGAATGAGTGGGCATTTACAACTCAAGCGCGCAATTATACCCATTGGTCGAGGGAAGAGACTCGTGGTCGACGCATCGCCATGGACGCCTTTGTCATGATCTTGCTGGAGGAGTCAAGAAGACACCGCCGGTACAAGAGGCGTGGATCCATCACTGTGCCTTTTGCACCGCATCGCCGGCAAAGCACACCACAACTGATGATTCTCTCAAACTAATGACCGATGCAGGAACATCTTTTCAAAATTTGGAAGTTGTTCTAATGCCCATCATTTTGAACAAACACTTCCACCTACTCGTTTTGGATAAAGAATCCAGACACGACACTCATTACTCATCTCTCAACGGTCGGGTGTATGACAAGGCCGCTAAGGAAATGGTAAGCCAAACACCTATCACCTCCATATTTCGTGTTCTCCCCTTCGCACCAGCTTAACCATCTTTGTTCTAAATGCAGAGGGTTATTTTCGAAAACGCACTTACCATCGGGCATGGGCATTGCTTCGAAATAGACAGCTTATACATTCTCACATGACCGCGGATCGCCCATTAACAAAGAGAGGACAAGTGTGGGATCGGCCCCGTGTTCATGATGCGGTTTATGGAGCAGATATTGGGTGGTGAGAAGCTTCACCTCAATCGATCCAAGTTCCTCGCCTACGCCTAGAGTATGTATGTCGATACTTTCGGACGGATTCCGAACAACTCCACGCAAAGGGAAGGACCCAAAATTGATGAACCAACGTCGAAGGAACTCTAAAGACTTTACAATCATATTCTACGTGTATAATATCAAGGTACTCATTGTTTACTAAGTGTTCACCGCTTAGTATTTACCTTAACCGCTTAGTATTTGCCTTAACTATTTAGTATTTTTCTTAATCGCTTAGTACTCATTGTTTACTAAGTGTTAGGTGTTTAGTATTACAAGAAGGAGAACAGCTTCAAGCAAAGACGCTCACAATCAACAAGTTCAATCACACACACAAGAATACCAAAGACAGCTATTTAGATATTACGATTTTATTTGCAAGATAAATAGCTACAGACTACCGTCCTCAGAAGTTACACTTGGGCGAAGCAGAATGTAAGACATTTTCAAACAAGCTGCTATGTCCAAAATGTGAACATCAAAATCTTTATCCTCGCGGAGAGTGAAGATCAACAGGTCCCCCTCACCGAGATGATGGTCAGCCCAAAAGGCACCATCATCTCGCTCAACTAAATGGGCTCGGCCCAAAAGACACGTATGATGGAGAGCCTCTCCGTACTCCCTCGCTCCAGCCACCATCACCGGCCAAGGGTTCCCGCTCGGTCCCCACAGCTGCACCGGTCCATTCGGAACGTGGTGCATAAAGCAGTGGAATGACTGAGGAATCCACAATCGACGAGGTGAGTCAGTAAGAGAGATGAACCGGTAGAAGGAGGGGCGACTGTTGCAACTCATGATGGTGAAGCAATGGTAGAATCCCTCATTCCCACCACACCTATTTAAAGCCAAGTCTCATAGAGAGAGAAACGATCTCGGAGATCTCAGTTCTAAATGCGTCGCTTCGGTTCCCAATAAGCACCCGACGCTTCATTAAAGTCGCTTCAGTTTCCAATAACTATTTAATATTTTTCTTAACTGTTTAGTATTTTTCTTAACTATTTAGTACTTCCCTTAACTGTTTAGTGTTTCTTTCCCACAGCACCTATTTAAAGCCAAATCTCAAAGAGAGAGAGAAGCGATTTCGGAGATCTCAGTTGTAAATGCGTCGCTTCAGTTCCCAATAAGCACCCGGCGCTTCATTAAAGTCGCAACCTTCTTTCCAATAACTATTTAATATTTTTCTTAAATGTTTATTATTTTACTTAACTGTTTAGTATTTTTCTTATCCGCTTAGTATTTCACTTAACTCTTTAGTATTTCTCTTATCCGATTAGTATTTCTCTTAACTACTTAGTATTCTTACAATCTCTAATTACTCATGTAAACATTTTATAAACGTATAATGTCAAAACTTCGTAAAATCACATTATTTACATTAGGCAAAATGTAAACCTTATGTCCAAGACGGATACTAAACAGTTTACACCTGATACTAAAGACTTACGCCTGATACTAAAGGGGTATCCCTGGTACTAAAGCTTACCACTGATACTAAAGAGTTACGCCTGATACTAAAGACTTACACCTGATACTACAGGGTTACCCCTGATACTAAAGCTTTATGGACGATACTAAAGAGTTAAGCTAAATAGTAAAGTTTTTTAGTCGCGGGTGAATATTACCTGATTAAGTCGACTATTTCGGTCACAGGGAGGTGGCGCGCTTCCTTGATCCACGCATTGAATGACCCGGTGACGTTCGAGTACATCTCACCCCATCTTTGCCCCTTAAACAAATAGTTCGACCAATGGGCCACATCCGACTTTTGGATTAGCCAGCGGTGCGCTTGTGCCGATGCGGCCAGGAGGTCCTTCACCGCGTCATCGAATTCTTTAGAAGTACATGCGTATGCGATGCAGGTAAAGAGGGCCCAACACTCCTCCTTCAATGCTTTCCCAAGACTAGTATTTCCCTTCATGAAGTTCGCCTCTAGGTGTCGCAAACAATATGCATGGGCGATGAAGGGAACACCCTTGTGATTGCATTAACTAGACCTTTCGATCTGTCGGATATAAATGTAATGCACTTGTCATAATCCTCATCTCCATATATTGTATTCCTGAGAGTGGTGAGGAACCAAGTCCAATTGTCGTCAGTTTCATTGTCCACTATTGCAAATGCGACGTGGAAGAATCCCTTATTGCCGTCTTTGTCCGTCGCTCCTAACAAGATGTCACCGTATTTTCCAAGCAGATGTGTTCCATCGACGAACAACAGCGGCCTGCAACCCAACTTGAAGCCGACGACACAAGCACGGAAACAAAAAAAACCACGTCTGAATCGCCCGCCATCACTTTCAATTGTGGCAACGCTACCGGGATTTGTCTCCATCACCTTTTCAACGTACCATAATAGCAAATCGTAGCTCTGTACCTCACTCCCGTGGAGAACGGTTCGGGCAACATCTTTTAACATCCATGCTTGCTTGTAAGGAAGACCCACGCCGTGCTCTCGCAAAATATCCCGTTGAATGTCGACGGCCCGATACAAGGGACGATCCTTGAGCTTCTGGATCACACGATCGCAAACCCATTTTTTGGATGCTTTCGGGTGGGAACTCGTCCCGATACCGCCACCACACACATGTGTGGGCTGCAATGTCTTTATTCTAAAGGTGTGGAGATTTCCCTCCCGAGAAGCATGAACCCTCCAATTGCGATACCGCACTGGCCTCATCCGCGCCACCCTTTCTCTATCATTTTTATGAAGGTAAAGTCAAATTTCCTTTTGATAGCAAAGGCACGGAGCGCATTCCTCAAGTGTTCCACGTTCTGAAATCGATCGCCAATTTTGAGCACTGCAATATCGTGAGTTTGAGAAGAACCCACAATGTCCAAGGACATGCTCTCGGCTCGGGGATCCCTGTTGATTGATAAGGTACTCTTTTAAGTGAGACAATACGAAATAGAATGACTTAATACTAATTAGATACGGCGGATTTTAAAAATTTTCAGTAGATACTAAAGAGATAAGCAGAATACTAAAGACTTTCAGTAGGTACTAAAGAGGTAAGTAGAATACTAAAGACTTTCAGTAGATACTAAAGAGATAAGGAGAATACTAAAGACTTTAAGTTGATACTAAAGGTGTAACGCCCCGACCCGGATCCCGGGACCTCGGGCACGTCAACAGATCGGCCGTATCCAAGTGGAGACGAGCCCCACTCAAATACAAGGCCTAAAAATGATAAGCAGATAACACACATAATCAAAAGTTAATCAATAATAAATAATAAAATCCAGCGGAAGAGAAATAATCAAATAAGGGTCCTCTGCCCTCGACATAATCCAGGCCCTACCAGGGTCCTAATAAAAACAAAGTAAGTGTCCTCACACACAAGTAAATATCCTAGAGATCCTCCGACCTCTGCAAAGCCCCAACCAACTCTCCCACGTCCCTGAGCCTGAGTCAACCTACTCCTCAGGACCTGAAATAAGAGAAGAAGAAAAGTCGTGAGCTTTCGAATGGAAAGCCCAGTAAGCACCCTGCAAGGATCTCAAGGCAATAGAAAGATGAAACAAGATATCACAATCAACGAATCATCAAGCACAGGGGCTAAACCCCACACAATCAGATCCTAGAATCCAGCTGCGGCCCTCGGAGCCCTGGATAAGAAGTCCAATAACAGCTCAACAAAGTTTTCCCCCGGACACCTCGGTCAGAATCATAAAACGCAGCGTGATCGCAACCAAATTCCTCCGTGAGCGAACTTGTCGCGGTCGGTAGCACCACCTCTACGTGTCGACACGGCCAGCAAATCAACCCCACTGACAGGGACGGAGCCTCGGACTCCACCGCTAATGCGGAAGATCGTAACTCGCTTAGCACATACCTTCCCTACCAAAGACACACATGACCATGGCCTATGATCAAGTGTCGGCCCACGGGTGGGTAGTCCAACTAAGCATTCCAACAAACCAGTAGGGAAACTTACACTCCTATCCGGACGGAGCACAGGCTCACGTGTTTCCACGGCCACGTGCCGATCAACGGATCCTCGTGATCAGTTAACACTACCTCTAGCTCATCAACCACACACATACCAGGAAAGATAGCAACAAGCATGTATGTGCATGAATCAAACAGCAGGTAATAAACAAGAACATGCCAACTAATAGCATCGAACAAAATCAAGAAAAACCCATGCAAGGGTAGAAGCGAGGCAAGAGTGACTTACCTCAAAACGCAATCCAACCACTGCGCCGTATCCGTCCCGATGAAGATCAACACTCCGCGTCGATATCTGGTAATCAAAATCCGATCTCAATCAACACATACGTGTCTAAGAGCACTAAGTCTACAATACACGCTCAACTAAATGGGCTCGGCCCATACACAACTCAGTTTAATCTTTTAATCACTCAAGCCAATAACTTTAATCGGGCCCACCGTTTTGGCCCAAGGCCCAATCCAACAATTCCTTTTGTCTTTATATGAAAGTGAAACCAAGCCTTTCACTTATTTAATTCTTTCTACTAAAATTCAGAAATACTTGGTAAAACTCTAAAAGTCAGACAAGCTCTCATCTAGTACTACATCTTCCATGTCATCAACAGAAACATAAGAGAAAATAAATCGATCACTGAAATTTATTCAAACTAACCCAAGAAATTATCTTCCTTTAATTTATCTCATTCAAACTAAATCCAGCCTATATACTCAATAGACTTGAACCAGAGTCCACTAACCTCAAGTAAGCCCACAACCATTCATAAAGAAATAACAAATCAGACTCCTCATTCACAATACTTCAAACCACTAGAGATTTCCTCCCTCTCTGAACACGCGTCCAGAAAACTAAAACCCCTAGCACTAAACAATTTCCTCACAACTGGAACCCAGTCACCAAATTAAAAAAAAACATCATCATATACTTTCTAGACAAACCAAGCTTGTAAAAATATAAAATAGGCTCCCACTCTATACCCAATCTTCTGAACCCTCTCATGTGAACTCATGCTTCTTTAATACCTTTAAAAGCACCAATATAGTATCACCTGCTCAACCTTTAACCAAACCTTCTAGAAATCCCATAATCAAGTTTATGAAATGACCAGGGTACATATTATACAGATACAGCCAACTCTCTTAAGGACTTCAAACAACCACATGAAATCATGAGAGCCATACCCTCAAGGCCTACTCACAGTCCACCCTGAGCAAGACCAACATCCTCAATGAAGACCCATTTACCACAATATCATCTCCATACTATTTCATTATTAAACTACCACATACCCATAGTCTCTATAAAGCATTCTTTGACAACGCCCAGTCTCTCACTCTCTCTTAATCCCTCTTCTAAACATGCACAGAACCAGTCCCCCCAACTGATTAATCCTCACTGCCATTCATCCTGAGTCAAAAACCCCAAAGAATCCTCAACACAATAGTCCAAATACTATCACATGAAATCACAGATATTCAAGGCATGCCTGGACAGAAAACACAAAGCGAAAGTACCTTAACAATAGCCATCTCATAGCCTCTAACCAGTGCTCACAAATACCAGCACACACACACATATGATCAATGCCACACTCCTAAATCCCAGCCATCATCTCTAACCTTCCTTCTTTCATTAACAAATACTATTAAAATCAATTCACATCTATAGTTACTCATCAGTGAAAGTAGACATCAACTCAGTCCCTCTTTAAACATGCATACTTTTACTCTAAAAGATCGCGCTCCATCCATGCATGAAATAATACAAGTTTACCGCCCTTCACCATGATCCTCATATCAACATAAAATGATAGCCTTATCGGACCACACAACCCGACACAATACTTCATGCAATCACCCGATCTAAAACACCATGAATCGCCACGCCAACTCACCTAAGCATGCTTTCATGGAAACATAAAAACAGTCTAACAAGAATCACAAAGGACCAGAAGACTCACCAAACTGATCATGGCGTGGCTAGTAGTGGTAGCGAGAGAAACTCCACCCTCCTTCCTTTCTCCCTTCTTCTCTGATCGCAACCTCAGGAACAATACCCTCCTGGCGGCGGCGAAGGAGATGAAATTAAGGTTAGGGTTCAAGGTTGGTTCTTCTTTATAGGGTAGTGAAGAGATCTCCAAGCGCTCGTGATATACGATCTCGAATCGAACTATCCTTATCTATCTATTACCAAACGCTGAAACTAACTCATGCGGTGACGCAGCGCATCCACGGAGGAGAAACCTGTGCCCTTCTCTCGTGCATGGCTATTAGTTCATTTTATTTTTTTTAATTTTTTTATATTACCAAAATTGCATGCATCTTTCTCTCTCTTTCTATATATCCATGTAAATATATAAACATGCCTCTATCCACGTGCATGCTTTTTATTACACTCAGAACCTCATATATATATATAAATCGTAGACATATATATATATAATAATGCATCAACTCACGTGAAATGCATCTGTCAATTCACTATTGAATTCATGCTCCACTGTATCCCAACTTTCATTAATATAATATAATATATATATATATAATCTATTTTAATCATTATTATTGTTATCTTTTCTTTTCTTTGTTTTTTTTCAAAATGTAATCTTATTTAAAAGATAAAATATCCGATTTAATCAAATAATTCATCCTAACTTTCCCAATTTAAGATTTTATCCAAACCACAAATTTAATTCTATTATCTATCTCTTCCTCTAATTATCCAAACTTAGATAATTCATCTCAATTATTAAAGATAATTAAACTCAAGGAAATACCAAAATTACCCACAAAACCCTTGGGTTTTACAAAAGGGATAAGCCGAATACTAAAGACTTTAAGAAAATCCTGAAGTCTTACATGTTTATAATACACGGTTGCGGGAAATAATAAACACATACAAAAGGCTTACGTTGGAAGCTTAAGAGCCGACTTTCGTCGCCCACGGCCACTTCCACCCTGTGTCCACAATAAGGTCGACAATATTTTTGTTGAACGAGTGAAAAATGTTGCACATATGCACAAAGTCCGTAGAATTATCAATGGGACAAGCTGTTCTACATTGATCTGGTGCGATATAACTCACTCTCACGCCAGAGGGGTCAAGGTCCCACCGTTCATATATATCACCTATCACTGAATCCCAACAAGTGAGCATTGCTCCAATGCTAGACCTTCTCCCCCATATTGTGCGACGGCGAAAAGGGTTTCCATCAAAATCCTGCAAGAAGAATGCCATTGCAAAAATGAGAGAATTATACTACGCACGTTATGAAAAAATAATGGGTAATCTATTACCTTTTCGCTTGTCAGCCCTTGAGACTCACTACGTGGTAGCTTCTCAACAAGACTAAAAGCTCAACACAAGACTAAAATCTCAACAAAAAGCTCTCAGAAAAGAACAAAGGAAAGGAGGCGAAGAGAAGGAGTAGAATTGGACTCTTCTCTACAAGACTAAAAACAAAACACGTGCTCTCTGCCAAAGAACAGAGAGGAGCGAGACAAAGAGGAGTATAAGAGGACTAGCTTATCTTACAAGCATGGAAGTACACAACTGTCTTTTTTCAAAAAGGTTGTTTTTGGCGGAATTCAATGGGTATTTTGGGGTTTTTTCAAAACCTAACGCGTTAGCAGTGTCACCGGGGACTAAAGAGTAAGTAGGTTGAAAAGGAGGGTGAATAGTATAGTGTTTAGTCGGAGGGACTAAAAAGTCGAAATGAAGCGATCCCGAGGGGATACTCTGATAATTTTCTCTTTTTTTTATTTCTTTATTTCTTTTTTTTTCCGGGAATTATATTTATATTTTCCCACATTGCCTATGTTCTCGGGCTATCTCGGGATATGACCGGGTATATTAAAATATTTTAATTTCAGGATATCTCAAGATATATATTTCATTTAAATTTAAAAGAGAATTTTGCTTATATACCCCTCAAAAATTTCGTAATCAGTGGCTCGCTCTTAGGACATTGGCACGTGCATTTTTTAGACACAAACAATCTGGAGGCACATTACACAACTCTTTCATTTGGGCTCCATTCCCCAAAGGATGCAAGACCTATGGGGAAGAACGGCGGTCACCAACCTACTTCCCAATGAGGACCGTAACAGCTGGAACCTCCTTACAATGGCAATTGCCTTGACAGTGTGGCAGGAACGCAACCGAAGATATTTTCAGGACAAACAGTGCGTCTATATGAAAATGATTCGCAAGATTGACTTCCTAACCTTCTCTTGGTTTGATGCAGCTCACGCAACGAAAAAGCCGAAGCTCATCGCTATAGAGTCCATTGTCAAGAGGAGCTTGGCATTCACACGGGAGGAGGGGATGCAGCATTCTCCAGGGGACAGCTTCGAGGACACACAGGGACAAGGCTAAGAGGATCATTACATCCTTGGGCACTTGGGGAACATGAGATCTTGTGTAACATGGCGTTTCATATGCTACATATGTAACCGTTTATCTAAATATTAAATAAAGGAATGTGGTTTATCCACTTTTATCATAATAATAATAATAATAATAATAATAATAATTTTGCCACCAAGTAGGCCATTCACGCGTTAAGACTTCGACCAATATATATAACATTGAGCTTATTCACATGGACCCCCCTTTTCTTTGTCTAAAATAAGCTTCAAAGCTGTCCAACAGATACGTAGTTTTTATTTTTTTAATTCCATCTCAAAACATTCCATGGGCACCTTAAGTTTAGCAAAGAATTAGGTGTTTAAGTTCTGCAAGTTTTACAAAATGTGTTGAATAAGCTTTTCTTAAAAAAATTTCTCCAACAACCTTTGAATTTATAATTTCTTTAGCAGTTTTATTCTTCTTTAACTGGCTCAAGACTTTGTTACTTCATGTGGCAGACTTCGAAGTTCTAAAGCTCTTCCTCGGCTGCCTCGTTACTTATCAAATTTCATCAGGTCACCAAAATAATGACTATGTGGTGTTTCATGCAATATTGCATCTCCATTATCTCGAAAAGAACAACTACAAATACTTCGAGCAACAACTTTAATACTCATGAGTTACTCATCCAAGGCTTCAAAAGCATCTGTGCTTATTTTCTTTTTTTGTCAACTGGATCAGCAACAAAGTGACAGTTCACATCAGACTTCTTGTTTTCATAGTAGGAGAACAAGTTGTGGTTTGAAATGTCAATTGTGTCTCCATTTCTTCTCCCCTTCATGAAAACTGCAGCTTCACTCTCAATTTGTTGTTTCTGTCATCTGTCTGCATCTTAACTTATAGTGTGAATTCCTGTGTACATCTTGCATTTATTTTGTCGTTTCTAGTTTCATGAGCTTCTTGTGTTTGAAGGTTCATTGAACTTGGTTCCTTTAGCAATCTATTGTCCAGAGGATCAAAATCTGCAGTCAAATTAAATTTATTCAAACTGAAGATTGTTTCAACCCCTTATGAAGTTATTTTGCTTGCTATGAATGTAAATTTCTTCGAGTATTAGCATATGCTTTTGTGACCTCTTTCTCTTATTCTTTATCCCATTAAGACACTCCATGTGATGCTCTCATGCATTTTGACTGTGTGCCTTCAATTTCAAGGAAAAGAAAGCCCTAAGAATTTGAGCTTCCTTAGTGGAGTTACTTAATGACATGACCATAATTAGAGTTTAACGTTTGTCATGTCATCAATGTTTATAATGTGATTCTGATTCATTGGTGCATTTCGTCAAACAGGTTATGTGCACAATAACTTTCACTAAGGTGTCATTTGTTTCACTGGTTTTGCAGTTATATTGTAACTTGAGTTATAATATAATTGCAAAACTAGTGTTTGATTTGCTGTAATTCGAAAATCATTGTAACTTGGAATACACCAAGTGGTGTATTTGGTCTTACACCCAAATTGGTTGTAAGATCAAATACACCACTGAGTTACATCACATGCTATGCATGTGACATTACACAATGTAAAAGCAAATACATTGTAACTTGGTGACCATAAGCACAACCTTAACTAATTAATTTAATAATTAAAGTTAAACTAATTAATTAAATAATTAATTTAAATTAATAATAAATTTTATAAACTAATTAAACTAATTAAAAGTTAAAGTAATTTCATCAAATCTTAAAGTTAAACTAATTAATTTAATAATTAAAGTTAAACTAATTAATTTAAACTAATAATAAATTTGATAAACTAATTAAACTAATTAAAAGTTAAACTAATTTCATCAAATCTTAAAGTTAAACTAATTAATTTAATAATAGAATTAAAAGTTAAACTAATTAATAAAATACTTAAACTAATTTAATAAACTAATTAAACTAATTAAAAGTTAAACTAATTTCATCAAATCTTTAAGCTAAACTAATTAATTTAATAATTAAAGTTAAACTAATAATAAATTTGATAAACTGATTAAAAGTTAAACTAATTTCATCAAATTTAAACTAATTAATTTAATAATAGAATTAAAAATTAAACTAATTAATAAAATACTTAAACTAGTTTAATAAACTAATTAAACTAATTAAAAGTTAAACTAATTTCATCAAATCTTAGGGCTTGCTTGGATGAGGTGAAAGAGGGTTTCATAAGGTAATGTAGGGTAATAGGGGGTTTTAAACCCTACCTTGCTTGGATGGAAGGTAAAGTAAAAGGAGGTTTTTAAAACTTGTAGTGTTTGGTTTGAAGGTAATTGGAGGTAAAGTTATATGCTAACATTATCAAAATACCCTTAAAGAAATAACTTAATATTTATAAGAGTTTGAATTTATTTAATGTTATATACTAATATTCAATGTTATATATTAATAGTATTTATTGTTTTGGCTGTGGGCTTTCATATTATCCACTTATTAAGTAATTTTATATATTCAATTAATGATTCATCACTTACCTTTCACCTGATTTAGCCCAAGGCTAAATCATCAGACCAAAGGAAATATTTAAAACTGATTCATCACTTAAGACAGAATATTGAATATAATATAAGATGATAAAAAAAAAACTACAAATTTTCTTGATTTGATGATCACCAACATGAACAAAATGGATATCTTACATGGATATAACTCGATAGTCAATCTCTGCACAAGAAGCTGGAAAACCATGAACTATTTAATCAGATATTTTACTACAGGTGTTTCTTGAGAGGAACAAACAACAAACAAAGCAATAGAAGGAAAAGATCATCAAGGAATTTAAAAAATAGTCATACCATTCAAGGCAGCTCAACCTTCTTTGGAATTACATTGCAAGCACAACTTTCACAACATTAATAATCTAAAACAACCAAGTCATTTCACAACATTAATAGTCTAAAACAAGGACATCTCAAAACTAAATCATTCAACATTAATAGTTTAAAACAAGCCACAAGAGAACAAACACAGTTCCACAAAAGAACAAGCCACAAAGACCTCCACTAGCACTTGGCACCACAGTTGTGTCAAAATATGCCCTCCAAATCCTGTTAGAAAACCTGCAACAATGATATACACAATTTTAACACATATAGGATAAAATAAACATGCACCGAATTATTTAAGGTTGGCTAGAAAGAGGATGCTAACCTTAACCTTTAATTTCGTGGTTCATGCCCATAGCCCATCAATCTCAACAATAAAGACTTACGATTCTCATTTGGGCATCTAATCAAACCTTCCAACATTTTAGCATCATTGAGGAGGAACATGTAAGCATTGGTAAAAAATGGTTCTGAGAATCCTAAATCAACAAGTATGGCCCACACATCAAAATCTTTAGTTGGATTTTTGTTAGTATTCATCATAGTGTTGGTAGCTTCAATCATTGCATTGGTTGATTGCATGATAGCATTAGCTACATTGTCAACCACGTTAGACAACTTGTCATTATCGCCATAACCTTGAACATGTGTACGTTCATTCGTGCGTCTTGCAATCCAAGCAATTACAGTAACAATAACTTGAGCCGCTGCTAAATGGTGGAGTCGTTGCAATTTCATGAAATTGTCCAACATAGCGAGCATATTTTTTTCATCGGCCATCTAAACATAAAAAGTTTATTGATCACAATTATAGCAAACACATTGATATTAAATATCACTATATTAGAGATTTAGTCAAGAAAGAAGAAATAGTGTTTAATTATTGCCAATCTAAACAGCAAGAGGAGTACTCTCCATTTTAGTTAGCTAAGTGGTCTCTATTAATAAATATACTGGCCTTACTTTGTTCTCAAGATTTCAAACTTTGATTCTGTATTGCAAGATTATTCTAATCCCACCTATCTTCTGTTCTGAACTGTCTCTAAAAATCGAATAAGAACCACCTCCCTAATATCAAAATAGAGTTGTTCTCGTTTGAATGCATCGACCATTGTCTATCTCTGTGAAATTAGATTGAGTAGCCACGTCACAGAGATTTTGCAAAACTATTCGGTTGTCATAAGAAGAATAATGCTTATCCTATTTAGGCCTTCCAGTAGTTTTATAACAACTATAATGATTTGATAAAAGGATCATGGACAAAAGCAGAAAATAAAATTACAGGATGAATAAGAGATTTCATAATGTTAAATTCATACTTTGGCTTAAATAAAAAAATAGAATAATAGCACAGATGATGCAACATTGAAAGAGAACATTAATCTAGGATTGTTTACATCCAAAATCAACACTCTGAAAGATAAGACTGATACGCCCTGGAAGAGAAGGAGGCGTATTGTCGTCACCTTTCGAGCAGGTGGCTGGCTCCAAGAGAAGAAGGAGAAGGAGAAAAAGGAGACTTGGAGAAGAAGAAGAAAGGAATTCAAATCCAATATCCAGATATTCGTTGAGAGCTACAGCCTTACAGGCCCCGTTTGGTTGGCGGATTGGGAATGGGAATGGGTATGGGTATGGGTATGAGAATGGGATAAAGGGGAATAAAAGGTATGGGAATGAAAACTGTGTTTGGTTGGAAAGGTTTGGAAGGGTGGTTTATTGGGAATGAGAAAAGTAAAAGAAGAAATATATGACGAAATGACTTTTATGCCCCTCATACAAGTAAATATTATTATATATAAAATAATGAGATGTGTTAAATGATAACTATTTTTTAAATATTTAAATATTATAATTAATTAATAAATATTTTTAAATTATTTTATATAATTTTTATTATAAATAAATATTTGATATTATTTATTGGGTTTTTTTTAATAGTGTTAGTTGGAAGTATGTTTTATATATGTTTGTAGAAGTTTGAATTAATTTGCTTCTGATGCATGTAATTAGCTAGCTACTAAATCAAGTTCACTGAAATAGTTTGATGGAATGTGCATGGAAAATCACAAACTATTTCTTAATTTGTGGGATGTACTAATCAAGATTGCAGAGAAACAAAATACTTGTTAATGGAAGTCTAGAAGATGTTGATGTTTGTAGTCCAATGCTTAATTTATCTGACAGCTACAACTTCTAGTTAAAACAAACCATTCAATTCCAACACCTGGAAATTGATTATATCCATCCATGGTCTCACACAAGACATGAAAATGAAATCCGCAGATTGATTGATCAGAAAGCATGATTCAGTTCAGTAGGTGTTGTTTCTCCAGTAATTTTGCGTTGTTTGAATGTTGCAAATGAATTACAGCATCCATGAAGATGATGAATATAAGGAGAAAATTCTACCAAATATGAATATGCTTTTCTGAAAGGAGGTTTATTTCCTTATATCTGCTGTTCAATGCACTCTGTCCAGTGTTTCCCCTATATAAAATCAGCATTATGATTGAAACAATATTATTGCAACAACTATATCAATCAAATGACTTCAACAACATATTTTCCTTGATTGTTCAGGTTCATACATTGGAAACAACCCTTCAAATAGAAGTTCATTAGAGACAACAAAACCACATACATTGAAAAAAAAACATCATCAGCTCGAAGTACACGACACACACAAGATTACATACTAGGTGGACTAAATGAATTCTAAGATGAATGATCCATACATTTATAAAGAACTAGAAATTTATACACATAGGAAATACAATAGTATTTCAAGGACTCCACTGGCATGTCTTGAATGTTGGTTTATAGGAAATACAAAAGGCAAGATTTAAAAATTCTATGAATTCAGAGCAATCTTGAATATTGGTTTAAAAAAATAGCAAAATACCAATTGTTAAAAATCTAAATTAGACAAAGCATTAATCAAATAGATTTTTTAGGGAAAAAGTCAATGGATAAAACAAAGAATGCACAGCAGCCTGCAGCCAACAATAAGATAATAACATTTGTATCAGTACAAACCTCAGATGAACTGAAGGTTGGTTCCTTAAGCTTATGAATAGCAGGTTCCTGACTTTTCTGAACTCCTGAAGTTAGAAAAAATCATGGAAATGCTCAGTTGATAGTAACTGACGAATTTATTATGAAAAATCCACAAACTAGCTTTCAACCAAGCAAGAGAAAGAAGAAGAATAGAAAAAACAGAAGAGGAATTAGAACAAATAGAGAGCAAAAAAGGTTTATTTAAATCACAAATGATAAATGGGATAGGGGGTTAGTAATTGGACAATCAACTAGTTAATCAGAACAAAAAACCAAGAAATACATCACTTTCCATGCCAAAGTGCCCTAGATATCGAGAGAAGAAGAGAGTATTACCTCGGACTAGGTTTGGGAGGTCGGAGAACGGAGAGAGAGGGCGTGCAGCGGTGGACTAGGGATTTGGAGGCCAGAGAGCAGAGAGAGAGGGAAGGAGTGGCGGTGAACTGGTTTGGGCGACCGGAGAGAGGATGGAGCGATACAGGCTAGGGTTCACGCGGTGATCAGAGAGAATGGGGCAACGAGAGAGAGGCTGGAGAATTTGTTTTCAGGGGCAATTGGGTATTTTCCTTATCTGGGAAAGAGGAATCCGCCCAATTTGGGGGGAATACCACTCCTTTGGTTTAAGGAATAAAACTCCTCTCTCCATTCCTATTCCTTACCAACCAAACATAGGAATGGGCCAATGTAAGGAATCAAACCCATTCATTTCATTTCATTCCTGCCAACCAAACGGGGCCACAATACCAGAGGTAGGCATGGGCCGGTTAACCGGGCCCGACGGACACAACCCGCTGGTTCCGGGCCGGTCAAAGGCCAACCCGGAACCGGCCCGGGCTACATTGGTAGCCCGCCAGGCCGGTTTGACCTGCCAGACCCGGTGGGTCATGGGTCACCCTAAGGTGACCCGTAACCGGCCTGGGCCACTTTATAAATACATTGTAACAATACTATGTATTTATAGTAACAAAAGAGAAACTAGAGCATTCCCTCACTCCACTACTTTCACTCCCAGGTTCATCCAATGGTTCCCCCCTGCCACGTGTCAAGCCACATAATCCTCTCATGTTCAGATGAGTCTAGGCTAAACGGTAGGACAGTTTTTCAATTTGCATTAAATGGTACTTCAAATTGATGGATGATGGCATGACCATACTGACTAAGTTGAATTACCATAAATACATTTCAAAGGTGATATTGGGAGCGACAGATCAACAGAAATGTAATTAAGATGATAACACCACAATAACAACAGAAATACCCTCCAAATATTGTATGTCCAGCGATTCACTAAAACCAGACTTCCTGAGCTTTCTCTTATCAGCGTTTTGACTTTTGCAGAAGAATATCAATCAATTCACAAAATTTTGGAGAAGATTAAAAAAAAAACCCAACAAGAATGAAAGCAAAGATTATTACATAATAAATGAACAAGAGAAGAGGAAGCAAGATGTATGGGCTTGCAACTAGTGGTCAGCGTTGCAGATCAGCGATAGAAGACAGAGCGTTGAAAGAGAGGCGAGGCGAAGGCACAGTGGCGAAGAAGGCGTTGTTGGGAGAAGGGCGGCGAAAGGGCTATCTGAAAGAGAGGCGAGGCTGGCCCTTGCGGATGGTTAGGTTTAAATTTCATCAAACGAGGGTATTCTAGTAATTTGATAAATCAAAACCTTCCCAAGCCCCGATTTGGAGGGTTAAAAAGTGGAGGTAAAATGGAGGTTTGAAAACCTCCATTTTACCTTCATTAACCTTACCCTTCCCATACCCTAGATCCAATTATGGGTTTGGAGAAAAACCTTACTTTACAAAACCTCCATTTACCTCCATCCAAGCATGACCTTTAAAGTTAAACTAATTAATTTAATAATTAAAGTTAAAATAATTATTTTAATAATTAATTTAAACGAATAATAAATTTGATAAACTTATTAAACTTATTAAAAGTTAAACTAATTAACTTAATAATTAAAATAACATTATAAAAGTTGGTATATGAAGGGTAGGGGTAATCTCACCATGGTGTGTTCATATCCCTAAATACATCAAACCAAATACATGTTTTCAAATTCCAGATTTACAAATCCCTCCAACCAAACACAAATTCCTGTAATACAGTATTTCCAGTTACATCTAACCAAACACCAGATTTGACTGCAATGTATTTCAAAATCCATGTATTTCAAGTTACAATGTAACTGCAAATCCACTGCATTTCCAGTTACATCTAACTAAACGCCAGAGTCATTCTCATTATTGAAAGTTGCTTCTCTTTGTTTTTTTTTTTTTTACAAAGATGTATCACCAAATTTAATTAAGCATAAGACTTCAGATTCAATGTGATACGGGTATATCTAGTTGGACACGTGGTGGTACCCAGAGTATCCAGCTAGCTAGTCTAGACCAGACACGAGGCAGCATCTACAGTGCCCATCCACTGTGTCTAGACCCGGCAAGCATCGACATCTCTAGCACCCACCGGACTGGTCCAAATCAAACACTCGACAGCATCCCCAACACTCATCCGACCAACCCGGATCCCCATCCAAACATCCCCCTTGGACGGACAAAGGCAGAGTATAAGCATAGGGAAGAACAATAGCAGAGGGATAAGACGCAGAGGAGATCGCGTCAGGAGAGAAACATAGCAGAAAAGGTCCCTGATACAGGAAGAGATAGAAGTTGAACCCAGTTGAAAGGATGAGCGTCATGCTCACCCTAACACAGGAAGGGACGGGAGCCGAACCCGGCTGAAAGGACAAGCGCCATGCCCGGCCTGACATAGTAAGGGATGGGCTCCAGACCCGACTGAAGAGACGTGCGCTGGGCTCGGCAGAGAAAAATAAAAGGAGAAGAATCTGAAAGCTGGGAGGGGGTAAGAAACTAAACAAATGGAAAAATCTCTTCTCCACTTCCAAGTTTCCCTTCCACTGACTTGATTATCGGAGTTAAATCCAAGTGCAAGGTCCACTCTGACCGATTTCTCCCCTCTGTGAAGGTATTCCGACGACATGAAAACGTACAGGATTATCTTCGGCGGTCGTCAGTATCCTCACAAACAAATACAAATCTCAACTGTTGGTCTAGATCGGTTTTGATCTCTAGAGAAGACCGTTTTCAGCGCTATCA
Organism: Dioscorea zingiberensis; assembly: GCA_026586065.1. NCBI lineage: Eukaryota > Viridiplantae > Streptophyta > Magnoliopsida > Dioscoreales > Dioscoreaceae > Dioscorea > Dioscorea zingiberensis. The sequence continues at coordinate 17,724,701 of CM048821.1, read as the reverse complement.
GTTTGGCAATTTCTGTAGGGAACTAAACAAAAGGCCATACGAGAATGAGGAATCAAAGCGTATTCAGGAACAAGAGACGGGGAACAATGGAACAACCACACCAAACAAGACTCAAGGAGAAGGAGGAACTCCTTCAATCCAACCCCCAACGAGAACACTCAAGAAGAGCAATACCGGAACCTGGAGCAACAGATGGAGCAGCTTACCTAGTTCATTCAAGGTATACAACGCCAGATCCCCCGAACTCCACCTTTCCTAAGCTCTCCCCTAGCTCACTCGGAAAGCAGGGAGAGGTCTAACTTTTGCACCCGACACCCGAGAAGACACAGGGAGGAACCATGGGGAGCAACCCCCACTTTAGGTAGCTCCAAACTACCCCCAGCACAACGACAACTCCATCCTACGAAGAAAGGACCTGGCGGTACACTCCATCCCGCAAAAGGGGGAATACGAGAGGCCCCCGCCCTAAGTAATCTCTCTTTTCATCCGAGAGATCTTTGAAGAACTTGTCCCCGACCACCTCCAGCCACCCGCTCATGGCTGCATACAATGGAAAGTCAGATCCGTTCTACCAACTAAAAACTTTCAGCTCAAGAATTCTCCTCTCCAGGACGACTGACGCCAGAATATGCCTAGCTTTCCCGGCCACTCTTAAAGGAATGGCTTAGGATTGGTTCGTTGATCTCCCCTCCAGCATTGTCCCCTTCTTCCAGGTCATGGCCGATCTCTTCCTCACCTGCTTCGCCAACCACGCCAGGCTAAAGAAGAACCCCGCCATCCCGATTTGAGTCAAACAACGGGAAGGAGAGAGCCTCTGGGCGTATCTTGACCAATTCAACGACGAGACGTCGAACATAATCGAACTCTCCCCCAGCTGGGCTATCACGGTCCTGACGCAAGGGCTCCACGACTCCCCCTTCCGCTACTCACTTACCTTGGAGAAGCCAAAAAATATACCCGACCTCCTAGCCCACACTCAGAAGTATATCAACTCCTACGAAATCTACGCTGGTTTGGAAGAGGAGTCTAGGTAGAAGGACAAGGTTGATCAAAAGTTGAAGTTTTCAGGAGGGTCTCGAGAAAGGACCCTGAGGGGAGGCAGGGGAGAAACGCGAAGTGGACCCGGCCAGGAGTGAGAGCCCCCGCCTCGCCCCAAACAACACAAGCTTCAACCAAGGGATTCCCGAAAGACCGGGAAAATAGTAAGGTATGACCACCATACCCCCCATAACCTACCCCGAGGCCACATTCTGATGCAGGTCCAAAACCAGAAGATCCTGACATGGCCCAAGCACATGAAGAACCTGAAGTCCTGAAAAGATAGTAAGAGGTATTGTAACTTCCACCGGGCCCTCGGCCACAACATCGACGAATGCACCCACCTGATTAATGCGATTAAGGGCGTCATTCGGCAAGGACAGCTCGGGTAATATATTTGCCTAGACCCGAAAGGTGAAGGACCATCATCTCCAAAACATAATGAGGCTGGGAGAGAGATCATCAACTACATCAACAGCAGCCCCGGATGTGGCAGAGAAATCTCGGCTTAGCGCAAATATATATGTATTCAACCCGTATGCCAAGTGGCTGCCACGCAGCCTTCAGGACCGTAATTGTCAAAACTCTCAAACTACATGGACCGTATTGAAAATTTCATTATATAGGAACCAAAATGAATAATATACCATAGTACATGGACCAAAAATGCATTTTTTCCCTAATTCGAACTCTATTACCTAGCCTAAAAATATATGTAGTGATCTAATCCTAACTAAAGAAATCTAAAGAGACTATGGTGAACAGTTGGCAAATCTAGGGTTTAATCAATGCAAAGAACATGGCACCTCGAATCACTATCCCCCTAGGAATCCCTTGCTCAACTCAATTCCTAATATAGGCTATCTAACTGATGTATTCTTGCACCATGAGGAATACTATATTAGTTTGTCCCCAATCTCTCTTGACAGCCAAACCTTAGTCTCATACGGTGACTTCGTCGTACGATTGCATTATACCAATAATTAGTGTAGGTTCAGTGATTCCCACTATTAGGTTTTACCCTAATCCAGAGAGTGTGTTGTGTAATCACCTCGATCACCCGATCTCTCGGCGTGCGCGCATCACCTATTATCTATTCCCAGATCTAGCTTGACCAAGATTTCTCTTCATGCATCAAGGAACTACAGATTATGTGACCGACGCTTTCACAATTACAAATCACAAACATTAAGCACGCATAGACTATCCACAAGAATAATCAAAATATAAAAGTCTATATAAAGAAAGGAAAAGAATCACAAGTTCTTCCTAAGGTTCAAGGACCCAAGGCACCACAGGAGGTTTCGCCACTCATTCTATGAAAACCTAACACAAGATCTAAAGGAGAAGACATGATTTAAAGATACTATGATACTTCCCCGATAGATGTCTCCTCCGCATATGATCTCCACAGAAACCCTAGCCGACGGCACAAGAATCGCCCAAAGTTGATCCGCCAAAAGTTGCCTACAAAAGTCACATTGAGCGCCCTTTTATAGACTTAGAAACTCCAGATGCATGGTCATGCAGATCTAAGCACACCTGTGTATCTCTTCCGCAATGCGGTGTCACGCGGTCTTCGAGAATCCTGAGAGATGCACGGGCAAGAACACACCCATGCAATAGGCCATGCATGTCTCTGTATTTTTTAGCACTCTCCTTCAATGTCAACGACCGGGCTCACCTCAAGCTTCATCCTTACCGGCAGTTGTCCCTGGCCCATCGTCGCCACACAAAGCTCGTGGGTCATTTTTATGGGCCTTACCTCGTTATGGAGTGCATTAATCCCATTGCTCACCGTCTTGAGCTTCCGATCAATGTCAGAGTACATCCCGTATTCCATGTTTCAAAGTTGAAATTGTGCTAGGGGGACCCTTCAGCCAATCGATGCACACTTCCAAAGGATTTTTAAAATCAACAGTCCCTCCTTCATCCTCTTTCCATTCTACAGACGCGTGACATCCTGATCCAAGGGGTTCCAATCAAACAAGTTTTGGTCAGCTCACGACCGATGCAACCTGGGAATGCCTCCGCAACCTTCGTAAAGCTTCCCTACAATCAACCTTGAGGACAAGGTTGTTCCCGGAGGAGGTGGGAATGTTGCAGGCGCAACTCAAACTGTTATTGGAGTACCTGTGTGTCGTAGAAAGCGTACCAATATCGGAATGAAGGACTCGAAGAAGTACAAGGATTATGTGCAATTCTGAATATTTTAATATTGTTGATTAATTATTGATGTAATCCAGACATTAGCATTAATAAACGATATCTTTTAGTTAGTAGCTAGACTCACACCTATAAGGCGTTTGATGATATGCGTCTGAGGATATCTCTATAAGGGACGCAGATTGTTAGAAGGGAATCTCGAGTTTGTTAGAATGCTTTTATAAATACAATGAATGCCAAACAGAATGGTAGAGAATTATTCTAGAAAATTCCTTTCTTCTTCTCCAATCCTTCCTCTCTTCCCCTCTCCTCTTCCTTCCTTGCTCCTACTTCCTTCTTCTACCTTCCTTTTGCTTACATGCTTGCTTCAAACTTCCAACATACCAAATACTAAGAACAAAGGCTCCAACATAGATCCATTCAACAAAATATGATGCAGTGAAGAATGTCCCCAGATTTTTGAAATACAAGAACAAGCAGAGAAGAGATGATGCAGTGACAAAATATGGACATTGTGGTATTTATATCATGGATCTACTTACCTTGTAGGTCTCCCTCAGTAGCTCTTTTCTTTCTCTCCTCTCCAAGCTCCCAACAGTCCATTGTTCCCAATTTTCTTCCCTTCTTCCTCCAATCCAGCAAACTTGCTGCAGGGTAAGGTTGAGAATATGGGGTATGGGGGGCTGACAGTAACCACCCTGGATTGAGGGTTAGTTGATTGAGAATACATATGATCGTAACCACCTTGGATTGAGGGTTGGTTGATTGGGAATACATATAATTGTAACCACCCTAGATGGAGGGTTGGGTTAAATTAAGCATAATTATGTTTGTTTTGCATTAATACTAAGTAATACAAGCTAATGCATGAAATAATACCAATGTGGGTATTAGGAAATATATCTTGTGTCCACCCCATCGAGATATGCCAAGTTATTACCTCAACTCGATGAGTGAGTTGGATAGGTCTTTAGGACCGTATTCGGCACCAAATTTGGGACGTTGTTTGTAAAATTTAAAGCAATTATTTCCATGAAACCCCTTCCCCATACTCTTTGGGATTATAATACCGGGTGTCTTTCCGTTTGGGGCAACCGTACGTTTGTTATGCTTTGTATATATATATATATATATATATATATATATATATATATATATATATATATATATATATATGCTTTGTGCAAAATTATGCTTCGTGCAGAAATTGCTTCTTGTAGAAATGATATATATAACTTAGGTGATGAGGTTGGGTGCATGCTACACACAGATGATCATGATGATGATGAAATACATTGATGAATGTATGATTACGATGCGATGCTGTCACTGCTTTATCACAACTTTTATTGAGTTTCTTATATACTTTGCATTGTATCCAGATTAAAGATATGGAAACTAATCAGCATGTCTATCATGATCTACAGTATGATTATGACTAGCATATCAGCCTGATTACATGCATATATAGGACTGACATGTTTTCTAATACATGAAATTTTTATGAAATGATATACGTTTGTATGATAATCTTTGAGAGAGATGTTTTCTCCCACTAAGCTTGTAAAACCTCACTACTCTCCTCTATTAGTTCACAGGTACAACCGAGGATAAAGGTTAGGGAACCCCCAAGGTGAGACATATACCAAATACATATGTATATTATAGGAGAGTAGTAGGCTCTAAGAAGTGTGTTGTAGATATGATGTTATGTACATGAAACACATCGGTGATGTCTATATTGTGCACTCTGAAACACATGGGTCCTCATCCTTTCTAGTACTCGTGTCTCCTCTGGCGAGGGGCAGGCGACTATGAACAACCCATCCCATAATTGTTTTGAGCTCCAACTCCAATTCCGGTCGAGCCCCACCTTCAGAGTCATCGTGATCACATTTCCATCAACAGTTCCTTCTCTAGTCTCTGTTATCATTGCATTTAAATAGCTCTTTAACACTTCTTTCCCTTTGATCATCTCGTTATATAGTAATAGTGAGATGTGAATGAATGTTATGCTCTTCTAGCGAGGTGGCCTTTGTCTCCGGCGAGCCTTATTTGGTTACAAGGATACCATTGCCCCTCTTCTTTCTTTCCCTGTCTCAACCTCTCTCTACTCCTTCTACTCTCTTCTCCTCCCCCATAGGCATTCATCCTCCCCCTCGTTCATTGCGATGTCTTGTGTCGCATTCCTCCACATTGGCAGTATGTCATGGCCCACCGACACTCGTCTGCTAAGTAGCGGGTGTGTAAACACTACCCACATATATACTTGTACGAGGCCAGAAGGGCTATGAATTGTAAGGGGGAAGCGTCTTGTTTGAGCTCCCAGTCCTAGCTATATTCTCCTCAGCCGCTCATTCACGTTGTGGCGTCGATGACATTTAAAGTGGACTTTCGTCCATTCTTCTTCATATGAGCTTACTTCAGATGGTTTGTAAAGGGTCATTAGGGTCGAATTGATGAAGTGTGTCCTTTCTTCCCCCCTAAGAGCTTCAACACAGGAGAGCCCCTCTCTCTGGGGGCTCCCATTCTTCGCGGTGGATCACAGGGGCTCTATTTGTTGAGGATCAGCTTTGTCGTCGTTCCACTAGCTCTATAGCGATGCCCATATTGTTGTCTCCTTCCCTGTTGCCTGTAGCCTGCTTTTCCCGGAGCCCCTCCATGTGCACCGCCCGGGAGCTCCTCCATGTGCACCGCCAGGGAGCTCCTGCTGTCCTTCTAGTCCAAACTACTTACTTTTGAGAGTAGCATTGTTGTTGTTTCTTCTTTTTGTTTTTCTTAACTTTGGTTTTGTGTAGTATAATTCTTTTGTGGGCTTAACACTTTTTAATTTAAATTCATAGTGTTAATCTTCATTTCTATAATTTGAAGTGTCTCAGTTACTAAAAGTAATTTTTTAAGATCAGAGTGTTGAAATTGTCATGTTATAGCTCAGATCCTTCGGTAACTGTTTAGCTGCAACCAATGAGTGGAATGAAGAAGTTTAAGATAGATCGAGATAGCGGAGTCCCTAGTCAAGTGGAATCTTGTATTCACTACGGAGTACCCCCCCAACAGTCCTCGGACGATAAGGCCTTTGAGGACGGTACACCAGGGGATGTGGGCCCAATCTCTTGATTATCTTTTACCAAGGTGCGACCTTTGTTGTTTTGCTATGTGCTTTGTAATGCACACGTCTATGTAAGTTGGAGTTGTATTGGTTACTAATATCATCAATAAAGCATGTTTATCCACTTTCCTGGAAAAAAAAACTATTTAGCTACAACCTTTAAGTAGTTTGTTTGGCAATTCTATCATGGAATGATATGGTCAAAAATTTGATGTTTCATTCTATCCTTCTGAGAAATCTTTTTTCCATTAAATAATTTTGCTCTTCTAGTTGTCATTAATTCTTTGATATACATGAACTTATTTCTTCTTGCTTCTTTTTGGAATTTGTCGTCTTGGTGCCCACTATTTCTATTAGATTCTTAATCATTTATCCCTCTCTTTTCTGGTAGATGTTTTAGAAGTCAATAAATAAGTCTCTACTCTACATTCAGTGTATAATCAATTAGTAATCAATTGGTACTAGTCCACTTATTCTATCTCCTTTCTCCTCACATTTGTCAACTAATTAACCTCACTTCATTACTCTTGACCCTAGTTGAAATTTGAAAATTCTAGTCGGTTCAACTAACATAGTTCTCTCCTAACACTCAACTGCTTGAATGCATTTGCATGATTTATGTAGTTGGTTATCCTACTCACTCCATGCATGATTTAGGCCAGGCTTTGGTATTTCTATCATTTCCTCTCCATACATGCATTAAGCAATTGATTTCCTTTTTTTCTTTTAAGTTGTTTCCATTTCCATTATGTATAAAATATGGCTTTATACATGTTAAGGATGTTGGCTTGTCAAAGCTTCTTTCTTAGTGAAGATTGCCATCCTACTATATAAGATGACCATATGAAGAAATTACAAGTTGAAATTGAATCCCACATCATAGGTTTGTTAAAATTGAATTCCTTCATGACTAGTTGATGTTTTTGAATCCCACATTTGCTTCTAGACTAATACTCTGCAGTTATTTGATGCAAGGCACTGCAAGAAACTACTAACTTGCTGCAGAGGCTTGCTTGCTTGCCAAATCTAAAATCCAATGCCCAAGCCATGTTCAATCTTGGGTACATGCATGAGCATGGTCAAGGTGTACCACTTGATCATCATGTTGGACCTATAGTCCCAATTTCCAACCTAATGTGACTTAACTAACTCAATAACCGGCTAGATCTATTGTGTAACATATTAAGATAAGTGGCACATTGTAAAATGGTTATGGGTGTGTTAATAAGGAACCGCTTGAGCCTTTTCAACGTTACAAGAGAAGCTGGTTCGACTCTCTCCTCTTTGATTTTCTTGGAGAGAAGAAGGCTCATCCCGTTGGAGTGAGGTGACACATGTGGGGTTACTTTTCCACGGCACAATATCAATAGCATCCTGTAAGTTTTTGTTTTAAAGTCTTATCACATCATCTCTGGCAAAAAAGTTTTCTGGTGAAGCTCTCGAGATTGATCCAGCTGCAAAATATGATACTAACAGTGATAAGTCTCAATTTATGGATCAGAAGGAACTTCTTCGCTCATAGCTTCTTGGTATGACTCCCTAATTCTTCCTGTCCTTTGTGTTGGGTTAAAGACCAAGACCAACTTGGTTGTCGAATAGAAGTAGCAGCCGAAGAGAAACAGGCCGAGTATAATGCTAGTCTGTAGAGTAGTCCAAGACAGAAGAGAAGCTGGCCGAAGAATTGTTCTTCGGAAGAACAACCAAGTGGAGCGAAGCGTCCATTCAGAAAGGTGTACTAGCGAGCGTATGATTGTTGTTGTTCGGCAGAACGCATGCGAACCGAACAGCAGCACATGTTGTGGGCCGAAGAATGGTTGTTCGGCAAAAGCTCCATGAAGGACCTATTGGTTCATCGGAAGTACACGGCACCAACCCCAAGAGTGGAAAGGTGTTGTCAGATGTAAAGGTGTCTTGGGACTACAACAAGTATGGTGTGATAGTTTGAGTGTCACACAAGTTGTAGAAATGTGTCTTTGGGAATCCCTCCAGGGAGATAGAAAAGAGATGAAGTCTTACTGATGAGAAGAGTAGAACATTTGTAGAGATATCAAGAGAACCAAAGCACAAGAGAAAAGAATGTTAGCAATTTCATTAATGTGGACTCATATGTTTTTCTTATCAATTGTATATGAAAGGTTATCCAATTAATTAATGTGCCCTATTTAATAGTGATCTATTCAGGAATATCTCAAAAGGGCTTCTCGACATATCTTTTAGATAAAGTATGGGTTTAAACAAGGTGTAGAAACCCTTATCAGTAATTATCTATTTATGTGGGCTAATGGATAATTACTGAAATACCCCTTATTTTTAATTATAAAGAGGGTTGTGGTCCCAAAACCAGAGATACACCGTTCTATTTTCTTCCCCATCTAGGAAACAGCTACATACTGATCTCTCTAGGTTTTGACGACCTAGACTCTTGGAATCAATTATCTCTCTTTCTAAATTGCTGCAATGGATTCAGGTAAGTGTTTAATATCTTCTCTAATTTCTTCTACAATGATCTTGGAATAGATCTTTTTTGCATGACTTATTAGATTAATACATGCTAGGAGATCTTGCTTTATTTCCATCAAGTGGTATCAGAGACTGTTTGCTAGAGGATTAGAGATAGATTTAGGTTAATATAATTGTCACCGCAATAATGGCATGCAGGTTGGAGAATTGAAAATTTTATTTTCTTCTCTATTACTTTCATTATCTATGTGAAACAATCGGCCCAAAGGAAGATTGTTTTGACCGGATAAAATTGCATGTCTGATCCTTGTGAAACAATCGGCCCAAAGGAAGATTGTTTTAACTGGATTTTTTTGTTTTGACGGGTAATTTTTGCGGACATTATATTTTAATTTAGAACACATGACATTATCCTTTATTTTTTATTTGAATATATGAAATTTTGGATATTTGAAATTCAATTCAATTTGGGTTCAGATAAAGGTTATTTTAAAACAATGTTTTAGTTGAAAACATAGAATGAATTTTTTTTTTAATATAATGGATAATGATAGTTTCATTTTACGCCTGCACGCATGCACGCGTGCAAGTCTGCACCTTTTCCTCAGTTATTTAAATCTTATTGATTGGATAAATATAGTTCCAATTATTTGAATTATTTATTTTATTTTCATATGATAATATTTTTAAATATTTAAAATTATATTTTATCATCTTAACTGATAAAAACAGTTTTAAATATTAGATTTTATTATTTCAAATATAGTCTTGAATATATATTACTTTACCATGCATATATTATGTCGGTCCAAAGAAAGGCATAATATTAGGCCGGTTCAGAAGAGTACCACTTACAAATTGTTATTTCTGTCCAAAGACTAAATAACAATGTTGTGTTAGGTATCTTAAGATGGGCCCACCGATAAATACATGTATATATTTTAATATTATTTTTGACATTATCATGTATACATGTTAATTGGATTGATTATTAATTGTGAGTATTATTTGTTTTTCTTTACAGTATCTTCGATATCTGCCAACATGAATAATATTCCTGTTCTTAATGGTATGAAATTCAAGACATGGAAAGAGCATGTAATGATAATGCTTGGTTGCATGGATCTTGACTATGAATTAAGGTTTGATCGCCCTACGGAACTGACCAGTGAAAGCACTGACGCTCAGAAATTCGCATACGAGAAGTGGGAGCGATCGAACCGCATGAGTCTTATGATCATGCAACACTCAATTCCGGAATCCATAAGGGGCAGCATAACTGAGGAACAAAATGCCAAAAGTTTCCTTAAGCAACTTGCAAACAGCTTCACTGCTAGAGAAAAAGTGGAAACGAGCACTATCTTAAGTAAGCTTGTTTCAATGCGGTATAAGGGCAAAGGAAACATAAGGGAGTACATCATGGAGATGTCCAATCTTGTGACAAGACTGAGGAACCTAAAGCTTGACTTGTCGGAAGATATTCTTGTTCATCTGGTCTTGATCTCCCTTCCTGCACACTTCAGTCCATTTAAGATTACTTACAATACTCAAAAGGAAAAATGGACTCTAAATGAGCTTATTGCTCAATGTGTGCAAGAAGAGGATAGATTGAAACAAGAGAGGATTGAAAGTGCTCATTTGACAATTGGTTCTCATGATAAGAGAGCCAATAAGAAAAGAAAAAGGAACAAGGATAAGGAAACTGCAGACTGTGGAACATCGCAGCATAAAGATCAGAAGAAACAGGATAAGGTTACCTCCTACTACTTTTGCAAGAAAGCTGTTCACGTCAAGAAAGACTGTTCCAAATACGCCGTATGACGTGTAAAGAAAGGTAGACTTCTCAACTTTGTTTGTTCAGAAGTTAATTTGGCTTTAGTACCAAGTGACACTTGGTGGATAGATACTGGTGCAACTACTCACATAAGTGTCACATTGCAGGATTGCCTTCATTACCGAGCTCCAATTAATGCTGAAAGATACATCTACATGGGCAATGGAAATAAGGCTGCTGTGGAAGCCATTGGTGTCTTCAGGATTAGTTTGAGTTCTGGTTTATTTTTGGATTTATTAGAAACTTTTGTTGTACCGTCTTTTAGACGGAATTTAATTTATGTTTCTTGTTTGAACAAATCAGGATATTCTTGTTCATTTGGAAATAGATTATTTAGTGTTTCTTTGAAGTCAAAACTTATTGGTACTGGAACTTTAATTGATAAATTATATAAATTGGACACCATAACCACCAATGATAATGAGAACCTGCATTCAAGTAATCTAAGTACTAAACGCAGATTAATTAATGAGAATTCATCTATGCTATAGCATAAGCGATTCAGTCATTTCTCTAAACAAAGAATTCAAAGGCTTGTGTTAGAAGGAATTCTTGATTCCCTAAACCTCTCAGACCTTGAAATCTGTATAGAATGCATTAAGGGAAAACAAACAAACAAAAGGAATAAAGGTGCCTATAGAAGTAGTGAACCTTTAGAGTTGATACATACGGATATTTGTCGACCATTCCCTAAGGCATCATGGAATGTACAACAATATTTTATCAGCTTTATAGATGACTACTCTCGATATGGTTATCTGTACTTAATTCATGAGAAGTCACAATCATTGGATATGTTCCAAAATTTCAAAGCCGAAGTTGAAAATCAATTAGGCAAGAAAATCAAAGCCGTCAAATCTGATCGTAGATGTGAATATTATGGTAGATATGAAGGATCAGGGGAACAATGTCCAGGGCATGTTGCCAAATATTTAACAGAATGCGGGATTGTTCCTCAGTACACCATGCCTGGAACTCCTAGTCAAAATGGAGTGGCTAAGAGACGAAACCGTACTCTTAAGGACATGGTAAGAAGTATGATTAGTCATTCTTCTTTACCAGAATCACTTTGGGGAGAGGCCCTAAAAACTGTAATTTATATACTGAATAGAGTACCTAGCAAAGCAGTAGCTAAAACACCATACGAGATGTGGACAGGCAAGAAGCCTTGCATTAGGCACTTGCATGTTTGGGGTTGTCCAGCTGAAGCTAGGCCTTATAGGCCTAACAAAAAGAAACTAGACTCAGAACTATAAGTTGCTATTTTGTGGGTTACTCAGAAAGATCGAGGGGCTTCAAGTTTTATAATCCCTCCAATAGATCCTTTTCGAAACAGGGAACGCCAAGTTCATTGAGGATGTTGATTACAGTGGAAGTAATCAAAAGGATAGCGTTGTGTTTGAAGAGGAATGTGTAAACATTCCGACTACAGTTACAGTTGATAGTGATAAGATAACTATTCCTATTACTATTCAACCTGTAAATCAGGAAAATATCACAAACACAATTGCACCAACTCAGATTCCCATTCAAGAAACATCTCCTATTCAAGCGGTGGAGTCACCAGAAGTGATTCCTGGGGAGATCTCAGATCAACAACCTCAATATGAAATGCCTATAAGGAGATCCACAAGAGAAAGGAGAAAGACAATATCTGATGACTATATTGTCTAACTTAATGAACATGAATTTGACTTGGGGTTAGAAAAGGATCCTACCTCATTCAGTGAAGCTTGTTCATGTTCAAACTCTGGCAAATGGATCGAAACCATGAAAGAAGAGTTAAAATCTATGGACGATAATGGTGTTTGGGATCTTGTCGAGTTACCACAAGGAGTGAAACCGATTGGTTGCAAATGGATTTACAAAACCAAACGGAATTCAAATGGTAACATCGAAAGATATAAAGCAAGCCTAATCGCCAAAGGCTTTACTCAGAAAAAAGGGATTGATTTTAAAGAAACTTTCTCACCGGTTTTGACGAAAGATTCTTTTAGAATCATCATGGCACTTGTAGCTCATTATGATTTAGAGTTATATCAAATTGACGTTAAGACAGCATTTCTCAATAGAGACATTGATGAAACAATTTATATAGTGCAACTGGAGAATATTGAGTCTAAAGACTCAAAGCACCTTATATGCAAACTAAAAAAGCCCATCTATGGCCTAAAGCAGCCATCCCGCCAATGGTACTGGAAATTTGATCAGGTGATAACCTCTTTTGGTTTTAAGGAAAACACCGTTGATCAGTGTATATATCTCAAATCAGTGCGAGCAAATTTATTATCCGGGTGCTATATGTAGATGATATTCTGCTAGCAAGCAGCGATATAGGCTTATTGCGTGACACCAAGAAATTTCTATCAAGTAAATTTGAGATGAAAGATCTTGGTAACGCATCTTTTATTCTGGGTATACAGCTAGATCGAGATCGTACTAAAGGTATACTTGGACTATCTCAGAAGGCCTATATTGATAAGGTGCTAAGCCGTTTTGGCATGCAGAACTGTGCACCAGGAGACACACATGTTGCCAAAGGGGACAAATTCAGTATGCCCCAATATCCAAAGATGGACCTTGAAAAAAGGAAAATGGAAAAGATCCCATATGTATCTGCAGTTTGGAGTCTTATGTATGCAGAAATGTGTACACATCCTGATATAGCGTATATAGTGGGAATGTTAGGCGTATTTTTGAACAATCTGGGTTTGGATCATTGGAAAGCAGTTAAACGGGTCATGAGATACTTACAAAGAACAAAGGATTAAAGGCTCACATTTTGGAGATCAGATCATTTAGAGATCGTAGGGTACTTCGATTCAAATTTTGCTGGATGCATTGATAGTAGGAGATCTACTTCAGGATATATCTTTATGATGGTTGGAGGAGCAATTTCATAGAAAAGTGTCAAACAGACACTTGTTGCTTCCTCCACTATAGAGGCAGAATTTGTAGCCTTCTTTGAAGCATCAAATCAAGGAATATGGCTGCAAAATTTTATCACCGAATTACAAGTGGTTGATGGAATTGATAAGCCACTTAGGATAAATTGTGATAACAAGGCCTCTGAGTTGTATTCTAAGAACAACAGGAGTTCATCAAAAGCGAAGCATATTGACATTAAATATTTTGTTGTGAAGGAAAGAGGTCAGAGTCTTCAAGTGACGATAGAGCACATAAGTACAAACTCCAATCCTGCGGATCCGCTCACCAAAGGTTTACCACCTAAGGTGTTTCATGAGCATGTTGCTCACATAGGCATAATTAGTCTTGATTGACGTATCTATATAGTGGGAGTTTGTTTTTTGGTTTGTTGCTTATGACATGATTTATATTTCTACTTTGTTTATATTCTGTACAGACTTCAGTTTTATAATATTTATGAAAGTTATATTTGATTGAATACTCTGAAATTAAAGATTATAACTTTCTATTGTGGTTGACATGAGGTATTAGAAAGTTAGACTCTCGGAGTTATAAAGTATGACCAGTTGGAAATAGGCATGATCTGGATCACATTACGTGTAATTTCCATGTTACTCATCCATACTTGATCTATGTCATTAATTATGTTGATATTGTGACCATTGATAGGTTTAGTCACGGATATATGTGACGAAAGCCGCTATGAACCTATATTAACATGATTGGACCAGATTGTTTATGATATTTCAAAGTTGGATAACAACATTTGTGCACACTAAAGTTTATATCTTATACAATCTTCGGAAACATATGTAGTCCAAGTGGGAGATTGTTAGCAATTTCATTAATGTGGACTCATATGTTTATCTTATCAATTGTATATGAAAGGTTATCCAATTAATTAATGTACCCTATTTAGTAGTAATCTATTCAGGAATATCTCAAAAGGGCTTCTAGAAATATCTTTTAGATAAAGTATGGGTTTAAACAATGTGTAGAAACCCTTATCAGTAATTATCTATTTATGATGGGCTAATGGATAATTACTGAAATACCCCTTATTTTAATTATAAATAGGGTTGTGGTCCCAAAACCAGAGATACATCGTTCTGTTTTCTTCCCCATCTAGGAAACAGCTACACAGCAATCTCTCTAGGTTTTGAAGACCCAAACACGTGGAATCAATTATCTCTCTTTCTGAATTGCTGCAATGGATTCAGGCAAGTGTTTAATATCTTCTCTAATTTCTTCTACAATGATCTTGGAATAGATCTTCTTTGCATGACTTATTAGATTAATACATGCTAGGAGATCTTGCTTTATTTCATCAAAGAAAGCAAAAGAAGAGAGGAAGGAGAAGGTTAGAGGTGAAGGACTTTGAAGCTCAACTGCGGTTGGAGTTTATTTGCTTAAATTCTCTCTCAAGTTAAGTATTTGTTGATCTATGTTTCTCCTCCTATTGTTGTAATCTTGAGTTTGGGCATCAATTCAAGAGAGCCATTGTATTTCTTGCTTGAAGTTTTAGTGGCTTGTTGTTTGCCGATACCCCGTGATTTTCCCCTCGCTTGGTAGGGTTTCCACGTATATATATATGTGTGTGCAGTCTCCTGATATTGTTTTGATTTTCTTTGTGTTTATTCTCTCTGGCTTACATCCTCCTCTGAGGTCCCGTTTTCTTCAACACTTTGATCTATCAAACATTAATTCAATTGATTAATTAGTTCCCCTTATACAGTTGTACTATTCGTTGCATGCCTCGTAAACATCATACCGTATTCATACATGTTTAGGTAGTGTTTGGATGTTTGTAGTATTTGATAAATTGGATGAATACATGCATAATTGAAAAATAAAATAAATTCATAAATAATTGTATAATATCTAAATAATAAATATGTATTAATTATTTATAATTAGATCATTATTAATATTTGTTATTAATTAATAGGTAATAATAACCCGATCTCTAAATTAATAAAATTTTATCTCCATCATTAAAAGAATAGGAATAACCAACGACCACTTGGTCTATTGGTATCGGGTTCCCTTGCTAAGAGATTGGCCTCGATCTTTGTGACGGGTCACAGGATCGAGCCCCTACTCAGAAGGTGTGGGCACGTATGTCACACGCGCCCATCCTCGACGTAACAGTGTAGCTTATGTCGCCTTTGTCAAAAAAAAAAAAAGAATAGGAATAATATGTATTCCAAAAAAACTTCACGAGAAGGTGCACAAATGAATCGTGACTGTTCAATCTTCCTCAGGATGGATGTGTTGATGATTCTGGAGAAGGGTCATACCATTTGGATCTATTGTACACAACTTTATTGTGGTTTTTTTTTTCCAAGAGGTTGTTTCAACAATTCAAACCTGTGATCTCCAGATCACACATATGGCAACAAGATTACTGTTGCACCAAGGCTCCCCTTGCTTATGTCCATCATTAATATACAATTATTATATATTTTAAATTATTATTATGTAATTAAAAGATAATTTACATAATAATATTTTCATAATCATATTTTAAACTATAAAAATATTATAATTATTCAAATTTAACAATATTAAATATTCAAATTAATATATAATATTTAAATTAATGATTATATTATTTTAAATGGGATGTCACAGATAACCAAACATCCAGAGCGGGATCCCCTTTAGATCCCAGTAATGATATACAAACTAAATAGACTTAATGAATGATATCCATTCAAATTCTCTCGAGATGATGGTGTTGATGATCCTTAAAAACTTGAACCCTATTAGATATGTTTATCCAATTTGTATCATTACTCATCCATCTAATTAAATAGCTAACCATAAAAAGTTGACACTCTACTCTGAGTACCTCCTCTCTATTTTGGTATTATGATTAATTATTTATTTATTCACTTAAACAAATAGATAATGTTGCACATAGCATGACAATTATGTGTTTCATGACAATAGTTTTTATTATTTGATTGGAAAAATCCAGAAGAGTTAAGTTAGCTCACCATCTCAAGACCTTAAGCCAAGTCTTGTGTCAAAATAATGTTTTTCATGTTCCCTTTCATTCTAGCTAATGCTCATTGATGATGGATATTGGTCCAAATCTCAGTTCAAAGGTGACGGAATGAACACGTGGCAAACTCTCAGACAATAACGCCGACAAGCGGGTCTGGTCACCGAACCCGATTCCTTCTAGAAACAAACGGAGGATCGAAAAAAAAAACATAAAATAAAAAGTTGAAAACGTTTGTTTTGCTGAAAATTTTGAAATTCCAATCCCTCATTTTTATTT
Source organism: Dioscorea zingiberensis (assembly GCA_026586065.1). Taxonomy (NCBI): domain Eukaryota; kingdom Viridiplantae; phylum Streptophyta; class Magnoliopsida; order Dioscoreales; family Dioscoreaceae; genus Dioscorea; species Dioscorea zingiberensis. The sequence goes on along the minus strand of CM048821.1, from coordinate 17,707,877 downwards.
TTAATTAATTTAAATATTTAATTGTTTTTTATTTCTTTTGGGGTTTATTCAGCACTGGCATCTTGAAAAAAAGATAAATTTATATATATATATATATATACCGCTAAAAAACCCATAATCTTATGTATACCCTCATATATTTTTTTTTTAATTTGGTTAACAAATGGTAGCTGAATATACCCTTTACATATATATCCCTCAAAAATTTTAATTGATTAAAAGTTTTTTATAGAAACATAATAAAGGGTTTTGAGTTGATTGGGCTAATATGTAATTATGATTTTTCTAGAAATTTTCTTTTTTATTAATAGACTATTTCTTTTCTATATGTGTCTGCAATTAATATAATTAAGAGCCAAGTAATGACTTTAAATTTGAAATTTGATGAGTGAATTCATAAGGCATAATTAAAATTTAGACATTTAAAAACCATTTATAATTTCCATAAAAAATGAAAAAAAAAACATTATAATAAAACCTTAAAATATATACCCGCTTTAACTTTTTGTTCTTCGCCTTTTACTACCTACTGCTATAATATAAAGCGAAGTAGACCAAGAAGAGAACTGAGACATCTCTCTCTCTCTCTCTCTGGCCATCAATGGGATGTATCATGAGCTCGAGCACTCTGATCGAAGGGCATCAGGGGACCATCCAAGGTGCCGTAGATGGAGAGGAAGCCGAATGCAAGAAGAGAAGAATGGCGTGGAGTCGCGCGCTCTTGTTCTCGGCGGCGACTACCATGAAGAGGCGTGGGGGAGGTGGAGAAGATCGGAGCAAGGGTGGTGGTCTTGGCTCTGAGAACAATGACGCGTGGTTGCTCGCCGACGCGCGGGCTGACTCTGTGAACTCATCGTTCAGGATCAGCTTCGGGGCTCAGGCGGAGGCGGCGACGGTGCTGCTGCTGGTGAGCCCGGAGGATGGTGGAGCGGAGGATGAGGGTGGGAGAGTGGAGTCGGTGGAGAGGAGCATCTCGCCGGTGGCTGGGTCTGTGGCGCGGTTCAGCTTCTCTGAGATTCGCGCCGCAACCCGCGATTTCTCCGGAGGTACTTTCCTGTTTCTCTCTTGATCTGAAGCTCTTTGGAATATGGATTGTTAATGGTGGTGGGAGTGGTGGCAGGGAGGGAGCTGGGGAGAGGGGCGCTGAGCCGGGTGTATAGAGGGAGGATCGGGGCGGGGAGAAGGGCGGTGGCGATAAAGAAGATTGGTGGGGGGAGGGGGAGAGAGAGCAGCAAGGCCTTTTGCCGCGAGCTGATGATCGCCAGCGCGTTGTGCCACCCCAATGTGGTTCCCCTCATTGGCTTCTGTGTAGATCCTCAGGGTCTCTTCCTTGTCTACAAGTATGTCTCTGGGGGAAGCCTCGATCGTCATCTCCATCACCATGGTTCGATTTCTCGATTTCTCTTTCTTCCTTTTATTGTAATCCCTAATGTATGTGTTCTAATTCGATTCTCTTGTTCTCTGCTCTCAGATAACAAGGGAAGGAATAAGAAATCAAAGATGAAGGTTTTGCCTTGGGAGGTGAGGTACAAAGTGGCGATTGGGGTGGCGCGGGCTGTGGAGCATCTCCACAATGGTACTGATAAGTGTGTGATTCATAGAGACATCAAGCCTTCCAACATCCTCATCTCTTCTAACCGAACTCCCAAGGTCAAATTTTTCTCCCTGTTATTGCTTCCCTTCATTGATCTGAGTCCCTGTGTTATCAATTGAGGTATTCAGTTCATGTATGACTTCATCTTCTACTGTTGTTGTTGCTTGTTATCAGCTCTGTGATTTTGGGTTGGCGACATGGATCCATGGACCTTCATTGCCTTTCCTTTGCAAGTCAGTCAAGGGAACTTTTGGGTAAACTCTGGAATTCAATTCATCTTGCTTTTTTGAAATCTTTGAGAGCTTGTTTAATGCTTGTTTATTGGTTGCATGTACAGGTACCTAGCTCCTGAATATTTTCAGCATGGTAAACTCTCCGACAAGACTGATATTTATGCCTTGGGGGTGGTTTTGTTGGAGCTGATAACCGGGCGGAAAGCGATTGACCAGACTAGACCTCAGGGAGATGAGAACCTAGTCTTGTGGGTAGGCATCCAAAATCCCTTCCTATTCATGAATCATGATATGCTTGGTGTTTTTTTTTTTTGTCATTTTAAAATTAGAGCCTGTATTACACAAGTACATGACCTCAACCTATAGTACATGATGAAATCATCATTTGCTTTTAAAGTAATATAGTAATGCAGGGAGTTCTACCATATAGCTCATGGTAGGAGAATAAACAGCTTTATGCTTGTATTTTCTCATGCTGGTTGCTGAAGGTAGAAAATAAGGACCTTTACAATCTGCTGACAATTGGTTAGTCCTCGGATTCATGATCAATCCATGGGTTGAATCTTATCATCTAGAATTCAAAAGGGCATAATGTAATTGGCTACCCATTGGATGAGTAATCAAAGATAGATTAGTCACTTTTGATTTATAGAGCAAATCTGGATGTGATAGTGTGATGTGCTCAGATCTCCTTTCGCCATAATTTTAATGCCACCTTCCTATTTCTGGCTCTGTTGTCTTCTACTCAATGTTTTTGCTATCCTGCTTAATTATTTACTGCAGTCCAACCAGAAAAAATTAAACTCATGCCTGCTACAGTTTGGCCTCAAGAGAACATGAAATTGTATTTGGACCCACTGGTATGAAACTATCCCTTCAATCTTTAGTGCTTTACTTGAATTCTTACACTGTAGTAGTTGGGAGGAAACTGATGCCTTGTTCAACAACCCATAATGAATATGAAATAAAGCGTCATTATGTTCGGGGACTGCTCCTGACATGTTGTATACTAACCCTAATCAAAGTACTTTCCGCTTCTCATGCTCCCTATCACTTGCCAGCCTTGTCCAAATCCCACCACTTCCTACCGAAATGTCTGGTTTGTTTTTAATGCCAAGGGAAAAAAAGGAGCAATGATCTGGTCATTGAATTTGTTGTGGCTAGGTTATCCCCTAGATCATATCAAAGGATTTCATGCAACTTGAGACTTCTAAAAGTTTCCTGTCCAATGATCCACCTTGACCTTCACTCCATATTTGCTTAAAATGTTTGGGCACTTGCATCTCTATGATGCTGCACCAATATTATTCTTCCTAAATTAACTAAGTATCCTTGATTCAAACTTCTGCTCCCAGTATCAAGTAATTCTACTAGCGTGTGAGCCCACACTTGCACATACTATGAAGGCAGGTTGAGAGTCTTTCTCATAGAGAGGCCTTAGGTGACCTGCTAGTAATATGTCTATAGAATATGAGCCTGTTTGGATTTCTTGACACACACACACATACAAACACACAAAAATTGATTGCAATTGCATTGGAGACATGTTTTACATATTTTGATAATCTCATTTTAAGTTATTTTTTTGCCACCTTGATGGACATCCAGCTATGTCTAGTACATCATCTTTTTGCTGAGCAGCTACGTGTCATAGTTTTATGCATCTAGTCCACTATGTTTAAACAGGAGCCTCAACTGATCTTTTCTATGAACATTAGTCTAAGTTCCCTAAAAGAAAAAGATCCAGAAGAATAAAAATGGCATTTTCTGTGTATATTATTCTCAGTGCCCTTAAAGAAAAAGATGCTGAAGAATAAAAATGTAGGGCATACACCCAAAGAAAATGTGGTGTGGTGTCACATGGACCAAAAAAGCATAAAGGCTAAGTATATTAAAGTTGAAATGGCATTAAAAGAGAGTGGGACAAAAGATGCTACTTATCATGATCCATAAAATGTTGCCTTCAAAAGAAAGTGAATGAAAAGTATGCTCTTTTTCTTCATTTTGCTTCTTGAAATCATACTGACATTAATATCTCACGTCAAGCTAATTATAAATACTTCTTGAAAAGTTTAAAGGTTGTGCAAACATGTCTGTTGGTTGAATTAACCACGACTGGCTGGCATTTCAAGAAAGTAGCTTGATGTTACAGCATCTTATATTTGGTGCTTGGCTGCATTCCTTGGGTTGTCATTGCGTCCACTTGGAGTGATCATTCCACCCAAGTCACCTAAATTGTAGATCATAACCATGGTTATGTTTTTTGTTTTTTCTCTCGTATTTGTAGGCGTCTTGAAGTCTCTCCCCCATGTGCTAGATTATATTAAATCTTTGATGCTGAACTGTCCTATCTAGCACATGCTTTTGATGATTCCTTGAAGGTGAAACCTATTTTTATCAATTGAGAATATTAAGTCCTTTTGATGATTCCTTTGCTCAATACAGAGCACCAATTTTGCATTCTTTTTCATCAATTACAAACTGTTCTATTTTTTTCACTGAAGATGGCGGTACTAGTGATTGTCTAAAAAACATGTCTGTAATGCAATATTGTAACTTTCATTGCCTCTAGAATGCAGACTGTAGTAAAGGACTCTAAAAACTATGCTACCTTTGACAGGCAAAACCATTTCTGCAACAAGGTGCAGAAGCAATTGGTAAGCTGGCTGATTCAAGATTGAAACCTAACTCGCGGCATTGGAACGAAATGAGCCGTGTCCTTCAAACCACAACCGCTTGCCTAAGCAGTGAAGAGTCAACAAGGCCGAGTATTGGCAAAGTCATTGCAATGTTGCAAGGTGACGAAACTTGCAATGAATGGTCTGAATTCACGAAGAACAGTCTCCTCTCTGGTTATGGTTCTCAGTCCCATAACTCTGCAGAGAAGCCTGACATGAGAAACCATCTAGCTCTTGCTATGCTTGGGGTCTCTGACAATGAAGAAGATGATCTTTATGGTCGTTGATTTAACGATTTTGTTGGCATTTTTCTTTTATCAACCAATGCTAATGTTGTACTTGTACATAAGAGTTAGGGAAAGCATTGTTGTCGATCAGTCAATTTAGAGTATTCTGTAAATTTGTGTTTTCTTGTTCCATTTTGTCCCATTTGATTGCTAACTTTAGAGTGGGATTTTAGGTCCTTGTCGTTATCTGTTCATTCCCTTGTTTTAAGATTCTGAATATTTTTATAAATGAAATTAGTTTTTTTTTTTTTAATTAATAGGGCCAAATAATGAATTAGGGTGACTCGTTTCAACACAAAATTGTTACAGGGGAGAATTATTAATTTTTTTAAAAAATTTTGATTTAATAAATACATCATTTCTTTCAAAATAAATTATCAGTGTGTGTGTGTGTATAAATATATATATAATTCATGATTAAATTTTATTTATTTCATAAAGCAATTGAATCAGAATTAATTCAAAGAACTTAATAGAGGTTGTAAATCGCAATTTCATATTTCCATGACAATTTTTGTTGGGCCAAAGTACATATGAAAGGAAAGAACATTCCTCAGGTTAATTGGGATATTGTTTGTAAACCAGAGGTATTGATCTTGTAAACAAGAGGAGACTGTCCCCAGAGGTATTATCCATAAAGTACAAAGAAAACTGTCCACATGGAAGGGGAGGCAAGAGGGGTCGCATCACACTTCTTAACTCAGCCCTATCATCAATACCAAATCACTGGATGACTATGTATAAACTACCACAATGGGTAGTGCGCCGCATCGAAGGGATCCGCAGAGACTTCCTATGGAGAGGAGCTAACCCGGAATCCAAAGCCTACCGCCTAGTGAAATGGGAAAGACTAACTAAACCCAAAGAACTAGGCGGCTGGGGTATTCTTAACCTAAAAGCTTTCAACGAGGCACTACTCGGTAAATGGTGGTGGCGACTGCTAAAAGGAGAAACCGGTGTCTGTGGCCGGATCATTGCACATGCCTACCACCGAAGCACACAGGTGAACCCGTTCAAGAAAACGAGCAAACGTGCATCTTTCTTCTGGAAAGGGATCGGGGAACAGCGGGACCTTACCATGGCAAACAGCGTCGCCGAACTAGGTAACGGGGAATCACTCAGGGTTTGGTTTGATAACTGGATCAACGGGTGCAACCCCAACAGGCTATGCCCGGAATTCCAAACCTTATGGGAGAAAGAAGAACACACAATTGCCGAGGCAAGACAGCATCAACAAGCTGGACGACCACTCCTTAGTCCAAGACCCCTGTCCCAGGAAGCAACAACAATATTCCACAACATACAAGAACTCTTCAATCAGGTTACCACAGAGCAGTTAGACAGGAGGAAATGGAGGCTCACCCACCATCATAGCTTTACTGTCAAATCACTGTATCAATTCAATATTGATGGAGGAGTCAGAAGCGCCCTCCCGACACACTTCTGGAAGCAAGCCTCCCCCCTAAAGGTTAAACTGTTTGCTTGGTTAGAGTTTGAAGACAAGCTTCCTACGCTACAAAACCTAGCAAAAAGAAACTGGAAAGGAGAACGGAGAAGATGCTACCTATGTGACAACAAAAAGGAAACAACCGAACATCTACTCCTACACTGCAGTTATGAGTCGATAATGTGGACACACTATGGACAAATACTGGGAACCAGGGCTAACCCCACAAGGATACAAGATCTTTGGGGACCCCTCACAATCGCCAATCAACTGGAAAAAGATCTTCGCAGAGGCTGGAACCTGCCAGTGCTAGCTATAATCTGGAGCTTATGGGCCGAGCGGAATAGGAGATATTTTAACGCTAAACACCGTGTTTACCAGGAACTGATCTGCCACGCAGACTTCCTCTTCCTTGTTCGGTCCGGTCGCCAAAGACGCCACCGTGCACACGCAACTCCAACCAATGCAAAGACCTTGCTCGACGTGAGCCTAGCACGCATAAGAGCGGACGCAAACCCAGGACTCCCAAGGGAAGACTTCGAGGATGACGAAAATGAATTACATAATCGCCCGCCCCCACTGTGGAAGATGATGTAACCACCTGATCCATCCAAGGAGCAATGTAACCGACACTTTATGTTTTTTTTTAATCTTGCAAAAAATCAATGAACGTGGTTCATCCACTTTTTATCAAAAAAAAAAAAAAATTCTTGTAAACAAGAGGTCCCCATAGTACAATGAATAGTTTTTTTTTTTTTAAACAAAAGTGACAAACACCTTTTGAAACTCAGGACAGACAACACTACACCCATGTGCGTGTGCCCTCATACTGTGGTCATGGGGATTCAAACACAACTAACGAAGCCCTACAAGAGACCCGATATCATTAGGCTTAGAGGTTGTTGGTAAGTACAATGAATAGTTTTTTTTAAATTAAAAATGCTTCTATTACTTTCAGAAATAATCTTTGCATTCAAAGTTTAATGGTGAGGTTACTAACATATTTATTGATATTTGGTTGTTTGATTGGGAATTTCTATTCTAAACATGAATATTGATTTATATATATATGCCCTGCATACCTGTTATGCTTTGCAGAAAAATCATAATGGTGATGGTGATCCTTCTTGACACATATATATGAAGAGAATTACGTCCAAACTATAGACCAGCCTCCATGGAAAAATCTCATCAAAGCTTTTTTTCTATTTTTTCAATGAGAAAGGAGACCCAGCTTACACAGAGACAACGGAAGATAGAATTACTGAAGAACATCGATCAACTCGACATCAAAAGTGAACTCCATCAACTCTCAACCACAGAGGAGGGGTTACTCCAAGCACTCAAAAGAGAATATGACAATCTGATCAGACTTGAAGAGGAACACTAGCGACAATGCTCCAGCACAACTGGCTAAAGGAAGAGGATCGAAATACAAAATTATTCCACGCCATAGCCAACCAGAGAAAGAGCTCAAACTGGATCAACCATATCCAGGTGGATGGTCGTACCTTTACAGAACATAAAGATATCACGAAAGCAATCGCAGATTACTACACCAGCCTTTTTGGCAGAAGAAGAGAGACCTGGTACTCCATTGACTGGTCCCGAATGTTTAACAGAACAACGTCAATGGACCTCACTCAGCTTGACAACCCATTTTTCGAAACAGAAATCCACCAAGCCATCCAAGACCTAAACCCAGATAAGGCTCCAGGGCCCGACGGCTTCCCCATGTCCCTCTACCATCACGGGTGGAGTTTCATGAAGGAAGACATACTACAGACTTTCCAATCGTTGTACCAAGGCAATGAGAACCTGGAAAGAGTAAACTGGGCACACATTCTTTTGATCCCTAAGAGAAGTTCAGCCTCCTCAATTAACGATTTCCGTACGATCAGCCTGATAAACTGCTCCATAAAAATCATCACTAAGGTATTGGCAAACAGATTACAATCGGTCATCTCGGAGCTCGTCGATGAAAACCAAACAGCCTTTGTCAAAGGCTGATCCATCCAGGACAACGTCGTGGCAGCCGAAGAGATAATATATTGCATGCAGAGGAAAGGGGGAGCCCTAATGAAGGTAGATTTTCAGAAAGCTTTCGACACTGTGGTCTGGGACTTCCTACTTGAGGCCCTACAGGCAAGGGGTTTTGGACCAAAATGGATAAGCTGGATCAAAGCTATCCTATACTCTTCGAAATCCACATTCTTTATCAATGGAACCCCGTCAGGATATGTTGGCACCAAAGAGGGTTGAGGCAAGGAGACCCCCTCTCCCCCTACTCTTTATCCTCGCAGCTGACGTTTCCACTACAATGATCAAACACGCCATGAGAACAGACCTCTTCAAAGGATTCACGATTGGCCGCTCTGGGGGGAAGCGGGTATCATCACTCCTATACACTGACGACCTACTAATCCTCAGCTCAAGAGAAGTACAAGACTTCCGAATCCTAAAACTCATCTTCTATCACTTTGAAGGGCTTTCAGGCCTGAGGATCGACTACACCAAGACGCCATAGTCCCCATTGGACTCACAGAAAACCAGGCAAACGAGCTGGCCGCGACAATGGGGTGATGTTTAAATCCCCTACGTCTGCAATACCTGGGTATTCAACTACCCAGTAGCCGACCACAAAGAGAAGACTGGGATAAGCTCATCCAAAAACTGAGGAACAAGCTAGGAATATGGAAGGGACGACTCCTATTAATGGGAGGACGCATTACCCTTCTAAACTCGATCTTCTCAGCGATCCCCACCTACTGGATGGCCATATACAGACTACCTCAATGGGTTTTGAGCAGAATTGAAAGTATCAGGAGGGACTTCTTATGAAGGGGAGCCAACTCGGAGTCAAGATCTTATCTCCTTTTTAACTGGGGACGAATCTCAATACCAGGGAGCTCGGCGGCTCGGGAATCACCAACCTGCAGGCCTTCAACGAGGCAATGCTTGGAAAATGGTGGTGGAGACTGATGCGCTGAGAAACCGGCATATGCGGGAGGGTCATCGCTCACGCATACTTCAGAAATGCCCGTCTGAACCCGTACAAGACGGGCCCAACACGGTCATCCTATTTTTGAAAAGGCATACTGGCTCAAAGTGACCTCACCATGGCCAATATAACCACAATCCTCTACTCTGGCTCTTCTACCAGAGTGTGGTTTGACAACTGGCTGGATGACCGGATCCCGTGGCGGGCCTCAACTGAACTCCAAACTCTGCTAATAAAACCCTACATCACTATACGAGAGGCACGACAACTCCACCGCCAGAGGAAACCTCTACTTAAACTGAGGCCCCTATCACAAGAAGCCCATCAGGTTGTACAACAAGTGTACGATCACCTCAATTGCGACGAAATCAACCGGGAGGATCACATAAAATGGAGGCTTACCACGAATCAACAATTTACTATCAGATCACTATACCTATTCAAAATTGACGGGGGGATACGAACCCCCCTCCCGGCCTTCTGCTGGAAGCAACCCTGCCCCACAAAGATCAAACTCTTCGCTTGGTTATTGTGGGATGACAAACTCCCCACCCTCCAAAATCTTACTAAAAGACATTGGTGGGGGGATAAGATAACCTGCTACCTATGCAACAACGAAGAGGAGACTACCGAACACCTCTTCCTCAGATGCCCTTATGCCTCTACCATCTGGTCCCATTACAGAGGAATCCTAGGAAACGACCGCCAACCCAACACAGTACAAGACTTGTGGGGTGGCACACCGGTCTCTAAACATCTGCCGAAAGAACTCAGAAAGGGATGGAACCTACTAGTGATGGCTATCACCTGGACCATGTGGTTGGAAAGGAATGGGAGATGCTTCCACGATAAACAGCTTGTTTATACGAAGCTAATCCAACAAATAGACTTCCTCTTCCTAGCCTGGTCCGACGCAATGCACCCCACCAAAAAGCAGCAACTCCTCGAGATGCATACTCCGATCCAACGCAGCCTGCTACTCACTAGAGCTGATTAGGTGCCGAGACCTCCTGGCGCAGATTTCGAAGATGAGGAGACCCCAGACCAATTGCCAGGGAAGATACCTAGACAGGAAGCCTAGAATCTAACTAATGTAACGAGAAGCTCATCCACGAGCGTCTCCCAACTACCTCTTTATTTCTGTCAATAAATTAATGTGGTTTATCCACTTTTCCAAAAAAAATTGAGAAAGGAGCACTTATTTTATAAGTTAAGAACTTCCGAGTAATTTTTTTTTTTTTTTGGCTTTTGAAAAAGAAAAATATAAATAATAAAAAAAGGATAAATTATCTATAGGTCCATGGTACTATTTAGCACTATTTCCAATCCAAAACACACATACCCAAAATTAGAGCTGTCAATTCGGGCCTAGCACGCTGGGCCCGCCCGCCCCGCCAACTAAAAAAGGTGGGTTGGGTTGGCCTTTTGTAGGCCTGCTTGGGAGCTGACCTAAACGCCACAAATGGGCTTAGTTTTGGGTGGGCTGAGCTTTGGGAGGGCCAGCCCGCCTCTTAATTTATTAAAAAAATAATAATAATAAAAACTGAAAAATTAAAATTACCCTAATTCTAAAAATGAAAAGACTAAATCCTAAAATCCCTAGAACCCTATTTCTAACGGGTAGAGATGTCAATACCATCATTAATGAAAATTATTATTATTATTATTATTATTATTATTATTATTATTTTGAAAGAAAGATCAAAGATGGAAGGATTTGAATTAAACATAGTTACATACTAGACTAGTAGTGCATGAATGATGATTTAGCCTCCAAAATTCATAGTATGGCCCATGGGCCATGGCAAAACAAACAAATATTATTAAACTTTAAACCTGAGTTTTTTTTAAATTTATGGTGGGCTGGCCCGCCCAGCCCACAACCCATGGTGGGTCGGGTTGGGTTGGCATTTTGCCACCACAAAATGGCGGGCGGCTCCACCTCGTCCCGGCCAAATGGCGGGTTTTATGGCGTCATGGCCGCCCCAAAATTCTCTGGCCTCGATAAATTTCCACCCAAAATACTATTACACAAAACCCTATACATCCCAAGGACCCCAAGGCAAAAAGAAAGCAGTGCCAAAGACTAATAATTAAATAGCTATACAAAAATGTATAAGTTGTTGAACAAGTGTTTCTCAAAAAAGTATGATAAAAAAATGCACAAAATATTTTTTTAAAGAAAAATATCCTCAATTTTTTTATGTTAAAATACTACATCATCCAAACGAAGAACCATTTAACTTAGTCTGTAAAAACATTATAAAAAAAAAAACCTATCCAAACAAACAAGACCCTTATTAATTTATCTCAACTTAATGCCTTCTTGCTCCTTGCACTATTTTGCAAATGAATCTACTACGCACATGTTTTGGGACTGAATATTTGAGAAAAAAGGTCTTTCTTTCTAATAGCTTTTATTTTGATTGTGGTCTTAATTTTACCAAGGGAACTTGGTTATTGATGGACAATTTCAAAGAAAATTATATTGATCCCTCTCTTATTAAAGTTAGGGAAAATTATTTATAGATTTTTGGTATTATTTCGGCACTGTTTTTAAAGACCCCAATACACACTAAATACTAAATAATAAACACCCCAGGGACTAAATAGTAATTGATAAAAAATCAAGGGATTTGTTGCCAATTCCCGGTTAAAGCTATTATAGCAACTATGGTACGGAAAATTTGGATAACTAGATGAGATCTTTAATCTTTATCTTTAAACTTTGTACCTAGCTTGCCAGTCCTTACTAAAGTTTGTCTATGATAACTGCCACGTTAGCTTAAGTATAACTATTTGTTTTAACACTCTTTTAATCAAATATATAGGGTTTTGGTTTATTACAGGTATACCCTGAAAATTCATTTGGTTATAAATTTAATACTTTATAAACATCTCTTTGAAAAATATAAAATTTAAAATAAGTGAAATGTCTCTTTAGGATTTTTTTTATATATTTCTTTGGTCTATGATTTCTGTTTAATCATAATTAAGACTTTTCCATTGACATCCATTCAGTAAGATATATACATAATTAAATGGAAAACTTTTCGCAACACATATGCATGACTAACATAGTTTTTATCTATATAATATACTTTTCTCATCTATCTATATTACTAAGCAAAAGCAAATCGGTTATAGATAATTGGAAAAATTACAACAAAAAAAAACTTGTGGTTTCACTGATTTGCATCACGGGACAAAACTTTTATCACCCGCTAACAAAAAGGGAAAAAATGTCAACTCCGTCAAATTCACTTTACAAGGCAAAGGTAAAATCGGTATTTCAACTGATGTGGCTCCACACGGCACAAAAACAAACAAACAAACAAAAAAAGAAAAAAAATTCTCTCCTCCTCGTCTTCCTGCCTTGTTAATCCCTTCCCTTTTTTTCTTTCAACCCTAATTTCCTAAAGTTTCACCTTCTTTTTCCTCTCAATTTTCCCTTCATTTTCCTCTCGAACCCTAACATGGAGATTCCCTTTCCATTAGCGAGGATTTGATAGGTACATTGAGATGGGTTCCGTAGAGCTAGCCACATTGAGTTTCTTTTCTGTGATGTTGCACATTATTTATGTTGGAGACATCTATTGACTCTTGAATGAAATAATTGAATTGGTTAAACAAAACACATTTTTACATCAATACATTTTTACATAACAGGATACAATCCAGCATTTCACTACATAAAGTACAATCAAATACATCGGTATTCATGAAATCACCATGCACAACCAAACTACTTCATCCCTACTCTCCGAGTTGGCATCAAGTCCACCTATGAAGGGCTTCAATCCAGACGAAGGTGCGCCTTGCTCTCCTTGTCAAATCTGCGCTTATAGAAAGGGAATCTTTGTGCCAGGGTTCGAGAGGAGGAAGAAAAAGAAGAAATGGCGGTGAAATTAGGGTTCAAAGATATCACGAGGAAGAGGAAGAAAAAAGGGGTAGACCAATGGGATGAGAAGAAGAGAGAATTTTTATTTTTTATTTTTTATTTTTTATTTTTTACCACGTAGAGCCACATCAACTAAAATACCGATTTTACCCTTGCCTCATAAAGTAAATTTGATGGTGTCGACAGTTTTTTCCCTTTTTGTTAGCGAGTGAAAGTGAAACCAAATGTCATAAAATCGAAAAAAAAAAGTTTTGTCCCCGTTATGCAAATTGGTGAAAACCACAAGCGGGTAGGACCCCAAAACCAGGGGTGTTGAGACCCGGCCGACCCAGGGGAATTTTTTTTTTTTTATATGGAAGTGAAAAAAAAAATTTAAAACTAATCCAAGGCAACACAAATCGAACATTTGCACCCCCCCCCCCCCTAACATGCGAGCCTTTTCACCAACAAGGTCTATTAGTTGGTAGAATGAAACTATATTTAAAGAGAGTGAAAGTTTTATCCATAAGCAATGTGAGACTAAATACTTCCAAGTCTTTGAATATTTGAAACCAATACTTTTGAAAACAAGTCCATAATAAGGCCCAAAATGAGATGTGCTTACAAAAAGTTGTATTTGTATACTTAGTAACTATGATTATATTTTAATTGTGTATTTTAATATTTTGATTAATTTGTTTTGTTTAGCATGTGTTTGCTTTAAGCATGGACTAAATATAAATATCAAATTTAGTTAATCAATCATATTTTTTATTATTATAATTTTGTTTTATATCATATTTCATTATTATTAATTATTATTAATTATTTTTTAATATTTTATTATTGACCCCGGTTGAACCCTTGACCCCTGACCCTTGGCCTTGGCCGGGTCAATGCCCCGGGCCGGGTCTGACAACCTTGTGTATAAGGGATTAGGCCCACGGAAGTCCCGGGGTTGAAAATAAGCTGCACTATGTGAAACCCTAGGTGAATCGAGCCCTTATGCACGCCCTATTATTTTATTTATTTTATTTTTTTAAAAATGGATAAACCACGTTCATTAATTTAATCAGTTTCAAAACAGCTTGATACACTCCTTTGCATAAACTCAGGTTCTAGATGAACCCTAGTTACATTCATTATTGGTTTTCCTCGTCCTCGAAATCCACGTTCGACGTTCGCTGAGCCTGCTCTCCTCTGGTGAGTGTCAGACTATTCCTTGCAATGGTTTGCATCAGCTGTAGCTTCGGCTTCTTAGCTTTATGTGCTGCCTCGAACTAAGATAGTAGAAAGAAGTCCATGTGTCAAATGAGTTCCATGTAAACACGTTGTTTATTTTGAAAATATCTCTGATTCTCTCCAGTCAGATGCTCCAGATGATAGCCATGAACATAAGGTGCCAGCTTTTTCATGTGTGCCCTATTTAACCAATCCTTTGGAGACGCTTGTTGCCCCATGTTAATTTAAAAAAAAAAAAAATTTGTTATTGTTTTAGAAAGTTTTGAGAAATATGATGGAACAATATCGAGTGTTTACATAGTAACAATGCATCGAGATTCGTGTCAGGATCCACGAGTGTCAACTCGAATCTCAAAGTCTCTTTTGACGGCATTGGTTGGCGGAATCCTCGGTCTCGGTCGTACCAAAGAGAGATGGTGAAGGAAGACTGAGAAAACCATCGAGAACTTAAGACCCGGGCCCTTCAAGCTATTCACTTTGTTCTCCGATCCTCTTCTCTTAGCTTGATCCATCGCTGTAAGTGCTTTTCGATTTCCTTTTTTTCTTGATGCTTAGGTTTTGCCCATTTCTGTGTTTTTGTTCCTTGTGTTTCCAATCCCAGTGAGTATCTGAAAGTTTGGTTTTGCTAATGTGGTGGAGATTTGTCCTTTTTTTTATATATATTGAATTGGTGTAGAATTCAGGTGGAAATTTATCCTCTCTTTATTTTTGTATTGAATTCTTGTAGAAATTTATGTGTTTATTTGTATATTTCTTGGTGAAATGCTGACTCTAAAGTTAGGCAGACTCTAAAGTTATGTCTTTTCTTTTTTTTTTTTGGAAAAGTGGGTTTTGTTAATTGTTGTGTTTGGTCATTGTGTTCCCAATCCCTGTGATTTTCAGCAACTTTGATTTAGCTAATATGGTGGAGAATTCGTCCATTTATAGTGCTGAATTAGTGTAGAATTTTATGTGATGGTGATAAGTTTGATTATTAGCAGGTTACATGGATATGTGCTCATGTTTCTTGGTGAAATGCTGTCTCTGAACTTAAGTTGGATTTAGGTAGATCCTATAAGTTTCACCACTTCAAAATTGGTGTTGTTTTATCCTTCGATCATGAAGGATAACTTGTAATAAAAAATTTGTTTTTTTTTTAATTTATTGATTGTTTGAGTGGATGGTGTGAAATCGGGTTCTTTATAATCTGGAAAAGAAATATAATAAACCCATCTCTGGTTTATCACTTTTTCATTAGAATTTATGATGAATCTTTGAAGACATTGTTAAGGTTTTTTGTGATTTTCCAGTGTGCACGCACTTTATGCATTTAATAACCACTGTTCTCAGAAACAGACTCATGGTTTTACCACTAATGGGCACAATTTCACAAGGAAAGACATGTGGTTAATCTAAATTATCCTGAAACCATCTGTTAATTTCCCTTAACTTTCCCTTATAATCATGTTATGCTATGAGCTTCTTGAACAACACTATCTTTTACTTCTTTGCCATTGTTATTCTCATCGGCATGGTGTGTTATAGTCTCTTGTTTGATTTGTAGCGTTTTTAGTTTTATGGTGACTTGGACAGTGGCGGAGCCAGAAATTATTGATAAGGGGGGCAAAAAAAATTTATAAAACTTAAATACTTAAATTTTAATTAACCAAATCCAACATAAGATCAAAGAAAAATTAGAAAGATGCAAAAGAATCGTATCATGAGAACCCTAGGATCTTGATAACCAAAAAAACCCTAATTTGAATCCTAATTGGAGGCAAAGATGAGAGAAATATGGCATATCAATTGAATATTCATACTAAATCCATATAAGATTATCAAGAATTATCATCTAAATTTTTTTTTTAATATTAATTCTTTCAATTCAAATTGAGTAACCAAACTAAATTTATACAAATAAAACACTCCTTGAATGTAAAAGATAAAAAATCAAATCAAGAAATAAAACAAAGGGAAAAAAAACACCACTGTCTACCGGGGGAGAATTAAAAAAATCCTATCCTTAGTGTGTATTGGGAATTGTGATTTGTGAGTTAAAATAAGTATTAAAATATTATTTTATTTTAAATATTATTTTTTATTCATCATTTTATTAATTTATTTATAATTTAAAAAAGACAGATATTGCCATTTGCCACTACCACATGGCATCAGATCTTAGGCAATGGGGGGCAACTTTTATAATAAAATAATATTATATAATAGAATATGAAATATATTATATTATATTAAATGAAATTTTGAATGAGAAGGGGGGCAATTGCCCCCCTTCTCCTCCATGTAGCTCCGCCCCTGGACTTGGAGGTCACTGGTTCGAGTCGTGGAAACAACCTCTTATAAAAAAATAAGCAAGGTAAGACTGCATACAATAGCCCCAAGTGGTGTGACCCTTCCTCAGACCCTATGCATAGCAAGAGTTTTGTAGCAACGGGCTGCCATTTTTTTTCTAGTTTTTTGGTCGCAAGATTGGTGATTTTTAGCTTGTTTAGATTTCTTTTAATTACTTTTTCTTTTTTTATATCCTAAGAATCATGCTGTCCATCATTGGACTGCCACTTCTAGCTTTCCCTGTTTTTAGCCTGCTATATACATTGAGCTGAATAATTTTAATATAAAAGAGATGCTATGGCATCCATCATTGGATTGCCACTTCTAGCTTTTCCTGTTTTTAGCCTGCCATACAGATTGAGCTGAATAGTTTTCATATAAAAAAGATGCCATGGTGTAAGTAAACCTGGAGAAAATATGGCATTGCAGAACTTATTTATAGCTGTCAGATCACCGTTGTATTTATCCACTGTGGAAGAGTATGGTTAGCCTAGTTTCTGTAGAGGAATAATAATACCCTGGAGTTTCATCAAGTTGTGTGTCACTTTGAAGTTTGAAGTTTAAAGATTTAGCACCACGGTCCAGAATGTTGTGAAGCCAGAATTAGGATCATTGTGCTGATTTCAGTTTGAAGTATCAATCCCTAGCAAATTTTGTAAAATGCCTTTTTGAGTGCATAATTCTAGTGGGACTTCTACTTCCACAAATTAAAGTTCCAATATGATATTCAAGATCTTAGTAATCAAATTTCATAATATCATGTTATTTCTTGAGAATAGGATGAAATATGAGTTTTCTCCAGCAGAATTATCATTGTAAAATGCCTTGTTGAGTGCATAATTGTAGTGGGTTTCTACTTCCACATATTAAAGTTCCAAATATGATGTTCAAGATCTTAGTAATCAAATTTCATAATTTCATGTTATTTCTTGAGAATAGGATGAAATATGAGTTTTCTCCAGCAGAATTAATCATTTTCCTGTTTGAAAGTTCCATTTCTCTGCCATTATTCCTCATGACATTTTTTGTTCTTTCTCATTTCTGTACAAATATACCTGTTGCCATGTTATTAGATACCAATTGTCTTGATGAAATGTTATCATGTGTTCTGAAACTGTTTGAATTTCACGTTTATCACACATCTCAATTCATTTCACACTCCTCTTCACCGTCATGGATTATTGACGAATAATTTACATATCAATACTTGAAAATTTTATTGAAACAGCACTTGGAGGGACATTACTTAGATACGCTTTGTTTTGCTTAATGATTTTGCTTTCAAAAGATCTTGTCTGTAAGGCAAATTATTGATATTTTTAAAATTAAAAAAAACCAATATTTTATTTTATTTTTTATTTTTGACCTTTTTGTTGAAAAAGTTATATTAAAAGTAAAATTATACTGGATGAGGATCTTAGCACTTCAAATGGTTTTGGGTTTAACCAGTAATTGTTCTAGTGCTTCACATTCATGAAGTTAGATTTGTATCAGACATCAGAAAAAAAAACATTTTCAATCATAAAAGCTTTTTTAACCCCCTGTAATGTTTTATGCATTAAAGTTTGAGGTTCTTAGATATCAATAAAATTCTGTTTTGCAATCAAGAGCCATCTTATGGTTGCTCTTCATGGATTTGCATATGCTGACATTGCTTGGATGTGTTTTAGCAGCTATTGCCTGAGCTCAAGATGTCAGCCTTTCCAGAAATGGATTTTCTGAAAATGCTATTAACCATGGATGCTGGAACTCTTACTTTGCTTGGGGCAGCTTGTGGCGTGATGCTTTCATTGCATTTTACTGTACAGCTGATTTCGCAGCATCTTTTCTACTGGAAAAACCCCAAGGAACAGCAAGCAATCATAATAATTATACTTATGGCGCCTCTGTATGCTGTTGACTCCTTTATTGGCTTGTTAGCTATTGAGGGTAGCACCACATTCTTCACGTTTTTGCACTCGATTAAAGAATGCTATGAAGCATTGGTAGGTTCTTGTGGTTCACACAATTTCTTTGTGAAGTTTTTCACATGCTAATTCCATTATGTTCTACTTTTGCACTCTGCAGGTGATTGCCAAATTCATGGCACTTATGTACAGTTACTTGAATATTTCACTCAGTAAGAACATAGTACCTAATGAAATCAAAGGGCGGGAGATACATCATTCTTTCCCAATGTCTCTTTTTCTGGTAAGTTCTACTTTAGCATGAATTCAGATTTTTTCTTCCGTTGCTCATCATTATGTAGAAATAGTTTTGCATTGTGAAGTACTAGCTTCCAACATTGTGCTTGTGCATCTGTTTGAGTGATGATTGGTTGAAAGACGAAAATTATGGTAGGAAGATGGGGAACCAGTGTTACTCGATGAAATCTAGTTTAGAGATCTAATATGTATTTTGATGATTTTTTAAGATTGTAGACTACATCCTTAATTGGAAAAAACTTGAAATTGGCCACCTATCATGATTTTTAAGTAAATTCAAAGAGGTCTTATACTTGCGGGTTTTGCCCATGTATGCAAACTTTAGATGTTCTTGGATAACTTGATTGACTTTATTATGAACCAAAACAAGACAGCTAATACAGTTAGAAACAAATGGTGCTTTTGACGTGAGAGATAATGATTTACCAATGATTTGATCATTCATTGTGCTCGTGATAAATTTATCATGTGTAGTTGAAAGAATCAACATTGTTGAGTGCCATACTATCATAGTATGTGATATATCAGTGGTGTTTATCTGTAAGCAGGTAAACCTTGTTGAAAAATGAGCATTATAGCTATATCAAGTGGAACATGAATAAGCCCACTTCTATTTAATAGCCTTAACCTAGAATTTCTTGGGTATGTTTGCTTGTCGAGAGTACTGATGACAAGTTTGGAGTTGAGCCAATAGTTGAACCATTAATGCAAGACATTTTTGTAGGGTGGCATCTCTACTTGGGCTTTCTAAGGAAACTTTACCTTACTGGTGAGAATTCATGCTATATTGCAAGTTCAACTTTAAAAATCATCTGGCACCTTGTGTGCGAATATTGCATGTCTCCTACCATCAGATCAAACGATCTCTAAGTAGATTTGGACTGCTTTAAGGTTTTATTACCATCAAAGATAAATTTTGATGAATGATTGTCATATTGTAGCCCCGCAAGATCCGGCTTGAACATCACACACTGCAGCTTCTCAAGTATTGGACATGGCAATTTGTTGTAATCCGGCCAGTCTGCTCTATTCTGATGATAACTCTACAACTTCTTGGTCTGTACCCTGGCTGGGTCAGTTGGACATTTACCATCATATTGAACATCTCTGTTTCAATGGCGCTGTATGCATTGGTGAACTTCTACCATGTGTTTGCCAAAGAGCTAGCACCCCACAAGCCTTTGTCAAAGTTTATGTGCATCAAAGGGATTGTCTTCTTTTGCTTTTGGCAGGTCTGTTTCTTCTCTCAATTCTCAAAACTTAATCAGCTCAGGATAGTATTCTATGAATCATATATTTACCATGACATTTTAGTGACATCTGAAGATTCTTATGATTGTAGCGATGATATGCATTCCAAAACCATATTTTATCTTTCGAACAAAAAAATGTGCTACTAAATGCCATAGTTTAGAAATCAGAAGTCAAAAACTTGATGTGTTTTGCAAGGCGCAAGCTACAAGAATCAGTATTACTAATCTGAGTAAAATTACAACTTTTAGTGAAGGCATACATTCACAAGAAAGAGGAGGTTTGGAGATCATCCAAGATATCAAAGAAACTAAATGTAACTATTATATTCACATGATTTATATCTATTAGAAATTAAAAGTCATGAACATCTCCTAATGGCATGTTAGGGTTTTGCCATCACTCAATTGTATTTTGTTGTTTGGCAGGGGGTTGCACTTGATGCCTTAGCTGCAGCGGGAGTCATCCGATCTCACCATTTCTGGTTAGATGTGGAGCACATCCAAGAAGCCATTCAGAATGTTTTGGTGATAATAGAGATGGTTCTTTTCTCTGTCTTCCAACAATATGCGTTCCATGTTTCCCCATACACTGGAATTGCAGGCAATGCCCAACATGACAAGAAGAATGATTGATCTATATATTTGCTTGAGCTGTAAATTCACTTCGATCTGACATGATGCAAATACAGTAGTAGTTAACTAAATGTATCAGGGTCTTTCGGTGAGAAATCTTGGTTTCATGCTATCTATTGTCCCAGAATTGGTTATGTGGTAATGTTGCAGGAGGAGTTGGGGCTGAGAATTTGATTGTAATCTTCAAGTTTGTAATATCTACAATTTTCTTTTTCTTTTTCTTTTTTTAATATGAATGAATTTAAGGTTGAAGTATTCACTTCGAGTTATTTGGAAATGATTTAAGGGATTTCTAAGTACAGGTTTTCCACTTGATGTGGATTGAACTCTTGGATGGAGAGGGATACCATTTAATTTATTTTTGAGTGTTTCATAGGAGAAAAAAAAACAAAAAGAAGTTAATAGCTTTCAATCAATATGTAAGTTTCCTAACTATACCAAGAGATTTTTCATTTTTATATATAAAAAAAGGCAGCCCGATACTCCAAAGCTGTCGCCTGTCGTATGTGCTGGTCCGGAGAAGGGTCAGACCACTTAAGTTTATTGTATTTCTTTTTTTTTGTAAGAGATTGTTTTCATGACTCGAACTCATAACCTCCATATCATATTGCAAGAGATTTTTTATTTTTATAATTCAAATTAAATTTGACTTAATTTGTTACTAATAATTTAAATTAATAATCAATTGTTAAGATTTGCAAATTGCAAAGGGTTCCCAGATCTGAGTTTGCATAAAATCACATGAACAATATATGGAAATACTTAAAATAGATGATGGTTATCAGTCCTTACAAATTAAATAACAGCAAATCTACATGGCAAGGGTGGCCTTTGATAGTCCACTTCTCCCAAGTCAACTAGTGAGCTCCACTCAGCTTTAAGTTATTAAAAATATTAAAATAAAAACATATCTAATATTCAAGCATCTTGACATCCATGCATCTTGACTACTGAGGAACCAAGATGAAGCTCATGAATATTTCTGTGTTTCTTTACATAAATATACCCCTATAAAACTCAATATAAACAACATACCTCTATAAAATCATATTTTATAATAATAGTTTAAGGGAAAGCTTACAAATCCTTTAACAATACTGATTCAAATTCACATATATTATTAATCATTGAGGGTGCAAACAAAAGAATCTGAAATTTGCAAGAATAAATTTGAAAATAGAAACTTTAACAGGGTAAAAATGTAATTAATTAATTTTATAGGGGCATATATGTTAAATTCCATACACTATTTAAACAGTAAAACTCACATGTAGGTGCATGCTACAGTACCATGGTACGACATGAGACCATGGGTTCTAAACTATAATGTTTGGGTTCCAAACCATAGTTCTTTGGGTCCAACCAAACCTAGCAAAATGGCGCGCTACTGTTCACACTAAACCCAAAACACAAACATTAGAACCCAGAAAACACTACCCTGGGACCCACCTAGGACCCATACGGTCTCATATCATGTGAACAGTGCACACGATATGTTAGAATTCACCCACACATGCAGCTAAGATAAAGTGGCAACTGTTCATGCAATATGAGACCGTGGGGTCCTTGGTGAATTCCAACATACTGTGCGCACTGTTCACACGGTATGAGACTGTAAAAGTCTTGGGTGGGTCTTAAGGTAGTGTTTTCTAGGTTCTAATGTTTGTGTTTTGGGTTTCGCGTGAACAATAGTGCCGCCACTTTGCTACAGTATCATCAGACTTAAAAACAAAAGCTTTGAGCCCTAAACAAAAGCATTGAACCTAACGGTCTCATAGACAAAACCCACGGTAGTGTAGCACACACTGGTCTTGGGGTATTGTTTTGTGGGTTTTAATGTATTGGTTTTGGGTTCCATGCTGCCTTTTAGCTATAGTGCAACCGCCATTTTACTACAGAAGGTTGGGACCTAAAGACAAAAACTTGGAACCCAATTACTACAGCCTAGAACCCAACGTTATCATAACATAGGAAAAATCCCATGGTACTGTAGCACACACCCACACATGCATGACCACTATATTTGACTATTTAAATTCATAATTAACACCAAATAAAAGTCACCACTTTCTAAACAGAGTTTAATATTTCAAATCTCTGTACAAGTTTAACTCACATTATAATACATTTGTCTTCTAAGCATCTACTTAATTGCATGCATGAAAACTATATTGGATCATTTTAAGCAACAATGAACACTAAATAACTCACATTTTTGAAATGTTTCAAATCTCTGTACCAGTCTAACTCACACATTATAATATATCTACCTTCTAAGCATTTTCATCCATGTTAAACCCCATCTCCTTGCATTTATGACAACTATACTTGACTATTTTAACCAATAATGGACAAGTAACTCACACTCTTCCCAGAGAAAAAGGCCACCCCTTTCTAGACGAAATTTATTGTTTCAATCTCTGTACACATTATAATATATCTGCCATCCAAGTATTCTGATCCCTGATAAAATACATCTCCTTGCATGCATGACAAGTTGGCAACTATCTTTGACTATTCTAATCAATAATAAACACCAAGTAACTCACATGCATAAGTGATAAGAGAAAGGTCACAAATTCTAGACAATGTTTAATGTTTCATATCACTAAACCAGTTCGATAAGTCAAAGACTTTACCTCCATTCTTCCTGCATGAGAAGTTGGCTTCTTTCTGAATTTGAAGCAAAAGACAAAAGAAAGCCTTCCTTTATGATGCAAAAGAATAAAAATAATCTTTGAGTGGCCTGTATGTATAGTAAGAAGAGAGAGAGAGGAGGAGGAGGTTCATGAGACCGGGGAACAAGAAGTTGAAGGACAGCATGGGAGGGTCCAGCAACAGGAAGAGGCCTTATGGCATCCTGTTGTTTCTGGCATTGGGGGCGGCAGTGCTGAGTGTCGTGCTTCTGAACAAGATGAGGGAGCGGCGTGTCTTTGGTCTTCTTCTCCAAGACAGGGATCAACAGCTTCTTGCTCTCCAGCTCCTCCTGCAGGTAAACAAACACATGCTACCTGCTGCTACTACTTCATCAAGTAATCTGTGTGATCTATAAAATCTTTGGTTTCATGAATTCAAATAAGATCAATTTGCTGCTATGACATGGAAAAGAAAATAGCAATTGATAGAAATTTGAGGATCCCATGTAATTCAGCAAGAATCATGCTATACAGAGATTCTTCTCTAGTTTATAAGCAGAAATGAAACTATAAAGTTAAAAAGTATGAGATAATAAAAGCCAAGTAGATGAATTCATTTTGAAACTATCATGCACTAATATTGCTCTTATCATGCAGTTATTTTACTTCCTAAATCCTGTGCTTTGCATCCACAATAAATCAATCCAAAAATGCAATATGCACAAATGTCCGTACATGAGGAAAAGTTGACTTTTATGTTTTCTGCAAACATTGATATCTAGATCTATCAGCAAAATATACCATGTTTGGTGAAATAGAATGCCATCTGCAAAGAAAATAGTGAAAACCTCAAGCAAATTACTTTTGAAAAGCAGAAATCCATCTTCAGATATAAACACACACAAACACTGCTCAGCTGAACAGCTTTTATAAACTTAGCCATGCACTTTAAATTTGCACCTGATGCTTATAATTATGGCTGAAATTTTCTCTAGTTTTTCTGTTTCACAATCCTTGCACTCAATTTAAGACACCTTAGTTCACCATGACCTAATTGCCTAGAGTGCAAGAGTAATATCCAACAAATTCAGTAGAGGATTGGATTGTAGTTTCGAGTTGTAATGTTGATGGAAGCATTTTTATTTTATTTTATTTTATTTTATTTGTTTCCATTTTTATTCTTCCTGCTGGTAAACAGAAGGAACAAGATCACTCAAAGGAAATTAAAAGAAAATTGGAAGACATGAAAGCAAAAGCATTCACCTTGAAAACTCAGAAAATGGAGCTCGCCAACAGACTTGAAGAAACACAAGTTACATCATCGTACCTAAGAAGGATACAAAAAGAAATGGAGACAGCCCTTCAGGAGAAACAGAACCAGATCAATGCACTGATGGAGAAGGAAGCAGAATCCAATAAGGAAAACCTTCGAGTGGAAACTTTAACGGGCCTATTGAAAGAGAAAGAAGCCGAAATAGAAGAAATGAAGCATCGGCAAATGAACCCAAATCCACCAGAGCATAATAATGAAAATACTTCAAGGAATGACACTTCAAATGGCAATGTTACAGAAGCTGATAAGCATGAAGCAACTACACAAAATGAACCTGTAGAACAACTTTCAAACTCCAGAGATGGAAAAGGTTTGAGCAAGGATGGACAAGTTAAAGAAGCAAATGGAATTGCAGAAAAACAAGAGGAGAACAAACCAAGAGAAGGGCAATGGGTGAAGTTCAAAACAAACACAGATGATGAAGGGGCTGATGAAGATGATAATAATGCTGATAAAGATGCACGAGACATGGACAAAGAGCAGCTCATGAAGATTAAAGATACCCAAGGTAGTGAACCAGCAACAGAAGTCAGTGAAATCAGTCGAGGCATTGATTCAGAAGCTAAAGACGGTGAGTCTAAAGGTGTGCAAACTAAAGAGGAAAGAGTACTCGAAGACAGAGACTTGGAAAGACAAGAAAAGCCTCATTATGGGGATGAACAACAAGCAGCATCCACAGAACCAAAGCGGGTTGTTGAAGGCAACGATCCAAAACTGAGACATCGACATCGTAGAAGGAACAAAACCAAGAATAGAAAACAGAAAAGAGATGAACCAGAGAGGAGTAATGATGGACACCCAAAAGATTCAGGAAAGAATGAGGGAATGAAAGATGAAAAGTCAGAAGATGAAGAAGGATCAGCTTTGAACAAGAATCTGTCTGAAATGCCTGAGAGCTCTGAAACCATAAAAAAGACAGCAGAAACAGGTCAAAAAGATGATAAAAATGCATCAGGAGATGATATAAACGATGGGAAGTCAGTAATGACTTCAGATTCTGGTTATGGTGAAGATACCAGCAAAAGCAAGGAAAATGAAGAAACTTCAGATTCTGATGGCAGCATCAATAAAACTGAGGGCAATATCGGATTAGAAGATAAAAATCAAAAAACAGTTTCTGGACAAATAGGCCTACAAAATTCTGAGCTTTCTCAAGATAGTGACTCCACGACAACAGACAAAAGCCTCCCGAGAGGAGAGATAGAAGCTAAAGAAGAAATTATAGTTTCTAACAACCAGAAGCTGCAAAAGTCTCAAAACTCTGATGAAACTGAAAATTTTCGGGAACATGAAGATGACCCCAATGAAATTGCAAAGACAGAAGAAGGAACAGAAGTAAAATCTGCAGAAGGTTTATCAGATAAGCATGATAGTTCTCAGGGGGATGAAGATAAGAGCATAGTTAGTAGTAATTCAGGCGATGCCACTGTTAATTTGAAAAAAGCATTAAATAACAATGACGGCTGAATTCTAGTAGTAGATACCTGAAGGTTTGCTAAACTAATGTCAAGTGCTCATTGCCTGAAGGTGGAACAGATTTTTATATGAGAAGAGTTTCTGCAATTGTGAATTGTATCAAGAAATGAAAACACTGTTTGCTAGAACAGTAGAATTCAATGTAATGACATGATTCTCAAAGCCAACGTCAATAAATTTGCAGTAGATATTTTATGTCAAAATTCAAATAGATTCTTAACTGCAGTATAACCTCAATTTTAGTTCGTCTTAATGATGTTGATAGCATTATGTATTTTCATGTAAAATTCTCATCCTGCTATACTCAAACCTTGACAAAAAAAAAACCCGTGTACATGATTTAGTGCCCTTCTCAGACCTTGGTGTATTATAAGAACTTTCAAACTACCTTGGACTGGTTTATCACATGGACTTGGCTACACCTAAGTGTTGATCAACCTTTGGAACTTCTAAAGCCTATAACACCTTCAGAAATAGGGTGTATTGCATTGTGTGATTCAACCCCTGTTGATGTGTTTTTTAGTCCATGACCTACTCCACGTAGTTATTGTCAGTTGATAATGCATGGTCAAAACAAGGTTGAATGTCTGGTTATTTATCTTTGATGAACACCACCTTCCCCATGATTGGTGCTATAGGAGGGGAGAAAAGAAATAAGAAAAGTCAGTGCTTGCTTCAGCACAATTAGTTCAGGGAGACAAAAGAACACAAAATGTTACCTCCGAGAAGTTGATTTCCATCACGTCTCCTGATCTTCACAGACATTCTTCGAAATGCCATAATGCAAGCTAGCAAGAAGCTAAACTTCAACCATGAGAGGCAACAAATTGTTGAAAGAAAAGAAAAAATTATCTCAACTCATACAAGACTTCATGTTGTTGGCCTGTTACAATTTAAACAGTCATGGAAGAAAAAGAGAAACCACAAAGAAAAGCAAAAATTCAAAAATTTTCTCCAGCAACAACTTTATGACAAACAATGATATCAAACATTTTTCATGACAAATTATTGAAAAGAGATGCAATTGATAAACATAAAGTAGCTTGTTCCCCTCAAGCATTCACTGGTGCTACAAGAAACCAAATTTTAACCGTTGTTCCAAACCAAGTCCTTCATAGAACACTCAAAATCTCACAAAGAACCTTTCAAGAGGATCACATCCCAGAAAGTGATTTATCATTAAGAATTTAAGATAAGAACTGAAAATATGCAGCCCGAATAAGTCAGTGGTTTGCAGCTACTACCTGTAACAAGAGAATAAATCAATTAATATGACAAATTCAGCTAATCATCAAAAACAATAGAAATGGAAAGTAAGCCGCACACAAAGAAATCCTTGGTTGTGGAAGGCACATTTAAACAAAATAATGAATGCAAATTTTGAGATCCTCATCCTTATTACGGTTTTGTCATTTAAAACCATATAAGATAAATGCCAAGTGTTTCTGGAGATATGAGAAATCACTAAAAGACATGAGTATATAGAAAGCAATTACTAGTTATGACTTAAGACTACACATATGAAGGCAGCTCTCCTCCCAATAATAGAGTGGCAAAATATTCTTTGGATAAGTTGCCATTTACAAACCATATACACGTATGGATTCATGCATAATGAAGACATAAAAGTAAAGATGATATTTAACATAAGAAAAATGAGATACAGATAGATGTTACAGCCTATTTTTTAACAAATGAAACAGATTAAATTTCTTTGACAGAAGGAAGTTATCTTGCCATAGACTGAGATGCAAAACAGGTTATAATTTCACATTTTAAACTACAGCCATATACCTCTTCGTTCTTTTCCTTCTTTCCACCAAAAATTTTGTATCCTCCATAGATCAGCAAACCCCAACCACTTAAACTGACAAGCACAAACTGCAAAGGATCCAATTGCACATGAATTTCTAACTATGATAAGTAATCCAGTTATAAAGATCTTAACATCATAAGACATTGAGAATAACCACACATAGTGACTTCATAAGTAACCACAAAGAAAGTCTAAAACCTATTTAATAGAGTAAACCATCTAAAGATCACCAAGATAGTCAAATGGGATGTTTGGTCATTGGAAATGTGATGGAAGTCTTGAAGTACCAAAGTGCTACTTCCATGGAGGTAGCACTTCCACTTTGAAATGTCCCTTTATAGTGTTTGGTAAAGTAACACCAAAATGCAGAAATGGGTTGGTTTGGTTTAAATAAATTAGTTAAAATTTATTTTATATGCATAGTTAAAATGAAAATTAATAAATCAATATTATTTTTGGTTTATTAAGTTAGTTTAAATTTAAATTTTTACCAAATATGGTTTAAAATCATCACATCTGACATGGAAGTGCCACTTTGGCCTTTTTAGAGCTGAAGTCAAAATGGGGAAGTGGGTGAAGACTTCCCACTTCAATGAGCACTTCCATGAATCTATTCTACCAATTGCATATTGTCTCAATGGACAGCCATGAGAAAGGAAGAAAGCATAACCCTTGTAAAAATTATGAAAGTCAGCTAGAAGAAACAACAAATGGTCATCAATCACTGTCAATCAGATTTTTTTTCCACCTCCTAACTTTTCTGGTATTGAGATCCGAGACCAATACATGAATTGCATTTGTTATTTCTAAACTTTATAGAAAAATATTTCAAAAAGCTTATCAACTAAACTATTCAATAAGAAATAGACTTGTTATAATTGAGAAGATGAATGTACCAAGCATTAGGGTGTGTACCTTATGCTGTTAAAACTAGAAAATGTAGCATAAAACTTATGATTTAAAAAAGACAATCAAGAAATACTAACTTAATGTGATAAAAACCTTTACTAGAACTTCTTGATCTAGTTCCAAAGTTACTCTTGTTAAAAAAGTATATCATAATATAAGTGCCAAAATTTTGTGCATGGACAAAACTATTAAGTAAACTAAACTCACATGTTCTTCTTTCCATTTTGATGGGCTTAGTGGGTCTTCCCAAAAGTTAATCTTCGGAGGTCCATGATGATCTGCACCAAAATGTAGAGAAATTTTTCAACCTTCAAAAAATCTTGCATGAGAATGCAAAATGCAAACTGACCAACTTAATAAAGGAGGTTCCACAAGTATGCTGTTAATTCAGCAGAATTGAATAATAAGCATTCATCATAATCTCATAAGACTAAGCTGTCATAATATCATTAACAACAAATTAGTTCATTGAAGAAAAATAATTTTAAGGGCTGCAACTAATAAAACCAACAATAAAAGCAAACCCACTATTATGAAACTGAATAGATACATCAGATCCCAGCCTATTACAATGGAAGATTGTTTTAGAATTGGCTTACATTACAAAGGGTTTGCACATCTATCTTAAACTCTCACCCAATTTCTTTTCAAGTGTGAAGGGAGAAGATGCATTGTGATCCCCAAGGTTTACCATCATCACTTTCACCAATCTTTCATTTATTTTTAAGTACAAAAGTGCGTACAAACCTTAAAAGTGTGAAATGGAGAATAATACCAAC
This sequence comes from Dioscorea zingiberensis, assembly GCA_026586065.1. Taxonomy (NCBI): domain Eukaryota; kingdom Viridiplantae; phylum Streptophyta; class Magnoliopsida; order Dioscoreales; family Dioscoreaceae; genus Dioscorea; species Dioscorea zingiberensis. Next base: position 17,678,148 of record CM048821.1, on the reverse strand, counting down.
ATGATAAATCAAGATATCATGGATGAGCATGGCTGAATAAAAACTTACCCCAGTGAATTACTAACTAAGTTTTGCCTCTCCTTGACTAACAATGCATAACAAATAATGTCACTATGACATGATCAATATGTCCAATACAAAAATAATTTTCAAACTTACAAATATGGAAATAAGAGAAAGCAAGACTGCATAGCTCAACAATTATACATAAGTAGCACGATGATTCCCAAGTCCAGTGATAACTGATACCTCTGGACTAATATAAAGAAACATGACCTCATAAATTCGTGTGAAAATGAATGATTCACATTCTACTAATATCAGTTACAGAGAAGGAATTGATCACCAAGAAATTATATGTAAATGAAATCTAAACAACTGCAGAAAATACATGCAGTCTCAAGGAACATGATGGTGGGTTTGGATTGAAGACTAGACCATGTTAGCATCATATTGAATTGAATGCAAATAGATCATACACCGATCTTAATATTATTTTTTTTGCACATAGAATAAAAATATGAGACAAAGTATGAGATTGGTCAACTATGTAGTTTTCCAGAAAGAAACAGACATGTCCAATACGCCATAACAAAACGTATATCTATTGTTTATGACCTAGAAAACGTATAATCACTATGATATGGAATAATACATTTCATTTAAGGGATTCAAAATGCAACCTTAACAATAAATCTAAAGAATCAAAACATCGGGAAAAAAAAACATTGCAGCCAAAGACCGTGAATTAAAAGAAGAAAAAAATGATTTTCTCAATTATCTTCAGATCCAAACAACACAGCATCATTTACGGAGAATTACATCGAGAACTAGATTAATAACGAAAATCGTGAGGAGTTAACAATCAAACAAGAAGCAAAGAAATAAACATGAACCCAAAAGTGAAATGCATTGGAGAGAAGAAAGGGAGGCGAAACGGACCTCCGCCGCCGGCGAGGCCACGCCGGGGAATAAGATTGGGCGCCGGAGAGCGGAAGGAAGAGCGAGCCAAGGCCGAAGCCGCAACGAGAGCAGAACGAGCAGCCATGACCGTCGAGTGATCAGCTTTTCGGTGAAACCCCGAGAATGGCCCGATATTGTACTTATTCAGCTTTTGCAAATACCACCCCGAACTCTCTTCTATTTACAAACCGCATTTTAAACTAAATTCATACAATAGACCTAATGGTCGAACGAGTTGTGTAGTACTGGGCTGCCTTCCGGACTTCCGCTAGTTCAGAAATAATGAAATATTATTCAATTGGTTCAAAATCAACTACTTATATGTAATATATTAAGGGCCTGTTTGGTTTATCTGTCTGCGTTTTTCATTTCCAAGAAAACGTAAAAAACACAGAGAACATGTTTAGTTAGAGCATTTTTTTGGAAAAAGCAGAAAATGAAATAGGGTTGAAAAATAGAAAACTGAAAACGCCAAAAAGTCAGTTTTCTGCTGCTGGAAAACGCGGTGGCATAATTATAAATAAACCAAACTCCAAAAATAATTATAAACATATATAAATATCATGTTTTTCATTTTTTTTATTTCTTAAAATATATTTTCTTGAACTTTTGTGATTATAAAAATATATAAAATATCATGTATGTTATTTTTTTATATTTTAAATTTTATAAAAATATAATGTTTGTCAATTTTTTTATTTCATAAAACATATTTTCTTGAACTTTTGTTATTGTAAAAATATCATATTTGTTATTTTTTATATTTTGAACTTTATAAAAATATTATGTTTGTCTTTTTTTTATTTCTTTTTTTTTGAATAAGTGGATAAACCACATTTTATTTAAATATGATAATAGGTCTGTTATATTGCAAGGTCAGAAGGATAAAAATACATTGATAGTAGCGTTTTCTTCTGATATCAAGCAATTTGGTCATTTTCCCTCCTTAGTCTTGAGCGGGGTCTTCCCCTGGGGGGCTCCCTTCTTCATCATCCCACTTTGGCGTGTGAGTAAATTCAGTTAAGCTTCACCAGGTTCGCGGCCGTCTCCAACTTTGCTCTTTTCGCCATTGGAGCTGCATTCAACCAAGAGAAGATAAGGAAAGAAATATCACGAATAGTTCTTAAGAAAACGCGTTGTTTATCCTGAAAACACCGCCTATTTCTCTCCCCCCAGATGCTCCAGATGATTGCAACTGCAACAATGTCCCAACCTTCTCGTAGGGTATTGATCTCCCCCGAGTAGGTGGCCCTAGTTCCCTATAGTGTCTGGAGATCCACCTCCCCGGTTCGAGATCCGAACAGGGTCCCAAAGTGATCCCAGATCTGCCTCGCATATGGACAAGCAATGAGTAGGTGGTGGACAGACTCGTCTTCAGAATCGCACAAGTAACATCTAGTGCGGTCACCTCTCCACTTCCTTTTTTGCAGGTTGTCCAGGGTAAGAATTCGATTTTCTTTCGCCAACCATGTAAATAACTTTGTCTTAAGTGGGCAGGGTTGTTTCCAGAATCTTTGTCTTAGGTCACTTCTTAGGACCCCATCAATTCTGAAGCGGTATAAGGACTTTACTGTGAATATTTTGGTATTCGTGAGGCTCCATTCCTTGAGATCGGTCGCCTCCGGGTTTGTGCCGTTGTCAATGAGTTTTCGTATTAACATGTTCAAGTCTTCCATTTCCTTGGCCATTAGTGGTCCCGGCTTAAGGAGTGGGAGGCCTCTTTGGAGTCTGGATCTCGCATCTTGGATGGACAGATGTTTTGTTATGGATAGGTCGTGCAACCCAGGGAAGGTGTTCTGCAGTGAACTCCCCTGCCACCAATTGTCCCTCGAGAAATTGGTGTCTCTACCAGATCCCGGAGTAACACGGATATTAGCCATTACAGGGGGACTTTCTCTGCATAAGCCTTTCCAGAAAGGAGATGCTCGCCCTGGGATTGGCTTATGGGGGTCAATGTTGCCTCTTCTTGAGTATGCTTCATGGAAGATCCATTGGCAGATTCCCACACGATCGGTGAGGATCCGCCACCACCACTTCCCCAACAGGGCTCCGTTGAAGGTTCTGATGTCTAAGATCCCCCATCCTCCATTTTCTTTTGGCCTACAGATTCTCTCCCATTTGACTAGATGATAACAGTGCCCCTCCTTATCGACTCCCCTCCATAGGAAATCCTTTCTGATTCTATCTATCTTCTTGATAACCCACTCTGGGAGTCGAAAAGCTGACATCCAGTGTATCGGGATTGTTGATATGATTGAGTTTAACATTGTGAGTCTCCCCCCTAATGATAATAATTTTCCTTTCCATGATGCCAGTCTTCCTCTAATTCTCTCGATTAGAATGGTCCAGTCCTCCTTCCTTGGGCGACCGCCCGATAATGGGACCCCCAGATACTTTATTGGGAGGTTAGCAACTGCGCAGTTTAACACTTGTACAAATTCTTCTATGTTATAGTCGATCATTCTGATCGGGATAACGATACTCTTTGAGTAATTAATCTGTAGTCCTGAGAAGCCCTCAAAGAGGTAGAAAATTAGTTTCAGGATGCGAGCATCGGCCAATCCCCCTGTACAAAAAACCAAGATGTCATCAGCGTACTGCAACGTCGATATTGTGTCCTTGCCATTTGCTCCAATTGTGACTCCATGATAGATATTGGATTGTACTGCGTTTGAGAGCATCATTGGGAGAACGTCCATGGCCAGGACGAAAAGTAGTGGGGATAGCGGGTCGCCTTGCCTTAGTCCTCTTTTGCTCCTCACATATCCAGTTGGGGTGCCATTGATGAGGAATTGTGCTTTTGAAGAAAGAAGTAAGCATTTGATCCAGCTCAACCATTTAGGCCCGAATCCCCTCGCTCGTTGGATGTCGAGTAGATATTCCCAATCTACCGAATCAAAGGCCTTTCCAGGTCAATTTTGATTAGGGTTCCGTTCGTGTTGCTTGCCCTCATCTTGTGTATTAATTCCTCCGCCGCAATAATATTATCGTGTATCATACGTCCTTGTATGAAAGCTGTTTGGGATTCCTCCACTAGTTCTCCCAAGACTTCTTTCAATCTATTCGCCAGGACTTTGGATATGATTTTAACTGAACAATTAATCAGGCTGATCGGCCTATAATCAGTTATGGACTCTGGAGCCTCGTTCTTGGGGATGAGCAGGATATGCGCCCAGTTTAGACGTTCCATGTTGGTCGTCCCCTCGAAGAAGTCTTCAAAGAGTTTAAGTAAGTCCTCCTTGATTATATTCCATCCTTGTTGATAGAGGGTCATTGGGAATCCGTCAGGGCCCGGCGCTTTGTCTGCTCCTAGTTCGTTAATTGCTCTTCTGATTTCAACCTCTTCAAAAGGCTCCTCGAGGTGTTGTAGTTCCACCCTTCTTTTGCATAAAAACAGATGTTCCCACGAGGTCTTGTATCTCATTTCTCTTTCTCTGCCGAAGAGGTTGGTGAAATGACTGGAGATGGCATCAGATATTTGCGTGGGCTCGGTTATGAGTGACCCTCCATGTTGGAGTTGTGTTATCCAGTTGATATTCCGTCTTTGGTTTGTAACCGCATGGAAGAACTTTGTGTTTTGATCTCCCTGTTGAAGCCAATTGATTCGGGATCTGTCTCCAGTATGCTTCTTCTTCTGCTATGATCCTCTTGTATTCCCCTCTATGTGTTGTTTCCTCTTTCAATTCTTGTCTTGAGAGTGGTCTTGTTTCTTTGTGGGTGTCAAGTGTTCTAATGGTATTAAGAATTTCCTTTTTTCTTTCCAATTTTTGGTTAAGGGTTTCTTTCTTCCACCTGCATATTCTAGTTTTCAGGAGTTTCAGCTTTTTTGCCAGGATAAACGCCCCACTCCCATTAGCATTTGTCCTTGCCATGTTTCCCTAAGCATTTCCCAGAAACCTTCCTCTTTCTCTCATTCCCTATTGAATCTGAAGGGGGCAACTTGTGGTGTGTGTATGCCACAATCCAAACATAGTGGGACATGATCTGAGCCCACTCGTGGAAGGGCAGTTTGCCATATTCTAGGAAATTCTTGGACCCATTCAGTGGATAGCAGGAATCTGTCTAACCTGGCGAACGCAGGCGATTCACGTCCATTGGTCCATGTATATTTTCTCCCTAGGGGGGGATCAATAAGGTGAAGATCTTGTATCAACATCTCAAAATCCTTCCTCTCCTGTGTCCCATGGGAGGTGGTGTTGGCCTCCTCTCGACCTCGAATTGTGTTGAAGTCCCGGCAGAATAGCCAGGCTCCTCCCCATTGCCTCCTTGTCTCCCGTATCTCATTCCAACACTCCCTTTTTTGTTCGGGGTTGCAAGGGGCGTATACCGTGGTTATCATTCGTGTTGCATTTCTGTCGGTTATGTCTTCCAGAACCACTGACAGTGTGTTCTGTTCTTTGAAAATGCTTTGTAGGTTGTATTTGTTGCTATTCCATCCGATGCAGCAACCTCCCCGAGTCTCCGTTGCCGGGAGAGCTTCCCATTTATCAAAATGTGTTCCTCCTATGGTACGCCAACATGCATTGCTGATGTTGTCCAGCTTGGTTTCTTGTAGATAGAAGATGTCTGGCTTATGAAGATGGAGGGCGTCCTTGATGAGATACCGCTTCTTCTTCTGTCCCAAACCTCTAACATTCCAGGTGGTGATTTTCATCAGGAACCTATTTTGGCCCGGTCTTGTTCTCCATTGGGTAAGGAAACCTTATCTGGCTTCACGCCCCTCCCCTGCCCTTTCTGCTTCCATGAGGCGAATGTGTTGAATATATGTCTCTCTATCAAATTCTGAGGGGCCCAGATCGACTCCTGCTTGTAGGGCGGTAGACAAGATGTTCCTGCTGGGCCAATCACAAAAGGTTAGGGGAATGGAGATTAGAGTTTGGTCTTTACCTTTTGATGTGCTTTGGTCTCGCTCAGATATCTTCCTTCTGGAGGATGTTGATGGAGCAATGAACCCTTCTTTTTCAAGTCTCTCCGAAAGCGGTTTTCGGGCCCTTTCGCTGCGCCGCACTGCATCTTTGGGGTGTTCTGGTTCAGTTTGCTTTTGGGGGCGCCCGCTCTTCTTTGCTGCAATAATCTGGGTCTCCATGCCAAGTTCCTTAGTTGGCTCTTTCAGTGTTTCTTCAGTTCCTTTTACTATGCTTTCCCAAGCTGAATCGGACATGTAGTTCCATGTTCCATGAATGTGTCTCCATTTATATTTGGAGAAGTCTAGAGCAGGATCTGGGCCTGGTGTGGGGGGCGTCTGTTCCTTTGAGTTTGTTGAGCTGATTATTTGGTTCTCCATTGGACTAGCTAATGCTTGATTGTCACATGGCACAGATTCCTCCTCTTGCAGAACATTGCTTTCCTTGTTTGTGTCTCCGTAACCTTTTATTTTCTTCAAGGAATCTTCTGTCTCCTTTGTGGGTGATCCTGTTAATACATTTACTTTTTCATTCTCCATGATTTTATTGCTTTCCTCATCTTCTCCATTTATCTCTCCTTCCCACTCCCCTTGTGGGTTCCACATGTTCTCCATTTCAATTTCAATTTCTCTCTCCAATTCATCATCTAAATCCTCATCAAAATCAATATTTTCTTCTTCCATTTTATCTTCCTTATCAGAATTTGAATAAATGGGAATAGGGATTTTGTTTCCATTAAAATTATCCTTACAGTTGGCATTTAGATTAGCCTTAGCCAATATATCATCAATTTGATCTTCTTTTCCTTGCTGCCATTTGTCATCTCCCTGTGCTTTTTTGTCATGAATTATGATTTGTGTGTTTGATGCCACGTGGCACTGAAGGCTTGCATCTGCCTTTTCAGGATCAGTAATTGCATGTTTACCTTTGCTTTTGGGAGACAAAGGTTTTAATTGCTCCACATGTCCTTCCTTCATCTTGTTGCTCCTGATTTCCTGTGGAGGCCTGCTGGACCTTGCATCCAAAAGTTGGCATGCGTCTGAGGTTTTATCCCCTTGAGACACCTGTTGCTTCCCTGAGCGGTCCTAATATACCCTTTTAAAATTAACCCTTTCATCATTTGATATTTTGCGGATATGCTCCGCCTTTCCCATGTGCGCCTTGGCGTTCCGTATAGGCCGCGCGGCGCTGCTGCAGGTTGCTTCTGCAGGTGGCCGGTCATACTTCCCTGTTGTCCGTGTCCCATCCTCCTGACAGCGGTCTTTCCATGACGGTCCAAGCCAATTTTCCCCTTTCTCCGGTCGGTTGCTGGTTGGCTTCCCACCTCCGCCTCCTGTCAGCGCCACAGTCTTCTCCGGAGGGTTTTCCCACGGAAGAGGAGGTTCTCCTCTTTCCACTTCAACCTGTATAGTAAACTTGCTGTTGAGGATGCTGTAATTTAGGGTCATTGGAAATTTTTTCCCCCGGCGAACTCTTAGCGTTGCCCGGCAGTGTCCGGCGAAGAAAGCTCCATCCTTGACCATGTATACCAGGTCGCCTACAAGTTTCAAAAGCCTCCCTAGCATGTCCCGGCGGCGACAATAGATGGGTAGTCCTTTGGCTCTGATCCATCTTAACTCCCCTTCAGCCTTCCCTGTGGAGTTGGTGTTCGCCGGACAGGGTTCACAGCGAACGGAGAACCCGTCGAATGCGAGCTCACGCATGCATTCCACTTTTCTGGCCAGGTCCGGTGAAGGCCAATATAGGAGAATACGATCATCTTCAAACGGTTGCGATTTCCATTCTAACTCCGGCGCCACTATGTCCGCCACCGCTTCTTTCTCCCTTTTATGTGGATAAAGTCCGGCGAATCCCTTGGTGATGGTTACTACGAGGAGGCTCCTGAGGTTCTGAATTTCCTCCACCATGCTATCTTCGAGGGCAATAGAACCGTTGTGTGTCTCCCCTACCGCCGATGGTGTAGTCCGACGAGGTATATCGTGCATTTGTGGCTTTGTCTCCCGTTCTGCCCGGTCGTCGGAGGTAACCGTCTTTTGCTTCTTCTTTTCCTTCTTCCAAAATGGTTCGCTCTCGTGGGGCTGGTAGTTCTCCAGCTCCGACGAGGGTCCCTATTCCTTATGTTTCCCCTTTTCTGGTAGCTGTTCATCTTCCCGGGGTTTGATTCTTCGCAGTTCCGATGAGGGTATCAGACACCTGGCTGCCTGGTGACCCGCCCGCTCACATCTCAGGCAAACCTCTACTCTTCTACAGTCTATCATCATATGTCCGGGTTGTCTACACCTCCCGCACACTTCAATGACCCCGTTCGAGGTACGCTTCGTTGGAGGTGATCGTCGGAGGAAGTGTGGTTCACCCCAGTTTGGGCTCAGCTTTGTGTCTTCACGGATTAGAGGGGAGCACTTCTTTCTTTTGTGGGTTACTGTTTCCCAAGGCCTCTGGTCTGTTCCCTCGTCTTCGCCTCCCTCCGGCGTGGAAATTCCCCCTTGCTCCATCCTTCTGTGTTGGTCGGCCCTCGGGCTTTGCTTCAACCCGGAGACGACCTTAGCGAACGTGAGGTCATCCTCCAAAGGTTGGGTTTCCGGTGAGCGTCGTTGTTCTTCTTCTCTTCTAGGTCTCCTGTCGTTCACTTCTGCTCGTCGGGGCTCTCTGTTCTCTGTACGCCTTTGTGGCGGCGCAGTAGTGCTCTCTGTTGTTCTTCGTGTTTCAGCCGCCTCTCGTCGGGGTTCTGCCACACTTCGCCTGGGTTCCGTCTCCATTCTCCGGGCTTCAGCAACCGTTCTCCGAGGTTCCACTACGCGTCGCCAGACCTTCGCCATCAGCGTGCTTTTTTCAGCATGGCGAGAAACAGTTGAATTAGAAGTTGATTAAGAAAACACCAGGAAATGATTCCCGCGTAGTTTTTTTATTTCTTAAAATATATTTTATTGAACTTTTGTTTTTATAAAAATATATAAAAATATCATGTTTGTTATTTTTAATATTTTGAACTTTATAAAAATAACATATGTGTTATTTTTCATTTTTTATTTCTGCAAACAGTTTTCATTTTCTGTTTCTGAAAACAGTTTCCAATAAACCATACCAAACCAATAGTTTTTCCATTTTTCAGTTTCTGAAAACACAACAAAAAATCTTTTTACCTTTATATGTGTTTTTCATCTTTTCAGAAAACAGAAAATAGAAAACAAACCAAACACCCCCTAATATTTTATAAAAAATTAGACTAAAATGGTATAATTATGTTTTCCACTCAAGCCTCAACTTTTATCCCACTCAGTCTGTTTACACTGATTTTTATCTGAACCCAACTTGATGTGGTTATTTAAAAAAAAATATTTGTTTCGTGAAAAAGGTAATGATTTGTACAGAAAAAAAAGAACTTTATATTTATATATAATTTTGAATAGACACTGTTTTATTTTTTCAGTTTGGTTGATTGAAAAATAGGATTAATTGATAAAATTTTAATTTCTTCCATTTTATCAAAGATTTAGAATTGATTAGCCAATCCAACAAAATGGTTGAGAAACATGCTGGGTAAATAGATTGCAAACAACACAAAGGTGTTCTCCATCCATGGCCAGAATACATGGCAATCAAGCTTGATAGAAAGCATAACAGATGAAAATGCAGAGTTGCTGATAAAATAACAAGGGCATAAGAACCTAACTTCAACACACTTTTGTGCTAAGGCTCTGATGATATCCTCCATATAATTTGCAGGATCATAACGATCTCGTTCATCATCAGAAGGTCGAGCCACCTCAATTGCAAACAGAAGATTTATCAAAGTGACTAGCATTGAACCTGCAGATTCAGAAATAACCTGGTTTAGGAGCGTAGGCACATGAGGGAGATTCGTCAAGTGTGGCTGCAACTTAAAGAAAACAAAAAGGATAACTGTAAATGTAGTAACCAGACGAGGATCTCACTGAGTGCATTCAAGTAGCAAGGATTTCATGCGGCCAATTCATTAACACAAATTGATTCACAATCCAAGTTTGGAAAGAAGCTTGCGCCATCTTGGAGTCTCTTCTTCAAATATGTATGTTAACTCAGAGACCAGAACTCCACTGCCACTTAACTGCGTGTTGTAAAAATATTCGAGAGTTGATAAGTGAAAATTCTTAAAATTATAATCTGTCAGTAAAACTGCATAGTGAAGCATCAGTCCTCTGGTAAAAATATTTGAGAGTTGATAAGTTTTTTTTTTGTTTTTTTAGTTTTTCAATCCTAAATATGATGATGGGATAAATACAGATGATGGTTTGTTCCCTAATCAAAGCTTTAGAGGCTAGAAATAAAAAGGTCAATTAATTGGATTGAGAAACTTCAACTGGACATGAAATTAGTTCTAAGCTTACTGCTCTTAATTGCTGAACGGATTTATAAAGGGCCTTCCGTGGCACGCATATTACGATGGCATAGTAGTCCACTGAGACCTTCCCATCTTGTTCACGGTACACTGGGCTTATTGTAGGCCCCTGCATGTGTTTCCATGAAGGTCATAGAAGAAAGTTACAGTCAAATATAAGCACAGAAGATCTGAAATTTTTCTTAATTGTAGCAGCAAGGATAATTTGAAGTATCACAGGGGAATACAAGGTTAATCTAACTGTTAAAACTACATGATCAGCTGATTCAAAATCACATAACATCAAAACAATAAAACACACACACAGAGAAGCAGCCGAATGAATCATAAGGTAAGATTGAGCAACATTGTCTATGTCACTAGTTTAGTCTAAGTAGTTATTGTAAAAATCAAAAGGTCTTGCAAATATATAGTGATCATTGAGTTACTTCACTTGTACCCAAGATTTTTAAGAGGTTAATAAGATGCACAATTTGCACCAGTTACAGACTGACATATATAAAGGAATATAATTGAGTACTTGAGGTTATAAAGAACACAATTTCATGTTACCAATGAACATCACTTTTCCTGAAAGTAAATGAGACAGGGTAGAAACAATGTAGAGTTATAGCTTAGAATTATGAAAAATTCAGATTAGCTTAAAATGAACATAAAATGAGTGAGAGCCATTTGAAATGGTTTAGCCATGTACATTATAGGCCAACTAATAAACTAGCATAAAGAGGTAGTTAAAGGCACAAGACGATGGCCTAAAGAAGACATGGTGGAGGTGAAAAGAAACAATAGCGTCTAAAGTCTAATATATAGTGTTGGATAAGTATGAGTGGAAAGGAAAGTACTTGTGAAAGACTAAATAATTTTTCTAAAGGATCTGTTCAACCAGTTGCAAATTAAGGCTTTGTTGGTATTGCTGTAAGTCATCTATCTGCAATGTTGAGAATTGATGGGCAATCTGGTTAGCACAAAATCGTAGCGTTGATACCATAATGTCTGCAAGCCAACATTGTTGATCACAAAATAATACTTGTATAGCAGCTGTTTTATATGACTTTACCTGCAAACCAGACAATTCAGCATGACTAAGTATCCTCTCTGCCACTTCTTGCTCACTGTTTCCCCTCATGTTTGCAACTACCTTCAATTTTAAATAAATGGCTCTATTATTAGTGCAAAATCATCAGATTCTGAGCAAGGAATGAAAAGTAATGCAGTAAACCCAGAGCTACCGTAAATTGCCCAACTGCCCTTAAATGTGCTTCTAGTCTTTCAAGAATCTCATGAGTAATTTCCAGCATACCATCACGTTGGATCAAGGCTTTCTTGCTACCAACTAGTACACCCTGCCAGCAGCGATTGGTTTCAAAACTAAGCATTGGTTCTATGAAACCAACAAATTTTGCTGAAAAAGATCCTGCAGAATAAAGAGTTGGCCAGAACATATATTGCATCAGATTTACCTGGCTTTCTAAAACAACCCCACCTTCAATTTCTTTCAAATTATTTTCACGCAAAGTCGTCCCACTACTCACTAGATCCAGAATTCCATCTGCTATGCCCATCTGAGATTGAAAGAAAGTTTGGAAGAAAAAAAAAATCAATAAAATTAACAAGCCTAGTGGATAACATCAAGCTCAATTTGGGTTAGAAAAAACATTAGAGCAATTTAATCGTTGAGAAACACCTGCTCTCTTTTTATGTTTTAACCACTTAAAAAGGCTATGGTGGTTGATTTGCTCACAAAAACATCAGTTTACCATAACAATACTAAAATTAACACACTGCAACAAGTGCTTTCATATAGAGACTTGACGGATTCAATCACTCGTAAAATTTATATGACATATTCAGTACCAATCACTGCTGCAACTTCTTCGAGGTCATAAGAACCTACACATTATTAGGTGATTTATTTTGCCTAGCTTCCCTTGAGAAGACTTAAGCCTAAGATTAGTATCATAAAGATGTGTTAAATTATGATCAAAAGAACATTAGTTTGCATGACTGAACTTGTTATCAGTGATTTCTAGATGAGAAATGGACTTTAGTGTTTGGTATCATCATATCATGGATGGAATGTAGAATAGAAATAACAAATACGAATGTAGAATTTAGACAGTGAATTACAGTAAGACATGATGCATGTGTAACATTCAGAGAAAATTGCCTAAATGAACAATAATTATCATATACATAATTATCTTTGTTTACCAACAAAAAAGAAGTTCAGAAAGAAGTTAATCAACTGAAGGAGAAACACTAACCGCTGGAGCTGCCTCAAGTGCCCCATCAGCACTTGAAAAACTAACATGCTTCAGACCATTTGCTGTTGTAAACTTGGAGCCAAGCTGTACAAGAAGGAATATATTAGGCATAATTGAACAGACGACCTTCAGATTTAAAGTTAAATGGAAAAGGGAAGAAAGGATGTCAATCTACATAAGTAAATCCAGTTGCTATTCTTAAAGGTCTCTCCTCTGTCCAATGAGGCATTTGTGCAAGTTCTCGCATCGAGTTCACATTTTCAAATATTCCATATTGGGGAACCTGATGAAAGAACTTTGGTTAGATAAAGTAAAATTGCAGAAAAGATGCGTAAACATATCAGTGATTTATAATACAATAAGTAAAGTACTTACTGCAATAGATAAATGACAATGTCCAAAATCAAGTTCGTCATGAATGAGAACCAAATCCTCACTTCCCTGCCCAAATAAAGTAAAAGGAATAAACCTATCTATATATCTAGCAAGCCTCATCACATACTATAGCATTCAAAAAGCTTGAGAACAATAAAGCTTTAATTGACATATAGTAGTTAGAATCAATGCTGACTATGGAGATACTTAATGCTGCATATGTTCGAACTCATATTTTGGGACTCAAGCAGATTAACCCTTATTTATTTTTATTTCCTTCAAAGATCTTAAAGTCTCGGAGAATCCAAGAGAAATAAAAGCATCCAAAAAGTTTGAGAACAATAAAGCTTTGTTGTTTGTCTTACAATAGGGTATCGAATATGAAAAATCTGTGGGATACTCACACAAAATATTAGAATGTGTCCTTGAGTGGCCGTAACGAAGATCTTGATCCTCAATCAAGATAACCAAATTATTCTCATCATATATGAGCTACTTTGAATAGCACTTCAATATTTGAGAAAATACAAGCTCATTCTTTCTTATGAAGTCATAGAATTGAAGTTTATAAGCCGACTCCCCAAATGGCAGATTTCTTTCATCATTATACAAAATCAAATAGCATGAAAAGTGAGTCCATAGTCACACAAGTTCACCTAATCTCCTAGGTCTACTTTTATGCATTTAATTATAATTCTGTTTTAAAGTCACTTCTAAATTTTGCTTTAAATTTTTAAGACAAATTTATCCTTTCAAGTCGAATTGTTAAGAATAAATCTATTCTTTTAAATAGGATTTAAAGTTTTTCAATGTAGGACTTTGGTTGGATTAAGAGTTTTAGCTGAAATCCTATTTAATTTTTTCATTCAATTTATTACAACACTGGAATGATTGAATAAAAATTTTAGTAGTCGTTGTTTTTCCTTCAAAAAAAAAAAAAAAAAGTGATTCTTGTTAGTAAGACACTAACAATCAAGGTTAGCGAGAGATCAAATCTGTTCCTATCCCCAAGTTCTCAAAAATTCCTTTCATTATTGTTTTGTCTGGGAGAATTCAGCAAGCTAAATTCAAGGATGTTGGTTGCATCATACATCATTCCCCTCATCATCTTAACTGTCAATGTTATCCTCTTTTTTATTTCAAGCAGAATCAAATACTCTATAAACAGATTCCTTTTAGAGTCTTGGCTGCTGCCTTGGATTAAGTCAAATAAGACTGTATTGTTACTTTTGCTTCCATCAGGATAAATCTGACCCCTTCCATCTGATCAATGTTTAAAAGAAAAAAGAAAGAAAGAAAGAAGGAAAGAAAAGGATACACAGACATAATATAATCCAATCTTGATTTTCTTCTCTCCGTGACCAAATACCAAGAAGCAAGCAAACAATTTGGTTTGTAGGGCTTGCTAGATAAGCATTCATCACCATGAAGGCTTCACTTCTAGTATGCAAAGATTTCAAATATATTGGCATTTTCATCTAGTTAATACTATGGGAATTTTTATTTTGAACTTATGATGTGGATTGTAAAGATCATGCTATATGCTTTTGGGAAATCATTGATTGCAACATCTCTATCTGATGCAGCAACTCAAACAGAAGTTAGGGAGCAGATAAAACTCTATTGAATACTCTTGAAATCCTTTTCTGATATGGCTCAAAGACAACTGAATCTCTGGGATGTTCCCTCAGACAGCATTTCTATCTAAATGAAGTGAATCAAAAAGACGTTAAGTAAAAAAATAGAGCCATTATCAAATCAATCAAATCAGACACAACAGGTTACCTGTCCATACTCACTGACAGTATCTAAACCTACAATACCAAGGTCTAGATCTCCAGACTTCAACTTTCGGACAATATCTTTAGGCCGTTGAAACCACACCTCCAAGTTTGAGAGCTGCATGATAAAAAGAAAGATACAAATGCTTAACATCATGAGATAGAATTAATAGATTGTGATCAGACATCAAAGATTCCCCAATCGCATGACAATTTGAATAACTTGAATGATGTACTGGTTTCAGTGATTCACTGATTTGTATAGCATTACCAGCATAAGAACAATTGAAGTCATATTTAAACAAAATCGAGCAGGAATAATTAAAGACTCCAAGCTATCTTAATTATCTCAGTCACTTTGCCTTTTCATCATTTCAGTCATTTAATTCTCTCATCCTAACTAAGCTATCTTCATCAAAAGAAGCTTCAGATTCAACCCATCTCTTAGTGTTACCAGGTAAACACAGCGAGAAATTCACCAGGAATTTAAAAATAAAAATTAAAAATTAAAACAACAAAATTTTCATTGGTAACAACTAGAATACTAAAACATACATTGAAATATTACAAGATGGAGAAAAAAGATGGTAAATTTCAGAAACCAAGCAACCTGAGGAATGTAAGCTACGTACTGCCTCGGATTCACCTGCTTCACCGTCAGCTGACAAGCCTGTCGACAAGAAAATCACCAAACCCCAAGAAATCAGAGAAGAAGAGAAGAAGGACACACGAAGCCCAACAAATCAATCGGAGAAAAACGCCAAACCTTGAGGAGCTCCAGGGTTTCCTCAGCCATGCGGCCCTTGCTAGGGAGTCCAATACGGGCGACGGTGCGCTCGCGCGTCTCGAGATCCTCCAGCTCACCATCAGCGAACACGATCGGGGGCGACAGCGCCGAGGTGGACGAGCAAGCGACGGAGGCGCGATGGGGGAGCCTGCGCGGTGGGGAGAGCGAGGAGCAGCAGTGGAGCACCACCGCGTGGAGCTCGAGGGCGGCCGCCATTCCCGTTCGCGAAGCCGCGATGGGCTATGGGTTGATTAGAACAAAGGTGGAGAGGCGTTGCTTTCTTGTTGGGGTCGCCGCGGCGAGCTGTGGGAGGGTGCGGTCGCACGTGTCTTAGGAATATTCGGGAATCTTTTGGAACATGAGATGCACGTGCTGGAATCTCTGGGACCTTATTGGCTAATTATTTTGAAAAAAAAAATCTAATTTATTTGTTATTTTGGCTCTTGGGATTAAGCAGGGTCAGGGCTTGCAAATTGAAATTATTCAATTATTTTGTAATTAAAAAATATTAGTGTGACAATAAACTTTTCAGTGGTGGCAAATAAAAAAGTATATGTATAACAAATATTTTTATAGGACCCCACTTCTTTTGTAGCCTTGTGACCTTTTGTTTTTCACTATTAATTTTTAATTCAATATATTTCAGTGTAAATAACTAAAAATGAGAGATTTTTTTTCCTTTGTTTGGGAGGAGAGGGCAATTTATTGAAAAAAAATTATAAACATTGAAAAAACAAGTCAAAAAACTTTCATTCGAAAATATTGAGAATTTATCTCTTTTGCTTTTCTTTGTTAAGCCCTAGTTCGAAATACCATAAAAGTATTTCTTTTTTTTAACTAATTCTATTGTGCAAAATTTTAAAAATATAAATAAAAACTAGGCTCTTAATTAATATCAATATTTTAAAATTTTTGAAATGCAAGTAATTTGTTGCAAAATTTTTAATGAACATAGATGTTGGATAGATTTTTAGCCCTAATAACCATAAAATATAAATATATAATTTTAAAAAATAATATTTATAAAAATAAAAAATTATTAATTTAAAACACAACAAATCAAATATGTATTGAGACAATGAACTCCACAAATTTACAAATGCCCTTGGTTCTCTTCAAGGTGTAAAGTCAAGTATTCCATTGAGTATACCAACGGCCTTTTGACCTATTGGTATTGGGTCCCTTATGTAGAAATTCATTGGTTAGGACAAATCCAGAAGCGAACCCCTATGATCGCAAGGTGAGGACACATGCACACGGGTGCCACGTTATCTGCCCCTAACTTTCCTCTGAGTGGTGCTTGTCGCCTTTATCAAAAAAAAAAGTATTTCATAGAGTATTTTAACTAGAGATGTCAAACTGGTCTTGCAGGCTCTATACAGCACGGGCCTGTGTCAAACCAGGCATTGTGTGTGCTTGAGTGTGAGACTGATTCCCCATTCAAACTGAACAGAATTATATATAATAATGCATATAGATTTATGATAATTCAATCAAAAGGCTTAGAAGGCTCTTCCCTCATGGTCTCAATGCAAATTGAAAGAGATCCTCTATATGACAGAAAGAGCTTTATAAACAAGTAATATAACCTGGAAAGAAAACAAAGCTCTCTAATAACAACAGATTTAATTCTGGCAGACAAAATTTGAGAAAACGAAGATAAGGCAATGCCATTCAGTATTCCAAAATAATACAACTACATCGATATTGGACACCAGGTTCAGTAACCCAATGAACAAAAACAATGTAAACACAAGCAGTGCTTTGCAAAATGTACAAAAAATAATGCTACAGATATTTTCTTGCAAGAGCTCGAACTTTCGTGTCAAAATGTGATGATGTAATGCGAGATCCAGGTAAGTAGAGCGGATTCAAGAGAATCTGTTCAAGTCAAATTGGAATTAGAAAAAGCATGAGTAGAAGCTCATACAATCTAAACATATAAAAACGTTCAAAAAGATTTCTGATTTGAATTACAAATTATAAAATTTTGATTCTGAGGTGTTTTTTGTGCAGTCAGTTAACACTAATCCACAAAACAGGACTAATATATATATTTTTCACAAAAGGCATTTGTTGATGATTCTCATGACAGATTACACAACAAAATACTAGTGAAATTTAGCCCACGTTCTGCCAATTTTCCTCACCCAATCATTATTTTCTTTAAAACCATTTTCTATATCGAGAGTCGAGCAATTCATAATCAATGCAAGTGCCAGGATTTGCTACCAGATATAAGCATAAAAAGGTTAGGAAAACTATGACTGATCATCAATTCCTCAAATCTCGTGCAGTCTGGTTACGGAGCCCTATGACACAATTTAGAGGATAAAAATCATGTGATTAATTGAAAGTTCTTTGGGTTGAGTTCTCTCATAATCCAGTCTTACTACTAAGATGCTCAAAATAAACTTCTAAATCCTAATTAAAGCAAATCTAACACCTTTTAGACAAGGAAAATTGAGGTATGGGACCATTCTTGGAACATATCTAGAAAATTTGTACACACCTGGGTTTCTGGTGAACGCTCATTGGACTAAAGGAAGTACAATATCTGATATTATTTAATTTAATTATTGGTTTTATGCAACCTTGTGCTTTGTTTTGAAGGTGAAAGCAAAATGTTCCACTTAAACAAATTCAAGGCTTTCAAACTAAGGCAGGTTTGGCCATACATATGTTTAAAGATCAAGGCAATTAATAGTTATAGGTAGGCAAATCACAGTTAAAAGTCCACATTATTGGAGCTTGTTCTCTTTGAAATATTGCACTTTCAGATATGTAAGAACATAAGAGGTATTACTTCACTCTCACAGATTTGTGTTGAAGGAAATATTACAACTAGAGTTATTACTGTTACAACCTTCAGGAAATAAAAAAGGCAGCAGTAACATTACCTTTATATAAAGTTCATGAACCTCTTGGAAGAAACTTTTTATCCCGTCTTCATTACGAGAATCATGAAGCAACATTAATCTAGTATGTGAGATTGTTTGTTAAGAAAATAAAGGAGATGCAAAGTGAAAAAAGGATGCAACACAAACCATATATCAACTAAGAGAAATGTCGCCAACGTCTCAGAAATTGCACATACAACTTGGAAAGATTTATAAGATTATGTATATACTGAATTATCAATAAAAAAGACAAGCATGTTTTATGAAAAGAAGAAACATATATGTTTTTATGACAAGATATTAGAATCAGAGATTATAACCTTTTGGATGGCATTGAAACATTTTAAAAATAGAGCATATATATTACTTCAGAATCTATAGATCTTCTTACTGCAACATGTAATTCTTACAGTTTGCTATCCACTTATATGAGTTCATAATTTAAATGTTTATAACCATAAAAAATACCTAATTTTGTGCAATTCAGTTAATGATTAATTAAAATCAGAGTTATTGTTATATATCATGAGAAACAATAAGAAAAAACAAAATCCACACATATGTAGGATATGGCCAGCAGTAACATAAACTGACACCACCAAATCATTAAACCTGTCCATTGCCTTCAGAAACCTGCATAACCATGTGATCACTGTAATCAACTTCTAAATATAAAAGAAAAGAATTAAGTCGGAAAGAGTTTAATCACACAGCCATCAACCAAAGCAAATGAATAATGATTGAAGCTCACATAGCGCTCGTGGTCCAAACAAGGTCCTGAACAATATCCAAGGCTGCATGCAGTATAAACTGATGCTGGTGAGCTGCTTCTTCTTTCTGCAATTTGAGTTAAACATGTATAAGTGTGATTCAGAAGTTATCTATATTGTATAAGAAACTATGTTGTTAAGGGCTGCTGACCAGACATTACTTGACCACTTAGGTAGCTCACTTAGTCACATTTAATCGTGATGAGGCATGTCATATATTATAGGAACTAGGAAGCCTCCTAGGCATCACCTAATAGTCTCCAAGAGAAACTGTTATTTTGATTAATCATTTTTTTGATCCAACCAATTCAAGCTTTGCAATTCTTAGGCCTATAAATTACCCCACTTCAAAATGAAGACCACACTGCTTATAGGAAAATTATATCTTTTCAAAGAACAAATGTAAGCTAAGCACAAAGATGCCAAATTTTTGGGATCTCATAATTATTTGAAGAATCTAGATAAAGATTTATTTACCACTTTTCTAGTGGAGGGATGACAAGCTTGAAAGGCTTTAAGTCTAATATATGACACTGAAACTTTACTAGTGATAAAGGAGTCTCATTGAAACAAAATAAAGTGGGCAACCATCAACTTCTTAATTCTCCCAAAAACAGGTCCATTATTATATACCTTTTCTCTCCACCCTCACGTGAACGGTGAACCACATGGCATCTCAGGCTACAAGTTCTTAAACATAATGCACTTGTTCCTTGATTTGACATCTAATTATCAGAAATTATCTGATACAAGTATGATCAGAATATAAACAAATCCTCAGATCCAAGGCAACAAGGAAAAATGATCAGGTTATCCTGCTACTTAGCCTATTTACATTCTTGCTTACTTTGGGATGCTTTTCAACCTTATTGACATAATGAGAAAAGCATTGGATAAAGGAACACCTAACATGGGTGAGGAAACAAAATCCAAAAGACAATATACACGCACTAATTACTATTGAAAGAGCCACTATGTGCATTGGAAGTTAGAACAGTGCATTTAAGTAGGAGTGTTGCACAGCAACAGGAAACACATATAATGAAACATAAGAAAAGATTAGACAAGTTAAAAACAAGCATAGAAGCAATGATAAGATTAACTAAGCCAACAAATAATCTTACTTTAATTGCAGAGCCCACTTCAGCCTCATATATGGGAATATCATTTCTGCTAACGATGATGAAACATGCTGTAGTTGCCATAACCTTGCAAGCAGAAACACAAACCTCAACCTAATAATTACTATAAAAAAAAATCATTTTGCAACTATTCACCTGCAATTGGATAAAGAAGGAAGCAGCATCAAATAAACAACATACGCATTACAAACTCTTCCATAGATCACAGAACACATGAATCACAATTTAATCGACCCTGATTACCAATTAGAACTCTTATTTACCAATTTCCACAAAAATGTCAAAGCAATACGATCAGTAGCTCGAGAATAATAATGATAATAAAAAAAACATCATCATCTTCGCTAAAATAAATGCAAAATACAAATCAAATAGATAAAAGGGAGGATCAATGCCTTCAATTGAAACCTTGGCAAACTAGTTAAGGATAGATCTGGACTCACAAGGGGAGTAACTTAAGTACTTCTTTCTCTTTGTTGAAGATAAACATTGATGGAGAAACAAGCAAAGGAATGCTCTGTTTTAGATCCGATTCGTTTTCTTTCGCTAGCTTTACCGAATCATCAACAATGAATGCTCTGCACTAGATCTGCCCCATTTTCCTCCACCAGCCTTATCGGATCCAAATACTACACTTCACATTGTAAGATGGAGACATCTACCATCCAAAATGCTTTGAGATTAAATTTCTCAGACCACAACTATCACTGATCTCAAAGTAAAAATGGATGCTCATCATGCTCCCATTGTGTTGTACCACATCCCCACCTTATCTGTAATGGAGGCATGTGCAGACAATGTCTCCTCTCCCACTTCTCATGCACAAACACATCAATGTGAATGCTTACTGATGATAAGTCTTTGTTACAATGCGCTTGCCTCATCTTGAAATGCTTTGATTGAAAACATGGTGCAGTTGTTTGCCATCATATAGTGGACAAATCGCAGAGCTCTAATGGAGGTTGTTTGATCACGCTAAAAGATTTAGTTGGATGTTTGGTGCTGCCTTTGGTGTGCTATGTAGCACATATGTAGCACAGGCAAAAGACATACAAAATTGCTTTTCTATAGGTAGCTGCTTATGGTTGAGAACATTGAGTGTCTGTTTTGTTGCTATCTTTCTTCTTGTTCCTCACTGAAATGTTTGTTTATGGTTGCATTGATTTTCTTGAGAGTGATATAATGTAGGCCGCCTCTGATTTTATCCTACTATTTTATTTTTGATGTACTTCACTTGATTAGAATAATTGAATATTTGATGATTTGATTATGTTCAATGATGTGAAAATGAGTTGCAGCCAGTTCTGATTATCTTCATAGGAAGGGATATCAAGCTCTCGACCATTTATGGAAAGGGCTATAGCTGCTGACTTGATTTAGCGCATGCAGCAGTCTAAATTCCAGTCTAAGCTCCCTGAATGTCAATCTTGTTTTTTCTGTCAATGTGCATGTTTGATTATCAAAAAATCAGCCTCTACATTAGTTTTGATTGCTTAATGAAGAAAAGGTAAAAGAAACCCTTTAACTCTTTCTCATGACTCTCGTTCATGAAAATGCAAATTGATCACAGCTTTATATCAGAAAATTTATTTTGTCTGATCCTATTTGGAAATATTTTCTAATGGAGGGAAAACCAGAGCTCCTTCATCCAATCCAACTCTCGCCCTATTAGCTCCAAACTTTAGCACATGTCCTGTTAGTGACCATCATTTGTGCTCATTAGAGTATGTGTATCTGTAGGTCCAAATGGAGGTATGTGTATCCCTTCATGGATAGTGTCTCTGGTCTGCTGGTTGGTGCTTCATTAGAGTACTGCTAGAAATGCTTCCATTGGGTAATCTAACTGGCCTCTTTACCTTTTTCATTTATTTATTTATTACTGTTGAAGACCTGTGATCGGCAGGTTGGAAAGTAGTGGGCTTCCTGCTGCATTGGATCTCATAGTCAAAGCAAAAAGGAAATAGATTCTAATTCTAAGGGAGGTCTTAGACTCCGATATCATTTGCTGACCTTATCAAATATGCAGGTGAGTTAGTGTTTCTACTCCAAGAGATAATGATCTGTGAACTCCTCTAGTTGGGCAATTTTATCATGGATATTTGTAGTTTTGTACACAAAATTTGATTTTTTTTTGGTGGTAAATAATCCAAGCATAGAATCTCCGAGGGTAAGCAATTCATTCTATACTCATGTCATATGATTCAAACATCCAGCATTGAATAACTTGAATCCATTGACAACTTAAAAGCTCACAACATGACAGAACATATCATCAAATACACATCAAGACGATCCAATCACACATAAATCCTTCCAATAGCATGAAAAAAGAGGGCAAAAATCAGAAGAAAAGAACATGGATCGCTAAGAACGCCATTCATGCACAAGATTTACAGAGCAGAGGTGTATGGATCAGAAGAAACAAGGCAACATGAAACGAAGTAGATCGAAGAAATCACGGGAGAGAGGAGATCACCGGAACTACGCTGGTGGTGGTGGGAGGCGTCCTTCCACGATTCCCAGAAAGTCTCTTGGTTTTGTTTATCGGAGAGAAGCGCTCACCTTCGCGATTTATTGAGACATTGAAATGACGAAATTGCACCTAAGGTTTACACGTGATGTGCACGTGTTTTTACTAATTTTTTTTTTATCATTTTTCCTGTTAATCACGGCCATTCATTGTTCATCGAGATTTGAACGGCCGCTTCCAACATGGCGAGCCAACCCCAAGGGGTTGGCCCAAAATGAGACACCGTCTGGTTTTATGTAAAGCAATGCTAATCTTACCGATTAAGTTTCCTGAAAACACTTCCTAAAATCATTAGTGGTGCCTCGGGATCATCAACATATATCTTGAGGCACCATAATGATCTCGGAAACTGTTTTTGGGAAATTTATGTGTAGGCTCATGTCGTGCCAGTCCAACACCCGAGTAGCTTGGGAATTTAAAAATATAAAACAAATCCTAAAATTATCAGAATTTTTTTAAAAATTCTAAAAAAATAAATAAATAAATTAGGTGAATAAAAAAAATCTGAAGTTTTTATTAAGATTTAAGCGTCAAATTCCAAAAAAATTGATTATATTAAAAAATGAACTACTAACAACATTGTATTTGATTTAAGAAATATGATAAATAAATGTTTATGTCAATAAACTTTGAATATTATGCACCTATAGTTAAAAAAAAAAAAGAATGAATGGGAAATGCTTATTCATTGAGATTTGTTCCTAATTTGATTTTTTTAATGTGTACAATAAGTAGTACCTCCTTTAGTTACAAACCATCAACTTACTCAATGGCACAACATAAAGTGAATCAAGTCCTTTTAGTTTTGTGGGTTGCACACGTATATTTTGGCACTAAATAAATTGTGAGGTTGATTACATTTGTTCCTAATTTGATATTTCATATGCAATTTACACTGATTCAGACTTTGAGAAGAAACAGGAACGGTGCCCCAACCCTCGACACATGTAACCCCTCCAATTGTAATGCAAGGTCCGGAAACAGATCCACAAGCCTCCACATGCCAATTTATTTGAAAATTTTGCTCAATCAGGAGCAAATCTTAATAAATTGTGGTTTATCCATCTTTTCAAATATATATATGCAACTTACAAATAAAATCCATATAAGATTCTTTTCGGTGCCATAAGGGTACCATTAAATTAAAACTGCTGATTTGCAGGTATTTCTTAAAACAAGAACAATCAATGCTTCTTTGCATATTCAAAAGTAAAACTAATCCTTTCAAATAGATCGAAACATTGAGGAGAAAAGAAAGAAGTGAATTCGAGACTCACTTCTTTCAAATAGCACAGCCTCTCTCGCTCTCGGATGAGCACTGTCTCAGATGGGAGCCGTCACGATCTCGTCCAACCTCTTGCTCGATCCCATCTGACCTCTCTCAGATGGAAGATAGTTAGTGTTTTTTTTTGTGTGTTTTTACATTTAACTTTCTGAAAAATAATGTCATTTTTTTGTTCCATTTTAGTTGAAAGGGTTGTTCGGCCAGTTTTTGAAGTTTCAAGCTGCTAACCCCATTCCACTTCGCATGTAGTTATTCCATATGGTATACAATATACCCTGAAGGGGTGGCTCATTACTAATCGCGTCCTGCTGCGAGACCATATAGTTCCCATGATGAGTACTAGAATGGTGAGTGTGTCTCCTTCCACTCCCTTAGTAGGTCCTTGTATATCCTCTTGGACTTGTAGGAAAACAATCAGGAATTCGTATACTGATGTGGACATCAAGGCTAAGGATCCAATTCAAGTCCCAACAGGACCGGTGACGAGGGCTCGAGCTAGAAGATTTAAAGAGGAGCTTAGCAACTTGGCATGGAGAATTCTACAACAGGAAGAGAGCGTGATCACTACTGATGGTGAACAAAAGCTGGTCCTACTCATCCAAGCCGATTCCACTTAGAAGCTTGATGAAGATTTGGTTCCCATAAGATTGATGAAGTTGCTCTTTAGTTGGTTGTTTTCTTTTATCTTTAAGGGTAGTTTTGAACTTTTACTTCTTAAAAGTTCTCTAGGGTTTTGGGCTATATATAGCCCCTTGTAGCAGCCATTAAAAAAAAACTTAACTTTCATCCATGAGAATTTGTGAGGTTTTCTTCTTGATTTCTTGAAGAAATTTTTTTAGAACTTATCAAGGATTTCCTTGTGGCGTTCAAACTGACTTATCAATTGGATTTTTTTGTATCTCCTTTTGTGGCGTCGTACCCTTACCAAGGTTCGTGCTTCGCTAAGCATTGGGTAGAGGTTTCCATCCGTTCTTCTCGAATCCGTGGCTATTCTTCTTCTTGCCAAATTTATTTTCGGGTTTCGTCACAATCGTTGGCGGGGTTCGTATCAGTTGGTATCAGAGAGAAGTCCATCCTTTCGACCTATCTTCTATTGATTTCTGTTCATTTCTCTTACGAAAACAAATTTGCATCTAGATCTAGGGTTTCATTGATTGAAGACGCCCATATTTTGTTCTTGCTTTGAGATAGGGATTTCTTTCTTTTATGAGATTCCTTTTATTGATTCCGAAAATTACAAAATAGTTTGTGAAGATCTGAGTTTGTGAAAATTGAAGAACTGAGTTTCTGAAAAAAAAAAAAAAAAAGGGGAAACAAAGAGTAGAAAAGGAAAGAAGAATCAAAAAAAAAAAAAATCTTTCTGAACAGTTTTTGTTCTACTCTTGTTCCTTACTTCATAGTGCCAAAAAAAAAAAAAACCCATGTTAGAGTCAAATTTTTCAGCCCATTTCCAAAAACAAATCTTCGATCCGTTTTGGTTTGTTTCGGTTTGAATTGCCACTTGAATCCTTTGATGATGGTTTTTGATTAGTTTTGAAAGAACTCAAAGAAGAAAACGAGTGGAAAAGGCAGCGTGGTGAGATCATTTGAGGGTAAAAGCCAAATTGATTGAGTGATACACGAGTGGATTTGAGTGAATTATTTCTTGGAGTGAAATACGTGAGTTTTGTGGTGAGGGTATTTTTTTTATCTAACATTGTTTTGCAGGTTTCCATCATGGCTCAAAATCTGGAGAGAAACACAAGCGAGGAGAGTACCCCTCCAACTATTCCGAATTTGCAAGTGTAAGCTATAATTGGGGAAATGAGAAGGATGATGAGGGCGGAACTTGAGCAAATACATGAGAGGTTGGATAGGGTTGAAGAGGGAGCACAACTGGGACAGCCACTGGTTGTTCCAAACATCCCAAGGAGAAATAGGGTGCCCCAACGGGAAGTTGAAGGTGTGGGGGCGTTTGAAGTGGGAAATTTCGATGAAGACTTTGATAGGATGTCAACGGGCAGCCCTAGGAGATATGGTCGGGATAGAGACGCTCAGAATCGAGTAGACAACAACTTGGGTAGTATCAAGATGAGGATTCCGGCATTTCAAGGAAAGAGTGAACCCGAAGCATACCTTGAATGGGAGAAGAATATGGAGTTGGTTTTTGATTGTCACAACTACTCCGAAATGAAGAAGGTAAAACTTGCCGCTATTGAGTTTACTGATTATGCTATTGTGTGGTGGGATCAGTTGTGCGTCAATAGGAGGCGAAGTGGAGATTTGCCTATCGAGACTTGGGATGACATGAAGAGGGTGATGAGGCGTCGTTTTGTGCCATCTCATTACTACCGGGATCTATACCTTAAGCTTCAAGGTCTTCGACAAGGTTACAAAAGTGTTGATGAATATTATAAAGAGATGGAGATGGCTATGATTCGGGCCAATGTGGAGGAGGATCGGGAGGCAACAATGGCGAGGTTTTTGAATGGGTTGAATAGAGAGATTGCCAACACAGTTGAGCTACATCACTATGTGGAGTTGGAAGACTTGGTGCATATGGCAATGAAGGTTGAGAGGCAATTGAAGAAGGGTAGTGCAAGTGCACATCCAAGACCCACCCCACAAAATCCTAGTGCCACACCATGGAGGCCGAATTATCCAAGGAAAGATGAAAGTAATTTCAATCCCAAGGCCAAAACTGAGCAAAATCCAACCACTACTTCCACGGCTTCTCAAAGTAAGACACCCACAACTTTGTCTCGTTCTAGTGAAATTAAATGTTTCAAATGTCAAGGAAGAGGTCACATAGCTAGCCAATGTCCGAACAAGCGGGTTATGGTGATTCGGGAGAATGGGGCAATAGATTCTGAAGATGAGGGTGAGCTAGATGGCATTCCACCATTGGAGGATGATCTTTTGGGAGAAGAGGAGTTTGGGGCCGAGCATGGTGAGATGCTTGGATTAGTTGCTCGGAGAGCCTTGAACTTGCAAGCTAAGGTGGAGGAAGAAGAAGTGCAAAGGGAGAACATCTTTTACACTCGTAGTCATGTGAAGGACAAGGTATGTAGTGTTATTATCGATGGTGGTAGTTGCACTAACGTTGCTAGTTCTTCCATGGTTGAGAAGCTAGGGCTCCCAACACTCAAGCACCCCCGTCCATACAAGTTGCAATGGCTGAATGATAGTGGTGAAGTGCGGGTTACTAAGCAAGTTGTGGTGCCATTTCGGATTGGGAAATATGAGGATGAAGTGTTGTGTGATGTGGTACCCATGCAAGCGGGACATCTCCTTTTAGGAAGGCCTTGGCAATTTGATAGACATGTGTAACATGATGGCTTCACCAACAAGCACTCCTTCACTTTCCAACAACGAACCATCACTCTAGCTCCGATGACACCGAAACAGGTTTATGATGATCAAGTGATGATGCAAAAACTAAGTGATCAAAAGAAAATGAGAGATCAAAAGAATTTGAGTGATCACAAGCGAGTGAGTGAAGAGATGAGTAGTGGTGAGAAACAAGAGAGCAAGGCTGAATCTAGTGAGAGAGAAAAGAGAGGGATGAATTCAGCCAAAGAGGGAAAATTAGAGGGAAAAAGAAATTTCTATGCAAAAACAAGTGAGGTTAAGCGAGCTTTTCTTGCAAAACGGCCGATGATTGTACTTATTACAAGGAGGCCCTTTTAAACACTAACCAACCTGACTCTTCATTGCCTAGTGTTGTTGTTTCTATTTTGCAGGAGTTCGAGGATGTGTTCCCTGAGGAAGTACCACATGGCTTACCCCCTACCCGAGGGATAGAACATCAAATTGACTTTGTTCCCGGTGCTTCGATTCCAAACCGACCCGCATATAGGAGCAACCCGGAGGAGACAAAGGAACTCCAAAGGCAAGTTGAAGAATTGATGGAGAAAGGGTACGTGAGAGAAAGCATGAGTCCTTGCGCAGTTCCGGTGATTCTAGTTCCTAAGAAGGATGGGACATGGAGGATGTGTGTTGATTGCCGAGCTATCAACAACATAACGGTAAAGTATCGACACCCCATCCCTTGTTTAGATGATATGTTAGATGAGTTGCATGGATCTTGTGTGTTTTCAAAAATTGATCTTAAGAGTGGGTATCATCAAATACGAATGAAAGAAGGCGATGAATGGAAAACGGCATTTAAAACTAAACATGGATTGTATGAATGGTTAGTCATGCCATTTGGCTTAACTAATGCACCTAGTACTTTCATGCTCTTAATGAATCATGTTTTACGTACTTTCATTGGAAAATTCGTTGTTGTTTATTTTGATGATATTCTGATTTATAGCAAGAATTTACATGATCATGCTTCGCATTTGCATTTGGTTTTGGATGTGCTTAGGAAAGAGAAATTGTATGCTAACCTCAAGAAATGTACCTTTTGCACCGATAAACTTGTTTTCCTAGGATTTGTTGTGAGTGCTACAGGTATTGAGGTTGATGGAGAAAAGATCAAAGCCATCCAAGAGTGGCCGACCCCATCAAGTGTGAGTCACGTTCGCAGTTTTCATGGACTTGCTAGCTTCTATAGGAGGTTCGTGAAAGATTTTAGTACCATTGCGGCACCCCTTACTGAAGTTATCAAGAAGAACGTTGCATTCAAATGGGGGCGGTAAGAGGAAGCATTTCGACTCATGAAACACAAACTAACTCATGCTCCCTTACTTGCTTTACCTAACTTTGCTAATGCTTTTGAAATAGAATGTGATGCCTCTGGTGTCGGTATTGGTCTTTGTACTCATGCAAGATGGAAGACCACTTGCGTGCTTATTGAGAAGCTAAGCGGTACGCACTTAACTACCCCACTTATGATAAGGAGTTTATGCAGCTTTGGTTCGAGCATTGGAGACTTGGCGGCACTACTTGTGGTCGAAGGAATTTGTGATTGAGCGGATCATGAATCCTTGAAGCATTTGAAAGGGCAACATAAAATTTGAACAAGCGGCATGCTTTCGATGGGTTGAGTTCATTGAGACCTTTCCGTTTGTCATTCGATATAAACAAGGTAAGGAGAATGTAGTTCTTGATGTTATCACTTGAGTATGCCTTAATCTCCACTCTTGATGTTAAATTCCTTGGTTTCGAGCACATTAAAGATCTTTATCATGTTGACCATGACTTTGGGGAGGTTTATGGTGCTTGTGAAAAATCAGCCGAAGGGAAGTTTTATAGGCATGAGGGTTTTCTGTTTAGGGAACATAGGTTGTGTGTGCCTAATTGCTCCATGAGAGATTTGTTAGTTCGAGAGTCCCATGGGGGAGGATTAATGGGGCATTTTGGGGTAGCTAAGACTCTAGCCATGTTACAAGAGCACTTCTATTGGCCATGCATGAAACGAGATGTTGAGCGAATTTGTGGTCGATGTATAACTTGTAGACAAGCTAAGTCTCGGGTTCAACCAAATGGCCTTTACACACCACTACCTATTCCTAGTTCCCCTTGGATTGATATTTCGATGGATTTTGTGTTAGGATTACCTAGGAGTAAGCGTGGAAGGGATTCAATCTTTGTAGTTGTGGATCGGTTTTCTAAAATGGCTCATTTTATACCGTGTCATAAAACTGATGATGCTTCCAATGTCGACGATTTGTTCTTTAGGGAGATTGTACGTCTACATGGCATGCCAAGGACAATGCGTGTCGGTCGGGATGCTAAGTTCTTGAGTTATTTTTGGAAGACATTGTGGGGTAAACTAGGGACTAAACTATTGTTTTCCACTACTTGTCACCCGCAAACCGATGGTCAAACTGAAGTAGTTAACCGAACTTTATCCACTTTGTTGCGGGCAGTCATTAGTAAGAACATCAAGACTTGGGAGGACTGTTTACCACATGTTGAGTTTGCTTATAATCGTTCTAGGCATTCTGCTACTCAGTTTTCACCATTTGAAATTGTTTATGGTTTTAATCCTTTAACTCCTTTGGATTTATCACCTTTACCTTTTTCTAAGCATGTGAACTTCGATGGGCAAAAGAAGGCCGAATTTGTGAAGCAGCTCCATGAGAAGGCACGGCTCAACATAGAAAGGAGGACTGAGCAATATATCAAGCAAGCCAACAAGGGACGTCACAAGCAAGTTTTTGAGATCGGTGATTGGGTGTGGTTACACATGAGGAAGGAACGATTCCCCGTCAACCGAAGTTCCAAGTTGCTACCCCGGGGAGATGGTCCTTTTCAAGTGCTAGAGCGGATCAACGACAATGCCTACCGCCTTGATTTACCGGGTGAGTACAATGTTAGTGCTACTTTCAATGTGACTGACTTAAGTCCTTTTGATGTAGGTAACGATTTGAGGACAAATCCTTCTCAAGAGGGGGGGAATGATGTGGACATCAAGGCTAAGGATCCAATTCAAGTCCCAACAGGACCGGTGACGAGGGCTCGAGCTAGAAGATTTAAAGAGGAGCTTAGCAACTTGGCATGGAGAATTCTACAACAGGAAGAGAGCGTGATCACTACTAATGGTGAACAAAAGCTGGTATCCAAGCCGATTCCACTTAGAAGCTTGATGAAGATTTGGTTCCCATAAGATTGATGAAGTTGCTCTTTGGTTGGTTGTTTTCTTTTATCTTTAAGGGTAGTTTTGAACTTTTACTTCTTAAAAGTTCTCTAGGGTTTTGGGCTATATATAGCCCCTTGTAGCAGCCATTAAAAAAAAACTTAACTTTCATCCATGAGAATTTGTGAGGTTCTTCTTGATTTCTTGAAGAAATTTTTTTAGAACTTATCAAGGATTTCCTTGTGGCTTTCAAACTGACTTATCAATTGGATTTTTTTTTTATCTCCTTTTGTGGCGTCGTCCCCTTACCAAGGTTCGTGCTTCGCTAAGCATTGGGTCGAGGTTTCCATCCGTTCTTCTCGAATCCGTGGCTATTCTTCTTATTGCCAAATTTGTTTTCGGGTTTCGTCACAATCGTTGGCGGGGTTCGTATCATATATAGTAATACTAAATTAAATAGTTATTTATATATATATATATATCATAAAGAACTATATAACTTGCAAAACAAGTAAATAATAGGGGTGAAGAGAAATCAGAGAATTGACTTGATCGGAGATTGAGGCTAGCATAAATGCTATGTCCTATAGCAGAAATTCGCCCCTACTCAGTGTTGTAGTTCGTTGAGCGTCTGCCACCAGGATTCAACAATGTGTAACCAAGAACCTAGCACTCGGTTTCTTGATCCTACCAAATTTACTTGGTGGATTTCCTCTCAGAACATTTTTGGAAGAATTTGAAGGATTGGAAAATATAATGATCATACAAATTGATGTTTTGCTTCTGGTTTTATAGGGAGTTAAACACCCTCTGCATAAAGAGGCAATGCTTGGAGAGGATTTGTGTTCTTCTCGAGAAGTTGTGCTCTTCTGAAAGGTTGTGTTGAACAGACACACCTCTTCACAGGCTAAAATAAATTGGGCCAAAAAACTAATTTCATATTAGAAGAGACCCCAAGTGTAAGGCCCATCTTTGACATAAATATATACATATATATATGTCAAGCCCAAGCCAAACCTCATCCAACCCAAAGCTCAAGGCTTTGTTCAAATTACTAAGTGTCCCATGTGAACACTTATAAACCATCCAATTTTCTCTCAATCTTTCGATGTGGGACTTTCCTTCTCTTTGTTTCTATACAAAACTTCAACAAGACTCACTAAGACCTGGAGGACGGTCGTACTCGTCTTGTACTAATGGTTCAACTAAGAACTCTTTTATAATTAATGAACGTTGTTTATCCACTTTTATCCAATATATATATATCATTTTTCACTTAAGACCCTTAATAATATTTTATAATTTTTTCGAATCCTAATAAGTAGGCAACCCCATGACCATTTTGACAATTAAATTAAATCTATGGCCAAAAAAATAATAAAATAAATCTATTTTGACAAATGACCTATATATATAATTATTTACTAGAAAATTTATTGAAAAAATAATGAATGATTAATTGGAAGTTAAAAGTGAGGTTAATTTTTTTTTTATTTGTTAGGGAGAAGGTGTTAATCAAAACAAACACTGCCATAAACATATATGCATGTGGGGCAAAGATTGTAGGGGAAAAAAATTATGGAATTATTTGTAAATATTTGAACAGAGGTGCATGCAAAAAATTAAATTAAATTAAATTAAATTAAATTAAATTTATCAGAAACTTTATTTTTTATCTTTTCAAATTAAAAACAGATGAATAAGTAAATAAAAATTTCCCAGGGGTCTTGTAAAAAAAGCGTCTTGAAACCCTAAACCCGCTTTTCTTCCAAATCACCGAACAAACTCTTCTTTTTCGTGTTGCGCATCTCTGCAAATCGCCTCTGCTTTCGCTCTCCTCCCTGATAGCATCGCGATATCCGGTGAGTTTCCATCCGATGGCCGTTCTTCCACCTACTTTGTTCTGAAATTCCAAAAAAGTTTGGATTTTGGATTAGGTATCAGTTTTTCTCTCTAGTTTATTTTTCTCAATCGAAGGAATGGAGGGTATTAGGGTGTTTGTTGGTTATATTTAATGTTGAATGATAGCTGATGATGATTTGTAGATTTACTGGGTGTAGATCAGGCTATGCAGCATGGAATTGAAAAAGATTTGTTGTTTAATCTTGCATCTTTCAGCCTTAATTTGTTGAATTTAATGCAAAAGTAACAATAAATGATGAGAGCTTTAGCTTGGTTATTTGGTTATTGATTTGGTCAACTATGAAGTTTATGATAATCAGTCTGGAATTCGCTTTTAGTAGCTATTTGTGATCCATGATGATTTTGTAGTGTTAAAATGAAGATTCTGGTTTTTACCTGCAAATGATGTTGCTTAGCTTCAGTCCAATTGGAATCTTTTGACTATTTGTTCAATAGATTTCTAACCTTTTTGTATTCTCAAAAATCTTTGGCAAAGTATGGTGGATTGCTTGGGCACTCATAAAATTAGGCTTTCGATTGCAGATCTTGTGAACTACTTGGTCAAATCAAATTAAAATGTTTATATACTTCAGTGGTCTTTTAGATGACTTTAGTGTTGATAATCTTTGGGTTATTCAACTACTCGTTCAAAGTTTGAGTAGTTCCTAATGAGGGATAAAGACATGGGCAATTGTTGATTGCTTCACTATCTGAAGTAGGCGGGGTGCAACATATTTAGGAAAGTGAAGCTTGACATGGTCTTCAGCTTAAGGACTTTGGGTTGCTCATTGATAATGTCTTATAATCAAATAATAGCATATTAAATCCTATTCTGGGTTTGTAGTTTTGAAGTTTATGAGATGTATATTTGATCTAATTTAACATATTTTTATTCATGTTGTATGAAGTATAACATGGAAAAAATATTTTGAAAAATTAGTATGCATGAATGAAAAAGAAGATGCTGATGCTTGTTTTGAAATGGCATATTTTTACTAAAGTAGATCATGTGCCCTCGAGGAACATATTGCTTTGCCTAACTTAATTAGTGTTACCTTTATACCAGAATAAGAATTGTTGTATACAAGTATTATTTGTTATACACGTGGGTCTCGATAAGTTTAGTTGTTGAACTACTTGCTGAGCTGTCAACCTTATACTTCTATGCTAATTGAGGCATGAGAAATCAATAATGCGACAAGATCAATTTAGTTGAAGTTGGTCTCGATCAATTTTTGAAGTTGGTCTCAGTTCTGATTAGATTAATTTAGTTTGTTTGAAGGAGATATTGTGTCGCATACTATATCTTGAAGAATATCGTTGGTGAATACTGATGCAGGATTTAAGGTTTATTTAATTTGATTAGTTATTTTTTTAGTTGAAGTTTTGAATTTGATGAAGAGAGATTGTTCTGTTATTGGAATTTGGAAGTTGACAAATTTTATTGGTTGTTGGAAAATCAATGAACAAGGTATATGGCAGGCCCTAGGCTGTTGGAGTGTGTGCACATCTAAACTTGAGATCAAGGTGCAACAATTTAGTGGTGTACAAGCTATATACCTTGCTTGAGGTCTAGGTGTAAAGTATCTGGATGCTTTTCGTATGCCAGAAGTAATTAGCTGTAAAGTTTTATAGGATTTAAGAAATTTTTAATGTTTGGTATTGTAAGTTCTGTCTGGGGATTGTGAGAGGCTTGGACTTGTGTCAAATACTTGCCAATCCTAGTGCGTTTGCACTTACACTAACAGGTATGTATATTGATGACTGCAGATTATGGGATCAATACGTGAGAGGAGAGTTATGGAGAATTCTATTGATGATTCTGGCAGAGGGCAAAGGAACCAACGGAATAACCAAGCTCGACATGAAGGAGCTTTTAATGACATTCCTGAAAATGTTTTACTAATAGAAGGTGATCAAAATGCCCAGCCTAGTCAAGGAAACCAAACTGTGGTGCTCCAATTAGTGGAAGCATTGACTGGAGAGCTGACAAATCTGATGGAAAAACAAAAGCTGCGTAATGACATTTTTTGATTTAAAAAGTTTGATCCCCCAGCCTATGAAGGATCAGCTGACCCATTAGATGCCGATGAGTGGCTAATGAAAATTGAGAAAATATTTGGGGTGATGGATTTTGATGATGATGAAAAGGTACTATGTGCTTCTTTTATGCTGCAAGGGGTTGCATATGATTGGTGGAAGATGGAGAAACTCAGGCATGAGACCAACCTAGAGCCATACACTTGGGATAAGTTCAAGACAGCGTTTTACGATAGGTACTTCCCTGAATATGTTCGCCAACAGAAAGAGGATGAATTCATTAATCTCAAATAGGGAGATATGTCAGTGGATGAATATGAAAATAAGTTTTACAGACTTGTCAAGTTTGCCCTTTAGCTCTTTACTACTGAAAAGAGTCGAGCCCAGAGGTTTCAACAAGGACTTAGGACTGAAATCAAACTGGGTTTGGCACCTTTTGAGTTAAAAACTATTACTGAAGTGGCAAGCAAAGCCAAGCTAGTGGAATGGGGTCTTGATGAAGTTCAGAAGGAAAATGATCGCCACCGAAGGAAGAGATCCAGGGCAACTGGCTTACAAGTTGGTGATGATGGACCACTTAAGAAACTGGAGACCAAAGGCAGAGAGGGGAAATCCACACTTATAATGGTGGTCAATGTTGTAGATGTGGTGGTTTTCATTATGAAAATAATTGCCGCTGGAATACTGGAGCATGTTTTCCGTGTGGTCAGAAGGACCATCTTGTTGCAGACTGTCCGCATAAGAAGAGCTAGAAACCCATAATCCAACTCAGATTCTTAGGTACAATACTGGGCACCTTATGTGTATCTTATTTTGTAGAGATCTTTCCACTTCATGGAAAACACTTATTCTCTAGTTTGAGAGGAACATGTTGCATTGACCACGTCTTGGGTTCAGGTTGTGGTTTTTAATGCTTATGATCTGTTAAAGTTTATATTCCACCTTTGTTTGGCTGTTTTAGAAAGAAAATTTCCTAGTGTCGTTTACGTATCTATTTTGAAGAACTGCAAAGTTCAGGTGCAAGCATAACTTGTATGTTTTGATTTAGCATCATTTGCATATCATGTATTTTCTAAATATACCATATATCATATATACAATGAGAGTTACTTGGATTTTCAGAAAATGACCTACCTTGATGAGATCTAATGGAGGAGCAGGTAAATGAGAGCTACCTTCTCGACATTATTGAGATACCACACAGATCTTAAATTCTTAATTTTAACCTGAATGTGAACAAATGACCCTTTTAGTTAAGTAATTAGTTTATGAGTTTATGAGTTTATGAGTTTAATGGTAATTTAGTTAAATAATGTAAAACACAACATTTAAGGCTTGGGTTACTTAAAATTATTGAGACTAAACCATATTTTTAACTTGTCGAACTAATGTAATTTTCACTCTGTGATCTTGATTAGCCATGAAGGTCAGGTCATCTGTGAAGAAACTCTGTGAATTTTGTAAAACAATCAAACGTCGTGGAAGGGTTTATGTTATATGTACTGCCAATCCCAAGCATAAGCAACGACAGGGGATTTCTACATTTGCTTATGAGGGACCGCTGCCTCCTGTGTATGTATTATAAGTTCAATTATTCTTTCCCTGATTTATTTGCTTCTTCTTCACTTTGCATTCATATATGCGAACTTCTCTTGCTTTATAACTCGCTAAAAGATTATTTGAGCACCTATTTGCTATGTGAGGTGAAAGGTAAGAATTAAACTGGCGTATGTCTTTAACAAATGTCAACTTTTATAGGCCATTCTGGTGACTATTTTTAGCAAGTCATGATTTGAATTCTGCAATTAGTTGTTGATTGAATAGCCAGATTTGATTCTTATACCTTAATTATCAATCCGGAATATTTACCTTAACATGATTTTTCTTTGGTGATGTAGATGAGAGTTTTTGTGCCACCAGGTCCCCTCTTTGTCCTGGATTTCATATACCAATTGCTCTTCAGGCCGTATCGCTGTAACCTTTGAATTTTTGCTTGCCCCAGGCCTTTCAATTATACTACATTTGTAAACCATTAGGATGTTGTGTCCTCAAGTAATTCTGTCTTGGAGCATATGTATTCCTAATCTTTGTTTCACTTTTGTAGGTCATTTATAACCATGGCAACTATTATCAACTAATGACTGTTTTTAACAATTCTCATTGTGCTTAATGTGACAATACTCTGGATTCAGTTATTCTTGAGGCTTATTATCACACATTACATCAACTTTAATCTACGTGGTTCGCACTGAGTCAAGCTCATATCTGCTCAACATCTGATTTACAGTATATCATACGATGATTTTGCTCCATCTAGAACCTATCGGGTTCTATTGGTATCAAAATTCCCTTATGCCTTGATTGATGTCTTGTTTTGCCGTAATTTGAAACTCTCTTAAACTTTGTATCATCAAATCTTAGATTTTGATATTTTTTTTCGTATTTCATTTTTTTGTAGTGATTCTTAATTATCATCTCATTGTTGCAGGTCCTCTGCTGTTGCTGCTGTGCAAGAGCCACCACAACCTCCCAAATATAGTTGGCCTATAGGATTGGCATCCCTTTTGAATAAAAATGTTAAGTAGAAGTTACAATGATGTATGGATCTTCTCCATAGAGCCTCTACCCATGTTTCCTTGTGATGTTTGATGCTTAACTTTAGATATCTGACTTTCCTTGTTTATGAACTCTTTTAATCTTTTGTGATGAATCTTAAAGCTCAACTCAATATGATGCTCATCTACTAAAAAGTCAAATGATGCTAAGAATAAATGGATGTTCTGTTTTTATTCATTTGACCAAGAATTTTTGCTCACCTATAAATGTAAACATTAATAATGGAATTTGTTGTAATATAACTTTGCCTCTGTTTTTTTTCTGCTTGAGCCTTGGATGGATGACTCAGAAGCCATTGGGTGTTTACTGTTTAAAAATTAACACACTGGTTGAATAATGGTCATTATTGAATGCATTTTCTTTTCCTATACATTCATGGGTTGTGTTTTTTAATTGAATGGACATGGAACAAAATAAAATAAGAGGTCTATTGGTATTTCAGTCCTTGTAAGAATTACAATAACCAAGAGGTCTCGGATTCGATTTGCGGGTGAGGGTACATTTTGGGAATGTAAGCAGTGGTTGTGATGGGTAGTTTCAGCACCCACGTGTGCACAGGTCCGCCCTCATGTCTGCTCTGCGAGGTTTGTGCATGCCTTTGGTTTCTTAGCGGCTTGCCGCTCATATTACCAAAAAAATAAAATAAGAGGTGATGTTTTTTTCCTTGCAATGAAGAGAAAGATAAGATATTGGACTTCTTTTTCATTTCTTGCGATCCATTCTCTCAATCCAAACATAGCCCAAGATTTTCTCCTTTCAACCAAGCATTCCAAACAAGTAAAGTTTTCATGAATCCATTTGCATTCCTGATTCAACCAGACAGCACAGCATCTTTCCACCAGTTCTTAGAACACAGAAATAGAACACTAAGACATTGATTCCTAGATTGATAGAAACAAAGTTCTCTGCCTTATTGAAGTGATAACTAGTGTAAAAAAAGGGCCTCAATCTAATGATTCCACCAAGTTTACATTATTGCAAGCTACTCGAATATACTCCATTTCAAGCAACATCCATTTCATGATTTTGACATCAGCTAAAATATATAGTTCCAATATTTTCTCCAATATTATCCTGAAGGCATTTATAACAAAATAAAGGAAAGAAACATGTGTTTTTTTTTTAAAAACAAGACCATGCAAATGGCCATTCACCAAAACCATACTTATCTTTTCAATTGTTTAAGTTTAACTAATGAAGGAATGGACCAACGACCTTTTGGCCTATTGGTACCGGATCCCTTATATGACTTCGTTGGTTCGGATAAATCTAGGTTCCAACCCCCACGAAAAAAACTCATGAAGGAATGGAGTTTAAGATTTGAATGATAAATTTCCAACAATGAAAACCAATTAGTGAAATCTCATCTCGACCTTCTATGATGTTGTAATTGTGAATGATGCAGTACTGGAACCTTCTTCCATTTTATTTGGTCACAATAACTTTTATTGGTCTTTACAAGTTTGTAGATTCCTTATGTAGTTTGCACAAATCTAGAAGTCACATGCAAGCTAGCCATGTATAATATTTGTACCTCTTGACGAGAAGAATCCATTAACTGGATAAGATCTAGAGAAGCTATTAGTTTTGTTAGTGCTATGCACTATATAGAGTGGCAATATTTGATACAAGAAGTCAACATAGTCAAAAGTCCAAGACTCATATGACTCGAAGAACAATCCGGGTGCAACCAAGAAGATGCTAAAAGGGTCAAGTCAACTTGGAGATTCTCATGCATACAAGCAACATCAAAGGGTGATTGAATATTACATGCATGCTGATTGATGCTAGATTTGGCAGTTGATTTGGTGATTAATGGAAGGCTAGAATGGAGCTGATTGAAGAGATGATTACTCGGATGATTAAACCATATTTGGATGATTGAAGAACAAATATGGAAGCATGACCGAATGCCAAACCAGTGGTGAATCAAGTCCAGGTTTGGTAAGCGAGCAAGGAAGCAAATCAGGGTGATTAGACAGTCAGAACTATGATTGAGGAGATCAAGTTCTGGATGATAATGAAGAGCATGCACCAATAGAGAGGTGCGACATTGATGGGCTGCATACGTGACGGAGAGGTGGATCGGCTAGTTGCGTTGGTCGAGTGGATCTGACGTAGTAGACTCGGAATTCAACCAGGAGGGTTGGAGGTGTGTCGATGTCGAAAAGCAATAGATGCTGTAGCCTTGGTCAGTTTGTCAGTCGGGCCTTGTTGTAGTCGTAGTTGCAACTAGGTTGCAACAGCCAGATATGGAAGTCCAATTTGGCAGTCGCGGAGATTCCGGGAATCCTGAAGGTGATAGAGGGTACTGTGATGGAGTGAAGGCAGGGAGGCGTCTATATAAGACCAGGACTCAGAGGATTGAGGTAACCCGACTAGAGTAGTCCCTTGGAGAGGAGGGTGATAGTGGTCACTTGTCAATCAAGGA
This sequence comes from Dioscorea zingiberensis, assembly GCA_026586065.1. Taxonomy (NCBI): domain Eukaryota; kingdom Viridiplantae; phylum Streptophyta; class Magnoliopsida; order Dioscoreales; family Dioscoreaceae; genus Dioscorea; species Dioscorea zingiberensis. The sequence goes on along the minus strand of CM048821.1, from coordinate 17,638,575 downwards.
GTGGGTGGTTATTATAGAGTGAGAGAGTGAGAGAGTGAGAGAGACTCTTGTACTTCTGTCTTCCTTACACCTTTAGTGGATTGTCTTCTCCGGGCTTGGCCCCCTAGACGTAGGCATTGTTGCCGAACTACGTTACCAACTTGCTTGCCTCCTGTGTGTATGTTTTGCTTTACTTGATTATGTTTATGTGTTAGAGACTTTGTGAACAGGAAGTTGCAATCCGTGTTGCAACATAACATACAACAGGCGGACAACTGAACCTGACGGAACTAACAAGTTTTTGTTTTTGTTTTTTTTTTTATTTTTGGGTAATATAAGCTGCAAGCCGCTAAGAAACTAAGGGCATGCACAAATCTTGGGGCCCACGCATAAGTGGGCATTAGGACCACCCGTCACAACCAATGCTCACACTCCTAGAAATGTGCCCTTACCCACGAATCGAACTCGAGACCTCTTGGTCGTTAGAATTCTTGCGGGGACCGAGATATCAATAGACCACTTGGTCGTTGGTGAAACTATTAGTTTTTTGGGATGCCATAAATGAATACTGGTAGACATGAGTACATAAGCCAGGAGCTGTTTCTGCTCTTACAAGGCTCTGGTTTGGTAGCAATGCTACCAAAGGTTGTGGTCCATCCATTTAGCATCATATCAAATCCCCTGCAAAAGGAAACAAGAAATTGGTAACAGGGGCATAAATATTGCAGGAAATAATGTGTAGAGAAGAACAAGAGCTGAATATTGGAATGAATATCATCTGTACTGCATACTTCATATTAAACATCTCAGCCACTTTCAGATATACATACACACACAACCATTCTCGAATATCAAGTGCTAGTATCTGATGAAGAAGTATGCTGTGAGAAAATAACATGCGTGTGGATCGCCTGATCTCTTTCTCAAATTGCCAAAATTGATTGAACATGACATATTGAGTATGATCTTAGTTATTCACATGCATGTTCATTTGTATCCCTTCCATATGTTCAAATAAGAAACTAGACACTATAAATAAGTCATGTTACAAACTTAACCACTTCTGATGTCAGATAAAAATCAATTTCTAACCCTTTTTATTTTTTGAAAAAGTAACATAAAAACTTTAAAATCAACATTAGAGTTTAACTACACTAACATAAATGTCAAACTCGGAATGGTAATGTATTGTTTCTGTCTCAAGGAAGCTTGTCCTCCTAGAGATATGGAATGCTCAATACAAGCAAAAACTGACACAAGCCAACAACTGTGGATTGAGAGCTCCTCTATGCTCTTCCTTACTCTCTAGCACTCATGGGTCTTCACCAACCCTCATTATTGTTTCTCCCCCACTTGCAATGGAGAGTGGGGGTGGAGTTGCGGCTGCCAAAGCTTCGAATTCGTCCTTGCAAACAGGAATTAATCATGGGCTTGTGTCTTCTCCAGTGATCTGAAGGAGAAAGTCTTTGGAAATGAGACAGTCAACGTGAAGGAAAACTTTGAGAGGCTAAAGACCCTTCCACACACGAGATTCAAACCATATGGGGATTTCCAAATGAGAGTTCATGAAACGATGCAAACAACCCTGTATGGCAAGTTCTTAGGGAAATCCCTTCACTTGGATCAGGTTTGTATGGCGTTAATAAACCTCTGGAGGGATCTTGGAAATTTTTCCATATCAGACATACCGAATGGATTCTATTACATTTGATGTCAGTCGGTTGATATGTTGGAGAAGTTGTTGTGGGATGGGCTATGGGCTATGAATGGAACGGTGTTGCAATTCATTCCTTGGAGGGAGAAGTTTCAACTAGCTTTCGAAAAGCTCGACACTTTAGCTATTTGGATTCAATTACATTATCTCCCGATGGAGTTTTGGGAGGTGGAGATGCTGGAAAACTTGGGCTCTCTTTTTGGATAGGTTTTGAAGATAGATGACCACACAATGAATGTGGATCTTCCCTCAAAGGATATAGGGTGAGCTTGATATTCTCGTCCATGTGTTGAACTTGATCTCTCGAAGCCCCTGCAATGTGGAATTTGGGTTGGAGAAGGGGAAGATAAGACCTTGGTTGTTGTTCTATATGAAAAGTTATTATCTTTCTGTTTGAGATGCGGAAGAATCGTCCATATAATTAGCTCATGTACCTTAGTTCCTTGCAGCGGTGATGGTCCCTCATCGTCTAATGGTCGGAGAGATGATCTGCAACACATGTAGCTAGACAAGGGGAGGCAAGGAACAACCAACATGGAAACTCAGACAAAACCTCTGGTTTTTGTGTCGAAAAAGGCCTGGGAGAACGACTTCGGCACCTGGCTTATGGTGGGACCCCTCTGCGGCTGTGGGTGAGGTCGTGGCCCTGTTGTCGCTTCCCAAAGATACAAGGGGGCATCCCAGGTTGCCACGTGCTCGAATGAACCGCGCATCAGCCAACGCGTGGGGACGTGGAGGTTCCATTGGTGGAAGGGGGATTATTCCTCAAGATAGACAAAATACACATTACGAGGAGCCCGTGGTGGATAAGGAGATGTCTCCATTAGAAAACCCTAATGGGGAATTGGTACTTTCCCCACCGTCACATCCCAACGGTGATTCCCCTTCTTTCTTGGCCCTCAGGCTACCCCACCCTCCCGCTGGAGCTTCCTATACTAATGTGACTACAACCCTATTGTTGCCCACCTCGGATGTCTATTTAAGGATTGATTCCAACGAGGAGGCCAACAAAACCCTATCTTCATGGAAGATCATGCCACATCTTATCACCTCTCTGACTAGGGATAGGTAGATCTAACCCCCTACCAATGACCCCCCTTATGATTGGGAGACCCCGTTGGATGCTCATGAGCGCTTGGTGGACCGTGTGTAACGCCCCGACCCGATCCAGGGACCTCGGGCACGTTCACAGACCGGCCGTACCCGAGTAAAGACGGGCCCCACTCCGATACAAGGCCTAAGTGAGTAAAGCAGATAATGCAATAAAACAACTTAATTTATTCAAAATAACAGAGTTCAGCGGAAAATAATAAAAGGGTTCATATACCCTACAAATACTAGGCCCTATAAGGGTCCTACAAAATAAAATGTCTCACACAAAATGAAAAGATAAACAAGGTCCTCGGACCTCTGCAAATCCTCTCGACCCACGATCGGCTCTTGCGTACTAGAGTCTTACGCCTCAGTATCTGTAAACAGGAAGAAACAAGTGCATGAGCTTTCGAATGGAAAGCCCAGTAAGTACCCCTGCGGGCTTCAAGAAAATATTATATCAACAAGTAAGAATATCAAGAATCAAACTCGGGGCACGCCCCTAAAAAAAAAAAAAAACAATCCCTAAGAGTCTACCACAAAGAAACAAGCAAGGTAATGACTCCTAGCTACAGAAGCCCTGGGGCTCTGCTATGAGTTCCAATGGAAGCTCCACAAATGTCTCCCCCAGTCAGTACCATTAGCGAACCTGCTGAAAACACAGCCATCCGGTCGCTACGGCCCTCGGGTCTTATGTCGGTAGCGCCACCTTTCTACGTGTCGACACGGCCAGCGAATCATCCCCACTGACGGGCAGGACAACCAGAGTATCGATCCCTCTGGCATGGTAATGCCGGAACATCAGTATGTCCCGTCCCTGAACGTCCGCAAAGGAGCTCACCTGCTCCACTGAATTCGGGCTGAAGAACAAACAAGTAGGGATCCCAATATCCCGAAACAATCAAACATGCTAAATAAAGATTTCAACAAATTATAGAAGCATGAATGAATACCAAGCAGTATGTCACAACAAAGACATATCAAGAAAACTCCGAAGAGTGGATCAAGGCAAGTGTACTTACTTGCTCAAACATGCAATCAAGAATAATCAAAAGTCAAGAAACCAATCAATAAATGACTGGGGGTACAAGGCAGAAGTACTTACCTAAAGTCACAGAGTCTCGTATTCCACGGGACTTCTCGACGCATCCACGTCAACCTGACAGTAGTACTATATCAGTTTCAATGACTGTGCATAATCCTAGCAAGGTATGCAACATGCTCTATTTGGGCCCGGCCCAGCTTAATGGGCCTTCCCATATTTACTCTATTTGTAAGTCTTAAATTCTTTAAGGCTCACGTGGCTTGGTGGTTAAGGCCCACCATTCTTTTAAGAGGTCTCGGTTTTCCATTCCTTACCTTTACCTCTTATCCCTTTCTATTTCCTTTTTATTTTATTTCGAAGTCTTACTAATTGTTTAGACCCAAACAATCACTATTCAGCTTCCATTATCCAATTGGGCCCAAGCCCAATTCAATTCACTAGTTGAAATAATTAATTCACCAAGCCCACAAATTAATCACCCAATTAATCATCAATTAGTCAATTAACTAATTGTCACTACCTAATCAACTGATTAATTATCCAAATTAATGAAATTAACTAATTACCAATTAGTCATCCATTAATCAATCCAAAATAACCAATCCATGGATTATTAGGTTTGGATTTAAGTACTCTAATTTTATTTAATCTTTGATCCATCAATTTAGCCCATTCGATCAAGCCCACCCACCGGACTTGACCCAACCATGTCACATCATTTAACTCATCTTAATTGACTACCCCTAGTCAATTTAAAGAATTAAATCCAAACTTTATGAATTAATTATTCAACCAAAATCTATTAATCAAACTTTATCAGTTGATTTATTTAATCAAAGTCACTAGGTTAATGTCAACCTGACCTCTCTTAGTCCACCGAAATTAGATAGGTCTGATCATTTGATCACCTTTAATTAATTAAAACAAATTAGTTAGAACCAGTTAATCAAATCAATTAGTTATCAACTAATTATCCAATAGTTATCCAACTAATTAATTATCCCAAATTAATTAATTTCCAATTAGTTAACTTACTAACCATGTAGTTGCTGATTAATTAAACCAACTAATTATGATAATTAATAATTAGTTAACAATTAACTAAATAAATTAATTATCAAAATTTTTTAATTACTCTCTCTCCCTCTATCTTATCTTTCTCTTCAGGCTGAGCTCTGCTTGGGAGGCGATTACCAGCGCCGTCGTAGTGGAGCCATTTGTCCCCCGATGGTGTGAGAGCTCCCAGGCGGCCCATGACCAGAGAACCAGCCCCGAGGTCTTCTTCTCCGGCCGACCCTTGCCTCCTCTTCTCCCTCTGATTCCCAGTGCCACGGCAGTGCCTCGAGCCCCCCTCTCCCGGCGTCTATCCTCCTTTGCGACGGCCGGCGAGGAACCGGGGTCTCTCTGGTGCCCTACATCTCATCTAACGGCCTATGCATGCGCGACGAAAACTAAAAACATGGAGAGGATAACTCACCGGAGACGACGATGGTGGTGCGTTCGCGATGCTTCACTGCCGGTCGGAAAGATAGAGGGGTCGTCCGTGCCTATTTCTCCACTCTCGAGCCTTCAGTCGTCCACTGTGAAGCCTCCTTCCTCCTTCCCCTCCTTCTCACGGTGGGGGTGATCACTGCCGCTCCGGCGAGGTCGTGTGTGGCCCTGAGGAAGTGGTCCGGTATTTATAGGAGACTGTGGAGGATCCCGGTGCAATCGACTCCACTGACGACAGAGATCGCATGCAAATCAATCCTCCACTCCTTCCTTTTCCTGACGTCCTCTGATCGCGGCAGAGATACGTTTCAGGCGGTGGCTCTCGCTGGCAGGGGGAGAATAGTATCACCTCGGGATTGTGTTACAAGCCGCAGATGAGTGGTCAAGATTCGCCCGCACGGTAGGGACGCCCCCACATTAGTTTTAGTGGTTTTGAAAGAGCGGCCAAGATGCCATCTGGTGCCTCGAGTTCAGTCTTCACCTCACGATCTTATAATCTGGACCGTTCATGCTCTTTGAACAATTTTGAAGCGATCTCGCGCACTTTTGCAGGCGTCCCCCTCACTTCCTCCCTATTTATATTTTGGTCCCTCCTTGTGAGAGAATAATAAACTCTCATTAAGTCCCTAGTTTTTAAATAAATTTGCAAGAGGGCCTTGATTGTGAGTGAACACAATTGTCTTGCAGTCCTCTATCTTTCCAAAATCACCTACAGGTCATTGGCAGCCCCAAAATAATTTAAATTAATAATTTAAATTATTCTCCACCTTTCCTTTTTGATTAATAAAATCATTCCAACTTAGGATTTTCCTTCATTAATCAAACTTGATTGATTTACCATTTCTATTCTTAATCCAATCATGATAATTCACCAAGGGTTGCCAATTTTAATTAATTTGATCACTTCCAAAATTAAATCAATCACTAATTTACTTAAATAAATTATGGAATAATTTATTTATTCTTTTTGAACTCTTTCCTGCCCATTTTTACCAAAATGCCCTTAGGACTTTTACTAATCCCCAAACTGCCCCTTAGCACTTTAATTAATTAATTAATTAATTAATTAATTTAGAGGAACTATTTAAATCCTTATTTCATTAAAAATCTTGGATTTTACACCGTGTCTCTCAAGCGGTCATGTTGACGGCTCAAGAGCATCCATCTGGAAATCAATTCATGGAGGAGGAGATCCAAGGAAAGGGCAAGGGTACGTATTGAGATCTTTGATGATGGTATGCCCCTTGTGAAAGTGCAGAAGGATGCAAAACTTGAAGCTTTGGTAAGGCGAGGAAAAATTAAGGCCAACACATACCTGAAGAAGAGACGTGTGAATGATCCTATTGGCGCTCCTTGAGTTTCCTTTCCTAATTTGGATCTTTTCACATCTCTATTTCTTGACAACCTTTTTTATGGAATCTATTAAGCTTCTATGTTAGAATTGCAGGGGATCTTCGAGTCCCAAGACAATTTGCCCGATTTGGACCCTCACGAGGACTCCACAACATGATTTTTTTTGCTTAGTAGAAACGCAGACATATGAGAATAGAGTAATCAGATTCTGCAACATATTCATCAAGTTCTAGGATTGGGTGGTTATCCCAACACAAGGTATGTCTAGTGGCATTATCACCCAATGGAAGCAAGGGTGGGGAAGATCACCCCATTGCTCTTTGTTGTTTTTCTTTGCATCTAGTTCTTTCGACTGAGAAGCCCAAAGAATGGGTTCTTTCCGTGGTTTAAAATTCTCAAAACACACACATTCAACAGTTTTTGTGGCATGATTTGTCTACTATCTCTATGCTCAACTTGCCTTGGATTTTATTAGGTGATTTCAATGTAGTTTTAAGCTCCAATGAGCATAGAGGAGGTAGTTTTGATCATTATTTTGTGAAATCCAGGCATTTTAGTGATTTTGTTTCTCATAATCAAATTTTTCATTTGGGTTTTTAAGGCACTCCTTACACTTGGTGTAATAATCAGGGGGGCTTGGCTAGAAGATGGGTTAAGCTTGATCGATTCTTGGCTAATAATGCTTGGCTATCTAATTTCGATTCTTATTGTAACAAGTATTTTCCTAGAACCTCCTCTGACTATTCCCCCATGTTCCTTTCTTCCAAGTTTTTTTCTCATCAGAAAAAGAAAGTTTTTCGTTTTGAGAATTTCTCGTTTGATTATGAAAACTGTCACCAATCTGTCTGCAAAAGCTTGGAACTGCAGGATCAATACCTCCCCTATGCATGCTTTTAGTCATTTTAAAGCTCGTACTAGAAACTACCTTTCTAATTAGAGATTCTATGGTATGACTCCCTTAGATAAGGCCATTGCTAAGACTGAAGATGATATTTCCCTTCTAGAGTCTCTTGAACCTTCTCCAGATTACTCTGACCTTAACAATTTAGCTCTTAAAGTCGTGTACAATAAACATTCTGCTTTGCTTAGGTAGAATAATATTCATTGGGATCAAAGAACTAGATTATTAAGGTTAAAAAATGGAGATTAGAATACTGGTTTCTTCCATAATCAAGCTAGGATTAGAGGCCACAAAAATAGGATTTCTGCTATTATTGATGACCAGGGCTACATCTATTCTGATCACGAAAGTATTGTTAATGTGTTTTATGAATTTTATACCAAGCTTTGGACCTCTTCCAATAATGCTTCTATTATTGATCTTATCCAAAGCCCACCAAATAACCTTCCTACCCTGAATGATGATGATAGAAATATGCTTTCTAGACTTGTTACCCCCTTTGAAATTTATCAGACCCTCAAATCTATGCCTAAAGGGAGAAATCCAAGGCTTGATGGCTTTAATGTTGAGTTCTAACTATTTTATTGGGAGGTGTGAGGATTCTTTACTCCAAGACATTAACTATTGCTTTCAAACTGCTAATCTCCCCAATTCTTGGGGTAAAACCTATATTGTTTTGGTCTCTAAAAAGGATTCTCCTAATAGAGTCAATGACTTTAGACCCATCTCCGTATGTAATGTTTGTTATAAGATTATATCTAAAATTTTGAGCAATAGATTGAAGGGAGTCATCCATTGACTCATTGGTCTTGAGCAGAGTGGTTTTTTGCGGGCGGGTCTACCTTTGATAATATTATTGCAGTCCAAGATATAGTGCATTCTTTAGAACCTGATTCCCAATCACCACTTAGGATTTGAAAAGGTTATGTTTGGATATCTTGGATTAGAACCTGTATTACTTCTACTAGCTTCTCTTTTTTAATTAATGGACTACCCACTAATTGGTTTTCTAGCCAAAGAGGACTTAGAGAAGGAGATCCCTTATCCCCCTTTCTTTTCCTCTTAGTATCTCAGAATCTATCTACCTTTCTCAACCATGCCATGAGTTTGGATTTGATCCCAATGATTGATAGGAGGGTAACTAACGATTTCAACCATATTATGTTTGTTGATGACTTAATTATTATCACTAGGGCCTCCAAAGTTGTTGCCAAGAACTGTAGGTTGTGTCTAGACATTTATAAGAACCTTACAGGGCAAAAAGCCAATTTGGCTAAATCTACTATTACCTCCCTAGTTAGTGCAATAGGAGAATTAAAGATGCTATTATGATCATCCTAGGTATGAAACTTGGGGCTTTCCCTTTCAAGTATCTAGGTGTTTAGATTTCTCCTAAAATACTTTGTCCACCAGTAACAAACCCTAGTGGAGAGAACCAAGCATAACTTAAATTCTTGGAATCATTCTTTTATCTCTCTAGTTGGAAGGGCTATTTTGGTCAATAGTTCCTTAATGTCTATTCATGTTTATTCCCTATCTTGCTATCCAGTTCCTGATATAGTTCTAGACTTGATCTCCAAGCTGGCTAGAAATTTTCTCTAGGGGAAAGGCACTGTTGGTGGCAGGTTCCACTTCATGAATTGGAACACTACTACACTTTCTAAGACCGAGGGAGGATTGAGAATCATAAATTGAGGAATGTTAAAATATCTCTTATAACTAAAATTATTTTGTTGCTTTAAATCTTGAAGACAAACATTGGGTTCAGATTCTTCATCTTAAGAATGGTGAATTTAATCCTCGGTCCAACCCTAATTTGGTGAAAATGTCTTGGTTTTATAAAATGTGCTGCAAAACTGCTATTTCCAATTGGTCAAACTTGTGGATTAATACTTGTAATCCTGATGTCACAAGTTTTCTTAAGGATCCTTGGATTTTTTATATCCCTGTCTCTTTAAAACCTACCTACATCAACATAAACCTTTATGTAGAAAACTTGAACATTTCTGAGTTTGTGGTTGGCAATACCCTAAGCTACTCTGATCTCTTGAATTGTTTTGGCGACCTCTTTGATTGGAGCAGATTGAGTAAAATGATTTTTTTATTATAATTGTACTAATCATTGTGTATGGCTACCAAGTGTTTCTTCTGGTAAAATTACTAGTATTGTGTATAATCACCTCAACCAGGATCAATACTCTGATTCTGCTATTTGGTAGGGTTGGCATAAGTTATGGAGATTGTTAATAGCTCCAAGGATAAAGGTCTTCCTTTGAAGACTATTTCATGGCAGAATTCCAACATTTAAATTTTTATACAGCCTAAACATAGGCTCTCATCCTTACTGTGGTTTGGACAATGAGACCCTGGAACATATCATGTACAAATGTAATATATCCAAACAATATTGTAGATTAGTCTCAGATTGAACTGGAATTAATTTTAATGATCTTGACAATCTGATGGAGGGACAATGACTTATGGCTCACTGGGGAGCTGGGTGCGATAAACATCAGTCCTCCAAAGCCTTATTGGCTACTTGTGCTTGAAGCATTTGGAAGGCCAAATGTGAGCTAGTTTTCAAAAACAATAGGGTACAAGCACACCAAATCTTTCAACAAACCATTGCAGTCACTCAAAACTATTTATGGAGAACTCATGGACAAATCAAGAAGTATCTTAAAAACTCTGTCTATAATAATATGATTACAGTACTATGTGATGCTTGGCATGCTGACTATCCCTTATGTGGTGCAGACTTTGCTTTGATTGCAGGATCGGGCACAATACTTCTTACTGGTTCTTCATCCATGGTTGCAAAATCCAGCTTGAAAGCATAAATTATGGTGATTGGCGTTGCTATGGAGCAATGCAGATTAAAGAATTTGAAACCAAACAAAATATGCACTGATTGCCCACCGGTTCTAGACCTGTTAGGAAGAGATGACTCACAGAGCAACTGGAGATTTCAAAGAGAAGTTCAACATATCAGAAACCTCCTTAATTGCAACATGAAGATGAAATTGAACTAGGTTGTTGTCCCCGGTAGGGATGTCAACGGGGTGGGGATTCACCGGGGGATGCATTCCCCGGCCCCGGCCCCGATTTTCCACCCCCATCCCCGACCCCGGGTATGGGGAAAAAATTTTCCCCATCCCCGTCCCCGTCCCCGCGGGGATTTCCCGGGTTGGGGGATTCCCCGTCCCCGAATTTACTTATTTTCTAATACATACTTTGTTAAATACAAAGTAGAATCAAGTTGCCCTTACTTATTAATTGATTAATACTTAATTGATTAATTAGAGTTTAAATTATTTTTATATTTATAATTACAAAACTATAATTATAGCAATTATTAGTATATTTATAATAACTTTTATTTAAATACTTATAATATAAAATATACTATATATATATATTTTTATTTAAATTAAATATTTCGGGGCCAGGGCCGGGGCGGGGAGGGTATTCCCCGGCCCCGGCCCTGGCCCCGGCCCCGGCGGGGCGGGGAATCAGGTTCCCCGTCGGGACGGGGGCCCATTGACATCCCTAGTCCCCGGGAGCTTAATAATCTGGCTAACTCCTTGGCAAACTATGGGAGACGAAACCCTGAACTGTCCATGTTTCATAGGGGAACTAATTAACCAAGATGGCTTGAAGATATTATTGTTGCAGCAGGACTGAAGTTTTGATCCTCTTCTTTTATTTCCTTTTGATCTTTAGCTTTTAGTAGCTCCTTTTGTATGTATATATATAAAAAAAAAAAAAATTAAAAACAAGGTGTAAGATAGGGCATGGACCAACATTTGCTTGCCCTATGCAAGCTGATGACCAATCAACCAGTGAGTTTGACCCTGCTTGGCATACAACAAGCTTTGATGTTGTTTAACAAACTAGTAGGTGATTAACACTAATTGGCTAGGATGAGATTTCTTGAATTATAGAACAACCAATGAGGTGGTTGTTGGGGCGCGTTGCGGAAGCGTGTGATGGAGTAGGTGCAGGGGAGTGAATAAAAGAGGAATACAGTAGAGAAAGCACACAAAAGATTTTACGTGGAAAACCCTACAAATCGAGGGAAAAACCACGGGGCACCGACAAGCAAGAAATTCCACTAAAGCAGAGAGAGAACAATACAAAATCTCAAGTTGATGCCCTAACTTGAGATAAGCCTTTTACAAGAAGAAGATCTAATAAAGAAGACACACAAATCTGAGAACATAAACCCAGACAACAAACTCTTTGTAAAAGACTACAAAGCTTCACCTGTTTTCTTCTTCAACAGAGAAAATATCTCTCTTCCACTTCTTCTTCTTCTTCAGGAATCACAGCTAGCTCTCTTGAGCTTCACTCTCTCTCTAAAAGTCTCAAAATCTATGTCACACTACACAACTGGATGCTTGTTACCTTTTCAGTTCTACCATCCTGGCGTATTTTCCAAGACACCTTTTCCTTTGACTTGAGTAACACTCAACAGTCATTTCCTTGCTTGCCTTACTTTTATCATCCCAAGGTACTTCACCTTGGGATCAACACCATGACAGCTCAACACATCTTGCTTGAGCACATCTACATCTTGATCTGCATATCTTGCTATCCACATCGGATCTGCATATCTGCACTCCATATCGGATCTGCATATCAGCCCATCCATATCGGATCTGCACATCTGCACATCTACATCTTCTCATGATCTGCACATCTTGTCTTGGACATCAACCCAACAGTGGCTAGTAGGATGTTTCCCCTTTCTTTCCATTGAACATTTATGGGGCATCCAATGAACAAGGGCAAAGCAAAGGATTAGACTAGTAGACCATGCTTAACTGTACCCAACACTCATTATGTTTGCCTTCAAGTACTATATTTTTTAATTTCTTATGATATTATAAGATCAATTTAAAAAAAACACACTTGCATTGTGGCCTTGTCGTGATTAGAGAGAAGAGTGTTTTACTAATCAGTGCAGGTATAAGGTAAAAGTAAAGACAACCAACATTGGATACATTGTCCTTCCTAAGATCACATTGTCATCTAAGGGATCTCTATTTGAAGCTCTCAAAGTCATCCACCTTGATAGCATATTGTATGCTTGAAAGCCACTACAGCACGGTCCGTTACTTCAAGAAATACCCTAAAAAGAAATGTGTACAAAAAAAAATTACAAATATAGTAATTTTAAATAAATTTTATCATAAGGAAAATCTTTAAAAAAGAATAGGACATGGACATGTAATAAAATCACAAAATTTAGTTGATGGGTCTTGAATGTTTCAATTCTAATAATAATAATAATAATAATAATTAATCAAATCAGAACTATCTCAGTAGTCACTAATCCCAACTATTTAAATAATTTTGAATAAATCTTATAATAAGGAATATATAAGGAACATATAAGGAATAAGAAAGAAGCTACAAGACATTTAAATTAATATCCTAAGAAGGAATCAATATAACAAGGAAGAAATAAAAACATAATAAAGGGAAGTATACCACAAAAAGTGTCACTAAAATATCAAGCCTTCACTGTGTTGTGCCATATACTTTGAGTTACAGCTTCTTGTGAGCTACAACCCCTGCTGCAGCTTCAGCTATTACAACAGCTTGTTGCTCAAGAAGTTGCAATTTGTTGTCAGCTATAGCAGGGGCTGTGAGGGAGGTTGTAGTTCACAATAAGCTACCAGCAGGCTGCTAAAGCTGGTGATAAGCGCGACACCGATACTACTAGGCTTGTTGATGCAATGAATTATGGTGCAGTAATACTGACTGGATGAAAACCTGGGAGATTTGTATTGAAAGATTACAATAAGGGTCGACAAGAAAGCAAGAAGAAAAAGAGATGCTTGGGATTGATAGCATGGTCATTGAATCATAGTGTTACTAAGAAACTGCAATTCCAGTCTAAAGTGAGAATCTCTGCTTGTACTTCTATCCTAACAGCTCCTCTGATGATTTTTAGTGGCTTGAAGAATCCAAACATAGGCAAGAACCTTCACCTTATACATCCTGTTGTGTTTACATGGGGATACTTCCTAGAATCGACATCGGAGATCAAAGGCAAAATGTTTCTAAGGAGAGATCATCACTTCATCTCACAAAGTGTCTTCCAAACAAACAAAGGGGCTCTTTGTTTGTGATGCAAGTGTCTTCCCAACTGCAATTGGTATCACCATCCAACTCCCATCAAGCTACTACAACTTCAACCGAAGCTGCAACAGGGGTTGCAACTGCTGCAGCTCACAACAAGCAGGGGTGGTAACCCTGAAGCTGCTGAAGGTGCAACACATAAATACAACAATACAACAATACAACAATACACCAAGCTTGCAATACAAAAGTACAACAAGCAGCAACACAGTAATACGATAGAGCTTCAACAATCAGCAGCTTGCTTTATAGGATGCAGCAAGTTGTTGAAGCTGCAACACAACAAGCTTGCTAGTTGTAGCAAGCGAGCTGCTATGGTGCAAGGCATTACCAACAAGCTTGTTGGAGTTGCACACAAGAAAACTAAATTCAATTGATAATTACATACATGGTTCTCAAAATAGAGCCATCTCAGAGGAGAGATTGATCGGAGAGACGATGAAAGGCTGAGAGAGGGGAAAGTGAGAGGAAGGAGAAGAGGGTGTAAATGAAGTTTTCCTCTTTTTCATTTAAATCTCTTCTTATTTTTTTTTTTCTTTTTAAACCCCTTTCAAAGTTTTAATTTTATTTAAATCATAGTCACATCCAGAATACTGACTGAATAGCCTAGGGTCATTTTGAGTCTTTGACAAATAAAAAGGAACTAGGGCTAAAAAATTATATAAAAAATAATATTAATTGACAAATGACCCGAGAGTATATAATTATATATATATATATATATATATATAATTATTTACTAGGAAATTTATTAACAAAATAATGAATGATTAATTGGAAGTTAAGTGAGGTTAAATTTTTTTGTTAATTTGTTTGGGAAAAGGGGTTGCTCAGAAACAAACACTGACATAAACATATATGCATGTCGGGAAAAGCTTTAGGGGAAAAATTATGGAATTATTTGTAAATATTTGAACAGAGGTGCATGCAAAAAATAAAAATAAAAAAATGGAAAAAAGATTAAAAAAAAACTTTTAATTTATCAGAAAACTTCATTTCTATCTTTTCAAATTAAAAGCTGCATAAGTAAATAAAGATTTTCCTATTGCACATCTCTGCAAATCGCCTCTGCTTTCGCTCTCCTCCCTGATAGCATCGCGATATCCGGTGAGTTTCTATCTGATGGCTGTTCTTCCACATACGTTGTTCTGAAATTCCAAAAAAAGTTTGGATTTTGATTAGGTATCAGTTTTTTTTTTCTCAATTGAAGGAATGGAGGGTATTAGGGTGTTTGTTGGTCATATTTAATGATGAATGATGGCTGATGATGATTTGTAGATTTACTGGGTGTAGATCAGGCTATGCCGCATGGAATTGAAAAAGAATTGATAGGATTTAAGAAATTTTTAACGTTTGGTATGAACATCGATGACTACATATTATGGGATCAATACGTGAGATGAGAGTTATGGAGAATTCTATTGATGATTCTGATATAGGGCAAAGGAACCGACGGAATAACCAATCTCGACATGAAGAAGCTTTTAATGACATTCCTGAAAATGTTCTACAAGTAGAAGGTGATCAAAATGTTCTCCAATTAATGGAAGCATTGACTGGAGAGCTGACAAATTATACGAAGAATCAAAAGCGGCGTAACAGCATTTTTGGATTTATAAAGTTCGATCTACCAACTTTTGAAGGGTCAGCTGGTCCATTAGATGCTGATAAGTAGCTAAAAAAAATTGAGAAAATATTTAGGGTCCCAAAGCCGTACACTTGGGATAAGTTCAAGACAACGTTTTATGATAGGTACTTCCCTAAATATGTTCTCCAACAGAAAGAGGATGAATTCATTAATCTCAAACAGTGAGATAAGTCAGTGGGTGAATATGAAAATAAGTTTTACGGACTTGTTAATCTCAAACAGGGAGATAACTCATGGGGAAGACAAACTCTGAAAAACAAACATGCATAGTTTCCTTGTAGCTGAGTTGAAGAAATAATTTAAACTTGGAAGCAATTGAAAATACCATAATTTCCCATCTAAAAATAATTACATAGTATTAGAGCCAGGGTCAACAAATAATATTAGAGTCAGGCCCAACAGATGGAATCATGATGACCCGAAATATTTTTTCCAAATCATCATAAATATTGGTATTTAATTAGAAAGAGAATTATCTGAATTTTTTAAAAATTATGTCAATTTTTAGTAAGTAGCACTCACTTAGTGATCAGTCCAAGTTCTTTTACTTCCTTTTTGATACTAGACTCTACCTAAACCAAAAAATAATAATAAAATAAAAATAATAAATTATATAAAATTATTAATTAAAAAAAAAACTATATTACCATTACGACATGGACATCTTGCCCCTTTTTAAATGCTTGAAAGAATCTAGGGCAATGATCTCCATGGTGTACACTAATGCAGTGAAGGTTTACATCTCCCTCATTCCTTATTTTCTTCCCATATGGAAGACAGTGGGTATGTCACGCCCCGACCCGGATTCCAGGACCCCGAGCACGTGAGCAGGCCGGCCGTAACCAAGTAAGACGCATCTCACTCTGCTACAAGGCCTCAGTAAGTAACAACAGATAACATATAATCAAGATAAATAACTTAATTAAAAAGGTCTCAGCGGAAACAAAATCAAATGAGTGGGTCCAGATGCCCTACATAAGCCAGGCCCTATAAAGGACCTACAAATAAAAAGTCTCACACTCAAATAAATAAAGATAAATGAGATCCTCGGACCCTTGCTATCAACCCGACCCTCGATCGGCTCCTGTACGCTAGACTCCTACTCCTCAGGATCTGAAAACAGGAAGAAAACAAGTGCGTGAGCTTTCGGATGGAAAGCCCAGTAAGTACCTCTGCGGGGGTTCAAGAAAATAATAATGTCAAGTAAGAAAATGATAATCAAGTCCAAACTTGGGGCACGCCCCTCAAATATTCCCTAGGAGTCTACCACAAAAAAAACAAGCAAGGTACGACCCCTAGCTATAGAAGCCTACGAGCTCCAATAAGAGTTCCAAAGGAAGCTCAGCAATCATCTCCCCCGGCCAGCATCATCAACAAACTTGCTGCAAACTCGACCCTCCGGTCGTACGGTCCTCAGACCATATGTAGATAGTGCCACCTCTCGTATGTATCGACACGGCCAGCGAATCACCCCTACTGACGGGCAGGACAACCAGAGTATCGTCCCTCTGGCATGGCAAGACGAAACGCCAGGGTGTCTCGTCCCTGATCGTTTCCCAAACGGAGCCCCACGCTCCACTGAATCCGGGCGTAAGAACCAACAACAAAACATGGATACCAACATCCCGAAACAACCAAGCATGCTCAAAAGAATTCCAAACAAACAAAGGAATCATGCATGGTCTCAAAACAATGATATCAAGATTATGACATAAGCAAAGTCAAAGAATACTCCGAAGAGTGGGTACGAGGCAGTGTACTTACCCCAACGGTGTCGCCTGGGATTATTCCGCAAAATCCCGCCTGTCATGACTCTATCTCAAAAAACCTGATAATAAATCCTATATCAGTGTCGATAATATTTAAATTATCCGGTTGAACATGCAAGATGCTTTAAACGGGCCCAAGTCCAACTTGTGGGCCTTTCCTTGTATTCCTATGTCATTTTACCTTAAATGACTAAATCTTTATTTATTTCCATAAGTAGAAAATGGTGGCCTGGTTGTTAAGGCCTACTAATCCCTTAAAGAAGTCTCAGGTTCCATTCTCTCTACTTTTCTTATATTATCTATTTTTTCCTTTTAAAGCTTTAATTAGCCAAACCTGGTTTATTTGGTCACAAGTAAAAGCATGGCCATTTTGGTTAGGGCCCAAAAGTAGGTGGTGGGAGAGATCTTGGGTTCTATTCTCCTCTCCACCATCTTTATTTCTTCTTTTTTTTTTTTTAACTTGGTTGAACCAACCTAATCTCTCTTTTGAACTAGATCCAGCCCTTATTAAACTTGATTGAGCCCAACCAGGTAGTCACAAATCCAGGTCCAGACCCAATCATGCTAACTGGTTGGCCCCAACCCATTTCCAATTTGATCGAGCCCGACCATAATTTATTTAACTTGGTCTACTCTAACCAGTTTTCTTAATTGACTAAGCCCAATCTGTTTGAACACAATCAAACTAATCCTTGCCAACTGATTAAACCAAACCACTTGATTAATCAACTAAATCAGACTTGATTAATTAATTCAGCTGGTATTTTATTTGATTTGATTAAACCTACTAATTAAAATACTTAAAATTTAATTATCCATTAACTAACTAATTAAATTTTTAACTAATTAACTCTTCTCTCTTTCTCAGCTGGGCCTCGTCGGAGAAGAGAGCCGTGCCCGTCGCCGTGGTGGAACCTCTTCCTTTGTTCGGTGGTCGTCGGCGAGCTCCCAGGCGGCCCGCGCCCGGAGTGACCAGCATCGAGGTCCTCTCTGGCCAGAGCTCGCCCCTCTTTCCTCCTTCTAATTTCCAGTTCCACGGCGGTAACCTCGAGCCTCCTTTCTCCTCGAGAGTCCAGACCCTCAGCCGAGAACAGTAAAGGATTCCGGCGGCTCCTTCGTGTCTGCCCCCCTAGCTAACTACCTACCATGCATGCTCAATGGAAGGTAAAAAAAAAAAGAAAATAAAAGCTCACCGGAGATGATGAAGGCGCACTCGCGGTACTCCACAACCGGTCGGAGAAGGACAGAGATCGGCCGCGTCCTCCCTCTCAGATCAGTCGCCAACAGCGAAGGTGCCCACCCCTTGACTCTTGGTCCCTCTCTCTCTATTTCTCATGGTGGAAAAGGCTCGCCGGCACTGTGTGAGCCTCCACAGTTCCACCATAGCCCCCCTTTATAGTGCTTGAAGAGAATCCCAGTGCAATCGGCCTTGGTTGGAGAGGGGAATTGATTTGAAACCAAATCCCTCTCCTTCCTTATTTAGAGATTTTTGGTGAATCACGGCGGAGCACAGCTCGCGGCGGGGCGCTGGCGCGATGGAGAAGGGAGGTGATTGCCTCGGGATCGGCCCCAGACCGGACAGACGGCTGAGATTAATCCGTAGAAATCAGACGGTGAGAATCAGTTCGTGTCTCTTGTATCCATCAATTGCTCAGATGAAGTATTGAGATGTCATGGCAATGGACGACCAGGATACTCCCCTTTGCCTTGAACTTATAACAATCTCTTGGATAAGCTCCCATGATTTGCTCGCACGGTGGGGCGTCCGCATGCTTAGTTCGTTGGGCGATCGGACGGCAGGATGGTGTCTCGAGATCCTTTACGATTCCAAGATCCTTTGATCTCTACCGTTCATGTTAACTACTGAACCCTATACGCGATTTGTCGTGGACTTTTGTATAAAACCCCATGTCTTTTTCATCTTTACATGCAGGTCCTCACCGTGAGAGAGAAAACAAGGATTTCTTTCTAGTCCCTTATTCTTTTCTTATTGCAATCTAGTCCTTCTCTCAGAGAGAATACCACTTACTAATTAATCCCCGAATTTTCTAAATTCACAATATGGTCCTTGGCAGCCCAATTTATTTAAATTCAAAATTTAAATAAATTTCTCCTTCCTTTTTAATTAAACCCAATTAGTTTCCAACTTGAAAAATTCCCAAATTAAATAAATCAATCACCAATCTATAAATTTGTTCCATCTTTTAAGAATTTACCAATTCTTTTCTTTTCTCATTCTATTCAAAATAACTTCTAAAATTAGAATTTACCATTAATTAAATCAATCAATTACTAAATAATTATTGATTTAATTATATATTCCCTTTTTAGTCATCTCCAAGAATTTCCCAAACTTGGGCATTTTAATCAATCATTTAATTAACCAAAATAATATTTACTTACTTAACATTTTCATGTCCTCCAAACATGCCAAACTACAAAAATGCCCTTAGGTTTAATAATTAAACCCAACTATGGTTTTAGACTATAAAACCTTCCTTTCCCAAATATTTTATTTTATTGGGAGAAAAATTTATTTCATCATTAAAATGCATTTATTCTAAAAAAAATTTCAGGTTTCACAAGGTATGTAAGAATTACTGTTGAGCCAAAGAAAGACACTGGCCTAATCAATTGAAAACAATAGAATTTTTCATTTGAAAATAATTAAATAAATTAGATAAAGATATAAATATTTCAATATATATATATATATACTTATAATCCTTTTTTAAAAAAGGCTCTGATACCAATTATTCAACGATTCTAATTCAACATACAAGAAAATACCAACAAAAAATTTTAAATCAGGAAAATAAGAATAAAGAAGATGCAATCTATAACAATTATGGATCGAGGAACAATAATGCTTCATATTATTTTTGCTCAACCCACATTGCAAACACTTGGATTGCAAAAAATCTGTTGAATTCGACTAAATTCTTTGTTTTCAAAGCAAGTATGATAATTCTCCATAGTTACATATGCAAGAATTTAATCAAGGTTAGCGTTCAGACAAAACAATTGAAATACTGATTATTCTATTATCCAAGCAAGCCCTTAAACTACTGAATAACAAAATAAAGTTTGTGTCCAACTCATATAGAGCCACTAGAAAGGAATCTAAACTATCAACATGTGCCTAGAAATCTATTCAAATCTTTAACATAATGATCGTATTCATAACAATTTACAACAATGCCCTTCATTGGCAAATTCGACTTCTTTTCCATTGTGGGCATTTTGAGGACTTGAAATAGTGGGCCCTTGAAAACAACATAGTTTTTCATTTGAAAATAATTAAATAAATTAGATAAGATAAAAATATTTTAATATATATATATATAACTTTTTCGAAAAAGGGCTCTGATACCAATTATTCAACGATTCAAATTCAACAATACAAGAAAATACCAACAAAAAAATTTAAAATCAGGGAAATAAGAATAAAGAAGATGCAAGCTATTACAATTATGGATCAACAAATGGTATATAATTACATGGTATTAGAGTCAGGCTCAACAAATGGTATCAGAGTCAGGCCCAATAAATGAAATCACGATGACCTGAAATATTTTTTCCAAATCATCATAAACATTGGCATATAATTAGAAAGAGAATTATCTGAATATTTTTTAAATTATGTTAATTTTTAGTAAGTAATACTCACTTAGTAATCATCGGTGATCAGTCCAAGTTCTTTTACTTCCTTCTTGATAATAAACTGTACCTGAACCAAAAAATAATAATAAAATAATAATAAATAATAATAATAAAAAATTATATGAAAGTATTAATTTTTAAAAAATTATATTACAATTATGACATGGACATCTTGCCCTTTTTTAAATGCTTGAAATCATTTAGGGCAATGATTTCCATGGTGTACACTATACAGTGAAGCTTTAGATCTCCCTCCTAACTTATTTGCTTCCCACATGGAAGACAGTGGGTATGTAAGAATTACTGTTAAGCCAAAGAAAGACTCTGGCCCAAACAATTGAACACAGCAGAATTTTCCATCTGAAAATAATTAAATAAATCAGATAAAGATATAAACATTTCAATATATATATATATATATATATAATTATAAACATTTTTAGAAAAAGGGCTCTGATACAAATTATTCAACGATTCTAATTCAATATACAAGAAAATAGCAACAAAAAATTTAAAATTAGGGAAATAAAAATAAAGAAGATGCAATCGATAACAATTATGGATCGAGGAACAGTGATGCTACAAATTATTTTTGCTCACCCCACATTGCAAACACTTGGATTGCAAAAAATCTAGTTGATTTTGACTAAATTCTTTGTCTTCAAAGCAAGTATGATAGTTCTCCATAGTTGCATCTACAAGAATTTAATCAAGGTTAGCATTCAGACAAAACAATTGAAATACTGATTGTTCTATTATCCAAGCAAGCCCTTGAACTACTGAATAACAAAATAAAATTTGGTTCCAACTCATGTAGAGCCACTAGAATGGAATCTAAACCATCAACATGTGCCTAGAAATCTATTCAAATCTTTAACATAACAATCGTATTCATAACAATTTACAACAATACCATTCACTGGAAAATTCGACTTCTTTTCCACTAGGGGCATTTTGGGGACTTGAAATAGTGGGCCCTTGAGAACAACAGAATTTATCATCTGAAAATAATTAAATAAATTAGATAAGATAAGAATATTTCAATATATATATATATATAAATCTTTTTAGAAAAATGGCTCTGATAGCAATTGTTGGAGGGCTCTGATACCAATTATTCAACGATTCAAATTCAACAATACAAGAAAATACCAACAAAAAAATTTAAAATAAGGGAAGTAAGAATAAAGAAGATGTAAGCTATTACAATTATGGATCAACAAATGGTATATAATTACATAGTATTAGAGTCAGGCTCAACAAATGGTATCAGAGTCAGGCCCAACAAATGAAATCACGATGACCTGAAATATTTTTTCCAACGAGAATTATCTAAATAGTTTTTAAATTATGTTAATTTTTAGTAAGTAATACTCACTTAGTAATCATCGGTGATCGGTCCAAGTTTTTTTACTTCCTTCTTGATACTAGACTTTACCTGAACCCAAAAATAATAATAAAATAATAATAATAAATTATATAAAATTATTAATTTTTTTAAAAATTATATTACAATTATGACATGGACATCTTTTTCTTTTTTAAATGCTTGAAAGCATCTAGGGCAATGAGCACTACTGCAGTGAAACTTTAAATCTCTCTCGTTCCTTATTTTCTTCCCACATGGAAGACAGTGGGTATGTAAGATTTGTTGTTGAGCCAAAGAAAGACCATGGTCTAAGCAATTGAAAACAACAGAATTTTCCATTTCAAAATAATTAAATAAATTAGATATGATAAAAATATTTCAAAATAAATAAATAAACCTTATTAGAAAAGAGGCTCTGATACCAATTATTCAACGATTCAAATTCAACAATACAAGAAAATACCAACAAAAAAATTAAAATCAGGGAAATAAGACTTCTATAGAATTAGTTTATAAAGTAGGCATTACATCAGGAATATATTAAATGTATGGGAAAATGGATTAAGGCTCGTGGCTAGGATTCTTTTTTTGAAAAAAAAAAGCAAACAATAGTCAGGAGAACTCTTTCACCAATTAGGTACTATTTGATTTTTAACATTTTAATTAGATTAAATATTCAAATTTAAGAACATGAGCTTTTGTTTGTAAATTGAATTGGGCGATAAGATTATTCATACCTTACTATGTTCTGATCAATAATATTTTATGAGTCAGATATGTTACATATTATGCCTAATTATGTAGTATTTATTTCTTCTTCATTCTTTAGTAAAATGTTGAATAAAGAGGACTAAATTGGCATAATGATAATTAATTTGCCACAAGAGGTCACATCCTATTTCTCATTTTTCTTTTTGGTAGGTAATTTTTTTTGGTGGATAGAATTTCGTTCATTGTGTGTAAGGAATTTGATTTAAAAGGATGCCTTACAGCCAAGGTTGTCGACGGCCGGCGTTGACAACCAAGCCTGTGGGTCAAGGGTTCAAGGGGTTGAGCAGGGTCAATAATAAAATATTAAAAAATAATTAATAATAATGAAATATGATATAAAATAAAATTATCATAATAAAACATATGATTGATTAACTAAATTTAATATTTATATTTAGTCCATGCTTAAAACAAACACATACTAAACAAAACCAAGGTTTTTTTTTTTAGTTTTTCACTTCTATATTAAAAAAAAAAATACCCCGGGCCCGGTTCACTTTCGGCCGGGGTGGCCGGGTGGCGATGTGGTCTCAGACCCCGGTTTTGGGGGTCCAACCCGGCCCGCCCACCCCCGGTCCCGATTTTTTCAGTTGACCCGGTAGGGCCGGGCAGATCTGACAACATAACTTCTGACTATTGCTTTTAGTTAATCTTTGTATATGGTAACTTATTTTATCAGTGTGTTAACCTGCTTTCCAAGGCTAGAGAAAAGAAATGAACATAACAACAACATAGATTTAAGCTTTTTATTATATGTTTGATCTCTGAGAAATATTGAAAACTTCTGCCTACAAAATATGTTCCACAGATTGGCTTTTTCCTCTATCTAATTGATGGAACTTGTTGAAAATGGTGTAGTAGATCATCGATGTATGCCCCCTTGTTTGTTGTCATCTCTTTTCTTAGAAGTTAGGTGTATATGGCATACTATATTTATGTCATGCCCTAACCTGGTTTCCATGACCTCGGCACATGAGCATACCGGCCGTAACTAAGTGGGGGCGCACCTCACTCGTATATAAGGCCTGTGTAATCGAAAGCATATAACAAAATAATAAAATCTCAAATAATATTAGATAATAACAATAGAGTCTCAGCGGAATAAAAATCATAAGTGTCCAAATGCCCTATAGAGTACCATGCCCTATAAGAGTCCTATAACAAATGTCTCTCACACAAAGAAAATAAAATAGATCATCGGACCTCTGCAAGATACCCCGTCCCTCGTACGGCTCCTGAGCTCGAGTCTCCTACTCCTTAGGATCTGAAAGAGAAAAGAACAAATGTGTGAGCTTTCGAATGGAAAGCCCAGTAAGTACCCCTGTGGGGATCATAAAACCATCATAAATAACAATAATATGATCAACAATCAAACAACGGGGGCACACCCCACAAAAGCTAACTCTAGGAGTCTACCACAAACATTAGCAACAGTAATGACTCCTAACTACAGTAGCTCTCAAGCTCTGTAATGAGTTCCAAAGTAAGCTCGGCAAACGTCTCCCCGGCCAACATCATCAGCAACTGCTGGAACTCGACCCTCCGGTCGTACGATCCTCAGGTCGTATGTCAATAGCGCTACCTCTAATACGTGTCGACACAGCCAATGAATTATCCTCACTAACGGGCAGGACAATCAGAGTATCGTCCCTCTGGCATGGCAAGCCAAAACGCCAGGGTGTCCCATCCCTGAACGTTTCCCAACGGAGCCCCCACGCTCCACTGATCCGAGCGGAAGACCAACAATAAATCAGGGATACCAACATCCCGAAAACAATCAAACATGCCCATCAAGAATCGAAACAATCAGGAAAGCATGTATGAACTCATCAGATCAAGTCAAAGAAAATACGACAACAATATCATTAATCATGATAGTAAAATGCCAAAGATACTCCGAAGAGTGGGTACAAGGCAAGTGTACTTACCTCAATCAACGACGTCCGGGATCACTCAGAAATCTCTCCTGTCTCTATGTTGAAACTTGATAATAAAATCTATTTCAGTATCGGCAAGATTTACTAAGTGAGCCCAAATCAATTGTGTGGCCTTCCCTTGTAATCCATGACATTTTCCCTTTTAAAAGCTTGAATTGAACCACACCCTTTTAACTAAAAAGCTACTTGTTCTAGTGGTTAGGGTGTTCAACCGCACTTGAGAGATCTTGGATTCGAATCTCCTATTACCTTTCCTTTTCATTCTTTTAATATCTTGGTTGGGTCTGGCCTATATTATTAAATCTTCCTATTGAATCAAAAAGTAGTAAGTGTCACAGTGGCTAAGGCCCATTATGTACAATGAGCGGTCTCTAGTTCTACTCCCCCCACTTGCCCACTTGCCCATTATGTCTAATCTTCATTGTGTATAATTAAATCTCCCTGTTTAATCACAACAGACAAGATGCCTAACTGGTTAAGGCCCATAGAGTTGGTGTAAAGGGTCTTGGGTTCTACTCTCACTAGTTACCATTTTTATTTATTTTATTTTATTTTAATATTATTATTATTTTTTTGTAACCTGGTTCACAACATGGTTGGACCCAATCTTTAAAATCCAATTAGACCCAACCCACTAGCTTGTTTGGACCTAACCCCCTTTTACTTGGTTGGACTTAACCTCTCACTTGACTAGATCTAAGCTACTTGATTAGACCCAATCAATTTAACTTAATTCAGTTGACCCAATCCATTGTATCCACTTGATTAACCGAGCGCGATTCTAACGGACTAACCCTAGCCAGTTAAGCTTAACTGGTTCTTGCGTCCACCTTGATCGCGTCCGCGTCCAACCTTGGTCAGAGATGGCACCTCGGTCATGGACGATGGCAACCAGTGAGTGGGTGGACTACGAGCACTCCTTCGTCACCAGTTCTCCACCGTCCGTAGATAGGTTGCACGCTACGAGCACCTCCTGAAGTGGAGGGCCGCTGGGTTCTTCCTCTCCTCGTCGGAGTATGCCCATTCAAGGTCAGCTCCCTCTCCTCCGGTGCTCACCCTCCCTCCCTCAGAGGCAAACGAAGATCCTAAAGTTCTCTACGGCGTCTACCCTTTGTTATGCATGTATGAATATTAATAGAAGTGAAAGGGTGACTCACCGGAGAAGGTTGAAATCCTCTGATGCTCTTCTGGGGCGGTCCGGGGAGTTCCACTCCGTCATCTGGGTTCACAGCACCTCAACGTGCCCTTTTCCCTCTCGTGGCGGGTTCTTCGATCACTCCTCTGTCATTACGTGGGGTTGGGAAGAAGAGCGGAGGTCCTGTCTCTTCTTCGTTCATGGGCGTCACTGCTAGGGTTCCGAGAAGGGATCTCTACTTATAAGAATTCGTGGTGGTGGTTGCATATACCATCACGATCCCACGGATTGTGAGCCGTGATCGTCTTCTTTCTATAATGGGCGGCATTTGAAAACTTTCTACATTTGCCCGACGGTGATCGCGGAGGAGCAGTCTGTCCTCGTGGTGGCACGCGCATGGAGAAGAGGGCACTGGCGGAGGATCTTGCTATGACCACTGGTTTTGGTAACTTTGCCAACTATGCCCATGCGGGTACGGGTATTCAAGCTCAAGCACCTGCATCCACAAAGAACTCGCATATAGAATGGATTGTAGACTCAGGAGCATCTAGGCATGTCACTGTTGCATGTAGTGAGTTTGCATCATATTCACCATATAGACATACTCATAATGAGACCATCCAAACTGCTGATGGGACTTCTCAACCCATTAGAGGGATTGACTCGGTCAAATGCACTTCATCAATCACACTCTCATTTGTCTTGCATGTTCCCTCATTCCTAGTTAACCTTCTTTCAGTTAGCTCTATAATTGATCAATTAGACTGCCAAGTTCTTTTTGATCAAGAATCATGTCTTTTCCAGGAGAAGCAAACGGAGAGGAGGTTGGGACTGGCACCAGGCGTGATGGACTGTGGTACTTGGATCAGGGGAGTGCTGATACTGCTCTTGTTGCTGCTGTGTGTGGAGGAGTAGAGGATGTAGTGCTACTCCAACATTGTCGTCTGGGTCACTTATCTTTTGATAGCTTAAGAAGGTTGCAACCAGAATTAATGGACAAAGTAGACAGGAGTAAACTTGTGTGTGATACTTGTGAGTTTGGCAACATTCTACTTATTCTAGTATTGGTCTTCGAAGTGTTGAACCATTTGCTCTTATTCATTCGGATGTATAGGGACCTTGTCTAGTTGTTTCAGTTAGTGGATTCAAGTGGTTTGTGACCTTCATTGATTGTTATTCTCACATGCCTTGGATTTATTTAATAAAACATTAAGAGTGATGTGCTTCGGTGTTTTCAAGACTTTTGCGCCTGTGTGAAGACTCAGTTCAATGCAAAGGTTCGGATTATATGGACTGACAATGGAACTGAGTATGTTAATAAGGATTTTTCATCCTTCTTGTCAACTCAAGGGATCTTGCATCAGACATTTTGCCCAGATACGCCTGCATAAAATGGGGTGGCTGAGCACAAGAATAGACATCTACTGGAGGTGGCACACTCTATCATGCTCATGATGAATGTGCCAAAGATCTTATGGAGTAAGGCGGTGATGACAACAACTTATCTCATTAACCGAATGCCTTCACGAGTGCTGGGAATGAAGACACCATGCAAGATGCTCCTGGGTGAGAACAAGTTCATCATTCCTCCTAAGATGTTTGGTTGGAACTGATTTGTCAGAGATCATAGGACTTTAGTGGCGAAGTTAGACCCTCAGGCTGTGAAGTGTATATTTGTTGGATACTCTTCTAGCCACAAGGGTTATAGATGCCGAAGCCCAACTGAGCGTCGGCTATTTGTGAGTATGGATGTGACCTTCAGGGAGTCGAAGCCTTTCTATAGTGAGTAGACAGACTTGACATCTCTCTTTGAGGACTTCTCTCCAAGCACAGGAGTTACTGGTTGAGAGGGGGAGAATAGTAGAGATGTAGCTGTGGGACTAATATAGTGTCTTGTTAATGACATGCATCAGGGGGACCATCAAAATGGAAATGAAGATGGAAATGATGATAGTAACTTGACATGAGGACAAGGTAGTGACTTGACACGTATAACGCCCCGAACCGGGCACATGGACAGATCGGTCTTACCCAAACAGGGACGGATCCCCATTCAAGCACAAGGCCTCAGAGATACTGTACAATAATTATTATCCAAAAATAGATAAACAACGAAATTTATATAAGAAGAAGGAAGTTTACACAACTCCATACAAATACAATACTAGGGTCTATACGACCCACACAAGGATCCATCCAAGTCACCACTAATAGTCCATACAACAAAGAAAGAAAACGAGTCTCACATACACACACAAATGAAAAGAGGTACGCAGACCTCAAGGTAAAATAAGCAAGTCCGAGTCAGCTACTAGGAAAGTCCCCGTCTAGTCTGAACCTACTCCTCGTCGTCACCTGACAAAAACATCAATCAAGTACGTGAGCCAAAGAAAAGGCTCAGTAGGATCGCTAGAAAAATAATAAAGGTGGTGAAAGCCACTAGCAAAGAACTGAATAAAAGAAGAATAAATATGCAAGTGCAACAACATCACAAGCAAATAACAAGACTCGGGAATGTGGATAAATCCACGGATGTACTCAATCTCCTGGCATATACGATACTATGATACCTCCAGTATTATATGATATCCTCCAGATATCAACTCCGTTCTATGTCAGATAATGCTATAACAATCATGTGTACATGGCCAGAAAATACCGCTCTCTGACTGAGCCACTCTGTCCGATGTATCATGCCTGTACGTAAGAGATTGCTAGTACAAATACCTAACAACAGGTATACATACATATCCAAGGCAACAACATCTTGAATATATAATAAGGTCAATGATCTCATCGAGATCGGAAGCCCATACGTATTTAAGGAGTAAACTCCACTCAAATACGCATAAGAAAAACATGAAAGCAACAATCTCCCCGAGATATAAAGCCGATACATATGAGGAAACCCATCTTGAATATGTATTGGGAACCTCTCGAGGAAATAAGAGTACAAAAATCAAAGCAAGGTTGGAGGAAGGAATACTCACAAACCCCGTGCGAGAGCCTACCCGGCTAGAAAGCAAATCTCTGATCCTCGTCGCGTCTTACGCGTCCGAATCGGGATCTAGCAGATGGATTGAAACTCTCAGTTTCATAATACCTAATTTACTTCATAAATAAATATGAATATGAGTTCTTTTTCCACTCTACTAATTAAATGGCTATTACGAACTTCAAAGTTCACGTATTCTCCTAGAATATGGTTAGTGTGATTGTATTCCATTGGAATCACGAGTTCTAATTAGAGAAGGCCGATGAGGCCCTAATAATCCCTAATCAAGGAATTAACCCCAATTAACGATGTTCGAAAACATTAAACAACTTCTAAAGATGTATGGACTCTAAGAAAATTATATAATCATTCACCAACATACCCATTACACATGGGTTTCATAATCCATACATCAATTAGACGAAACATGCATTCTCCATGTTATATAATTTAAACATACAACACACAATTATCCATCTCTATGAGTATACTTACAACTCATTAACACCATGTATCATTAATCTCTTACTCGAAGCTCTTAACAGCCCCTCCTTAAAGCTATCAACAATACATTGATTTCCATGCCTTGACTTATGCAATTAATCAACTAATCATGGTGGTTACTTCCCAAATTATGCTCACCGTCGCGAGGAAGGAAGAAGGGGACGTGTGGAGCTATAGGCTTGTGACGGAGTCCGGCGAGAGAGGGGGGGTCGCCGGAGTAAGGCGACGGCCAACTTGGGTTGCTGCTCGCAGAAAGAAGCAAGGAGCGCTCGCTGTTCTGTCCACGAAGGAGAGGAGAGGCGGCATTGAAACTGGTCGGCGACGCTCGCAAGAGGACAGTGAGCTCGGGGGAGGAATCAGAGCTCGAGATGGCTATATTGCGGCTGGCCGGACAGAGGGTGGCCGGACCTTGGCAGCGAGCTGACCGCGCCTTTCGGCGCGGCGCTTCGGCTTTGGCCGCGTTGGCGGGCCGGGCGGTGAGTCGGGCTCCATGTGGCGAGCGTAGATAGGGCGTGGGTAAGGGCTCAGCCGAGAGGGAGAAGAAGCAATAGATTTTCAATTGAAGCTTTGATTTCAATTTAATCTAGACCTAGGCCATCATGGTAAATTACTGTTGCTCCTTTACTCTAATCATTTAAATCCCTTACTATGCCCTCACAAGTCTTCTATTATATCACAAGATTACTGTTCACTTTTACTATGCAATCACACGTCGTCACAATGATTAATCACGGGTCCCTAACTTGACTCATACTGGGTCCATCGTGATGACTCTCTCGTCCTCATGCCCGACCCAGATCCGCGAATCTCGGGTCAATGGTCCAAGTGACATGGGTGCACTATAATATCACGGGGTCTGTCTCTCGTCAGACCAGATCCGTGAATATCGGCTTTTAGTCAAATCTTTCATCACAGGCATATTGTGGCATCACGGGGCTGTCTCAGCCCCGACCATATACACCTTTCCCTGGATTTGAATATTTGTCTATTTTTTTCTCAATAATTAATCTGGATTAATTAACACATGATTAACCTTGATTAATTAACACTTAATTAATCTGGATTATTCAGACGTTATGATTTTTTCCAAAATTTCACCGCTTATCATATTAAATTTGCCATTTAATAAGTTTGGGAAATAAAATCTTTATTTATTTCGGGGCAGGTTTTACAACACGAGGACAAGGTAGTGACTTGACACAAGGACAAGGAGAATTGAGATGTACAGAAGGAGGCACTTGAGGGGAGATCAGATAGGTCTCCAGAGCAGGATCCTAAGTGGCAGGATACTATCCAGGAGGAGCTCCAAGCCTTGGAGAAGACCTGGGAACTTGTATCTCTCCCAGCTGGAAAAAAGGCAGTTGGTTGTAAGTCGGTGTACATTGTGAAGCAAACTCTTGAAGGAAGGATTGACAGGTACAAGGCGAGGCTAGTTGCAAAGGGGTATATCCAAACCTATGGGATTGACTATGGTGAGACCTTTGCTCCAGTAGCAAAGATGAGCACAGTGAGGACTTTGATCTCATGTGCAGCGAACTTTGGTTGGCCGTTACATCAACTGGATGTCAAAAATGCCTTCTTGCATGGAGATCTATAAGAGGAGGTGTATATGGAGATTCCTCCTGGCTTTACTACTCCACAGACATGTGGGAAGGTGTATAGGTTGATGAAGTCCATATATGGGTTGAAGCAATCTCCAAGGACATGGTTTGATAGGTTCAGACGTATAGTGTGTAGTATGGGCTATATGCAGTGTAGTGGGATCACACTGTCTTTTACAAACACTCCAAATCCCATATCACAATTCTAGCTGTTTATGTGGATGACATTGTTATTATAGGGGATGATGCTAAGGAGATCTCTCACCTAAAACGAAGGCTGGGTAAAGAGTTTGAGGTCAAAGATATGGGCCAACTGAGATATTTCCTTGGTATTGAGATGCACGGTCGTCTAAAGGAATAGTACTTTCTTAAAGGAAGTATGTTCTGGACTGTCTCACTGAAACAGGAATGCTAGGGTGCCGAGTAGTTTTTACTCCAATTGAGCAGAATCACAAGTTGTGTGTCCAATCTGGTGACTCGGTGAGCAAGGAGCGCTATCAGACACTTGTTGGTCGCCTTATCTACTTATGCCACATGAGACCCGATATTACATATGCTGTGAACGTGGTAAGCAGGTATATGCATGATCCCAGGGTTGAGCATATGGAGGCAGTATACAGGATTCTGAGATACTTGAAGGGATGCCCAGGGAAAGGCCTTTGGTTCAAAAGTCATGGGCACTTGGATGTGAAGGGATATTGCGATACAGATTGGGCAAACTGTTGGATGACAAGAGGTCCACCTCAGGTTACTGTATCTTGTTGGAGGTAACCTTGTGTCACGGCATAGTAAGAAGTAAGAGGTGGTTGCTCGGTCTACAGCTTAGGTTGAGTACAGGGCTATGACGGTTAGTCTTTGTGAGATACTTTGGATGGGGAGTTTGTTGTCAGAACTGCGTCTAAGCGATGTATTGAAGCTCTAGTGTGACAACAAATAGGCCATTAGCATTGCTAACAATCTTGTACAGTATGATCGCACAAAGCATGTTGAGATTGATCGCTTCTTCATTAAGGAGTGACTGGAGAATGGGATTTTGAAGCTGAGTCATGTTCATTCTGGCGAAAAATTAGCTGATTGCTTAACTAAAAGATTAGGTCCTAGAGAGTGTAATAAAGCATGTAACAAGATGGGGGTTATTGATATCTATCGCCCACCTTGAGGGGGAGTGTTAAATAGTTATTTCTATAGGATCTTTTGTGTAAAATATAATAGTTACTTCTATAGAGTCTTTTGTGTAGAATATCCTTATATATATATATATATATATATATATATATATATATATATATATATATATATATATATATATACAGAAGGGGCTGTCAAAACACCAAACGCTAATTTTGTCTACACTTTCAACAAAACTATTACTGAAGTAGTGAAGTGGCAAGCAAAGCCAAACTAGTGGAATGGGGGTCTTGATGAAGTTCGGAAGAAAAATGATTGCCACCGAAGGAAGCGATCCAGGCCAACTGGCTTACAAGTTGGTGAGGATGGACCACTTAAGAAACTGGAGACCAAATGCAGAAACCACTGGAATACTGGAGCATGTTTTGCGTGTGGTTCAAAAGGGCCATCTAGCTGCAGACTGTCCACATAAGAAGAGCTAGAAACCCATAATCCAACTCAGAATCTTAGGTACAATACCGGGAAACTTATGTGTATGTTATTTTGTAGAGATCTTTCCACTTCATGGAAAACATGTATTCAACTAATCACTGTTTTTAACAATTCTCATTGTGCTTAATGTGACAATACTCTTGATTCAGTTATTCTTGAGGCTCATTATCACACATTCCGTTCAATTTTAATCTACTTAGTTTGCACGAGTCGAGCTCATATCCACTCAACATCTGATTTACAATACAATCATACGATGATTTTGCTCCATCTGGAACATATCGGGTTCTGTTGGTATCAAAATTCCCTTAAGGCTTGATATTATGGAATACTCTCTTAAACTTTGTATTATCAAATCTTATATTTTGATAATTTTTTCATATTTCATTTTTTTTTATAGTGATTCTTAATTATCATCTCATTGTTGCAGGTCCTCTGATGTTGCTGCTGTGCAAGAGCCACCACAACCTCCCAAATATAGTTGGCCTATAGGATTGGCATCCCTTTTGAATAAAAGTAGTAAGTAGAAGTTACTGTAATATATGGATCTTCTCCATAGAACTATGATGTTTGATGCTTAACTTTAGATATCTAACCTGTATGGTAAATTTCTGGGAAGAGCTCTTCCCCTGGACCAAGTACGTGTAGCGTTGGCCAACCTCTAGCAGGATCTGGGCCAATTCTCCATCTCGGATCTCCCAAATGGCTTCTACTATATACGATGCCACACACCTGGAATGGTAGAAAGAGCTATGTGGGATGGTCCTTGGACAATCAGAGGCATGGTCTTGCAACTCATGCCTTGGAGAGGGAATTTCCAGCCGGCATTCGAGAGACTGGAGTCAGCGGCGGTATGGGTGCAGCTCCACCACTTGCCGATGGAATACTAGGACGCCGATTATCGAGAACTTGGGCTCCTTGCTTGGACCAGTACTGAAGATTGATCCTCACACATTGGAAGTGGACAATCCATCATTGGAGGTGGGCAGATCAAAGTTTGCGAGAATGTGTGTCCAACTTGATCTATCTCAGCCGCTTCAAAGGGCAATTTGGGTTGGAGAGGGTGCAACGGAAACCTTAGTAGCTTTAACCTATGAAAAACTCTCAGCTCTGTGTTTCAGATGTGGCAGGGTTGGTCATGCAGTGAACACCTGTAACATGATTCCGGTCGATGCCATGGTTGGAGGGTCGGGTAAAACTCCAACAACTCAATCGGATTCGAAGTCACAAGATATGCAGATCGTGGAGGTAGGACAGGGATCAAGAGATCAAGAGCATCCGCCTCCTCAGAACCATTTGAAGGACAATCTCACAGTCGAGGATGATAGAGAAACTTGGAAGATCGCCGGTTCTCGCCGCAATCGGGGACGCGGTCGTGGTCCTCCTCCGTTCAACCGCCAACCAGAGCGGTCAACAAAATCGGTCCCTCAGGTTGATGACAGACACGTAGGAAGGGGGGAAGCTGGTAGAAGCACACGTGGAGGGCGAGGTCAATAAAATAACGGGCGTGAGAACCAATCCCGAGGCAGAGGGGGAGTGGATTTATCAGAGGAGAGGGACTGTCCTTCTCTTCCGAAACCTAATCAAAGAGAGCAAGCTGGCCCTTCGAGACCTAGGTTTGCCGGCCGTTACCATTCGACCGTTGGAGTTGAGGCAGAGGTGAGAAGAGACATGACAGAGTCGAGATCCGGACACTCTGTCCAAAAGGAGGCCGTGGAGTCAGACTTTGGCAAAGATCCAGGGCTCATCACTGCAGTTGACTGGGAACGAAATCCTCTCAAGCAAGCACAAATCCCTGATCCTCAGTTTGAAAAGTATAATAGGCTGGTGGATAGGATTGTTCTTGCCATTAAGGCCAAATCTAAGCAATCTAGTAAAGATCAGGAGATGGAGGAAATCCATAATGACGAAGCCAAATCACAAGGGTCTTATGATGAAGACATACCACTGGCTCTTGTCCAAAAAGAGGCCAAGCTGGAGACTTTGGCAAGGAGAGCCAAGATCAAGGAACCCACACAATCAAAGAAGGGTCGTGTGGATAGCTTGATGAAGGATGCTTGAATTTTCTCTCCAAAATTGAGGAGTATTCTAAACCCTTTTATCTAATTTTAGTTATCTTATGAAAACACTCAAGATTGTTTCTTGGAACTGCAGGGGATCATCAAACCCCAGAACATTTAGTAGAATTAAAGCATTAATGAGAAAGTATCAGCCAGATGTGGTTTGTTTGGTGGAGACTCGAATTGATATCAATCGAGCACTCAAATTTTGCAAAAAATTTACTAAAGGATGGCAGTGGGCAGTGATTCCAGCTTAAGGCATGTCTGGAGGAATTGTCACTCTCTGGAAATAGAGACTGGGTATGGTAACTCCTCTTGCCACTTCTAGATATGCTCTTCACTTATTAATCTCTTTTGAAAACCTCCAGCATTGGATTTTATCTGTGATTTATAATTCCCAAAACATTCAGATACAGAAAGGCCTCTGGAAGGACTTAAAGATTTACTCTTCCTTTGACCTCCCCTGGATTCTAAAGGTGATTTCAATGCCATTTTAAACTGTACTGAGGAACATAGAGGGGGCTGCTTTGATAATTACAAGTTGAAATCATCACTATTTAATGAATTTCTCATTGATAACCAACTTCTTGATTTGGGATATATTGGTTCTCCTTTTACCTAGTGCAATAACCAATTAGGGTTAGGGTTAGTTAGGAGATGGGCAAGGCTAGATAGAATCTTGGCAAACACTGCATGGACAACAAAATTTGAATCCTATTTCAATAGTCATCTTCCTAGGACTGCCTCTAATCATTCTCCATTGGTATTGACAGCCAAATTCTATTCCCATCATAAGCATAGAATTTTCATATTTGAAAATTTTTGGTTTGAGTATGATACATGTCACACCACAGTGAGTAAAGCTTGGAATTGTAGGATCAGGACTAGCCCTATGCACGCTGTTGCCCACTTGATTGCTAGGACCAAACTTACCTGAGTAAATGGAAATCTAAGAAACTTACCCCTCTGGAGAAGAGTATTAGCCAGGTGGAGGAAGAAATTACACATCTTGAATCATTAGAGCCAACCCTAGGTTACTCTGACCTTACGAGTGTAGCACTTAGGAGTCTCTATAATAAACACAGTGCTCTACTTAGACAAAACACCCTCAGATGGGCACAAAGGGCAAAACTTCTATGGCTGCAGCAAGGGGATTATAACTCTAAATTTTTCCATAAGCAAGCAAAAGTGAGAGGACACAAAAATAGAATTTCAGCCCTAGTTTCTGAACAGGGACAGATCTTAGAAGAGCAAGTAGCCATTGGGCAGGCTTTTGTTGATTTCTACTCAAATCTTTGGACTTCAACCAATAGTGATACTGTTGATGAACTTAGATTAAGGTTACCCCCTGATTTAATCACCCTGTCTAGTGAGGACCAAGTCAACCTGGTTAGGCCTGTGACCATGTCTGAGGTTTTCCTAACTTTGAAGAGTATGCCAAAAAGGAAAAGTCCTGGTTCAGATGGCCTCAATGTGGAATTTTATTTATTTTATTGGGATATGGTTAAGGAACCCTTGTTTCTAGCCATACAACAATTCTTCCAAGAGGCCCACTTGCCTACTTCTTGGGGGAGGACATATGTAGCTCTCATTCCCAAGAAGGAATCACCTGTCAAAGTCCAGGATTTTAGGCCCATTTCTCTGTGCAATGTGGCATACAAATTACTATCTAAACTCCTTGCAAACAGACTCAAAAGAGTTATTAGCAATCTCATTGGCCCTGAGCAAACAGGCTTCTTGGCTAGCAGATCCACTTTTGACAACATAATTGCCATTCAAGAAATAGTTCATTCTATGGAATATGATACTAAAAACCTCCCTAGGATGATTTTAAAGTTGGATATTGAAAAGGCCTATGATGCCTTGGAATGGAACTCCATACTTGCCACTCTCCATGTGATGAAATTCCCTGACTCTTGGATTTCATGGATCAAAGCTTGCATTACTTCTTCCTCCTTCTCATTTCTGGTCAATGGACAGCCCACAGGATGGACTACTAGTTCTAGGGGCATCAGACAAGGAGATCCTTTATCTCCTTATCTATTCCTATTAGTTTCTTAGAATTTAACAGCTATGTTGAATCATGCTATGACCCTAAACATGATCCCTGGATTTGATAGTAGGTTAACTTGCAATTTTAATAACTTACTATTTGTTGATGATGCAATCATTATCACAAGGGCAACTAGGGTTGTGGACAGAAATTGCAAGTTATGTTTGGACATTTATAAGAAGCTGATAGGACAAAATGTCAACATGAGTAAATCTAACATATATTTTCCTTCATGGTTCAATAGGAGAGTCAGGGATTCTATAATCAATATATTAGGAATAAAATCTGGTTCCTATCCCTTTAAATATCTTGGAGCTTGGATTTCACCAAAGAAGGTCCCTGTGGCTCAATGGAATAATCTGATCAACAGAACCAATGATAGCCTTAAAGCATGGTGCCCTTCTTCTTTATCTCTAGCTGGTAGATCTATACTGGTAAACACCTCTTTAATGTCCATTCTAGTATATCCTATGTCTTGCTACCCTGTACCAGATACAATTATTGATCAAATTTCCAAGCTGGCTAGGAAGTTCCTATGGAATAGTGGCAATAATGGAGGTACCTTCCATTCCATGAACTGGGCAGTTACTACACTTGATAAGTCTGAGGGAGGATTGGGGATTAGAAATTTGAGAATCGCCAAAATGGCCCTAATGTCAAAGAATATATTTGCTCTATTAAACATTGAAAACAAACTTTAGGTTCAGATATCTCATCTTAAATATGGTGTTTTAAACCCTTGGAACAAACCATCATATACATCAAATGCATCTGCCTCTTGGTTTTACAAAAAATTATGTAGCACTGCATTCTCTATTAGGGCAAACCTTAGGATCAATAGTTGTAATCCACACACCACAAATTTCTTAACTGAACCATGGTTTTTTGACATACCCATAGCTTTTAAACCTACAACTGTTAACATGCATATTCCTTTTGAAGTTTTGAGCATCACTGATTTATAAAATGGAGAGAGGTTAAATCAATATGATATTATGGCATGTTTTGGACACAACGTAGACTGGGACAGTCTGAATAAAGGCATTTATAATGGGGAAGTTGGTAAGCAATGGATTTGGTCTCCTACTGGTTCCAATGCTAATATTACAAAGGAAGTATATGCTTTCCTCAATCAAGTACCTTCCAATAACTCTGAGCAATGGAAAGGCTGGCATAAAATCTGGAATATGTCAATAGCCCCCAGGATTAAAATTTTCATATGGAGATTAATGCATGGAAGGATACCTACTTATGCTTATATGTATGCTCTAGGATTTGGGCCCCAAGCCTCTTGTCCATTCTGTGATTTAGCTGAGGAATCCATCCAGCATATCATGATAGAATGCAGGTTTTCAAAGGTGTGCTGGATGGCTGTAGCTAATTACACTGGTTGGAGAGAGTATAACATGGAAAATTTCTTATCTGGAGATTGGCTGACCATTACTTGTGGAAATGTAAGAGGTGATAACAATTTCACAAGGGCCTTGATGGCTACTTGTGCCTGGAGTATATGGAAGGCCAGGTGTGATCTCATATTCAATGGTAGGGCTATTCAATCTACTCAATTGCTCAAACAAACATTGAGCTATACTCAGGACCATTTCTGGAAGCAGCAAAGAGCATTCAGGGAGTATATATGTACTTCTAATTTTAATCAATCTATAACATCCTTTTGTGATGCTGCTTGGACTGAAGAGCCTTCATATTGTGGTCTAGGTTGTGTTATCATTCAAGGGGGAAGCACCATACTTTTGGCTGGAAGCACAAACTCCATTGCAGAGACAAGCATACAAGCTGAAATTCAAGTAATCAAGTTTGCCATGGAGCAACTCAGAGCACAGAGTTGGAATGCCAAAACTATATACACTGACTGCTTGCATGCACTTCAAATCATCAAGAATGAATCAGATGTCAATGAGGGAAGGTTTCAAGAAGATATAGGCTACATCAAGCATTTTCTGGAGCATAATCCTGAGGTGGAGCTGAAGTTTTGCCCAAGGGAAATCAACCATTTGGCAGATACACTATCGCATCATGCAAGAGGCAATCCGGGTCTCTCACTGTATCACAGGGGATCTGATAAGCCTAGGTGGCTGGAAGAGAAGCTAGCTGCAGTGGGATTATCATTTTGATTTTAACTTTATGTTAAACTACTTTGTATTTTTTGGTTTCTTTAAATAGCTATTCCTAGCTCTACTTTGTCAAAAAAAAAAAACTTTCCTTGGTTATGTACTCTTTTAATCTTTTGTGATGAATCTTAAAGCTCACCTCAATATGATGCTCATCTGCTATCAAGTCAAATGATGTTAAGAATAAATAGATGTTCTGTTTTTATTCATTTGACCAAGAATTTTTGCTCACCTATAAATGTAAACATTAATAATAAAATTTGTTGTAATATAACTTTGCCTCTGTTTTTTTTTTTCTGTTTTCTGTTTTCTGCTTGAGCCTTGGATGGACGACTCAGAAGCTACTGGGGTGAAAATCTTGAGAGGTCACCAAAGTATGCCCATATTTCACTTTGGGTACCAAACTTCAATTTGTATCTTTTTGGTCACCCTATTTCTATTTGATTTTAGTGGGAGGGTACCTGAGGGAAACCGACAAGAATTATCTAACATGGTCTTCGGATTAGCTACGTGGAGGGTATTGAAATCCTAAACTACAGAAATCTTAACTAATTGAATAACATTTGAAGGAAAAAACAATATTTGAACCATGATTTTGACAAAGTCAAAACGAACAACATTAGATATCAAGGTTCAACTGTTGTTCAATTAGTTAGAATTTTTGTAAATTAGGATTTCAATACCATCCACATCCGGCGTACGTCGGATAATTCTCGTCGGTTCCCTCGAAATACACTCGTTGAAATCAAATAGAAGTAAGTGACGAAAAGATCTGAATTAGTTGATACCCAAAGTGAAATATAGACATAGTTTGATGACTTCTCAAGATTTTTACCCACTGGGTGTTTTTAACACACTGGTTGAATAATGGTCATTATTGAATACATTTTCTTTTCCTATACATTTATGGGTTGTGTTTTTTAATTGAATTGAAAAATGGAACAAAATAAAAAAAAGGACTTTTTACAGTGTACCCCTGAATAATTTTGAAATTGTGTATTTACCCCTGAATAAAACATAATTGCATACATACCCCTGAATAATAGGTATAATTACATATATACCATGAGGGTTAAAATCAAATGGAAAACTGTTAGTTAACAAACGGTTTGTTTCACTGTAGATATAAAAATACCCCTTTAAAAATCTAAAATTTAAAATAGTTAAAATATATAAATAAGGGTATTTTGGATATTTTTTAACCCTTAAACTAAGTTGTAACCACAGTTAAGATTATATGATTGACTTCTGTTAACAAACCCTAACAGCATGAGCATATCCGCAATTCAACTTATTTTTCAGAGGTATACAAGCAATTATGAATTTTTCAATGATAAATATACAGTTATGAAACTTTTGAGGGATATATAACCAATTTCCCCAATAAAAGAAAGGTGATGTTTTTCTCCTTGAAATGAATAGAAACATAAGATACTGGACTTCTTTTTTATTTCTTGCAATTCATTCTCTCAATCCAAACATAACCAAAGATTTTCTCCTTTCAACCAAGCATCCCAAACAAGTAAAACTTTCATGAGTCCATTTGCATTCCTGATTCAACCAGACAGCACAGCATCTTTCCACCAGTTCTTAGAACACAGAAATAGAAACAGCAATTCAACCCCTACATAAATAACATACACTCTTTCAAGATAAATGTCAAGTTTTTGCAAGCTTGAAAAATTGGCATAAAAACATGAAATAGCAAAACAGTAAAAGGAGGCTCATCTCCTGCTGACATTGATAATCTCACAATAATTCTTGGTTCTAAAAGAGTGAGTATTTCAAAATACAAGTTCGCATCACTGAAATTTAGAAACAACAAACAAAGTTCTGGCGAAAATGGACATAGAATCTCAGGTCCTTAATCATAAGGAATCTGAATGTATGCTGCATCACACACAAAGGGTATATCTGCATACATGCCCCCAAGAGCACAACGCATGCATTCCAACACTGTAAAGAGGTAAGCAAAAGCCATGGCTGTCCAAAAGTGCATCCCGAGCTTGCCCCAGTACACTGCAAGTGGCATCCACCGGCTAATGGTTCCAATAACCTGCAGGGCTATCTCAAGTAGCATTCCCATGACAACATGGAACCGGAAGAAATGTGGCCATTCCTTCTTTCTCACCACCCCGAGGTATGCAACAAAGAAGTACGCCATTAAGAACCAACTTGGTAGCCGACCAAGAAACTCAAGGAAGGGGTAAGTCAAAAACTCAAAGTCTTCCAAGAAGGGATGGAGGTGGTAGGCAGTCTCAGCATACATCCAGGTTTCATGGAGTGGCATAAGGTAGGGAATGCACGCAAGGGTTCTCCACCACCACTTTGGCTTCTTGGTCATTGGAGGATAGCGGAAGCTGTACGGGACGTCCTTAGATGCTCTGGTGACCATTGGCCCTCTAGGACTGGATGTTTCGTGACTAGGCATCATTTGGATTGTATTTGTGAGCCTTCCATGCTCTCCACTTAGCAAGAATGAAGATGCGCTTGAAAGATGGGGCATACTAAATACTGTGATTCAGAAATGATATGGGAGTCACAAGTGTGATATTCAATGGCAGTGCAGCTAGATGAGAGAAAAAGAAAAGAGGTTTAAACCTAAAAACAGAAAGAAAAAAATGTTAAATGTTTGAGAAGAATTTGGGAAAATATAAAAGTCCTATCAAAGGAAGTAAAAGCTGTTACAATTGTCCACAAATGAATGCAAAGGCGCATGGTAATGTATTAACAGCCAAAAATAGGATAGCTAGGGAAAAAACTATGCAACTATCTTATCCAAAAGTTATGACGTACACTTCGAAATCAATAAAAAATTCTCATCTGCGACTTCAACAAACAAATTTTGTGTAATTAATATGTATAGAACACCAAGGCATTGATTCCTAGATTGATAGAAACAAAGTTCTCCGCCTTATTGAAGTAATAACTAATGTGAAAAAAAAGACCTCAATCTAATGATTCCACCAAGTTTACATTATTGCAAGCTACTCAAATATACTCCATTGCAAGCAACATCCATTTCATGATTTTGGCATCAGCTAAAAATATACAGTTCCATTCTTTTCTCCAATATTATCCTGGAGGCATTTCTCACAAAAAAGGAAAGAAACATGTGTTTTTAAAAAACAAGACCATGCAAATGGCCATTCAGTAAAACCATACTTATCTTTTCAATTGTTTAATTTTAACTCATGAAGGAATGGAGTTTAAGATTTCAATGATAAATTTCCAGCAATGAAAACCAATTAGTGAAATCTCATCTCGACCTTCTTAAATGTTGTAATTGTGAATGATGCAGTACTGGAACCTTCTTCCATTTTATTTGGTCACAATAACTTTTATTGGTCTTTACAAGTTTGTAGATTCCTTATGTAG
Organism: Dioscorea zingiberensis; assembly: GCA_026586065.1. Classification (NCBI taxonomy): domain Eukaryota; kingdom Viridiplantae; phylum Streptophyta; class Magnoliopsida; order Dioscoreales; family Dioscoreaceae; genus Dioscorea; species Dioscorea zingiberensis. Next base: position 17,596,218 of record CM048821.1, on the reverse strand, counting down.
TTTGCACAAATCTAGAAGTCACATGCAAGCAAGCCATGTATAATACAAGTACCTCTTGACGAGATGAGCCCATTGACTGGGTAAGATCTAGAGAAGCTAGTAAATTTTTGACATGCTGTACGTGAATACTGGTGACATGAGTACATAAGCCCAGAGCTGTTTCTGCTCTTACAAGGCTCAGGTTTGGCAGCAATGGTACCAAAGGTTGTGGTGCATCCATTTAGAATCATATCAAATCCCCTACAAAAGGAAACAAGAAACTGGTAAGGAGAGAATAAATACTGCAGGAAAATAATATGTTGAGAAGAACAAGAACTGAATATTGGAATGAATATGACCTGTACTGCATAGTTCATATAAAACATCTAAGCCACTTTCAAATATATACACACACACACACACAACCATTCTCAAATATCAAGTGCTAGTATCTGATGAAGAAGTATGCTGTGAGAAAATAACATGCGTGTGGATCACCCGATCTCTTTCTCAGATTGCCACAAACAACAAAGGAGAATTACAAAGCCAAAATTATTGGAATCGAACATATTAAGTATGATCTTACTTATTCACATGCATGTTCATTTGTCTCCCTTCCATTTGGTTTTCCATTGTTATCAAATAAGAAGCTAGGCACTATAAATAAGTCATGCTACAAACTTAACCACTTCTGATGTCAGATAAAACAATTTCTAACCCTTTTTATTTTTTGAAAAAGTAACAAAAACTTTAAAATCAACATTCAGAGTTTAACTACACTAACATAAATGTTAAACTCAGAATGGTAATATATTGTTTCTGCCCCAAGAAGCTTGTCCTCATAGATATATGGAATGCTCAATGCAAGCAATAACTGACAAGCCAACAAGGAGGTGCAAGATAGGGCATCGACTAGCATTTGCTTGCCCTATGCAGGCCGATGACCAATCAACCAGTGGGTTTAACCCTGATTGTGCTACAAGCAGCTTTGATGTTGTTTAACAGACCACTAGGTGATTAACACTAATTGGCTAGGATGGGATTTCTAGAAATATAAAACAACCAATGAGGTGGCTAGTAGGATGTTCCCCCTTTCTTTCCATTGAACATTTATGGGATATCCAATGAACAAGGGCAGAACAAGGGATTAGACTAGTAGACCATGCTTAACTGTACCAAACATTCATTATGTTTGCCTTCAGCTACTTTTTTTTTTTATTTCTTTATGATATTATAAGATCAATTTAAAAAAGACACTTACAATGACCTTGTCGTGATTAGAGAGAAGAGTGTTTTATTAATCAGTGCAAGTATAAGGTAAAGAGTAAAGACAACCAGCATTGGATACAGGTAAACATTGAATGAAAACCTACCCCAAGAAATAAACTGCAAGAACAAAAGAATAAAATAAAAATCTCTCCAAGCAACCTACATCAACATCAGACACCATTGTACAAGGTCAAATTTGGAAGAGAAAAACATGAATTAACTGTCTACCATAATACTTGCCAATCCCTTTTATTTAAACTAGCATCAATCAAATGCTTTAATTAATCACTTACCACACAGGATTCTTTCTCCATGGATACAATTGCCAACAAAACAGCACCACTATACACTGTCTTTATTTAGTCTATGTAATAACACTATTCTTAAATCACAGGTGGTAAAGAAGAGCAAGAATCTTGGAAACGGATAACACTAAGATGATGAATAAGGGTTTTGGTTTATGCAACAATGTCATAGATTGACATGAAACATTGCCGGCGACCAACTCACCAAAAAGGGTTTTAAAATTGAAAATGATGAAAAAAAGTTCCTTCCACCTGAGAAAATTCACAACTTCTCAATGGAAAAATTTCTTAAATCACATTAGTGTGAGTCGTGACCATTTAAAATTTAGTACAATAGAAAACAACCAAAAAAACCAGAATCTAGGATAAAGAGTGCAAAATACAAGCAAAATTTTCATTTTTTTAGCACAAAGAAGTTATGAGAAGCTACTATAATCAACCATGCTTCAGTAAAGAACAAAGTGAGCACGTGATTGCAAGTTATACAACAAATACAAACTCCATATCATCATCATCATCAATAACAACAACAAGAAGTAACCATCAAGCAAAAGGTTATGTTTCCCTGGAAGCCCCATCAACAATGCAAGACATTCATTCCACATTAGTCTAGTAAAAATACTAAATTAATTCTCCACCAATCTAGAAATCGAACTAAAAAAACAAATAACAAATAATAAAGGCATGAAAACAGGAAAAAATCTGAACTTTTCAACCAAAAAACCAACGAAGAGATAGGGAAAAGACGTGTTCCCGTGCCCAGGTTTGAATCATAGATTGGCTTTACAGATCTAAAAGAAAGAACTTTCAAGTGTGTGTGAGTGTAAGAGGGATATACCGCCCGGAACCCAACGTTCGCCGCCGGACAGCGAGTTGGTCGCCGCTGTGAAGCCTTCTTCGAGAGAAGGGTTATCCAAATGTTATAAGAAAGAAGAAACCAAACAAACAATTTTCTAGAATTCACAAATTTTCTAGGTTTGAGATTTTTTTCAAATAACACCCTCTATTTACAAAATATTACAGATTTCACAAAATATTATGGTTGAATTTTAAAAATATTATGCATTTAAAAAAAATTGAAGAAATTTTAATTATCTTTTTATACATTTTTCCTGAGTAGATAAAGAGGTAATTATTTATTAGTCTCTGGCACTATTTGATATTATTTCTCACCCAAAACACACACCCAAAATATTATTACATTAATCCTACACAAAAAAGCAAACAGTTAGGGACAAATAGTTCATTATCTAAATAAACAATCAAATAAATAAATAAATAAATAATATACCCAGGCATCAGGTAAAAGTAATCTGCATTCAAATATAACATTCAAGGCATTACAAGTTTACAACTATTCTTTTTTATGATATTATATTCACTAGTAACTGTTTATGTTCCTGGAAATCTCAAAGCTGTTAATCAAAGATTTATTTATTGAATTTGATTAGATATAATAAATAAATAAATAAATAAATAAATAAATAAATAAATAAATGGAGGAAATTTAAAAATTCTGCCTGAGCCAGTTATCCTTTAAAATGTTTTAACATTCCTGGTTATTTTTATATGACTACTTAAAATTATCAACAATGCAATAAAAGCAATAAAACCACAAAAACATGAGCCTCTTGAGACAAAAAAATAAAAGATCAAAACAACACTTCAAATCACAGGCTTGATTACATATTTCACATTTCATAATTCCTCTGTAAAAATTAAGTTTGTGGTCTTTGCCAGGGACCATTAGGTACATACCTTGATAAAAAAAATACATTAAATGTACACAGAAAATATGTGATAAAGACTTGTAAAAGTAATAATTTGAAACCATAAATATAGACATAATAGATGAGATAAACCCTCATTCATTCCTGATTATTATCTGAAAGTAGCCATCTCAAGTATTCTGTTCCATCATCCAAAGAGGAAACTTCACTGGGAGAAACAATTCTCTTCCGGAGTAACGACTCAACCGAAACACATTTTCGTTTCCATCCACCCCTTGGTTGTGAACGGAACAGCTCATCAGCCTCGACAAAGTCACCCTGCATTATCAAAGACACAAAATGATCACGTCAATGATGCTGAGAAATTGACATACATATATCATCATTTCCTCAGGGGAACAAAATTATGACCCTTAACAATCAGCTAGAAGCATGCCTGTGATGAAAGTTATTTAATGATTTTAAAACAAGGGATTGTTATAAGATAGTACTAAAATATGTTTTGTGTTCCAACTTATGACATGCGAGCATACTTGAACATAAACGTGAGCACCACTTTTCTCATGATTATCCCGCACATGCTTGTATGGGAACTTCTTCCTGCAACCAGATACACGGCATGTGAATGGTCGGAGCCCTTCATGAACAGCCTTTAAATGCTTCGTGAGATTTGATTTCTGCATCCATAGGGTGTGCATATCTTAAAACTCAGATATTTTTAATGCACCCAACATCCAACTACTTGGACTGGCCTTTTATGAAGTGTACAATGATGCAAAGGAAACAGATAGCACATTTTAAACATATTAGAACTACTAATGGATGCCAGGAATGTTTGAGCTTCCCCGAGGTGAATTCAGCTGGAAAGAGAAAAGCTTACATTTGAAAATGCATACAAGCAACCTTCAAAAGTGCACTTGATCTTCTCAGTCCCACCTTTTCCTTCATGAATGCGTTGGTGCCGCTTGAAATTCTTTTTCAGCTGTCTTGTTCCACACACGTCACATTTAATATGACGATGACATGACTCAATATGAGCCTTAAGGCATTCAGAGTTTGTAAAATGCTTCAGACAACTCGGTTCACCACAGACTACCTCCACATAATCAGGTTTAACTGTAGGAAGAAATGATCAGTTCACAAGAAGAAAAAGTCCAATGACCGTTGATTAATCAGAATAACTTGCTATATAGATACACTTCCAAAAAGCAACAACAGTAATATCTCACAACCATAAAATTGTATATACAATCAACATATCAAATTAATCATTACCAATATGCAAACATAACAAGATATGAACTAAGAAACATATATTCTCCCATGACTTCACCAGAATAGTATTATGAACAGGATCCAACTAAGCTTCAAAAGAATCCCAATAACAAACAGCAGCAACTGAAATATGGAGCTAGGAAATAGTGTGGAAGTGTAACTTACCATGTGTATCTTCATGCTTTCTCAATCGTGATGCATATTTGAATATCTTCCCACAACCTTCTTCTGGGCATGTATGCTGCTTTTCACAACTGTTTGGAGTAGTAGCATCATTATGAAATTCTTTAACATGCCTCTTCATATTGCCCTGAAATGCGAACTTGCGACTGCAGTTCTCTGAAAGGCATGTAAAAACCTTCCCTTCATGCTTCAGTAAATGCCGAGTCAAATGGTCCTTACGACGATAGCTACAAGGGCAATCATCCATTGGGCAAGCAAAAGGCCTCTGCAACAATCAACATAAGATTTACTTCAATAAAGACAAAAGATTATAAATTCAAATTCCAATTATATATATTCCAATCCCAAGAACAGGAAAAATCAAGAATAGTCCAATATATATTATATATATCTATCATTATGAAAAACAGTAATACTAGGATGAGCAGGTGTCACTACACATTTAATTAAAAAGAAGTGTGTGCTTCTTTTCCATTTTTTAGATAACTTCAACAGGTTTCATAGCCTCATCTTCCCTTAAGACTTGCTTCCAACATTTCATCAGCCATTTTACACAATACTATGCACAGTAGCATGAATTGACAGCTTTCTCATTGATATCACGTTTTGACAAAAGAAGCTCTTTATTGGGGGAACAATACCACCCAGAAAGAACCATAACCAGACAGTCTATCATCAGAAGCCATTACTTCTATATAGGCATGCAAACTACATCATAATTGACCTCAAACAGAGACAAAAATTCTTTTTTTCTACAATATCTATCACACTGCAAAACTAACGATCAGGATAGAGAAAAAAAGCAAAAGGCAAACCTCATGGCATTAGATCGCGTGAAAGAGGCTATCTTGATGGAGCTTCACAGGAGGTCCCCCTCCTGATACTGGTCCATTCAATCGCCTCATCGCATTTTGGAGTTCTCTACATGGGATCCAATGCTTCACGCCATACACCCACAACTGTTTCAAACAATCATCATCAACCAACGAGGAAAAACCCCAATTAAAGAACACACATCAATTCTCAAACCAGACTGAAGAGATACCCGATCCCAACCCAAGAAAACAAGTAGCAGCACCTGTAGTGAATGGCTATGCATGTGCTGCTTGAGATAAGCGGGTTTCCGAAAGCTCGTGCCGCACTCCTCGCACGTGTTCCGGCCCTTCTCCGACGCCTCCTCCACACCACCAATCTTCTCATCACCCTTCTCCTCCTGCAATTCATTCTCTCAAAAATTCAGAACACTATGATCACAGAAACATGGGAACCGATATTTGAAGGATGAGAGGGAGGGTACCTGGTGGTGAGAAAGCATGTGGGATCTGATGAGGGCCTTCTTGGACCTGCAGAGGCCGCAGAACTCACAGTAGTAGCGCCGGATATCACGAACCAAAGGCACCTTGGTCTTTCCCACCATCGCCGCCTTCTCCTCCACCGCCAGTGCTGACGAGGAGGTCACCCTCTCCGCATCCATGGCTTCGGCTCCCATCAAGGCTTTCGGAGGTCACTCCAGATCGAGCTCTCTCTAAGGTTTCAGTAGATATTGTATGCAAGCCTACCCCAAGAAATAAACTGCAAGAACAAAAGAAGAAAATAAAAATCTCTCCTAGAAACCCACATCAACATCAGACACCATTGTACAAGGCCAAATTTGGAAGAGCAAAGCAGGAATTAACCGTCTACCATAATACTTGCCAATCCCTTTTAGTTAAACTAGCATAGATCAAATGCTCTATTTAATCACTTACCACACAAGATTCTTTCTTTATGGATACAATTGCCAACAAAACAGCACCACTATGCAATGTCCTTATCTAGTCTATGTAACAACACTATTCTTAAACACAGGTGGCAAAGAAGAGCAAGAATCTTGTAAATGGATAACACTAAGATCATGAATAAGGTTTTGGTTTATGCAACAATGTCTTAGATTGACATGAAACATTGCCGGCGACCAACTCACCAAAAAGGATTTTGAAATTTAAAGTGATGAAAAAAAATTCCTTCCATCTGATAGAATATTCACAACTTTTCAATGGGAAATTTTCCTAAATCACATTAATGTGACCATTTAAAATTAAGTACAATAGAAAACAACCAAAACAACCAGAATCTAGGCTAGAGAGTGCAAAATACAAGCAGATTTTTCATTTTTTTTAGCACAAAGAAGTTATGAGAAGCTACTATAATCAACCATGCTTCAGAAATAACAAAGTGAGCACTTGATTGCAAGTTATACAACAAATACAAACTCCATATCATCATCATCATCAATAACAACAAGAAGCAACCATCAAGCAAAAGGTTAAGTTTCCCTGGAAGCCCCATCAACTATGCAAGACATTCATTCCACATTAGTCTAGTAAAAATACTAAATTAATTCTCCACCAATCTAGCAATCAAACTAAAAAAATATATATATACCAAATAATAAAGGCATGAAAAACAGGAAAGAATCTGAACTTTTCAACCAAACAAGCCAACGAAGAGATAAGGAAAAGACGTGTTCCCGTGCCCGGGTTTGAATAATAGATTGCCTTTACAGATCTACAAAAAGAACTTTGGAGTGTGCGTGAGTGTGAGAGGGATATACCGCCGGGAACGTTCGCCGCCGGAGAGCGAGTTGGGCGACGCCGCTGTGAAGCCTTCTTCGAGAAAAGGGTGGTCGGTGATCCAAGTGTTAAGAAATTTTTTTTTTCTAGAATTCACGGTGAACCCTTTGATAAAGTGGGCACTGTTTATACATTATGAGACCGTGTGAGTTCTGGGGTGTTATTTTATGCGTTCTATTATGTAGTGTTTGGGTTCAAAGTTACAATACAACCGTCATTTTGATCAAAACCTATATTTAGTCCTTGTGGTTTGCTTCATTTGCCCTTTTGGTCCCTCTATTATTTTTTGTCCGTAAGAGGTCCATCCATCTACTATATGTTTGGTAAAAAAGTGATCCCGCACCCTAGCGTTTTTGCCTGCAGAAGATCCCTCCCGAAGGACCACTTTTTCACTAAACATATAGAAGAGGGACCTCCTGCGGACAAAAAATAATAGAGGGACCAAAGGGGCAAATGAAGTAAACCACAGGGACTAATAAGGGGTTTTGACCTTTATACTATTGCACAAATAGAAGGTTTGGACTCAAACAAAAAACCTTGGACACGTTATGATATAGTAGAAAAAATGTGAATTCTAAGATACCTTGGGTATTATTCTCAAGGTAGAATACTGAGCACATAATTTATACAAACTTGCACACAATTTCTATTGTGCTACACACAATTTGCTAACGAGCCTGTTGCACACAATCCGAGCTCATTACATACAATTTCTATAGTCCTGCACACAATTTGTATAACCTTGCACACAAAGGCAAATACTGTAGCAAGGTATCTTAGAACACACTGTAGGAAAAATCCTTTCAAGGTTTGAGATTTTTTTCAAATAACACCCTCTATTTACAAAATATTACAAAGATAACAAAATATTTAGGGTTGAATTTTAAAATATTATTCATTAAAAAAAATTGAAGAAATTTTAGTAGTTATCTTTTATTCTATAAAAGGGTATTAGATTAAAGATAAGGGTGCATCTGCTATTACCTAAAAAAATTGAAGAATAACAAGAAAATTTCAAACTAGCTTCTAAGGCTTTATCCTCCATGCTCCTTCACTTTCATAACGTGGCGAATGTCTTCTTCTGTTTCTTGTTGCTTATGAAATTGTTAATGAGGAGTTTGCTCAACTCTTCGAAAGAGAAGACATATTCTGGTGGTAGACCAGAGAACCACATCTGGGTTGCACTTTATAGTGTGGCTAGAAACACATTGCACATGATGTCGTTGGGGGCTCCATGGAGCAATATCATTGCTTTAGAAGACTCCGAATGATCAATGAGAACCGAGGTGCCATTATATGTCTCGATCAATGACATTTTGAAACCCGCTGGGAACGAAGCGTCAAGGATTTCTTAGATGAGGAGTTTTGAGATGAAAGGGAAAATCATTCGAGAAACATACCTATGTCGTTCTTTTGTTTCTTGTGAGACGACTTGGAATCGAGTTCCTGAAGAATTTTCTGGTCATGGCTCGGATTATTAGCGAATTAATTACAATAGATTTTCTTTCTATTTTTAATTCCTTTTAATTAGTTATAGTATCTTTGTAATTGATTGTAATCCTTTGATTCCCTATAATTGATTGTAATCCCTAATTCTAGGATAGTTTCCTATTTATGATAGTTTCTTATTTTGGGTAACTCACTGTAATGCCCAATCTTTGTGAATATATATATATATATATATATATATATATATATATATATATATATATATATTCATGCTTACTCAGATGAAAAGAAAATCATTATTTCTTAATACTCATCTACCTATCGCAACATGGTATCCAGAGCTTGATCTTCTTAGGCTTTTTTTTTCGGGAACACCACACTCGGCCTGCTTTCCTTAATAGCTACACTTCCTCCCCATGATCAACACCAACACAAACTTTATTTGGTCGTTGTCAAGCATGCGACGTTCAAGGACACACGGCCCAAAGGTGCCCAATGTTTCGGCTTGTCACTCATCAACAATCCCGGACATCTCGTTCTCCAGGCTCTCAGGGATATCGCTCCCCTACTCCTCGACAACCACGAGTCCATCATGCTATTCTCGGCACCAACACTACTCCTACTTGGTTGTTGGATAGTCGTGCATCTCACCATGTTACGTCTGACTTGAGCAATCTCTCTCTTCATAGCCTGTATCAAGGATCTGATGATGTCATGATTGGCGATGGATCGGCCATTCCCATCACCCATACCGGTTCTACCACCCTCCCTACTTCCTCTCGCACCTTTACTTTACAAAATGCCCTTTGCGTCCCTTCCATGCAAAAGAACTTATTTTCAATTATCAACTTTGCACTCATAACCATGTTTCTATTGAATTCTCACCCTCTATCTTTCAGGTAAAGGATCTAAGCCCCCCTTTTGCTGGGTGCCTCTAAGGATGGCGTATATGAGTGGCCGAGTTCATCCCATTCCTCTTTCTCTTCCCCGTTGCTTGCATTTTCTAGTGTCAAGACCACTTCATCCGAGTGGCACTCTAGACTAGGTCATCCATCCTTCCCTATTATGAAAAATATTGTCTCCAAGTTTTCTTTACCACTGTCTAGTCCGTTATCCCCTTCTACACATTATAATGCTTGTTCATGTCATAAAAGTCATAAACTTCCATTTTCCTCTTCTACCTTAACCTCGTCCCATCCTCTTGAACTTATCTTTTCCGATGTATGGACCTCTCATGTTTATTCTGTTGATGGTTTTCAGTACTATGTTATTTTTTTTATCATTATAATATTTGGTATTATCACCTTAAACAAAAATCTCATGTGTATGATGTCTTTCTGCGCTTCAAGGCCTTAGTCGAGAACCGATTTAAACACCGCATTATTACCATTTATTCGGATAATGGTGGCGAATATCAAGCCCTTGACAATTTTCTTTCCACCAATAGTATATCCCATCTCACTACACCATCCATACACCAGAACACAACGGTATTTCTGAACGTCGTCATCGCCATATTGTTGAAACGGGTCTCTCTCTAATTCCCACTCATGCATCGATGCCGCTAACTTATTAGACTTATGCCTTTGCCACTATTGTATATCTCATCAACCGTATGCCCACACCCACACTACATCTTTCATCTCCTTTTGCAAACCCCTTTGGGTCTCAACCCAACTACACTAAACTTCGGGCGTTCGGTTGCTTATGTTATCCATGGCTTCATCCTTATTCTCAACATAAATTTGACCCTCGTTCCATTCCTTGCATCTTTCTTGGTTACTCTTCAACACAAAGTGCCTATATCTGTCTTGATTTGTCCACTTCTAAGTCATATATTTCTCGTCATGTCAAGTTCCTTGAAAACTTTTTTCCTTTTACCACTCATCAAACCGATCTATCTCATCCCACCCCAAACATCATTTCAAAATGGTTTCCCCTAGTTCAACCTCTACCCATTTCAAGTGTCTCACTCAATACGCCTTCACCAAAGGATCCCTCGTGTCAAGATTCATCACAAATCGCCCACCCGGTCGATCGCCAAGAACCCACGGTCGACCCCAAATGGAGACAGGCTATGAATGCTAAGTTTGATGCTCTTGTTCAGAATAGTGATAGAAAATAAAATCAAGATCTCCTAGTATGACAATTATGTATTAATCCAATAGACTTCTATGTCATGCAGAGAGTATCTCTCCAAGATCATTGCAGAAGAAATTAGAGAAGATGAATAAGACATACCTGAATCTATTGCAAAAACAGAAAGGGAGATAAGTAATTGAACTGGTCTGGGTCTTCAAAGCCACGAGAGATCGTTGTGAAGCTGTTTCTCAGATGGGAAAGAAAACAGAACGATATCTCACTGGTTTTGGGACCACAACCCTATTTATTAATCATAAAGGATATTTTAGTAATTGACCATTAGCCCATCATAAATAGTTAATTACTTATAAGAGTTTTTACACATTATTTAAAGGGTTAAAGCCATTTTTTGTCCCTGAAAACAGGGCCAATGTTCATTTCCATCCCAAAAATTTAAAATTTGTTCAATGCGGTCCACATCAGCATATACTGCCACTTATCACTCCACATCAGCAAAATAACGACCTAAACATAATAATAAAAAGATTATATGCATTTCATTGGTATTCCACATGACTGCCATGTCGCAATAGGGACCAAAAATGCCAAAATACGGAATATATAGGGACCCAAAATGTCAAAATATGGAATACATAAGGACCATATTGAACAAATTTTGAATTTTGGGATGGAAATGAACATTGGTCATTTTTTCAGGGACCAAAAATGGCTTTAACCCTTATTTAAACCCATACTTTATCTAAATTGATATTTCTTTAAGCCCTTTTACAATATTCCTCAATGGATCACTATTAAATAGGGCACATTAATTAATTGAATAACCTTTCATATACAATTGATAAGATAAACACATGAGTCTACATTAATGAAATTGCTAACAATCTCCCACTGGACTACATATGTTTCCTAAGATTGTATAAGATGTAAACTTTAGTGTACACAAATGTTGTTATCTCAACTTTGAAATATCCTAAACAATCTGGTCTATCAATCATGTTAATATAGGATCAAAGCCGCTTTCGTCACATAAATCCATGACTAAACCTATCAATGGTCACAATATCAACATAATTAATGACATAGATCAAGTATGGATTTGTAGCATGAAAATTGCATGTAATGTGATCCAGATCATGCCTATTTCCAATTGGTCCTACTTTATGACTCCGAGAGTCTAACTTTCTAATACATGATGTCAACCATGATAGAAAGTTATAATCTTTAGTTTCAGAGTATTCAATCAAACATGAATTTCATTAATATCGTAAACCTGAAGTTTGTACAAAACATAAACAAAAATATAAATATAAATAATGTCATAAGCAACAAACCAAAACAAACTCCCACTATATAGATATGTCATCAAGACTAACTACACCCATGTGAGCAACATGCTCATGAAACACCTTAGGTGGCAAATCTTTGGTGAGCAGATCCACAATATTGGAGTTTGTACTTATGTGCTCTATTGACACCTGAAGACTTTGAACTCTTTCCTTCACAACAAGATACTTGATGTCAATATGCTTCGATTTTGACGAACTCTTGTTGTTCTTGGAATACAACGCAGCGGCCTTATTATCACAATTTATCCTAAGTGGCTTATCAATTCCATCAACCACTTGTAATCCGGTGATAAAATTTCGCGACCATATTCCTTGATTTGATGCTTCATAGCAGGCTACAAATTCTGCCTCCATAGTGGAGGAAGCAACAAGGGTTTGTTTGACACTTTTCCATGAAATTGCTCCTCTAGACATCATAAAGATATAGCCTGAAGTAAATCTCCTACTATCAATGCATCCAGCAAAATCTTAATCGGAGTACCCCACGATCTCTAAATGATCTGACCTCCGAAATGTGAGCCCGTAGTCCTTCGTTCTTTGTAAGTATCTCATGACCCGTTTAACTACTTTCCAATGATCCATACCCGTATTGCTCAAATATCTACCTAACATTCCCACTATGTACGCTATATCCAAACGCGTACACACTTGTGTATACATAAGACTCCCAACTGTAGATGCATATGGGATCTTTTCCATTTCCTTTTTCTCTAGGTCCATCCTTGGACATTGGAGCATACTGAATTTGTCGCCCTTGGAAACAGGTGTATCTCCAGGTGCATAGTTCTGCATGCCAAAACGGCTGAGCACCTTATTAATATAGGCCTTCTGAGATAGTCCAAGTATACCTTTAGTACGATCTCGATCTATCTGTATACCCAGAACAAAAGATACGTTACCAAGATCTTTCATCTCAAATTTACTTGATAGAAATTTCTTGGTATCATACAATAGGCCTATATCACTGCTCGCTAGCAAAATATCATCTACATATAGCACCAAGATAATAAATTTGCTCCCACTGACCTTGAGATAAAAACACTGATCAATTGTGTTTTCCTTAAAACCAAAAGAGGTTATCACTTGATCAAATTTCCAGTATCATTGGCGGGATGCCTGCTTTAAGCCATAGATGGACTTTTTTAGTTTACATACAAGGTGCTTTGAGTCCTTGGACTCAATATTCTCCGGTTGTACCATATAAATTGTTTCATCAATGTCTCCATTGAGAAACATTGTCTTAACGTCCATTTGAAGTAACTCTAAGTCATAATGAGCTACAAGTGCCATGATAATTCTAAAAGAATCTTTCGTTGAAACCGACGAGAAAGTTTATTTAAAATCAATCCATTCTTTTTTAGTAAAGCCTTTGGCGACTAGGCGGGCTTTATGTCTTTCGATGTTGCCATTTGAATCCTGTTTGGTTTTGTAAATCCATTTGCAACCAATCGGTTTCACCCCTCGTGGCAACTCAACAAGATCCCGAACACCATTATCGTCCATAGATTTTAACTCTTCTTTCATGGCTTCAATCCATTTTTCAGAGTTTGAACATGGTTAAGCTTCACTAAATGAGGTAGGATCTTTTTCCAACCCCAAGTCAAATTCATGTTCATTGAGATAGACAACATAGTTATCAGATATTGCCTTCCTCCTCTCTCTTGTGGATCTCCTTATAGGCATTTCATATTGAGATCTCCCTAGGAATCACTTCTGGTGACTCTTCTACTTGAATGGGAGATGTTTCTTAAATAGGAATATGAGTTGGTGCAATTGTGTTTAAGATATTTTCTTGATTTAAAGGTTGAATAGTAATAGGAATAGTTACCTTATCACTATCAACTGTAACTGTAGTAGGAATGTTTACACGTTCCTCTTCAAACACAATGCTATCCTTATGATTACTTCCACTGTAATCAACATCCTCAATGAACTTGGCATTCCCAGTTTCGAAAAAGGATCTGTTTGAGGGATCATAAAACTCGAAGAACCTCGATCTTTCTGAGTAACCCACAAAATAGCGGCTTATGGTTCTTGAGTTCAGTTTCTTTTCATTAGGCCTATAAGGCCTGGCTTCAGCTGGACAACCCCAAACATGCAAGTGCCTAATGCTAGGCTTCTTGCCTGTCCACATCTCATATGGGGTTTTAGCTACTATTTTGCTAGGTACTCTGTTCAGTATATAAACTGAAGTCTTTAGGGCCTCTCCCCAAAGTGATTCTGGTAAAGAAAAATGATTAATCATACTTCTTACTATGTCCTTAAGGGTACGGTTTTATCTCTCAGCCACACCATTTTGACTAGGAGTTCCAGGCATGGTGTACTGAGGAACAATTCCGCATTTTGTTAAATATTTGGCAAAAGGCCCTGGACATTATTCCCCTGATCTGTCATATCTACCGTAATATTCACCTACACAGTCAAATTTGACGGCTTTGATTTTCTTGCCCAATTAATTTTCAACTTCGGCTTTGAAATTTTGGAACATATCCAACGATTGTGACTTCTCATGAATTAAGTACAAATACTAACCATATCGAGAGTAGTCATCTATAAAGCTAATAAAATATTGTTGTCCATTCCATGATGCTTTAGGGAATGGACCACAAATATCTGTATGTATCAACTCTAAAGGTTCACTACTTCTATAGGCACCTTTATTTCTTTTGTTTGTTTGTTTTCCCTTAATGCATTCTATACAGATTTCAAGATCTAAGAGATTTAGAGAATCAAGAATTCCTTCTGACACAAGCCTCTGAATTCTCTGTTTAGAGATATGACCTAATCGCTTATGCTATAGCATGGATGAATTTTCATTAGTTAATCTGCGTTTAGTACTTAAATTACTTGAATGCAGGTTCTCATTATCATTGGTGGTTATGGTGTCCAATTTATATAATTTATCAATTAAAGTCCCAGTACCAATAAAATTTTAATTCAAAGAAACACTAAATAATCCATTTCCAAATGAACAAGAATATCCTGATTTGTCCAAACAAGAAACAGAAATCAAATTCTGTCTGAAAGACGGTACAACGAAAGTTTCTAATAAATCCAAAAATAAACCAAAACTCAAACTAATCCTAAAGACACCAATGGCCTCCACAACAGCCTTATTTCCATTGCCCATGTAGATGTATCTTTCAGCATCAATTGGCGCTCGGTAATAAAGGCAATCCTGCAATGTGACACTTATGTAAGTAGTTGTACCAGTATCTAACCACCAAGTGTCACTTGGTACTAAAGCCAAATTAACTTCTGAACAAACAAAGTTGAGAAGTTTACCTTTCTTTACACGCCATGCGGCGTATTTGGAACAGTCTTTCTTAACATGACCAACTTTCTTGCAAAAGTAGCAGGAGGTAACCTTATCCTGTTTCTTTTGATCTTTATGTTGCGATGTTCCAGAGTCTGCAGTTTCCTTACCCTTATTCCTTTCCTTTTCTTGTTGGCGCTCTTATCATGAGAACTAGTTGCCAAATGAGCACTTTCAACCCTCTCCTGTTTCAATCTATCATCTTCTTGCACACATTGAGCAATAAGCTCATTTAGAGTCCATTTTTCTTTCTGAGTATTGTAAGCAATCTTAAATGGACTGAATTGTGCAGGAAGGGAGATCAAGACTAGGTGAACAAATATGTTTTCTGACAAGTCAAGCTTTAGGTTCCTCAGTCTTGTGACAAGATTGGACATCTCCATGATGTACTCCCTTATGTTTCCTTTGCCCTTATACTGCATTGAAACAATCTTACTTAAGATAGTGCTTGTTTCCACCTTCTCACTAGCAGTAAAGAGGTCTGTAAGTTGCTTAAGGAAACTTTTGGCATCTTGTTCCTCAGTTATGTCGCCCCTTATGGTTTCCGGAATTGAGTGTTGCATGATCATAAGACTCATGTGGTTCGATCGCTCCCACTTCTCGTATGCGGATTTCTGAGCATCAGTGCTTTCACTGGTCAGTTCTGCAAGGCGATCAAATCTTAATGCATGGTCAAGATTCATACAACCAAGCACTATCATTACGTGCTCTTTCCATGTCTTGAAGTTTGTACCATTAAATTCATGTTGGCAGATATCAAAGATACTATAAAAAATAATGCTCACAATTAATAATCAATCCAATTCACATGTATACATGATAATGTCAAATAATATTAAAATATATACATGTATTTATCGGTGGGCCCATCTTAAGATACCTAACACAACATTGCTACTTAGTCTTTGGATAGAAATAACATTTTGTAAGTGGTCCTCTTCAATCATAGTACATGAATATTGATTAACTTGACCAGCATAATATTATGCTTTTCTTTAGACCGACATAATATATGCATTGTAAAGTAATATATTCAAGACTATATTATGAAATAATAAAATCAAATATTCAAAACTATGTTTAGCAGTCAAGATGATAGAATACCACTTAATATTTGTAAGGATGATAGAATATAATTTCAAATTAATATTTAAAACATTATCATCTCAAAATAAATAATTTCAAATATTTGAAACTATCCTTATCCAATCAATACGATAAAAATAATAATAAAATTTAAATATTTGAGCAATATTCCGTGAAGACCCAAACTTGGGAGGGGCTCAATTATTTTTAAATTTTAACATTATCCACTGAATCCATATATGAATGGTTTTAAGGAAAAATTAGAACTAAAATTAGCATTCTCCATGTAAAGGATATACATATAGTTTTGAAAATCAAAACAACCTTTATCTATTCATTCATGAATGAATAAATTAAATTTTCAAACATCTAAAATATCATATATTCAAATAAAAGATAGAGAATAATGTCATGTATTTAAATTAAAATAAAATATAATATAATATCCGCAAAAAATACCTGATCAAAACAATCTTCCTTTGGGTCGATTGTTTCATAAGGATCAAACATATGCAATTGTATCCGATCAAAACAACCTTCCTTTGGGCCGATTGTTTCACATAGATAATGAAAATAATGAGAGAAAGAAAATAGAATTAAAATTTTCAACTCTCCAACCAGCATGCCAGTAACCGGTGGCCGCGGCGACCACAGCTTTTAAAACCAAAGCCATGATTGCGGTGACAATTATATTAATCCTAAATCTATCTCTAATCCTCTAGCAAACCTCTATGATACCACTTGATAGAAAATAAAACCAAGATCTCCTAGCATGACAATCATGTATTAATCCAATAGACTTCTATGTCATGCAAAGAGTATCTCTCCAAGATCATTACAGAAGAAATTAGAGAAGATGAATAAGACATACCTGAATCTATTGCAAAAACAGAAAGGGAGATAAGTAATTGAACTGGTCTGGGTCTTCAAAGCCACGAGAGATCGCTGTGAAGCTGTTTCTCAGATGGGAAAGAAAACAGAACGATATCTCACTGGTTTTGGGACCACAACCCTATTTATTAATCATAAAGGATATTTTAGTAATTAACTATTAGCCCATCATAAATAGTTAATTACTGATAAGAGTTTCTACACATTGTTTAAACCCATACTTTATCTAAATTGATATTTCTTTAAGCCCTTTTTAAATATTCCTCAATAGATCACTATTAAATAAGGCACATTAATTAATTGGATAACCTTTCATATACAATTGATAAGATAAACATATGAGTCCACATTAATGAAATTGCTAACAAATGGAACTTGGGAGCTTGTTCCCTCTACTCCTCTGCAGAATATTGTTGGATGTAAGTGGGTTTTTCATATTAAACAGCTTCCTGATGGTTCTGTTGATAGGTATAAAGCCAGATTAGTTGCTAAAGGTTTTCATTAGCGACCTGGAGTTTACCATGACACCTTTAGTCCTGTTGTTAAGACTTCCATGATACGCCTTGTTCTGAGCTTGGCCGTCAGTCAAGGTTGGCAGTTGCGCGAGTTGGATGTTAATAATGCATTTCTTCAAGGCCATCTTTCCGAAGATGTCTACATGGCCCAGCCTCCGGGATTTGTTGATAAAGATAATCCAACCCATGTGTGCAAATTAAAGAAGGCTATATATGGACTCAAGCAGGCTCCACGGGCTTGGTACTTTGAACTTCGCCAGTTTCTCCTTGAGTCTGGATTCACCAACTCTCATGCAAACACGTCTCTATTCATTCTCCATTCAAGTAACATTACTATATACCCACTTGTTTATGTGGATGACATTATTGTCATAGGTACCAACTCCAATATTACTCAGCGCTACATTTACCTTCTGGCACAAAGATTTTCAATCAAGGATCTTGGTGCCTTGTCTTATTTTCTCGACATTGAGGTTCTCACCACTCCTACTGGTTTGTTGCTTACTCAACGACGCTACATCACTGATCTTCTTGCCCAGACAAACATGCCTGGTGCAAAACCTGTTGCTACACCACTTGTTCCCAATGGAAATCTCATGCTTCATTCAGGTACAACTCTGACTGACTGCAAAGAATATAGAACAATGGTTGGCAGTCTACAGTATCTTTGCCTCACTCGTCCAGACATAGAATATGTTATTAACAAGCTTTCTCAATTCATGCATCACCCGACATCTGAATATTGGAATGCTGCAAAAAGACTGCTTCGGTATTTGTGTGGCACATTGACTCATGGAATATTTCTTCATAAGGAAAATCTACTTTCTCTCCCTACCTTCTCAGATGCAAATTGGGCTGACAATAAAGATGATTATACCTCTACAAGTGCCTATATTGTCTATCGTGGTCGTCATCCTATTTCTTGATCCTCTAAGAAACAATACACTTTTGCTCAGCCATCCACAGAAGCTGAGTATCATTCAGTTGCTGCTAATGCTTCAGAAATTAATTGGCTTTGTTCCCTTCGCACAGAGCTTGGTGTCACTCTTCCTCAACAGCCTGCTATCTATTGTGACAATGTTGGTGCCACATATCTCTGTTCTAATCCAGTTTTTCATTCGCGCATGAAACATGTGGCCCTTGACTATCACTTTATTCGGGATCAAGTTCAATCAGGTGCACTTCGTGTTACTCATGTTTCCTCAACAGATCAACTTGCCGACGCTCTTACCAAACCACTTTAACCAATCCGCTTCCAAGAATTAAGGGTCAAGATTGGCGCCTCCTCCGGGCCTCCATCTTGCGGGGGCATATTAGCGAATTAATTACAATATATTTTCTTTCTATTTTTAATTAATTGATTGTAATCCCTTGATTCCCTGTAATTGATTGTAATCCCTAATTCTAGGATAGTTTCCTATTTAGGATAGTTTCTTATTTTCGGTAACTCACTCAAATACCCAATCTTTGTGTATGCTTACTCAAATGAAAAGATAAGCCATTGTTTCTTAATACTCTTCTACCTATCTCAACACAGATGACTCTATGTTGCTAGTTGATGGGGTGATTTCTGCTTTCCTTCTCATATGAATCCTGTATTTAGGTTTACGTCGCCCCGCCTCCAATGAGCATGTCAGTGCTTCATAATGGGGGCAGAAGCTAAGATGCATGTTGCTACATATTCTGAAGTACTTAGGCTAGCGCGTCGATCTTTTCTTCAAAAACTCGATAACTCGAATCTTGAACTTCATCTGCATGGACCGTGCACTGATCATGATGAGTTTTTGTAGTTTTTATTGGAATTCTTATGCCTTTTTGAGGGAGAGGTCATTCACTGTGTTGCTTCTCCTTTCGATTTTCATCCAAGAGCTCCTAGGTTGGGTTAGGACCACAAGAGAAAAGGAATCCAAATGCTCATTCTCGGAGGAGAGAAAGAGTCGAAGAGAGGGAGAGAGAGGTTTTTTCACTCCCAAGGTATCATCGTCTATTGGGGACCTCCCTATATAGCTCACCAACGTGTGTGTATATATATATATATACAGTCATGTTAGAGTGAGGCCGGCCGCAAATGCGGCCGGCCCACTCTAACACCCAAAACCAACTTCAAAAAAAAAAAAGCCCCAAATCCCCGAAAACCCAATCGGATGAGTGATAGAGTGGGTCGACCGCAAATGTAACACCCCCAAATCTGGGAGCTCCAGATTGGGTGCGTTAATCCAAAAACATAACGTAAACATACATAATCCTTACATACTTTATTACATCTCCCAAGATCATATCAAAAGTTTAGGAGTTTAGGAGTTTAGGACACCATATACATTATTACAACCTTTATACATAGGCAAATACTAAACACATAAACTTAAATTCTTGAAAGCGACCTAGCGTCCTATTACGCCATTCTCCTCCTTAGACTTCTAGTTCACCGGGGTGGGGAATCAAAGAAATAAAGGGGGTCTTATTTGAAATAGCCCGATAAGGTAAACATGAACATGCAGTAAAAACATGAACTGTGAAAGTAGAGTCATTGAAATAACAAAGTCATAGAGGTACTAAACATCAAACATAAGCATCAAACAGGTAAAAAGATATCATGAATAGTCTGGATGTCATAAAACTTGTCAAGGCTAACCGCCGTGACTTCATTCTTACTTTTCATAAATGTGTCAGGGCTAACCGCTATGACACCATACTTATTATCCACTGGGTCTACCAATTCCAGGGATATGCTTTACCCAATGCATTGGAGGGCTGTATAATTCCGGGCCCACCCGTCAACGTAACATTTGTCTAGACATGGAATTGAAACATTTAAGTACATATGAGCATAAAGGATTTCAAAATTTTCATGCTTATCAGGAGACAAGAAAAATATAGCCACTGTAGCGTGTAATACAACATCCATAAAGAAAGCCAACCATGAAAAGGCTTCAAGGTTAACCCATGGAATCCAATAAAAAATGCAAAGGAAAGGGTTAACGTTACCCCGTCATGAAAGTGGATCCCTTACCTTAGCTCGTCTTTGTCTTGTCTTATTGTCAACCCCTTGTGGATTTTCTACTGCCATAATAAAAGTGAGGTCATTGTCGTTTCAAATCTTTCATTCACTCGTATAGTTTAAAAGCATGATTGTTCAAGCTACAGTAGTCTTTTTGTAGATTCCATATAAAAATTGATTTTAACCCTAGGCCTTGTTTGTTTCATGGTTTGTCATGGTTTCGTAATGTATGGTATGGTTTACTTTCTTGTTTGTTTTCATTTCCATTTAGATGGTATAGTTTTCTATGGTTTTTTGATGGTTTCCAATGGTTTAAAAACTTCTATTTTTGTTGGATTTTTCAAACCACCGATTTGGTGGTTTCTCATGGTTTTAATTTTTTTCTACCAAAAATATCCCTACCAATTTACTTCAATCCCTTCTTCTACCCTAGTAAAATCAAAGAAAGTTATAATCTCCACAAAAAAAGTTTTATCTTTTGTTAATTTTGTATATTAATTTTATTATAATTTTATCAATTTTAAATTAATGGTTAATAATTTGATATATATTTTGTAAGATGTTAATAAAAATTATTTATACTTTAGTTGACTTTAATTTGTGATCATAAATCATTGAATTTAATATGGTTTTTTGCAGGTGTACCCCTGAATAAAACATAATTGCATACATACCTCTAAATAAAAAGTATTATTACGTATATACCCCTGGGGTTAATCAAATGAAAAACTGTCAGTTAACAAATGGTAAACATGAGAAATAACCATTATACCCTCTGAAAGTTTGTTTGACTGTAAATTTACAAATACCTCCTTTAAAAATATGAAATTTAAAATAGCTAAGATATATAAAGAGAATTATTTTAGAAATTTTCCAACGCTTAACTGAAGTTGTAACCATGGTTAGGATAATCTTATTAACTTCTATCATCGAAACCTAACAATAGGGGCATATCCATAATTCAACCCGTTTTTCAGGGATATATGCAATTATGATTTTTTTAGGTGTAAATATGCAATTTTGAAACTTTGAAGGATATATAACCAATTTTTTCAATTTAACATGATTTCATATTAATTTGTGTTTGAGGGTATTTTGGTCATTTTATTATTTCTACAACCATACCATACCATCAAAACAAACACAAACAACTAATTAACCATACCATACCATACCATCTTTCCAAACATGATAAACAATACTTACAATACCATACTATACTATACCATACCATACCATACAATACGAAACCATAACAACCAATCATCCAAACAGGGCCTAAAATTCATGAAAATTTACCGGTATGTACTTATAACCATTGAGTACCATTCCAGGTTTGGATCTTGTGATTATGAATAGATCTAAGAGGTCAAAAAAACGTATTCACAGCAGGTTCGTAAAACTGCAGCAGTCTTGGTAAAAGTTCAACACAAGTCTGAGGAAATGTCCAAAAATGCTGAAATTTTGGTATGTGGTAGATAACATCTTTTACTAAAACTTTCTTATTTTTATCCAGTTCCAAAGATCACTGGATGGTCCCCAGAAATATGGTGACATGTCCAGGTTCCAGCAGAAGAACAGATCCAGCAGGCCCTTTTTGTAAAAATCATTAAAAATTGTATTTTTCATGAAAGTTTCTGAAATTTTGTAGGCATGGAAACATCCATATATACAACCTTTGTTCACAAAGTTTTTGAAAAATAATTCGTCTATTACTCCAGAAAGAGATGACAAGATCTTGTTTCCAGTAGCAAACTTGCACTAAAAACAGACCAGCAGTCCCTCTTTGGA
Organism: Dioscorea zingiberensis; assembly: GCA_026586065.1. NCBI lineage: Eukaryota > Viridiplantae > Streptophyta > Magnoliopsida > Dioscoreales > Dioscoreaceae > Dioscorea > Dioscorea zingiberensis. Next base: position 17,573,370 of record CM048821.1, on the reverse strand, counting down.
AAATCATTAAAAACTGGATTTTTCATGAAAGATTCTGAAAATTTGCAGTCACGAAGGAGACATCATGATCTACAACCTTTGTATACAAAGTTTATGAAAAAGAATTCGTCTACTGCTCCAGAAAAGAGAAAGACAGTAGGAATATGATTGATTGTTAAAACACATTTATGTTCCTCTATGGAGATTAAAAACCTTTGTAAAACTCTTCATCACATTGGAAAACTTATTCATATGGATGGTTATATGTGTAAGAGGTTAAAAACCATTGTAAAACTCTTGATAACATTGGAAAACTTATTCATATTGATGGTGATATGTGTAAGTATCAAAGAGCTTTTGGAAAAAGGAAAACTTATTACTTGAAGACTCTTCATCTTTGAAGACTCTTGATCTTTGCAGGGCTTCTCCAATGGAACTTAGAGGAAGATGAAGAGAGTAAGAGAGCAAGAGAGCAAGAGAGAAGAGAGGAGAAGAGGTGTCTATTTATAGAGAATGAGAGGCATGAACATTTGAATAATTTTGAGAAAAGATGAGGGCAATATAGCAAATTAACAAGAGAAGGGAACTCCCTGGAAGACTGATCTGGCGGTTTAGGAAGAGATTTTTTTGACATTTTGCAATTTAACCCCTATACTTCAATTAAATCCCAAACCTCCTTTCTCTTCATTAAATACATAATTAGTCATTCTTCTTTTCTTTTCTTCATCTTGTTCAATCTATCATTCCACTTAGTGATTTATAGAAGTCGAAAAAAAATCAGGGTATTATAGCAAATACGGCCGGCCTCACTCTATCATTCTCATATATATCCGATCGGCCTGGTCCTAACACCTCTCTCTCTCTCTCTCTCTCTCTCTCTCTCTCTATATATATATATATATATATATATATATAATATTTTTTATAGGTAATTCACTATTCATCCCTTGAATAGTGTAGTATTTGCCACATGATCCCTAGGTAGGGGTGTTTAGGGGCTTAAAACAAATAGTGTTTTGGGTGGGTTTTTGTTAAAGTTGAAATAGTATGGAATAGTGAGAAGGACTAATAATTAATTTGCTCTATTTTTTATAATATTTTTAGATATATTTTGATTTATCTATAAATTTTAAACAGAATATAAATATGTATATATACTTTTAAAATTATCTTATCATCAGAATATATGTATATATGTGAATATAATTTTAAAATGAATATATACATATCTATATATTGTTTAAAATATATAGATAAATCAAAATATATCTAAAAACATCATTAAAAATATAATATATATTATATATATATATATATATAATATAATATAAATGTTACAATCGGTAGAATTTGGACATCCGTAGGCACGATTCTATATATATATATATATATATATATATATATATATATACGGGCATGATAAAGTAAGGTCGGATTTACTATTTATTTATTTACTCCCATTTGGCCACCTGGAGCATGTTTGAACGATTTCCAACCGTATGAATGGAAAGAACATCGAAAAATAAGCTAGCATGTCAATTTTCATACAATTTGGGAACTTGTAAGGTCTTCATCTTAACGGGTGAAAATTTATAGAAATCCTATCGGTTCAAAATTTCACCCGTTAAGATGAAGGCCCTATAAGTTCCCAAATTATATAAAAATTGACATGCTACCTTATTTTTCGATGTTCTTTCCATCCATACGGTTGGATTTCCTCAAACATTGTGCAAGTGGGCCAAATGGGAGGCGACGAAAAATAAACGATATCCGTCCGCGTTAATCAGGCTTGTGTGTGTGTGTATATATATATATATATATATATATATATATATATATATATATGATGATAATATTAAGTGGTCGGCCGGATCACTGTGCATTCCCAATCACCTCCCATTTGGCCCCTGGAGCATGTTTGAAGAATTTCCAACCGTACGGATAGGAAGATCATCGAAAAATAAGCTAACATGTCTATTTTCATATAATTTGGTAACCGTTTGGTTCTCCCACTTAACGGTTCTTATTTTATAGAAATCTGAATGGTCCAGAATTTCAACCATTAAGTGGGAGGACCAAACGGTAACCAAATTATATGAAAATAGACATACTAGCTTATTTTTCGATGATCTTCCCATCATACGGTTGGAAATCCTTCAAACATGCTTCGTGAGGCCAAACGGAGGCGAATGCACAATGCATCCGATCGGCCGTAATATATATATATATATATATATATATATATATATATATATAATGGTTGATCTTATCGCAGACTTTATGTAAGTGTGGTCTTCTTGTTTTGGCCCACTTGCACAGTGTTTTGAGGAAATCCAACCGTATAGATGGAAAAAACATCGAAAAATAAACTAGCATATCAATTTTCATACAATTTGAGAACTTGTAGGGTCTTTATCTTAAAAAATGAAATTTTAAACCAGTAAGATTTCTATAAATTTTCACCCGTTAAGATGAAGACCCTATAAGTTTCTAAATTGTATGAAAATTAACATGCTAGCTTATTTTCCGATGTTCTTTCCATCCATACGATTGAAAATGACCAAATAAGAGACGACCTTATTTGCACAGTAATCCAACCGACCTTATATTATCACTCCCGTGTATGTGTATGTATATATATATATATATATATATATATATATAGAGAGAGAGAGAGAGAGAGAGAGAGAGAGAGCCATATTTTTTATATTATATACACATAAATATACACTTAAATGGTTTTTTTTTTCAGAGAGAGAGAGAGAGATAGATAGAGAGAGCCATATTTTTTATATTATATACACATAAATATACACTTAAATGGGTTTTTTTTTTCAGATAAACATATTTTCCACAAAACAGGTTGGTTTGGTCCAACTCTTTCAGTTACAGGCAGACACTGCTAAGTAAATGAGATGGAAAAACTTGGTTATAAAAAGGGCGAAATAAGCACCAGAGTTAGAATTTACCTTCCTGGAAAAAGAGTTACCTAGACTCCACTAGCATAACACAGTACACAAACTATACCACAATGAGCTCCCTAAACAGCACTTTGACATGAAACTTCGATACAGAGGTTTCATTTCCAACCAACAGTTTGGTTGTATTCTGGTCAGTTGGTTGAATACCCATCATCCATAACAAACCAACAGCGCCCTTCTTAGGACCAAGTTAGAGTACATGATCTGGTAACACATTCCTAAATAAAACAGTTCATGGAAGGCCCCATCTTCCTTTCTTTGCACGATGCAAACATAAAAGTAAAAAAGGGAAATAAAACAGAACCGAAAAAAGAGGCTCTGGTTCAATTACTCCATATACATATACCAGTCATTATCAAAATTGCCTGCGGAAGTTGGCGAAGGTGCGCTCTGCAAGAATGATATTGATGGCATCAAAAATAGGTCAAGGAATGGAATCTAACATGAGCCTGATGGAATACATACCGGCATGGAGTGTCCCACAGGTCTGCTCTTCAAAACTTTCTACTCTGCTGCCTCACCTTCGGTGTCAGACCTAGGGAGCCAGCTTCTGGAGTTTGGAATGTCAGTCAGGTCTCTAGGCTGTGATGGCTCTTCCTCCCTCTCTGGCTGAATGTTCAAGTCAATCTTAGCCTTGACTGGAGATAGAGATGCTGCTGCTGCCGCCGCTGCTGCCGCCGCCGCCGCCGCCACCACAGGCTTTTGCTCTGTTTCATCCTCAAGTGCCCCGTCATCATTTACCAACTTTTCCGGTGTAGAACTAGGGAGATTATTATTAGTTGGCATGGTCTGATCAACCCCTCCTTGTGGAGGCACTCCAGATGATTGGATGAGTTGTTGCTTCTTTTCTGCTTCTTTCTCTGACTGGCGCCTTTCACGTCTGAGCATGAGAGTTCGGAACCGGCGCTTGACTGTAAGGCAGACGTTGCATGTGCAAGTCTGCTGATGCTTAGGGCCCTTGCCACTCGGGGGCTGGATGCAAACAATGCATGAGCAACCTGGCCTGTGCCGTGGGTGCTTTGTTGTAGCCTGAGAAGAGGAGGGAAGGGCTTCACCCTCACCAAGAATGGCAAGGTTGGCAAGTGTGTCAAGCCCATCTGACACTTCAACAGCTTCATTCTCCACTTTGGTCTTGGACTTCTTGGATACACCTGAACCATATCATTATTTGAAGCAAAGAGATGTAATATCTCATCATGATATGCTGGACTTCAGAAGACATTGAAAAACATCGAAATTGGTTGATGCATAGATTTAAAAGCACTTGAAATTTTGTCTTATCCCCCAACAAATGGTGAATTAGAAAACTCGTAAATACATATACATGTGTGCGCACGCCCTCATAATTCACTTACATATACATTTGGATTATCAAAGAAGACTCAACATGCTACAGTACTTTATGAAATACCTATGCAAGGAAAAAGATACAGTATTCAGTAGTCCTGAACAAAGGTCCTAAACAGCACTAAAGAATGGCTAACATATTCATGCACACTAAGTAACCATGGCAGAATCAATAATGTAAAAGCATAGAACCGCAGCAATGAGATGAGACATATATGAATCATTAGTTTATGATATTAATTGGAAACAGTATTAAAAGATCTCTCAGGTGTGCTCATGGTTCTTTCATGACCATGCAAAGGGTATCTATGCCTTTTAGTATCCATACTCCTTTTCATTTCCTTTGTCAACTAGTAGTTGTTACTTATTGTACTGGCACTTCGTTTTAGCTAGAATTACAAGTCTATGCCCAAGAAATTATTATTTTGAAAATTAATTAGAACATAGTTCTTACACTTGATAAAAGTATTTTAATTAATACCTTCAATGGCAATTTTCTTTCTTTAGGTTCTTGGTTCCTACAAACTACTCTATATCATAATAGCAGTAAGCTCTCATCATTGGTTGTGGAATATGTTCCTTGTGGTACTTCCAAAGAAAAATTAGCAGAAAAGGTTCCAATCCATAGCACACCTGAAGACTGCTGTTTTTAGTACATCAATGACTTTGGGTCGAGAATTCAGTTGATTAAAAAATGAAAATAGCAATTATTAAAGTAATAGATTAATTACTTGTTCTCCTAATGAGATTCTGCAAAACATGACATTAAAGCTGTTCATACCATTATTTGTTGGAAGCAAAGCAGCGAACTCTTCCTTACTTAATTCCTGAGGCAGCGTGCATGAAGCCCTAATAAGGAAAAAGATGATAATGATGTACCAAAAATATATATATAAAGATGCAGCTAAAATCATACATGATCAACCCAATGTCAACAATATTTAGAGTTGTTTAAGACAAACTGATAAAGATCTACATCAAGGAACAGTCATGATCCAAAAGTAATAAAATAACATAGTTTAGGGTTTAGGGCCGATTTAATGTCTTCCCTTCACAAAGTGGAACCCGCTTTAAAGTTGAGACATGGTCGGTGTTACCTACCAAGTTACAACTTTCAAGGTTCTCAGGAAAGTTAAAGGGTCTAATCTGAATATATATATATATATATATATATATATATATATTGAGGTCCATAGCTCTTCTGCACTGTAGTACAAAGATCACTTTGGCTAAACAATGTCTGTTCATATCACATACTTCAATGTGATAGTAGATGAACTACATGGGAACATGAGATGAATTCAGCCCTGCTTATTGCTTCATTTACCATGGGTGGTTTTATTCAAAAAGGTTGACATTGATATATCTTTTTGCACAAGATGAGGTCACAAGTTTCATGGTAGATATCATGCCTACATCAGCAAAGACAAATAATTGGCATGGTTTCTGTCCCGAGGGACATCCTTGGATATACTTCTAACAACCATAGAGATGAGAAACTTTAGGATAACTCTAGAGAAATGCACCAGTGCAGTAGATAATTAGGAATTCTTATATGCATGCTTACAAGCTCATTTACATGAACAACCCTAGAACATAAATGAAGCCATGCCCAGCAACCAATCTTCCTTTAAAGGTCTTCCCATCCCATCAGCAGTACATTCCAACTTTAGATAAGCTGCAGATCACTTCTCTCCTTAAAGCGATGAAATTTACCACTTATGATGCTGATTTTGAACTAAACTAAAACCTTATCCTATGGAACATCCATGAAGCTGAACCTAATTGTGGCAAATAATCCTTTAACCTAACAATGATTTGTAAAAATGGACATTAAACCTTTAGTAACTGATCTAACTGTAGTCAGCTTATGAAGGCCTAGCAGAACATAGAACAACATCTAAGCTGGGAACTGAGTGGATTTTCAATGCAACATTGAAGCTCCAATGTGAATCAACTTTTACCTCATAATAGATCAATCAAGTGTAATTCATGTTACTTCTCTCTCTATATTTTACTGTTAGTTTGTAAAAGAAAAATGAAAATATGCCACCAGACAATAAGCCAAACAAAACAGATTCTAGTGAAAATTTTGCAGGAATTAAATACTCTACAAATGAATGACAATACCAATAATTTAGCATTAAATACTCTACAAATGAATAAAGATGGACAAGCAAGGGAACCACAATTCCAGATCATGTACAGGATCATGTACATTTGTCACGCAGCTTAAGCTCTCCAAACTCATAAGTAAACATGCTCTATTAATCCAACAAACTTGAGTTTAACCAAAAAAAAAGCCTCTGAAATTACCCAAATGTCAACTTCAAAAAAGCATAACAAAATGCCGAATTACCTTTCTTTATCCCATGAATTATCAGAACAGGTCCACTTAAAAGGAAGCAATGCATCTGCTGGCAACTTGCGCCACTTCAAACAATTCTCACATTGAGCCCATTGACACATTTCACTGAATTAGGTAAGCACGATCAGATGAAACTTGCATATGGTAGAGAAGCCATAACATATGGAATCACCTTTTGACTAAAAATAGTTTTAAGATATCCACGAATATCACATCTTGAAATAAAATGTATGGTTTGAAGAAGTAATTATTGATTATGTAGCTTAGAAACTACTATGAATTTTACATTTGTGCCAAATCCTCACATATCGAAAAGCATAACAACGTTTTCAGCATAAGGTGCATAGCAGTATGCCATATGTGAAATGAAATTGCTTTTTAGATAGGAGGTGACAAGTAGATATTGTTCAGACATGCAACTGTGCCAAAGCATAACTGATCAAGGAAATTTATGAAGTCAACCATGACCATTTCCATTTCACTATTCCAATATATCACAGCTTTGAGCAAACTTCAAACTCTAAAAAACTTTACAGCAACGACTAACAACGTCCATCTGTAAAGCCAAAAAAAGTCATCAATAAAAATGTTCACCTGACAAGGAGTATCTGTTATGCTGTGAAACTATAAATGAGCATGAAATTGGGTCAATTTTTACTCATTCACGGCCAACCAGCCCAGTCACTCTTTGACAGGTAGTGATTGCAAATTCTTATCGAACTTTTTATTAAGTCAAGCGTTGAACATGAACTCCTAGGCACACCCTATTAACAACCTAACTTCCGAACTATAAGGAAGGTAATAGTGAGTTTGTTAAAGACCTCAAATCTGCACAGTGGAAACTACAATCTACCAAAAGAGTAGTTTGCTCCATTCAAATGCACCATCCATCATCACCCATTCTCACAATCTATCTCTAAAGTAATTTACATTCAGACTAGCTAACATTAAAAAGAATTTAAGTGCATTGTTTACAATAGGAATGCAGAAGGTATTACCCAGTATGATCAGTTGAGAAAAATGTGGGTTTCCCAAGAACTGGTGCTTCCTGTTACAATAGAAAAGTCAGTGGTTTAATAAAAATAACAGCAATTATCTTGTAATGTAGACAAATGCCCTCGTGATAAAAGAAAAGGATATAAATTGACCAGAATGTTCTGCCTAATGCTGTGAAACCATCGTATTAAAAAAGTACACAAACTGTCTTTTGATTAAGAAGGTTTAGATTTAATTGATCAGTAAAATATCAGTGCTACTCTAGAGTACAGTGCCGATCAATTAAATGAATGCCAAGGACAACTAAATTAGAAATAATGCCATACCTGGAATTCTTCAACTTCAATTCCTTCAACAATTTCTACATTGCAAGAAGGATTAGCAGGAGGTCGAAGAAGCTCCTGAGCCTCCTCCCATGTGAGCTTCAGCTCAATGGAGTCCTCATTTTCAATCCTTAGACGTTTATTCTTGGAACCAGGAGCACTACCTTTTCTTTTGGAAGGGCCTGGTGAAGCTTTAGAACCAGGACCATCTTTTTGTATGAATCCTGTTCTGTCAAAATTAGGCTGGTTTGTTTGATCTTCTGCATTTATTGAGCTTTTTGATTCTGAACCACCTTTGGAAGGCCTTATAGAAGTATTTGCAATAGATTCAGTGGCACTGTTCCGAGTATTTGTGTCTGAAGGTGTAGCAAAACCATTTCCATTTTTATTTGTCTGGTTTTCCTGTCAAAGGCAAAGAAATCAAGATGTATATTTGAACATTTTAGATGAATTGCTGTCATTTTATTACCAGCACGCACCAACAGAAACTTATAACCCTCAAGAAGTTCCTTGGAGAAGTTATTTGTGAGTAATGAATTTCTACTGTATGGGCATATGTTCTAGTCAAGTGCACACACTCTAAAATAGAAAATTACAAACATAAAGAACATAAACACAACTACAGACAGCAAAACAGAAGAGCTTAAATAACTTGTAAATTACTGAGTGCATGTTTATCAAAGTTTTGATTCATAATCCATAGACATTCTTTATGCAAACCTGTTCAGTTGAGATACTTGAAGCCTTCCTGAATCCCATAACCAGCCTGCCCTCAGGGTCTATTCGGCTAAATGTTACTGCAATCTCACAAATAACTATTAGCTTTAATTGCAGTTAATTAAAATGTTACTGAGATAGTGAGAATTTATAAAGATGGTGCCCAAGGAAAGCAAGGCAAGGAAAGGAATTCTTCAAATCGAGGTCACCATCCACTTCTATCTTTTAAGAGGATGAGATACCATTAAAAAAAAACCAGAAACATTCTTAACAAGATATTAGTAAAACAAAAACAAAAACTACATCCAAGAATAATGAGCATTCTCTTGTAGTTCTTGACTGTTATAGGTTACAGAACACTCCTGGAGATAAGCAGGAGAGAAGAGAGCCATCCAAAAGAACTTAAGATATCTCATAGAAATGGCAAGCACAAAACAACAGAAAGAAGAGATGGCCAAGAGAGCTTAAAAAAAACTCAAAAGAGATGCCAATTGAACTTATATACTGCACAAAAGTAAATCAAATGGCAGGAACTATGAACAACTTATGTTGGCAGAGAACTAATGTTTTTGATACTATCAAAGGCTATTAAAGCAAGAAAAATGAAATCTATGCTATCATGAAGAAAAATTAGCCAGTATAAAAAAAATTATAATAGAAGGGTATGGAGAAGTGAAAATCCTTGGAAACAATGTTAAATGCTATCTATTGGTGAAACAAAATAATTATCTGAACTGAATGCGCTGCAAGATTGAAATGGAAATATCAATTATCATCAGAAATGTGAATGAACATATAGGGAATATAGACTCTAGAGACACATCACATCCCCATGCAGATGGAACCTGCTAGAGGAAGAGCATTGGAAGATACCTATGTCCCCTGCAAGCAATTGCATTGACTGAATGCAAGGTGTTACACCCTCCAAAACATACATCCTACTGTTATTATTTGGCCAAAAGCGGAACTGAAATACCCATTCCTTCCCTGTTGCATCCTGAACTTTTAGAGGAAGACCTTCTGGCTGAGAAATAGGAGGGAAGTATGCCTGGCAACAGGTATGGTATTAGTAAAAGAATTACACTAAACATTTGAGAAACCTTACAACAGAAGATTCCTTGGCATATTAACTTAGGTGCAGCAGCATTACAGGTTATGGTGCTATTACTCTGAGAATGTGTTTAATGCTATTCTGAATTCAATATGAGTCACCATCACAGAATTTTTTAAAACCCTTTGCAAGTCACAAATGCTTCATTGAAAACAGCTAATGTTACACCAATATTTCCAAAATTGACAGACTTGTATATCAAACAACCTTCTATTACATGAAATCCTACTTTGTCCAACATTGCTCCTCAGCATTAAAAGCAAATCTCCAATTCATAAGAAGTTAGTTAAATTCGTCACAACATACCAAGCTACATTACATGCTTAAAATCCTAAAGAAAGAAACAAAGCTCCCTCTCAAGTTCATCGTATATCCACATATCCTTGTGAGTTAATGCAAATTTAAAACCTTGGGATTCAAAGCATATAGCTCCTTGCAGCAGCCACTAGGAAGAAACAAACTGCTATTTGTTTGTTTATGAATACTCCTACTCATAGAACTATGCCAGATAGTGCCATACTGAAATAAGAGTATTTTACTTTAGAAAAAGCATAATGCATGAGTGAACAGTTAAGAGTTTCCACAGGACTAACCTCAGCACATTTTTTTGGCAGCACAAGTCGCCCAATTCGCCCAGCATCACTGGCGCTTAATATCTTCTCAAACAAAGGAGTGATGACAGAATTTGAGCTTAGGTCAAGTTAAGGCACAGATGACTAGATCAAGAAAGTAGCAACTATATCTTCAAAAATTAGGCACAAATAAAGGACCTGACGCCACTTAAGCATGATTCCAATTGAAGGTGTAACTAGCAGGTTTTCATGGTATATTCTATCAAAAGATAATAAAAAAAACCTGATAAGTATATGGTAAAGTTTTGGAAAGATTTATCATCTCATTTCTCCATTTCTGCACATCATTTACCGTCCAAATGGACAAATTAAATTGATGGTTGCAGTCCACTTGCACCTACTAAATCTTTTGCAAAACATAACACACCACTAGTATCTGACTCAAAATAGCTGAATCTACTTAGAGGTACGGACAAATGAAAAGGATACTCTCCAGATATTTGTTGCAGCTCTTCACTAGTTATGCGAGGGCAATATCGAGAAAGTAAATGATTACGACCCCGGCTGTCCACTTTAGGTCTCCCATTACGCATTTGAAAGTTGGAATCAGCACTAGAGTCATTAACATTATTAGGACCAAGGAATAGCTGTTTCCCCAATGATGGATTTGTTTGACCTGCAGGCTGGTTAGATAACACCCTAGACTGGTCATTTGAATCCCGTGGTAAAGGATAAGGAGCTGGCAATCCAATCATTGGAGATGATGATTCATCTTTCACATAAGTCGGCGGCACCGACGCACCAACAGAGGAACCTGGATATACCTCAAAGTTAACTCCAGAAGAACCAACTGAAGACGGGGCAGGCATCGCCCCTTTTCTCACAGAGAGAGGATCAGTCTCACCCCTAGCATGACCAGAATCTTGCACGCCATCAACATTCCTTTCATCTTGGTGATATGTATTAAATGCAGAAACTGAGTCTAAGCCATTGTTTCCATTAGGATATCTGTCCCTCACGACATGATGACCTAGGCTGGTGAATGCTATTCTCTCTGACAAATCATCAGCTTTTTTCTCTGGCACACAGATTGAAGGGCGCACTCCAGAAATTAGTTTCTCATTGGAACTAGGTCTGTCAAATTCGTATGATATTCGCCTTTGCAATTCAGTCTGGGTACTAGACAAGTTCCATATTTTAGGCATTTGACGCCATTGTCCAGGATAGGAACCAGTCATCTGGTTCCAGCTTTTAGTTGGCAAATCTTTTGGCCTCTCAGACGTTTGTAAAGGCAGAAATGAAGGAGACGGACGCATCTGATTAGGTGCCTGAAAAATTTGTAAGCATGTTATACAACAATCAGTCCAGATGTACATAAATGCTGAATGGATAACCAAGACAGAGAACATGAAGTACAAATTTAGAAAACTTGAGATTTAGTGATATGTAAGAAAAATGATTTCATGCATGGGGATGAGAACCACTAAGGTTATTCATCATTAAAGAAGAAATAATCATAGACAGTAAAGTTCCTGGAACATGTTATGTTGATCTAAACCATCAGCAAGCGACCTAACAAAGAAAGTGCTTTAGGAAAGCTACATGCACATACAATTTCATAGGAAACATTAAATATCTCCTCGTCATAAATGAATTAAGGCCTGTTAAGGCCTTTCACTCATAATATAGTTTATGAACTGCAGCTTAGATATTTGGTATGACAAAATAAGGACATATAATAACTGAGAAAAATATTGGCTAGGAATCCACTGATATGGTGTGGCACAACACCACACCACACCACTGTACAATCCAAGAGGAGGTCAAGATAAGTCCCAGGAAGATCAAATACATAATATACTTGGCAGCTATGTTGACCACCTCATATGCTAGAAGGCAGCTTTAACGGGTCAAAACAAGCCCTTTAGGTTAATTACATGCTCCTTTTTCTTTGAAGGAGACTTCCAGGCGATTTCAACTATAATGTTCATAGCTTATTTAATTTGTTCAGGGAGTTTTTGACTTCCCATGATTGTTATATGAATGGTACATGCAAACATACATTAGCGGTTGCCATCATGCAACATTATAAGATACTTCAATCTGAATCTCCAATTTTTAAGTTGTCACCCCTAAATACAGTTTTTCAAGTTTTAATTTCTAGACAGAGCTATGAATCAGAATCCAAATCCAAATAAAGCTAAACAAGAAACCCCGGAAAATAATAATAAAAATATTGCAACATTCTTCACATCTTTGACCTTCCCTATTACCTCAATATCATTCTCAATCATACCAGTTCTTCAATCAATCACAACACAACTAGGAAAAAATTGATGGTATGAAACTCTCTTCTACAGACATTCTGCAAAACAAAATTTGACAACCTGGAGACCACAAAAGGAACTTCTGAAATTAAATCCATTGAATACTAATCCTATTACAAACCTATTCCTACTCTGCTATACCCACCCATGATGCCAAAACTCAGCAAAATCCTTGAAAATGCTGATCTTTACATTTGTTTTTCAAGATAAAACCTTCCACCCATAAAAGTAGCATTAGCAGTCAAAACTACAAATTTAATTTTCTTGAATGTCATGAAGTTCAGAGAGAAAGTATATTATGACAGACTACTTTGGTCCATCATAAATGAACATCCTGAATACGACTAAATACAGATCACTAAGTCTAGCAGTTATCTGCATATATTCAAAGAAATCAGGAGCAAGAGAGGTTAAAGCCTCAAAATTAAGCAGCAAATCATAATCTTCACTAACCGATGCAAGAGATTTTCTAACACACACTATGCACTCAACACCACCAGCATCAAGTAGCAGATAAGCCTGGTTGGAAACTATGCATCCACAGTGGACACGCTGCAGTAGAACAAAACTTCCAATTAGCATATTAAAGCATAAACAACAAACACACCACTTGGTTCTCTTCATGAGTCTTCTACTAATAAAAAATCTCAGTTTGACAGTTTCATCCCACCTTCCTGCAGGACTCGCAATTTCTCCAACCCGCATCATCAGAGTGAAAAGTCTCGCAGAAGGTCCCTTGCTCATAAGTTCCACTAAAAAGGATGCAAGACAGAAAAAAAAAACTAAATGATACTGAATATGGTAAAGCACACTCAATTGAATACAATAATAAACGTAGCCACTACAAAACATGTATGAAAATTCGCATAGTCATGAAGCTCTCCTTCCAAAGAAATCCAGAAAAAAGAAAAATAACCAAAATCCTACTAAGATCCAGAAGCCCACTCATCTTCTTCAACTATAAAAACCTCACAAGCATCAGAACAAAAACCTAACCACATAGCCACAGAAATTAAACAGAAGAAAATAGTACACAACCAAACACAATAATGATCTCAAATTCCCCATCGAATTACCCTAAAAAACAAATTCGAACAAAAACAATAAAGCTTATTCCGTCCCGCAAATCCAAGAAACCACGTCAAATACAACATAAACTAAGATTCAAGCAAAGGGAGGGGAGCAGAACGACAGAAGTCACCAGCAACGATCACAGAGGTCGGCATACTCGCCGGACCGAAGCCTCCATCCTTTCCGAATAGGCGCCGCGTCCGGCTTCGTCTCCTTGCAGTGCGAATTGAAACAGATCCTCGACGCCCCCGCGGCCTTAGACGCCGCCACCGACGACGCCATTAAAGAGGGCAACAAAACCCTAGAAAAGCTCTCGATTGAAAGAAATCAAGAAGATGATTTCCCAGGCTTCAAAGAGAAGGAATCGAAGAAGAGCGAGCGAGAACGAGAGAGAGAAGTGAAACAAGAGAGACGAGAACTAGAATAAACACAACTATCTCGGCGTCGTCGCTTCTCCCCTCTTTCTAGTTCTGGCGGTGTGCTCACCTGCCACCCACTCTCACCGCTTTCCTATTTTAGTCTCCCGAGGTCAACAAACAAAATATGGAGTCCAAGTAACCGACGGCGTGAAGTCACCGCGAGTGAGCAGAACCCCAGCACGTTGGTTTCTCTCTAGCTCTCACCATTTTTTCCGTGGATTTTTCAAAATTTTTAAATATAATGAAGACAAGTGGATAAATAGAAGGGATCCATTGATAAACTCACACCCTTTTTTTCAAATTTATACTCCTCTTCAAAAAATAAAAATTATTAAAATCAGCCCCAAAATTTTTATATTTTAATAATTTATAATAAAAAAATTAAGCGGTGCATATACAAATTCCCCTATATTTTAAATAATATTATAATCATGAAGAGATAGAGATAGAGGGGATGAGTGAAGATTGAGGGGTTGTGGCCCTTGTGGGGTGTGATTAACAAAGCGGCGTGAAGTGAGTGGGGGAGTGAATGCATCCAAGCTGCATGGGCAGCGAACGAAGGCCTTGCAGGCACGTAACACCTTGCTCATGCTTTTCACACGCAACCCCACTCTCCCCTTGCACAAACTTCCATTTTATCATCAATCACTAGCCATTAAATTTTATTTTTATTTTTTTAATTATTTTTTTTACTTTTAAAAAAATATTAAAATTTTTATTAATTACCATTAAACAACTTCAAAAGATAATTTACCTAAAATTATATTAGGACCCCTGTGTTGATAGAAAAAATTATGGGATATTTACATATTTACCTCAAAAAAAATTAAAATTATGAAATTGCAGGTGTACATAACATTGGATAGAACAAAGGAGAAAAGTGGAGAGAGAGAAATATCAAGTTAAAAATATCATTATAAGAGAAAAATCAGTGTTGACTATACGACAAAAAAAATAAAAAATAAAAAGATTTGTTGTGAAGATAGAAATTTATTTTTTGTTACGGAACATAAGTGTTGACTATACGACAACAAAAAAAAAAGATTTGTTGTGAAGATAGGAATTTATATTTTGTTATGAGAGAAAAGAGTGAATTAAAAATGTTATTTTAAAAAAACATAAGTGTTAACCATACGACAACAAAAGGGATTTGTTATGAGGATAAGATTTTTTTATTTTCATATATATAGAGAGAGGGGGTAGAAATTTGTTTCTTGTTACATTTTTTTTATCTAGGTGGATATATTTATAAAAATAGAATTAGGTTGATAATAAGGATAACTATGAAATTTTGAGGGTTGGAGACTTGGAGTGAAAAGAAAATAAAAATATATATTATTAAATTTACTGTAAAGGTAAAATTTGCTTCGTGTTACATTTCTACCCATGTGACTATATAACAATATCCCTATTTTTCCAAAAATTTTGAAAAGGTGAAGTCCATGGAGTTCCAACATTTTCGGGGAATGGAGCAAGGGTGTGAGAGATATATCTATGGACATATACTGCTCACAAATGGTTTCTGAAAACCAGGAACCAATAAGGAAGAATAAGATATATTATATCGACGAGTTAGAGAACATATGGTTGGGCACTGACAATTCTAGGGTGGTGAATACACTACAAACAGGAGAAGGACAAATATCATTTTAAAAGAAAAATCAGCATTGACTATACGACAAAAAAAAAGATTTGTTGTGAAGAAAGAAATTTATTTTTTTGTTATCTCCTATCCAAGTAGCCATAAAGAGAAAAAAATGTTGTTTAAAAAAAAAATAAGTGTTGACTATATGACAAAAAATAATTGTTGTTAGGATAAGATTATAAGTGTTGACTACACAAAAAAATTTATTGTGGATAGAAATTTGTTTCTTGTTACATTTTTATCTAGTGGATATATTTATAAAATAAAATTAGGTTGATTATAAGGGGTAACAATGGAATTTTGAGGGTTGGAGTGAAAACAAAAAGTAAAATAAAAATTAAAATACTATTAGATTTAGTAATTTACTGTAAAGGTAAAAATTTGTTTGTGTTACATTTCTACCCATGTGATTATATAAAAATGCCCATATTTTTCCATAATTTTTGAAAAAGTGAAGTCCATGGAGTTCCAACATTTTCGGGGAATGGAGCAAGAGTAAGAGGAATATATCTATGGATACATACTGCTCACAAATGGTTCATGAAAATCAAGAACCAACAAGGAGGATTAAGATATATTATATTGATTAACATTAGACAAGGACTAGAAGCCGCACTTTCATTGGAGCTAGAGAACATATGGCTGGGCACTGACAATTCTAGGGAAAGGGGAGTAAGCAAAATCTTTGATTGATAGGAATACCGAGTTAAAAATATCATTTTAAAAGAAAAATCAGCATTGACTATACGAAAAAAAAAGATTTGTTGTGAAGATTGAAACTTATTTTTTTGTTACCTCCTATCCAAGTAACCATAAGGAGAAAAGTGGAGAAAGAAGAAAAGCGAATTAAAAATGTCATTTTAAAAAAAAGTGTTGACTATACGAAAAAAACAACAGTCATGTGGCCTATTGATACAGGGTCCCTTGTTAAGAGATGGGATTCCCATATGGATGGCACGTCATTCACGTGGGGTGCTTATGGCCTTAGTAAAAAAAAAAGACTATATGAAAAAAAAAAATTGTTGTGTGGATAAGATTATAAGTGTTGACACAAAAAAAAAATTATTATGAGTAGAAATTTGTTTCTTGTTACATTTTTATCTAGGTGGA
This sequence comes from Dioscorea zingiberensis, assembly GCA_026586065.1. Classification (NCBI taxonomy): domain Eukaryota; kingdom Viridiplantae; phylum Streptophyta; class Magnoliopsida; order Dioscoreales; family Dioscoreaceae; genus Dioscorea; species Dioscorea zingiberensis. Next base: position 17,556,404 of record CM048821.1, on the reverse strand, counting down.
TATATTATAAAAATAAAATTAGGTTGATTATAAGGGTAACAATGGAATTTTGAGGGTTGGAGTGAAAACGAAAAGTAAAAGAAAAATTTAAATACTATTAGATTTAGTAATTTACTGTAAAGGTAAAAATTTGTTTCGTGTTACATTTTTGCCCATGTGACTATATAACAATGCCCTTATTTTTCCACAATTTTTGGAAAGGTGAAGTCCATGGAATTCCAACATTTTTGGGAATGAAGCAAGGATGAGAGAGATAAATCTATGGATACATACTGTGTTGGCGTGAGCTGTAAATTAGGAAGAGATTCTTTCCTTTATTGTATATATCCCAATTGTTATGGGATTTGATTATTTACTTCCAGAATTAGGTCCTTATTAATGTTAGTTGTGCTCTTGTATAAATTTGTATTCTATGATTGAAAGGAATTGAGCTGAGAAAATTTTAATTTCTCAAAAGTTATCATGGCATCAGAGAAGAGATCCTTGGACTAGATGGCAACTTCAACTGATTTGGTAGAACAGGGACATCAAAGTACTGCTGCTCTCTTGGAAGATCTTACTGCAAAAATGACTCAAGCCTTGACTCAGAACCAAACCCAGACTCCAGCGACGACAGGTGATTCCGCCGCTGCACAGATCGGTGTCAAACTTGACGGAACAAACTATGCCCTTTGGTCCCAAATTGTCGAGATGTATATCTCAGGCAAAGACAAGTTGGGATATATCAATGGTGATTTGCCTCAACCAGAAACAAATGATTCTACTTTCAGAAAATGGAGGACAAATTCAATTGTGAAGGGATGGCTGATCAATTCAATGGACCCCTCCTTGATTAGCAACTTCATTCGATTCCCAACAGACAAATAGGTATGGGACTCTATTGCTACAACATATTTTGATGGAAATGACAAATCTCAGGTATATGATTTGAAGAGAAAAGTTTCACGAATGAGGCAAAATGGGGAATCCATTGAGTCATACTACAATGGTCTCCAAGGTCTATGGTGGGAAATTGACTTCCGTCGACCAAATCCAATGGAGTGTGCAATTGACATACAGAAGTACAATACTCTTATTCAAGAAGACCGTGTTTATGTTTTTCTTGATGGGTTAGATGACAGACTTGACAAGATTCGGAGTGATGTGCTCCAACTTCAACCTTTTCCCACCGTAGAACAAGCTTATGCCTATGTTCGAAGAGAAGATATCAGACAATCAGTCATGCTCTCACAAAGTAATGTCACTGCTGTTGCTGCTATGATATCTAAAGGTGCTAAAACAGTCCCTCAACTTCAGATGACTTCTCAACTGCTGAAACATGGGTCTTCCGCAACTGGTGGTGGAAAACCAAATGCTCCAACTAAGACCGTGAATGGAGGGAGTGGTTGTTCGTATTGTGGAAAGTCCAAACATACTCGTGAAACATGTTTTAAGTTACATGGCTACCCAGATTGGTGGCATGATCTTAAGGCTCGGAAACAAAAAGAGTCGAAGGAGTCAAATGAAGGAACAGCACGGGTAGCAATGGCATGTGCAGAACCACAACTGTCACTGGCTCCACTTTTGGAATATGAACTTCAACCTACTACAAACGTCAGGGATTCAGGTAACACGAGTGGTAGTGCTCTACTAATCCCTAATGAACAGAAACAAGATGGTTGGATAGTGGACTCCGGGACAACGAACCACATGACATTCTGTCCAAATGACTTTACTACAACTACAAAAGCACGAAGAACAAGTGTCTCAAATGCGAACGGAGTCATGTACCCCGTCACTGGTGCTGGGACAGTAGAGCTATTACCCACAATATCTTTATCCAACACTCTTTTAGTCCCATCTCTTTCAAATAAATTATTGTCTGTAGGACAAGCTACTGAGGAATTGAATTGTGTGGTACTAATGTATCCAAATTTTTATCTTTTTCAGGATATTCTCACGAAGGAGATCATTAGGCGTGGTACTAAGAGAGAGGGGTTATATTATATGGATGACTTCAGCTCTGGTAGAGTTAATCATGTGAACCACTTGATCAATTCAAAGGAACAACAAATCAGGTTATGGCATTCTCGTTTGGGACATCCATCTTTTAGCTATATGAAGCATCTATTCCCAAAATTGTTTCTCAATATTGATTGCTCAGTCTTCAAATGTGAAACCTGCATCTTAGCAAAAAGTCATCGTGTACCTTTTTCTATTAGTAAGAATAAAAGTGATGTTCCCTTTGCTTTGATTCATTCGGATGTTTGGGGTCCATCTCCCATTACAACAATCCATGGTATACGATGGTTTGTAACCTTTGTAGATGATTGTACCAAGATGACATGGCTATATCTGATGAAGCACAAACATAAAGTATTCACTGTTTTTTGTGCATTTCATGCTATGGTTCAAAACCAATTCTCAGCCAAAGTCAGGATTCTTCGATCCGATAATGGAGGGGAATATGCAAATCAAGATTTCATGAATTACTTTCAACAGCATGGTCTCCTACATGAATATTCTTGTAGTCAAACTCCACAACAGAATGGTGTCGTTGAAAGAAAGAACCGTCATATTTTGGAAATTGCTCGTGCTTTGTTGATTGGCGCAAAATTCCCACACCGTTATTGGGAAAATGCAATTGTAACTTCAGTTTACTTAATGAATCGCATGCCTTCTAAAGTTTTGGGGTTTAAAACTCCTTTACAGGTCTTGTCTGAACATTTTACTTTACCGTCTATACTTCTCATTCCTCCACAAGTATTTGGTTGTGTTGCATTTGTTCATCTCCACAAAAATCAACGAACAAAATTGGACCCTTGTGCTGTTCGTTGTATTTTTTTGGGATATGGTACAAAAAAGAAGGGATATTGCTGCTATGATCCTACCACAAACCGCACATACACCACCATGGATGTTACTTTCTTAGAATCGGAGAACTTTTACTCATCATTAGTATCCACTTCTCCTCTTCAGGGGGAGCCATGGATAGAAGAGCAGAAGTGGTGGGAATGCATAGATATTGTTGCTCCTACGAATACAGGTGGTGTTCCAAATATGGATGATGTTGGGGTGGGTGATGTAACTGAAGTAAATAAACCTACTCCATCAGTTGAAGAAGTAGATCATATTCTTCAGAATTCGGCCATTGAAGAAACCCCACTACTCCAAGTACCACACAATGATGAGTCTCCTACTAAGAATATTCCTGAGGTAACTTCTCATGCTTCCTCTAGTCATGATTTGGATACATCTCCTACTTGTTATTACTTACCTTTCAGGCACAATAGAGGCAAGCCTCCAGTTCGGTACTCACCTGATATTGAAGGGAAAAGATCAACATATCCAATCTCTAATTATGTAGCCACTCAAAGGCTAGCTGAACCACTCAAGAAATTCAACAATGAGTTGTCTTCTTGTCAAATCCCAGCTGGAATCCATGAAGCTCTAAATGATCCAAAATGGTCTCAGGCAATTAAAGAAGAGATGGAAGCACTTCAAAAGAACAAAACATGGAAACTTGTTCCACTACCAGAAATGAAGAAAACAGTTGGATGTAAGTGGGTCTTCACCATCAAACATAATGCTGAGGGGTCAATTGAATGATACAAGGCAAGGCTCGTAGCTAAAGGGTATACCCAAACATATGGAGTCGACTATCAAGAGACGTTCTCTCCGGTGGCAAAACTAAATACTGTACGGGTGTTATTATCTCTGGCAGCAAATTTGGATTGGCCACTGCATCAGTTTGATGTAAAAAATGCATTCCTTCATGGAGATCTTGAAGAGGAAGTGTATATGGGCATTCCACCAGGTTATGTCTCATCATCGAACAATGGAATTGTATGCAAACTACAAAAAGCTCTGTATGGATTAAAACAGTCACCCCGTGCTTGGTTCGGTCTCTTTAGTATGGCTATGAAAAAATATGGATTCCAATAGAGTAATTCAGATCATACTCTCTTTCTAAAAAGGCAACATGGAAGAGTGACAGCCTTGATAATTTATGTAGACGACATGATAATTACAGGAGATGATATTGAAGAAATTAGTAAGCTGCAGAAACATCTTGCTACTGAGTTTGAAATGAAAAACTTAGGAGGTCTCAAGTACTTCTTAGGGATTGAAGTTGCTAGATCAAAGCAAGGTGTCTTTCTTTCACAGAGGAAATATGTGCTAGATTTGTTGGCTGAGGTAGGGATGCTTGATTGTAAACCAACAGACACTCCAATGGTTCAGAATCAAAAGCTTGGAGAATACTCAGATCAAGTGCCAACAAATAAAGAGAGGTACCAACGTTTAGTGGGTAAGCTGATCTATCTTTCACATACTCGCCCAGATATTTCATATGCTGTCAGTATAGTCAGTCAATTTATGCATAATCCTAGTGAAGATCATATGAATGTTGTGACTCGAATAATTCGTTACTTAAAGTCGGCACCAGGGAGAGGACTCATGTTCTCCAAAAACAATCATTTACATGTTGAAGGCTATACAGATGCTGATTGGGCAGGCAGTATAATTGATAGAAAATCTACTTCTGGGTACTTTACGTTTGTTGGTGGTAACCTAGTTACTTGGAGGAGCAAGAAGCAAAAGGTGGTTGCACTATCAAGTGCTGAGGCTGAGTTTCGAGGAATTGCAAAAGGTTTGTGCGAACTTCTTTGGATCAAAAGGTTGTTGTCAGAAATTGGATTTGTTCATAACTCAACAATGAATTTATACTGTGACAACAAGGCTGCCATAGAAATTTCTCATAACCCTGTTCAGCATGACCGCACCAAGCATATCGAGGTAGATCGACATTTCATCAAACAAAACCTTGAAGAAGGAGTGATTAAATTTCCATTTGTCCGATCAAAAGATCAACTTGCAGATGTACTGACGAAGGCAGTCTCTAGTAAAGACTTTCATAGCTCACTTGACAAGTTGGGCATCGAAGACATCTTTGCACCAACTTGAGGGGGAGTGTTGGCGTGAGCTGTAAATTAGGAAGAGATTTTTTTCCTTTATTGTATATATCCCAATTGTTATGGGATTTGATTATTTACTTCCAGAATTAGGTCCTTAATGTTAGCTGTGCTCTTGTATAAATTTGTATTCTATGATTGAAAGGAATTGAGCTGAGAAAATTTTAATTTCTCAAAAGTTATCATACTGCTCACAAATGGTTCCTAAAAATCAGGAACCAATAAGGAGGAATAAGATATATTACATTGATTAACATTAGACAAGGACTAGCTAGTAGCCGCACTTTCACTGGAGCTAGAGAACATATGGCTAGGCACTGACAACTCTAGGGTGGTGAATACACTACAGGATAAGGACAAGACTGGGAATAAGCAAAATCTTTGATTGGTAGGAATTTCAAGTTAAAAAATATCATTTTAAAAGAAAAATCTCAATGTTGACTACACAAAATAAAAAGATTTATTGTGAAGATAGGAATTTATTTTTGTTACCTTCCTATCCAAGTAGCCATAAGAAAAGTGGAGAGAGAAGAAAAGCAAATTAAAAATGTCATTTAAAAAAAAAAGGTGTTGACTATACAACAAAAAAAATTGTTGTGAGGATAAGATTATATATATATATATATATATATATATATATATAAAAGTGGATATATTTATAAAAATAAACAATGGAATTTTGAGGGTTGGAGTGAAAACGAAAAGTAAAATAAAAATAACAATACTATTAGATTTAGTACTTTATTGTAAAGGTAAAAAATTTGTTTCGTGTTATATTTGGAAAAGTGAAGTCCATGGAGTTCCTAACGATGCCCCTATTTTTCCACGATTTTTGGAAAAGTGAAGTCCATAGAGTTCCAACATTTTCGGGGAATGAAGGGTGAGAGAGATATATCTATGGACACATATTGCTCAAATGGTTCTTGGAAATCAAGAACCAATAAGGAGGAATAAGATATCTCATATTGATTAATATTAGATAAAGACTAGAAGCTACACTTTCATTGGAGCTAGAGAACATATGTTTGGGCACTGACAACTCTAGGGTGGTAAATACACTACAAACACGAAAAAGACAAGACCGGGGGAATAAACAAAATCTTTGATCGATAAGAATGAAGCTAGGAATTTATTTTTGTTACCTTCCTATCCAAGTAGCCATAAGGTGAAAAGTGGAGAGAGAAGAAAAGTGAATTAAAATTTTCATTTTTTTAAAAAAAGAGTGTTGACTATACGACAAAATTTTTTTTAGTGAGGATATGATTATATACATATATATATATATATATATATATATATAGTTACAAAACCAAACTTAAAAAAAAAGACAGTAAAAGCCCAAAATCAAACCCAGGGCTGGTCGCAAATGCGGCCGGCCTCACTCTATCATTCTTATATATATATATATATATATATATATATATATATATATATACACACACATACACACACACGCTCGTGATAGAGTCAGGCCGGTCGGATCACTGTGATGATCCGGCCGCCTCCCATTTTGGCCCCTAGAGCATATTTGAAGGATTTTCAACCATATGGATGGCAAGATCATCCAAAAATAAGCTAGCCTATCAATTTTCATACAATTTGGTGACCGTTTGGTCCCCCACTTAACGGTTCTTATTTTAGGAAAATTTTAACGGTTCAGAATTTCAACCATTAAATGAGAGGACCAAATGGTCATCAAATTGTATGAAAATTGACAGGCTAGCTTATTTTTGGATGATCTTCCCATCTATACGGTTGGAAATCTTTCAAACATACTCCAGGGACAGAAATGGGAGGCGGCCGGATCAGCATAGAGATCCGGCCGACTTGACTCTAACGGGACTATATATATATATAGTAGAAATTTGTTTTTAGTTACATTTTTACCTAGGTGGATGTATTTATAAAAATAAAATTAGATTGATTATAATGATAACAATGGAATTTTGAGGGTTGGAGTGAAAACAAAAAAGTAAAAAAAAAAGAAACTATTAGATTATAAAGGTAAAAATTTGTTTCATGTTACATTTCTACCCATGTGACTCTATAACAATGCCCCTATTTTCCCACAATTTTTGAAAGGTGAAGTCCATGGAGTTCCAACATTTTTGGGGAATGGAGCAAAGGTGAGAGATATATATCTATGGACACATAATGTTTATAAATGGTTCTTGGAAATCAAGAACCAATAAGGAGGAATAAGATATATTATATTGCTTAACACTAGTCAATTTTATTTGGTAGGTACAATATATGAATGGCGAGATCAGCTTTTGAAGCTGAAGCTAAAAATAATGAGAAAATGACTAGAAGTTGCACTTTCACAGGAGCTAGAGAACATATGGTTGGGCACTGACAACTCTTAGGTGGTGAATACACTGCAAACAGGAGAAGGACAAGATTGGGGAACAAGCAAAATCATTGATTGATGCAAGAAGATCCTACAAGGACTTAAGAACTTGAACATTGGTAAGGTCATGACGGAAACCAACACCCTTGTTGCCTTGTGGATCGGCTTGCGAAGGGAGCTACAAGGGAAATTTAGAGGAGAATCATAGAGCTGAGGGCCGAAGGCACTCCCAAAAGAGTTTTTGTGAAGATTTGTACAAGTTAAGGGATTTTATAATAACTAAATTGTCATATCTCTATATGCCAAAGATAATAATAATAATAATAATAATAATAATAATAATAATAATAATAATAAATAAAAATTACAAAATTTCCTTTTAAAAAGGCAAATTTTTTATTTTAAAAAATAATCATGATAAATACGGGCGCAAGGATATAGAGAACACAAGATCTCATATTATTTCATTGATTTTTTTATATAATTTATATGAAAAAGAACCTATTATCCCCCCAATGGTACATTTCCCAATTAAAGTAAAAGAAAAAAGAAAAAAAGGAAAAGAAAAAGAGAAAACTCCTTTTACTATTTCCAACAAATCTGTCATTTTATAATAAGTTAAATTTTTTTTTTCCTAATATGAAACTCTATAATTTCCAAAAAAAAAAAAAAAATCCACCTATTAATGAACTAATATTAAAAAAAAAAATCTCATTTTTTCTTCAATTGCGGTTAGAGAAAAGAGAGGGAGGAGATGGGCCCCTACCTAAATTTGAATTCCTGTTAACGAGAGACAGGCAAACCGGAAAATCTCCAATTCGAGAGAAGAAGAGAGACAAGATTTAGTTAGGATTAGGGTTAGGGTTTGATTTGTCTGAAGAAACGGGTTTCTTGGATTTGGATTCCAATGAAATGAAGAAAATTCGCGTGTTCTTAAGGCTTCTTTTGTTGGAATTTGGAGAAAGAGTGGATCTTGAGGTTTGTTTTGAAGGGGATTGGTGATTGATTGAACGAATTGGGAGGTTTTTTTATTTGGGTGTCAATGGATTCGGCGACGATGAGTTTGAGGAGTTCGTTGGAGGAAATGCTGGACTCGCTGCGGCGGAGGGATGAACAGCCCAAGGATTTGCCGCCGGCGTTGCCCGCACGGCCCACATCGAGAGGCCGCTTACCGTCGGCGAGGCGGTCACTGCCGGTGGATTTCAAGATTGGGGAAAAGGCGTCTGAATTGGCGTCCAAAGGATCGAAAAGGAAGGGAGGGAAAATGGAGGAGTGGGTTCTGAAGAATGGCGAGGAAGCGATCTTCAGAAATGGCATCTTTGGACGCAGGAGGGCCATGAAGGTGAACCAGCCTGAAGAATCTCCTTATGTTGAGATGGTTGAGGCAAATAGCGTTAAGGAAAGGGATGGAAAAGTGGATGATTTGGAGTCTCAGACTGCATCCACAACTTCAGCAGCCAGGCCAGATGAGAAGATGGAGCAGGGTGATGCTGCTGATTATGTGTTGAAGAAGGTAATGTGAATTGATTGAGAATCTATCCACTTCGTAAACGAATTCTGTTTCATTGCTTTGTCAAGCTTCTAACAGTTTAAGAATTCTTTTCTCGTGATCTATTATTGTCCTTGAAGTAAGATATTTACTTAACACCATGATGCTAGTTTGGCAGTGGCACTGAAAGACTTATTGAGTTCAAGGTTTGAAATTCAATAGGATATTGTACAGATTAGTAAAGGAGAACTAAGCATGGGGCATGTAGATGACAGGGAGTCATACTTCTAATACTTGCATGGCCTCTGACATGCAAGTGCTAAACGCTCTTCCTAATTGTAGCATTTTATGTAAAGAGAGACAGTAGTTCTCCTGCATTTTTTTCAGCTTGGACCAGGGATTATGGAATATGAGGAAATTTGATGATTTATCCTGTTTGTCTATGTTGCTCCATGACGGTGATCTGTTCTGATTTTGATGTTATTTTTTCTATGCTTTGTGTTGTTGGCAGGCCAATTGATCAGTGTCTTCTGTTTTGAAACTTCTTCTGTTGTTCTTGACTTATTTAAATGAAGATATAAGACTATTTTTCAGTTCATGCTACAAGCTTTCTTGACTTTTATGTTTCAGGAACTCAGAGCCTGGTGCTGGCTTCCAACTGGCAAGTGGGAGTTGGGGAGAGTTCAATCAATTTCAAGGGACAGTGCTAGAATTTTGCTATCTGATGCCAAGGTGAGATCTGGTACAACTATAATTTTCCATCATTAATGCTCAAATTGGTGTTTATAATGTTCTATGATTATGTTGTTATGTTCAGGTTTTGACAGTGCCTGTAGAAAATCTCTTACCAGCAAATCCTGTTATGCTTGATAGTGTGGATGATCTGATAAAGCTTGGTTATCTAAATGAACCTTCAGTACTTCACAATCTTAAGCACAGATATTCCCATGATATGCTCTATGTAAGTGCTTTTGTGGGAGGATGGTGTTATTGTACATTCCAGTTTGACATGCCCTCATCATTTTTCCTTTCTTGTAGACAAAAGCTGGGCGGATTCTGATTGCATTTAATCCATTCAAAGAAGTACCTCTTTATGGAAATGATTACATGGTAGCATATAGACAAAAATGCTCAGACAGCCCACATGTCTATGCTGTAGCAGATACTGCTTTCAATGAAATGATGAGAGGTAAAGATAAATTTTCCTGATGGATGTGAGATTCTGTGAGTGTTAGGAGGATTTATGCAAGTACTTTTCTATTTATTAATATTATTATTTTTGGACCATGCAGAAGGCACAAATCAGTCTATTATTATCAGGTAAGCAATATTTCACCATTCTCAATTTATGTTCTTTGACTGCCTTTTTTTATTTTTTATTTTTTATATTTTATATTCATTGCTTCTGCATCCCTAGTTGACTTTATAAACAAATTTATCTGAATTGCATTTAAGTGGTGAGAGTGGAGCTGGGAAAACTGAAACAACAAAGTTTGCAATGCAATATCTAGCTGCGTTAAGGGGTGGAAGTGAGATAGAGAGTGAAGTTCTACAAACAAGTTGCATCCTTGAAGCATTTGGAAATGCAAAAACTTGTAGAAATGATAACTCTAGCCGATTTGTAAGTTCTCTCACCTCATATTTCTTGGTGAAGAAAAGCGGAAATAGGCGGTAGAATTAGCCTCTGAATATATAAAGCTTTATCTCCTTTATGTCATGCAGGGGAAGCTGATTGAATTACATTTCAATCCCAGTGGAAGAATTTGTGGTGCGAAAATTCAAACATGTAAAGCTTGCTTCATAGACTAATTAATTTTATGCAGCATCTGCCTTTTTTTTCACCTTCCTGAGTTACTGACTGTGTTTTATGTGTCAAACTATAATGAACTGAGAAGTTTGGCTTGAGAAGGTACTCACAGACAAATTGCAATTTAAATCTTGATCATGTTGTTCAGCTCATATATATAGCTATTCCTTATGTATGCAGTCAAGGGTTGTTCAACAAGCAAGTGGGGAAAGATCATATCATGTTTTCTATCAACTTTGTGCAGGAGCTCCTCCTCTTCTTAAAGGTGAGTTTATTTTTTAATAATGGTGAAAGGTTTCAAGTAGCAATATGCCCAATTATCAACAGTTTTTCCTCCCAAGCTAATAGTATCAACTATGTATGTATGTATGTATGTATATAATCTGGTAGTTTTTTTATGTGATCATGACGGGAACATTATAGTTTGTATAGACATTTCACCTTTATAGGTCAACATATAACAATTACTGCAAACCACACACTAATTCAAAATTTTCTAACCTAATTCGCAGAACAGTTGAATCTAAAGCCTGCCTATGAGTATGAGTATCTGAAACAGAATGGTTGCTTGACAATCGATGGTGTTGATGATGCTCAAAGATTTCATAAATTGATGGTAAACTGAATGGTTCTGATTCTATCCTTTCATCTCCCTTTTGAATTTCTTTCTATATACTCTTGTTTCTTTGAAATCATTACACCATGTTGTTGGTCCATTTTTTTAATTGTCTAGGAAGCCTTAGATATTGTTAAAATCAGTAAGGAAGACCAAGAGAACGCATTTGCAATGCTTGCAGCTGTTCTGTGGTTGGGTAACATTACTTTCACAGAAATCGACAATGAGGACCATGTAGAAGTTCATATGAGTGAAGGTATTGAACTTTTGTTTGTATAAGCATCATCATTCTGACAATGCTATTCTTTTCTGTTTTATGCACTTATTTAATATGCTAAATGCAATTGTTGGGTTATTCCCATAGTTTGTTTAGTATTTCTCATCAGTTTTTGAGAAACTTCTTTGAATGGTGTAGTTTTTCTTACTTCAGCTGTTCCATTCTTTCAATTTTATGTAGATAATTTTAAGTCATTGAAATTCCTTGACATCTTACTTTATATTGGCATCTGAAAACTCTGTTTGCAAACACTATAAAGTGAAAAAAAAAACATCATGACATGCAAGATAGATAAGCTGCTATGTCAAATTATATTGATCTGAGGACTAAAAGGAGCTTTATGATATAATTGAATTTATTGTATTCATGGAAAAAAAGCATTAAGAGTCAATACTATACCTGCAGATGAAAAGGTTCTAAGTCAATAGGGCCACTTTTAGTGGGTTTTGGGTTGTACTTATTATACAACTTATGAGAATCTTCTCAGTAGTTTATCTACAGTTAAGGCTTTAATTTTATGATAAAACATAAATATAATATTTTAGTTACATAGCCAACTTGACTTCAATAGGCTATGGAATATCTTCCAGAATTATCCATAGCCTAAGTAAATTTGTTCGTGTGCTTGAAACAAGTGGTTTTTAGTTACAGTGATCACTCTGAATGTTGTTAGGAAGTGAAATGCACAGCTTCATTGAGGTATTTAGTCTTCTGCGTTCATCTCAAAGTCATAGATTAGGTTCCAACCATTGCATGTCCAAGAAACTCACTATACTCACATTAAAATGAAAGGGTGCTTAGATTAGATGATAAACATGAGAGCAAGCAAGTGCTGGTACTGGGTTTTCTGAAATATGAACCTTTAAACTCTGCTCATGCAAAATAACTTTTTTTTTCCTTTTAATCTTTTTGTGTTATTAAAACCACAAGAGAAAGATGCTGCTAGGTGTCTGCTCTTGGTCTTGGTGCTACTGATATCTTTTAATCTCTAGTTTTGGTTATAAATTTGTTACAGGTGTAACTAATGCTGCAAAGTTGTTGGGTTGTGAAGTTTGTGATTTGATGCTTGCTTTATCAACTCGCAAAATTCAAGCAGGGAATGATAGCACTTTTCAGAAGCTAACATTAAAGCAGGTATGTAATTTCTCTGAATTTTCCTTTCATCGTTTACGCATGCAGATGGTTTTTCGCGATTATTGCTTTCCTCTATAGGCCATTGATGCGAGGGATGCTATGGCGAAATTAATTTATGCTAGCTTATTTGACTGGCTCATCGAACAAATTAACAAGTCACTTGAAGTTGGGAAATCACGGACAGGGGGATCCATAAGTATTTTAGACATATTTGGGTTTGAATCTTTCCATGTAAGTATTATTTGTGACCTTTTGTAAGAGATGCATGTGTAGCTTATCCTATTGCTTTAAACTTACATTGCTCAAATAATGCAGAAGAACAGTTTTGAACAATTTTGTATTAACTATGCAAATGAGAGACTTCAACAGCACTTATATCGACATCTTTTCAAACTTGAACAAGAGGTGAGTGACCTTGTTCTGTTCAAGCATTGACAACATTGGATGTATGCAATGCTGCTTTTAGTTTCATAACATAATTACTTTTTTTTTTGTGTGTGGAAATATTGGTATCCTGCTGATTCTTGTACAACTTCCAAAGATTCAAACTTAACTGTAGAAATTGTTAGTTACCTGAATCACATCCTATGTTCATGCACCCAACAAATATACCATTTCCTAACATCCCAATACATTATTCTCCTGTGGTGACTGCCCTGCTTTTGTTTGATTAAATTTTTGTTAGGATCTTTTGGTTGAAATCTGATGCATGATCAGATAACAAGGGTTATTGATCTATGAATTAGATCTTCTCTAGAATGTTAGGGCTTTACGTTATTTAACTAACTACTGTTTGGTATCTGTATACCTTTTTGAGCTTTTGAAAGGTGCAACAGTGTTTTGAGACTCAGTGAAGGAAGCTAGGATGGGAGTCTTATATTTTCCTCTTCCAACTTTTATCATTCTGCTTATATTCTTAGGGACCAACAATCGCTATTCTGATTAGATCAATTTTTTACTTTGTATTCACATACTTAATGCCTTTCAATCTATTAGTTTTATAACAATTTAAATTTTAATTAGAAATTACGTATTATACTCCAATCAGAAATAACCCTTCATGGCCCTAATCAACTTCTTGTTCTAGTTCATTATATATAATTACTAGAATAAGAAGTTGATTAGGGCCATGAAGGGTTATTTCTGATTGGAGTATAATAAGTAATTTCTAATTAAATTGTATATATGTATAGAGAGAAAGAAACACACACACACAACACACCCTTATGTGATGTTTTTTGAAAATACTGCTCTAAATCCTTTAGATTCTTACCAAGAGAAGGGCCTTTGGGATGCCCTGTTAGAAATTCTATAATTTGAAAATATGTTCTCTCATATTCTGTGGGTTAATGCAGATAGCAAGAAATCTCACATTTTAATCACATGAAAAAATGAGATTTGTTAGCCTCAGGCAATGAAATGTGCAAGGTAATTTCTAAGATTGAGTTGTCAGATGAATGCTGGGGATTTGTTGGGGTCTAGTGGCTTCTTATAGCTTCAAAACTAGATAGGAAGAATTTTAGTTGTTATTGTTTAATGAGGTAGTCATAGTTTCCGGATTTGTCCTTATACATATTTTCTTGATGTTTCCATCTTACTTTGAAATGTTCTTTGCTCTCCCATACAATATGGCTTGGTAAAATAGATAGTTTGCCCATCAATTTTTACTAACAATATTTTATTGCATTCTTATTTGCGATCAGAAGTTATTTAATAATTTTGGGATGATGGCATAAATTTTCCTTTTCACTTTTCTGATGGCAGATGATGTAAATTAATTTTCCTGTGGAATTGTTTTCTTGTTCGTAGGAATATACTCAAGATGGGATTGACTGGACTAACATCAATTTTGTGGATAACACAGATTGCTTAAACCTATTTGAGAAGGTATGTGCATTCATATAAAAACAGGATATCAACTTGTGTCCGACTTAGTTTGCACATGCTTATACTTTCAAGTAGATACAATTTAACGGAAAACATGTTTTAACTGTTTCAATTTGTACATATGCAACATGGCCTGACCTTTAGCCATCTGTAATAAAGCAAAATGGATCATACATCTGACCCTGAAAAATGAAAATCCTCTTGGCAAAACCTCTGCCCTCAACCCAGCTTGACTCTTAAAATGCCTTGACCAAGGTTGGCGGAGCACATTGGAATAAGCATCCCTAGTTCTAAATTTCTCTTTGTGTCCCAGTTTTATGTTCTTTGCAACTGTAATATGTTTGGACATCTTTATTTTTATTAAGACATTGAACATTCAAATAGATACTTGTTCATCAAACTTCTTCTCCCACTTTCTATATATTTTTAATTTATCAGACAAATTTATAATGTTTTATATATATCTCTATATTTTTTTATCAAGATGTTGAACATTCAAATGGATACTTCTTCATCAAACTTCTTCTCCCACATTCTATATATTTTTTTATATTTATCAGACATATTTATAATGTTTTATATCTCTCTTATGATTAAATTAATTTGGTACTGCATATATGCTATGAAACAACATGACAATCAGCGCATGCATATAACATTTGAGAACACTGGTTTTGACTTCTTTGCATAGTAGATAGGATAAACACATCGATGGAGTACTAAATTTAAAGTTCTAGTGATGTAAATATCTTTTGGTGTAAACCAACAATATGGATGAAAAAAACTCATAATGATCCATGAATGGCAAAGAAAATGGCTTCTCAAGATTCTATTAGTGCTTATAGGTGTCTTTATTCCATATTAATTGATTGATAAGTTAGATGAAAGATAGATGGACATTGAGGTTCATCCTCCTTGTGGGAGGTGGCAAATTCCCCTTTTCCTCGCATAATGGAGAAAGAGCTTGGATGTATTGGGCATTTAGACCTTTTCCATGAATATGAAAAGGGGAAAGAGAATTTAAAGCCAATATTTCTTGAAATTTTTCATTAGAAGAACTCAAATATAAATAGTCTGAACTTCTAAAGTTCAAATAATTCTTAATTTATCTTTGACCAAAACCATAAGGGACTTCTAATGTGACTAAACCTCCATTGTTTTAATTTTTAATGGAAAGTGAAATTCCATCAAAACAATAATGAGGGGGTTGTCAAGAAGAGCATGTCTCCTGAAGTTTGGTTCAATTTTCCATTACTAGCTCACGTACAAACAGTCCAAACTTGCTTCGAAAGTTCAGATATTTCTTAATTGATCTTTGTCCATAAGCAAAATGGATCTTCTAATTTGACTAAACTTCCATGTTTTTACTTTTTAATGGAAAGTGAAATCCCATGAGAGCAATAGTAGTAAATCGTAGGCATAGGTGAAATCTAGTAGACCCTCCCTGATTTTCTAATGTTTTAAGATGGTAGTAAACCTAAAAGCATCACTTTCATTTTTACCACCTTTCGACTTAGTCTTGCAAAAACTTGGAGAATAGAATATAATATCTTTTAAAAAGATATGCAATTCTTATTTTCTCTAAGCTTAATGATAAACCCTAAATTCTTTTAGCATGTTTATCTGCTTACACATCTCTCACTTCTTTTGGGTATTATTGTTGATATGGATATGATTCTAAACCTTTGCTCAAGTCATTCTGATTTTTCAGCTAAATTTGTATTTGATTTTATATGTTATAGAAACCCCTTGGGCTGTTACCTTTATTGGATGAAGAGTCAAAATTTCCCACAGCAACTGATCTGACACTTGCTGACAAGCTTAAGCAGCACCTAAATACCAACCCATGCTTTAAAGGGGAAATGGAAGGAACTTTTACAATTTGCCATTATGCTGAACAAGTCAGTATTTGAGTTAATTCACTGAATTATTTTATAACTTGTTATGGCTTGTGTGTTCTGTGCACTATTTTATCTCTACATTCAAAACAACTGTTCTAATATTAGAAATGCTTATATTAGTATTACCCAATTGTTCTCTTACATTTTTTTCTCTCTCTATTGATCTTGAATATACTCAAGATATTGATATTCTCTCCTTCAAATTGAGATACATGCATATTAAGTTTGGTTTCTTAAGATTTATTCTGACCATCTATGTTACTCTCTCTTAATGCATCTTTCATTTTCCTTATGTCAAAATTGTTTTGTTTGATGTTTGTATGACTTAATTAAATAATCAAATCCATAAATTTGACATTGATGGAAACACTGAACTTGGGGAAATTGGTTATTTAATAGGGTTGAGTGATGTTTCTAGCCAAATACCTGTCCTAAACAATTGAAGGAGGGGCCAACGATGAGTTAACTTGAGTATTAGGTTAAGTATCTGCGTTCATATTATCCTTGAAGGCGTTAGCGTCTTACTCCATTGCATTTAGAAAACATTCTTCTCAAATAATCCATGTTTTCCATGTCTGAACGAAATTGCATGAATGCTTAAAACTTTATATGGTCGGCTTTTTCAGTCAATATGTGTGCCAAGTTGTATTAATCAAATGCTTGGTTATCCACTTAAAAACTAAATAGATCTAATTATCTAATGCTTCTTCTATTTCTTTAACTTCAATGTTTTTTTTATTTTTTATTTTTAAATCCAAGTTCCTATAGGAGTAGGTTATGTAAGGATCCAATTGGAAAGTCATTACTCATGCCTAGATGCTGCAGGACCCAAACCTAGAGCTTCCATTAAAGAGGGGTGTCTGCTCACAATTTAACCAATTTATTGGCCATGATTTGTGGTGTTTTCTGACAACACTCTTGTATTCTGGAGGTTAGAGATGTTAAAATTATTGGGTTCCTTCATTCTCAGGAACCTTGATATAAACATCTCTTATATTTATCCAATACTAGAAATGACTGACTAATCATTATGCAAGGTCGTCTTCCAAAATTTGCAATTTCTGTTTCAAGTTGCTTCAGCTTCCTGTAGTGGTAAATGATAAAGAGCCCTGCACTTTATCTTACAATATTTTCTCTTATATACAATTCAAAACGTTTGACTTATAAATAATCGTTCTTTGTATTCACTTTTTGTGATGAAACTGAAGCATGAACTCAATTTTCGGTACAGATAATCACCTTCATTGGGCTAACCAATCTGTTTGGTTGCCAATGAACTTTAGTGATAAATAATTTGTGCTACATCTCACCTCTCATTATTTCAGGTTTCATATGACACAACTGGGTTCTTAGAGAAGAACAGAGATCCATTGCACTTAGACTCTATCCAATTGCTTCTGCCATGCAGTTGTCAACTTTCCAAGTTGTTTGCCTCCCATATACTTAAGAAATCTCAAAACCCAATGGGTAATCTACTTCAAGTTAAAGATTTTGATCAACAGAATCAGAGTGTTGGGACAAAGTTTAAGGTAAATTTGCCTATGAACCTTAAGAAAGTTCACGCATTTCAATATTCAGATATTTTGGCTTTGTTTACAATCTTAATGCATAGATGTGATAGTGCAATGAAGAATCCCCTTTTTATTATAAATTCTCATTGCATTTTCTTTAGGCTTACAATATGGTCTTTTTTTGTATAAAGACATCGATATGAACTATCTAGTATTTGATTTGGAATAGGGTCATTGAGATCAATGATTTCTACATAGGCCCCTTTTGTCGGTTTGGAATTATCTTAACACGGAAAAATTATGAAGAAAGCCATATATATAACATTATGGTTTATTAAGCACTTCAGATATCTAAGTTGGGTCTACTACATGTTGCCACTAGAGGATAAGCATTGTCATTTGCTGGCTTATTTTATGGTTTGGTGAGTACGGAGCTATGAAGCACTGACTCAGGTGCGAGAATCCGGTGCGATACGAATCCGGTACGAGGATTCGATTATTTTCCAGAAACTAGGATATTGTGCGATAGGATACGATACATTAAAAAAATATTAAATCCTAAATTATATAAAAAAAGGAAAAAAAACTATGAAAATGCAAGAAAATATATTATCCATATATATCAAAAAATAAAGTTCACAATCCAACAAAATATATTATTGTTTTTAGAAATTAAGTTTACATAACAAGAGTTTCAATTTCATTAGTTCCTTCGCCATCATCAGCGAATATCATAGCTTCCATCTCCGGTTCATCAAGAGACAAACTTGCAACTTCAAGAACACCGGTACCCTTGAATGAATCCTAATTATCACCGCTTGATCCTTGCTTATATTCTTCACTCTTCCTTGATAAGAGACGGAGATTAGTATGTATGAACACCAAATCTTCGGATCTTTTGGGAAGGATTTTGTTTCTTCTGATAGAGTGAATAAACGAGTAAGTACTCCTATTTCTTTGACAACAACTTGAAGAACATGGTTGCCCCAAAAGTTTTAAAGCTATAGTTTGCATCCGTGGTGTGGAAGTTCCATATGTTATCCACCAAAGTTTTGGATCCAAAGTCCAACGGCACCCTAAGCTATCAAATGAATCAAAAGGACTCATACATGCTGAAAACCTTGCAAACTTTGATATAGCTTTATTCCTCTCCTCCAAATCAGGAAAATATCGTCTCATGCATTTATTCATTTCAATTGAAATTTCATCATCCTTATGAGGAGGCACCCGACCTTGCCCTTCATTAATCCACTCTAAAGTATAGTACCTAGAGGATTTAAAGAAATATAATATATTAATTCGCATTACAAATAAAAATAATTAAATTAAAAAGAAACATATTAAAGAAATAGACAATTAAATCAAATTTACCTTGGATTTAATGAATAAGCCATGCAATGTAGAGGTGTGTAACTTTTAGTCCATCGATCCATGAGCATATCATAAACCACGTTGTAAAATGGTGAAGTCAAGGTAGACTCTAGGCTCTCATGCCTAAATATTATAGCTCTAACTTGCTCAATCATGGAGTCCCACATATCGTAAACCAGATAAAGTGTAGGTTTGTCTGTGTCACAAAACCTAAGTATGTCATAGATAGGCTTTGTGAACTGAATGATGTAATCCACTTTATTCCACCATACATCATTCAAAATATATTCTTTCACAGTTTGAGCTTTTTGTACATCATCATTCCTGTAAGAACTCCATTCATCACTAAGAACTATAGTCTGAAGACCTCTCTTTATATGTTTAAGCCTTTTGACCATCATTATAGTGGATGCAAATCTTGTGTCAGCTACAGTAAGCAATTTAAGAGGCACAAAGGAATTAAAAATTGACAACCTCATAGAATGATTTATGATGAAATTTCTGATAAAAATGTTATCATCTGATATATTCGTAATTCAACAACATTCAACAAAAACAATACTACTCTTTTCCGTGTTTTTAGCAGCACGTATATTCTTTAAAGCCATGTTCAGTGTGTGCACAACACATGGAGTCCAAAATATATGTGGGTAGGTCCCCTCTATAAGCAGTCCCGTTGCCTTACAAACTGGAGCATTATCAATAATAACTTGGACAACATTTCCTATCTTAACCTCAACAATGCTATCTTGCATTAATTTTGCAATAAAATGATTGTCTTTATACTCCTTAGTGCCGTTAATAGCTCTTAAAAATATAGTTCCTCCCTCAGTAGGCCTTAATCCCATATTAGATGGGGTCGGCTATATGAATTCTCTGTCTCCATGTAGCTCTGTCAAAGACAAGATCCGGATCAACATCTAATAGACATAGGTCCTTAGACATTATCTCTCTCCATGTAATCCTCGGTCTACCTGTAACACCCCCTTTCCACAGGAAGACCGGTGTCACACCAGCTGGGTCGAGCGTGCCTCCAACCCATAAGCTGTGGAATCTAGATTCATAATATAAGAAAAATGCTCTCAGACATAGTTATAATCATAACATAGCCTGCTCCCTATTGGGAGTCCAGACATGACCGAGATCATGTCATAAAACGATACACAACAAGTCTGGGCAGCAAGGCCCCAAATACAACCATAATCCAAATTACAAAACAAATTCTCACGAATATTACATAAATGTAAAACAGGTAGTCAAGCCAGAGCCATCTAGACCTCGACCCTTGCCCGTAACTCGACCTACTGTGCGGCCCCTGCCTAGGTCCTGCAGTGTAAAAACAACAACTGAGAGGCTGAGCTATGCGAGCTCAGTGAATTGTGAACACTACTGCCAGGTATTCGCATACCTGTCCTATACATCCAAATCTCAAACTAAAACAAGATACTAGCATGTAAGCAATTCAAAACATGGGAATCTGCATGCTATCTTGATTTGAGTTAACATGCCAATGTACTCGGAAACAGGAAAAACCCGCGTAAACACATATGCTGATCACAATCATCCTTTGCATGATACATGCACTAAATAGATATGCAATACCTCCTGAAACACTAGTCTGCACCCC
This sequence comes from Dioscorea zingiberensis, assembly GCA_026586065.1. Classification (NCBI taxonomy): domain Eukaryota; kingdom Viridiplantae; phylum Streptophyta; class Magnoliopsida; order Dioscoreales; family Dioscoreaceae; genus Dioscorea; species Dioscorea zingiberensis. Next base: position 17,535,482 of record CM048821.1, on the reverse strand, counting down.
TAGGTTCGATTTCCCCGGAAGAAACAACTATCCTAGGGCGTAGAGCACCCATCCTCGACGATCAGAGGTATGTCTCACCGTGCCTAAATCGTCATGTAAAATGCACCTCGCACTGATATGGGCTTCTCGGAATCGGGATGAAAGTTCATGCTAAAACAGTTGAAAGTATGAATTTTTAGAAAACCATTTGAAAACCTCTCCATCCCTAACCCACTATCAATGCTCCTAATTCTATCCTCGCTGAATCTTCAGGCCTGTCTAGCTAGGGTGCAGCTTATCTTACTAACTCCTCATTCTACCAATTTAAGGTATTTCTTTATAGGGAATATGCTAGTTCACCTTCTTAATCAGTGCAAGCTTGAAGGCCAAAATACTAATATAGAAATGGAAACCATCATCAACCACAATTCAATTCAAAACTCGTATAAATCACGAGAAAATCAAAATGCGTTGAAATTCTTGAACAAAGCATGATGTGCAGAAAGTCCACTCACCTGTGTCCTTGCAAGTTCTTAGGAATCGCTGGGTCCTTCGGCGGCTTCCGTTGGACCTTTTCCCTTCCCTAAAATCAATGAGAGTACTAAATAAACACCAACTCCATATTTATAGTTTAAGAATACAAAGTTTTAAAGATATGATTCCGTATTCTTAACTTAGACTTCTATTTATTTCAAGGTAGTTTATAAGAGACATTGAACTCTTAAGGACATGTTTTCATACTAAATGTGTATAACATGCCCTTAAGCCCTTATATTACCCTTAGGCATGTTTAGCTAATCGTCATTAATCACACATACGCATATTTATCATGAAGGTTAAACATATCTAAATGAGTTAGCACGATCATTAATAAGCATTAATACATTAGGATTTCCATGAAAATTCGGCGGCACCTCCCCTATTTAGAGGGCCCCGAGAATTATACAAGCAAGCACATACAACATATTTCAACTAAATCATGCTTTTATAACTCCATTCAAGCTTCTAATCTTTTAAATCTTCCCTTAATACCTCTCTACTCCCAACCCAATTCACATTTCAACATCAAGAGGCATTCAAAGTCATTAGTCCTCTTTCACTTAATTTCAGTCCAAATTCCTGAAATCGTCATGAGATTTCCCCCAAATTTCCAAGTTCATAAGAGGGAGAAGAAACCTTGTCGGAGTGACGAAGAGGCTAGGGCAACGATACTGCTCAATGGGTAGTCGGGGCTGATTTGTGGCTTCAGGCCGGCGGTTGAACGGAGTGGCTCGGCGAGCGGCGGCGCGTAGTGGTCGGTCGGGGTCGTAGGCGGCGTCAGCCTTGAACGCCAGCGAGGCGGCGGCCGGGGGCTGATGGTCGCTAAAGGAACCGGCAGCGGGCGGCCGCGTGGACCGGCCGGCGGTGGTGGTCGGCCGAGTTCGTCGAGATCGACCGTGGCGGTGGTGGCAGTAGGTTGCGGTAGTCAGGGAGAGAGAAGAGAAAACGAGAGAGAGAAGAGGGAGATGGCTCAATGGCTTCTCTCAATCATTCATATTTTCCAACTTAACCCTAAGTCCTTCCTATATATTATCATACATGAATAACATGATGATAGCTTTCATTATTTGTCCACCATGATAGTCATTACTTCCAATCTTTTGGTTTAATTAATTCATCATCCCAATAATGTCATATGGGTCCAATATTATATATTATCATTGTCACATGGCTCCAATGACCACTTTAATCAACCTTATCTCCTCCCAATATTATCATCAATTAATTTTACTATTCAAACATTAAATTGTCACATGGCTCCAATATTGTATATTATCATTGTCACATGGCTCCAATGACCACTTTAATCAACCCTATTTTCTTCCATTATTTAGCTACCTTCCATATAAAATAATATAATTAATGAAGTTCCTGTAGCATCACATGCTTTAGTGTAGCTTCACATGTCCCAACTCAATTATTCACCCATCTGTCTGTCTTGACCCAGACCCACAAATTCCGGGTCAATGATCTCAGTCATCACGGTGTACTGTACCCTCACGGGTCTGCCTCTTGTCAGACCAGATCCGCGATTATCGGCTTTTGACTCGCCCGAACTACTTTATCGGAACTCTAACGTTTGTGTGTTTCCCTTAATTAGTCTTGGTTAATTTACACTTGATAATTTATGTACTTATTAATCCGGCTTCCTCTATTATCCACTTCCAACTATTTCGAACCGGAGTGGCCCGACCCAATAATCGCGAAGTTGGATTTCTAGCCCCCCCCTAAATTTCCGATTTTCTCTAATAGAAGTTTTAAACCCTCAAACAATTATAAATTTTCTAATCCATCTCATTATTTATTAGAGAATCAACCAAAAGATAACTCAGAATTTTCGGGGCGTTACACTACCTCTACCCCTTTTTTTTATCTTCTATACCAAACTATCACATCTTCTAACCGGGGCACCTAGGGGTCTACGACGCACATATCCAAACCATCTTAAACGCTCTTATCTTATTTTATCTTCAATTGGTGCAACATGCACCTTCTATCAGATATATTCATTTCTAATTTTATCTAATCTTGTATGACCACACATCCACCTTAACATCCACATTTGTGCCACATTCATCTTCTGAACATGTTGAACTTTAGTTGCCCAACACCCGTATAACATGGCCGTCTAACTACTGTCGTTCTATAAAACGTTCCCTTCACTTTATTAGGCATCTTCTTATCACATAAAGTTAATTAATGGCCTCCTCTAAGCATTTGTCCATCCATCACTTACCAAACTTAAACCTTTTTCTCTCCATGTATTTTTAATTGGAGTAAGCAAATTTTCAATATTAGCATGTTCCTTTTGCAACAAAGTGGTCCTTAAAGCATTGTAACCTGGTGGAATGAAACCATCCAGATGATGGTTTATAGCAAACATAAATGCAATATATAATGAGGGTTTCTGGCTAAATGAAAAGGTAAACCACCAGAATAAAACATCCTTGCTATTTCACACTTGAGCTGATCTCTTGCTTCCATTCGAAAAGCTTTTTCTAAAGAACCAATCCCGAATTTTCGTTTCTTTGAATCCATTGAATTAAAAGAAGGAACTGTAGGAATAATAGAGCCACTAGGAAGGGGCACATGTTTTGGTTTGTCCTCTCCTCTAATTCGGTAACCACTCGGACCATTTCCCTTAAATATGTCTCCATTACTGCAGTACACGGTTTAATACCAGATGTCCTTAACCGTAACAGATGGCTTTTCACTTTGTTATATGATCCCGTAAATTATGACCGACAAAAATTGCATTTCCATCTTCTATTACCACTACCATCTCCATCTGCTCTAGCAACAATAGTGGTAGTATAACCCCAAAGTGGTTATTAGATTCAAGAACACTATTGTCTGAAATAAATAAGTTACTGGAAGAAGAAGATGAAACTTGACTACTACCACTTCCAGAAGCTCCACTACTTGCCATCACTTTATAAAAATAAACAAACAATAAATGCAAATAGAAACAAAATTAATAATCTCAATAATTTGAATAACTCAAAAAAAAATCATAATAAAAATTTAATGTTAGAATAGTTGGTGATGCAGCAGTGTGCATGGTTTAAAAAAATCATAATATAAAAAGGTTCAACAGTGGAACTTCATGTTTTACCTTAAACACGGCTTTTGTTTGTGGAAAGAGGCAACGACAACAAAGAAGAGAGGCAACGGCGACAGAGAGAAGAGGCGACGGCGAGGCAGCAGAGAATAGTTGACTGTGACTTTGTGGAGAGAAAGAGAGACGAGCAGAAAAGATAACCGACGCTGGCAAAGATGATGTAGAGGAGAGATACCGACGTCGACGAGAAGAGAGGCAACGACAAGAGATAAGGTTTTGATTTCCAACCTTTGTGTGGAAGAGAAATCAGATGAAGATCATGCGCGAGGGAGATAAAGCTCTGAGTGTAAAACCCTAAACCCTCCCCCGTCAAAACGACCCCATTTTTGGAGAGAAATTAGGGAAAAAAATATTCAAAAAACCGGGACATATCCTGGACGTATCCCATACGTATCCCGGTGTATCCCCACGTATCCCCTTCATTTTTTATTTTTATTTTTATTTTTTGGCCGGGATATGTATGGGATACGTATCCCGACCGTATCGGGATTCGTACGGGACACGGATTCGCAGGGCCCAAACACGAATGCGTGCTTCACAGGCACGGAGATTAACTAAAACTGCAACTTGAATAAGGAAAATATCATGGCAGATGTGCTTGCTAAGAACAACTGCTTGGATATTTTGTAAATTGAAGACTTTCTACCTGTCTGAATATGTTGAATGTTTTCCAACTTAGATTTTTCTATATAATGTCTCTTATCTGCTTGTATGCTTTTTATAGTTGGCACATGGTTTATATCTCCCATATGATTCTTGGTCTGTTTTATTTGTAATTTTTCAACCAGATAAGTGACTGAGAATAATTAGTACTGCACAAAACATCGGGCAATAAGCTGACTAATATGTAATCTATGTGAAGCATTTAGGTGATGTAATTCTGGAAAACTTGGCAGAATTTTATGACATTTAATAAAAAATGCCTAACATGCTTCCAGGTTCAACTATTCAAACTGATGCAGCGGTTGGAGAACACCACACCTCACTTTGTTCATTGCATTAAGCCCAATAGTAAGCAGCTTCCTGGCATTTATGAACATGATCTTGTCTTAAAACAGCTTAGATGTTGTGGTGTATTAGAGGCTGTCAGGATATCAAGGTCAGGATATCCAACCCGAATGACTCATCAGCAATTTGCCAATAGGTAGATACATCTCTTTGCAATGTCTTTGCTGATCTTGTAATTCTCACACATGCTGAGAATATGACATTTTGTCATTAATATTCCTTTCAGGTATGGCTTTCTTCTCTTGAAGAATGTTGCCTCTCAGGATGCACTCAGTGTTTCAGTTGCCATCCTACAGAATTTCAACATTCTCCCTGAGATGTATCAAGTCGGTTACACAAAATTATTTTTTCGATCAGGACAGGCAATATTCTATTCTTCCCTTCCTTTAGTGTGTATAAATCATTTGTGCTGATGATATCTTTTGATGGATAAATTTCTCCCAAGAAGAATTTCTTTAGGCATTTTATTAGATTTTCTCTCAAATATTTTGATTATACTTCTTGAAGACACTGATTTGTTCTATGCTAATGTTTTCTAATAAGCTATGGGTTACTGCTAGCTTGTGGTAAGTGAACCAGCAAAACTGCTGCTTGGTTTTATTAGGTGAACAAATATTTGGTCAACTTGTCCCTAAAATGTTGACTATGTGGACCTTAGACTTTAGTAGATTCCTAATGGAATGTTGATAACCTTATGCCTGAGTTATAGTTTGTGTTTTAAATTAAAATCACTTGTTGATAACCTATACAATACAGACAGTCCCAATTCCTCTGCCATGATTTATCAGAAAGAGCTATCAAGAGAGGAAGGGCTCACATGATATTTTATTTACCTGATTTATTGACCCTCTATCTTTCAGCGACTCTTTTGAACAAACTAAGATTTGAGTGGAGAGCAAATAAAGCATTCTGAATGTTTATATATCTATATGATATTCTAATATGTTCTTATATTTTTCACTTTTGGTTATTTCGATTTTATGGATGATGTATCTAATTTTGGCATTGTATCATGATATTGATCAATTTCTTTTCTTATGTGGTATTATCTTCTGTCATTTTTTTATTTGGTTATGTTTTTGTTCTTTTGCCATCTTTGTATTTGTTATGTTGTTCTTCTTTTCTTTTTATCTAGATATTCCTTAGCAAATACGGTATTGAAGATACATTGTCCAGACTCCAGATTCACTCTGTGGTTTAGTACAGCACATCCTCAGTGGTAAAATTCTAGGAAACTGGCCACCTACTTGCTGCTTGTAACACAGCAAATCTTGTCTGGAGTTCGTGACACTGCCATTGTGCGGAGGTTTTTAATTTTGATTTGACATTGCTGACGATTGGCCATTGTTGGATTGGGTTTTTGCTAGGCATGGCCTACATTCAGTCCCAACCATGTTTTTGTTGTTTGGAAGTATTATTCAACTTTTTCTCTGCCCAATCCAAGAATGGGATTGGAGGACTTTTGGAAGTGCAACTTGAGCCTCCATTTGTTGGTCAAATTGGGCTGAAGTTGGTGAGTTCCTTGGCCTCCCCAATTGGGTTTAATTTGGAAAAGAGCCCTTTAGCCCCCTCGACAACCTGTACTTAATACTTCTGAGCCACCAGTTGCCTGCTCTGTATGAAGTAATATCCTATCATTGTCCTTTTGAAAGTTGAAAGGACCAGTAGATGCTACCACTGCAGTTTTTATAGAGTCAATAATTAAAATCAGAGGTTGTATTTAGTGTAAAGGATTATATCTATAGATAATAGGTTTATGTTAAATATAATAAGTATTTAAACTTTTTTTGCCAATGTTTGCTGCCATAAATGTGCATTTCCATCTGTAGTTGCTACTGCAGAATTTTTCATAGCTTCTGGCCATCAAATGTGATATGTGCTATCCACATTAAATTTATTTATGCAAAATGGCATATCCAGCCCCTTATGGTTGATTGGCTCTGTTGCTACAACAATCTGTTTTTACAACCCATCAGAAGCCCCATTTTTCTGTCAAATGACACCATAATTTGCATCTTGTGATTATGACTGTTTTTGTTTGTTCTCATGCTTTGACCCTGAGACAATAACCACAAATGTAATACTGGTGATCATTTTGTTGGTTGTCGTTTTTCTCTCTTTGTTCATGACCTTGACAAGGTAATGAACTTGGACTATTGTTATAGTTCTATTTTATTCCACATCTGGGTATATACCAAAATTTTACATTTTCATTGCCAAAGGGAGTTATAAATTTTGTTTCTATACTTGAGAAAGGGACTTTCATTTGTTTTGCTTTCTTTTTTGTTATCTGGTAAAGGGATGGGTAATCATATGATTTTCTTGCCATATAGGTCACTGCTTTGGAAGATATTAGACATCGCACGATGTGTGGAAATCTTGTGGTTCAAAAATACTGTCGTGGTCTACAAGTGCGCCGTTCTTTTAAAGATCTCAAGGATGGAGTCACAACATTGCAATCATGTAATCATATGCAAATGATATAAAAACTGTTTCCCCCCTTTTTCTTTATAACAACACATAATATTCTTTTGATTATTGTGTTCAAGAGCGGGTCTTGGCACTGGTAAGCTTTATCTTTAGTTACATAAGATCATGGGTAAAGGTTATGTGTATTTAACCCTCCCTAGACCACATAATAGCACAACCCGGGACCAAGCACTTAGATTGGCTAATTAGTGGGATGTGAGATTTTTCTAATGAACTCTATGGTGAAAATTAGACAATTTGCTACACTAGATTCCTATGTAGAAGTCATAGTTCATTTATGCTCAGTTTTAGCAACTGCATTATTTATACCTTTTAGAAAACATACAGTAACATATGCTGCTCTCCTTGTCATTTTCCCTTTTCATTTTTGGTTTTCTTAAAATTAAACCTTGTTTATTAATATAATTATTTGATATTTATGTTTGGCTGTATTTTAATCTTTATTGCACTATCATTTCACCCATTACTTTTCCAAAACACCCCTTTTGTTTTCTTCCTGCAGTAATCCGCGGCTGGCTGACAAGAAAGCATTTTGCAGTTCTGAAAACTGTGGAAATGTCTAGGCTCAATCATATAAAGGTTGATCAAGGGTTGGATAAGAATTTACCAGATATAAAGGTACTTCATCTTTTCTATCACATCAAAGGATGAATCTACTATGTATTTTTATACTTCAGGATCAATATGCTTCACAGTCAATATAAATTGTGAAGATTGCTGTCCCTGACAAAAACTGGATTTGCTTTGTGGCCCTTGAATTAAAATTTCTCTAGCTGTCCTTCGGAATTTTAAAGTTGTGTTTGGATGGAGGGGAAATGGTGCCCTTACAATAGCGAGATTTAAATGGAGAAAAAAAAACATTATAAAAATTTTCTTTTATTTTCCTCTCCAGCATTTTCATTCACTTTCTTTTTTTTTTCTTTTCCTCTATTTTCCCTTAATCCAAATGGAGCCTTAAAGTTTTGTGTTCAATAAGAATGAGAAATTGGACTGATATTTAAAACTATTATGGGCTTCATTCTCTATCCATGTTGAATATATGCCTGTCTTAATACAGAGTTCATTGAAGACATGTAGAAAGCTTAGGAAGAAAATACTGATAATATTAGGAGTTTTGAGAGGGTTTCTGCGGTACTTTGTATTAAAAAAGAATTAATAACTAAGGTTGAATTATAGCTAGTAGGGTGCATAGTCTTCATTAACTCATGATGTTTGTCCAACTACTTGAGTTTATCTCTGGCCTACATATTTGCTAATTTCAATATTTTGTCCATTCATCAAATTTTCAGCAACTTTCATTTAGTACTCTTTTGTTGAGATTGTGGTATTTTGTGCTATTTCAAATTTTTCCTTGTTGTAAGCATCTTGTTGGTCCTTTCCTATTGATATTTATTGCAGAAAATCTAAAGAAATCTAAGCAAGAGTAGTGAAAATCATTAATTCATAGAATGCTTCAATTTGCCACCTCAATTTCACATGGTCATGTTATTCTAAATGAAAAGAGAAGATTAACAATGTTTTCTGTTAGCAGGATTATCAGAAGGAACAAGCTCAGGTGCATCCTTCCAATCCAGTCGACTTGCAAAGACGGCTACTAAAAGCAGAGGCAAAACTGGGGGAAAAAGAAGAGGAAAACACAAAATTGCAACAACAGTTTCAGCAATATGAGGTAAGGTGGTCAGAATACGAGCGGAAAATGAAGTTGATGGAAGAAATGTGGCAGAAACAAATATCATCCTTGCAGGTGAATCTCGATACTGGTTTCCTCAAAGTCAAATTAATTTTGTTACTTGAAGAGATCATTGATGATGACTTTTTGTACTCTACCAATGTGAATATAAAGAAACCTAAAGATTCTTCTGATATCCCATCTTTGGAGACCATTAATACATTGAATTTAAAAATAAATAGAGAAATAGACTGAAGTTCTTGCAAACGTTGCACAGCATAATATGGCGTTTAAATGTCCATATCAGCCTGTACGTGCATCTCAAATGTTTGAATTGGACTTTGTACTGCTGTTTGCTGTATTTTCTTTGTTAAACCTTAGATCTCTTTTATATATCTTTGGTAAGTGATAAAATCAATTTTTCCCGATTATATTCCACCTAGACGACAGAAGGATGATGTTTTCCTCATCAATTTTATACCTTATATACAGGAAAGTCTAACAGCAGCAAAAAGGAGACTTGCTGCTGATGACATAACAAATCAACGAAAGAAGTTGGATCCACCTCTCAATCGTCACTACTATGACTCCGAAGATGGCATGTCATCTGATGCACATACCCCACAAGGCACCCACACACCTGAAGGGACACCAGCCCGAGGTCCTCATGCTTCGCATGCTGCAATAGCAAAAGATTCCAATGGTACAAGGAATGTTGTTGGCAACCTTGCAAAGGAGTTTGAACAGCAGAAAAAGGTTTTCGATGAGGATGCTGGATTCCTAGTTGACACAAAGTCAGGGCAGTCAGTTTCAGCTGGGAACTCTTATGAAGAATTCCGCAAGCTGAAGGTTCGCTTTACCACTTGGAAGAGGGATTACAAGGCTCGGCTACGTGAGACGAAAGCATCCCTTCAAAAGTCTGGGCATTTCGAGGGGGAGAAAGCACTCAGGAAATGGTGGGGCAAGATCAGTCCAAAAACATAGTTCGTCCCTAAATGAAGTGTGATTAACCTCGTCTTCTTTAACTTGTGACATCCTTTCGCAACAAAAAGTCGAGCTGGGATTTATCACGAAGGCATGTTTACCTGGATTGCATCTATCACATTGCAGCCTCCTCTGCCAGTCTTTCGACTTTTATTCATCCTGTTGAGAAGTGGCTAATTATCTGTTTATAACTAACAAGTTACCTAAAGACGTGCAAGTGGCAAAATGATTGTATAGTGCTTGTTCCCAGTATAATGTGGAATTTTAGATGTAAGGAACTGTTCCAAGTGTACATAAACTAATGAATATGTTGAGGGATAAATATATAGAGATAGTATGTATTGTCAAGTCCTTACAGAATTTCAAAATATAATGTGTATCCTCAAAGGTCAACTATCTGCATTAAACCTGTGCCTTTTTCTGCTAACCATTTTATATGTTTTCTCAGATAGGAATTAATCCTGAAGCAGGATCAAAATGCCATGTTTTCCATTGTTTGTGCTAAAGGTAAAGTTGAAACTTTGTTGCCATGATTTCGATCTTCTAATATTTTTACTTCAGCCGTATAATATTTTTAAGTTTCTTGTATGCTTCTCGTGTTTATTCCCAGGTCATCACTTGGCAGACAGAATGTCGATGACTTGGAAATGAGGAGCATTTGAAAATTTATCGAAAAATTTTATGCTAACAGATTCTCAAACCATGGAGAAGCTTACATAATCCAAGGGTACGAAAGTCTATGTCTAGTGCAATATAGCACCACCTTCAAGATGGGGAATTTCTACCGCGGTGTGGATTATTTATATTCAAGGTTTTCAAACTCATGATATTGACATGAATTGATCAAGGTTAAAGCTCCATCTGTCTACTAAAGGTAATGTACTGACCTGCTTTGAAGTTCTTCCTGCAGAAAAGTTATCCATTTGTAAAGCTAGTCATTCATATCTGATAAAAGGCTATCTGTGGAACAGCTCTCTGATGCTCAGACTTGGAAATGATTCTCTTGCTACTGACAGTGAATTTTTTTTCTTGTGATCTTAGAAATTTCTGTTTCCTCTTGAAATGAAGGGAGATATATATAATCTTTGTAGAGTGCCTATGCCATGTAACTGTGATTATAAGTTACAGCAAATGAACCTTCCAAATAATGTGTTAACTCTATTAAAAATTTGGTTGAATGCCAGAATAATTAACAGATAAGGTGGTGTTCTGATTTATTATTAATGGATTGTTGGTCAGTAAAACTAATGCTTGCATCCAAATGTGTCAATTCTTTGTTTTTTATACATCTTTTTTTTTTGGACGTAAAGAGCCAGTGGCTAGCCACTCGCTAGTTAAGAACCAAGGGACGGGAGTGGCCCGGGATCGAATCCTGGCAGGCAAGTGCCTCTACCACAGTGTAGAGCCCCCCGTAGGCGGGATATCACATGTGGGCACAGGATCGCCACGAACTGCCTCCCCCGCGTGATCGAACCCAGGTGGGTCGCAAGTCACGGGAACCCGTTGACGCTAGGCTAAGAAACCTTTGTTTAGGCATCAAGTAAAAGTAATCTGCATTCAATTATATCATTCACTAGTAACTGTTTATATTCCTGGAAATCTCAAAGCTGTTAATCAAAGATTTATTTATTGAATTTGATTAGATATAATAAATAAATAAATGGAGGAAATTTAAAAATTCTGCCTGAGCCAGTTATCCTTCTTCAAAATGTTTTAACATTCCTGGCTGTTTTTATATGACTACTTAAAATTAGCAACAATGCAATAAAAGCAATAAAACCACATCAACATGTGCCTCTTGAGACCATAAAAAAAAGGATCAAAACACCACTTCAAATCACAAGCTTGATTACATATTTCATATTTCATAATTCCTCTGTAAAATTGAAGTTTGTGGTCTTTGCCAGGGGCCATTAGGTACATACATTGATAAAAAACAATAAATGGACACAGAAAATATGTGATAAAGACTATTGTAAAAGTAATAATTTGAAACCATAAATATAGACATAATAGATGAGATAAACCCTTATCTATTCTTGATTATTATCTGAAAGTAGCCATCTCAAGTATTCTGTTCCATCATCCAAAGAGGAAGCTTCACTGGGAGGAACGATTCTCTTCCGGAGTAATGACTCAACCGAAACACATTTTCGTTTCCGTCCACCCCTTGGTTGTGAACGGAACAGTTCATCAGCCACGACAAAGTCACCCTGCAGTATCAAAGACAAAATGTTCATGTCAATGATGCTCAGAAATCGACATACATATATCATCATTTCCACAGAGGAACAAAATTATGGTCCTTAACAATCAGGTGGAAGCATGCCTGTGATGAAAGTTATTTAATGATTTTAAAACAAGGGATTGTTAAAAAATGGTACTAAAATATGTTCTGTGTTCCAACTTATGACATGCAATTATGCAAACATACTTGAACATAAACATGAGCACCACTTTTCTCATGATTATCCCGCACGTGCTTGTATGGGAACTTCTTCCTGCATCCAGATACACGGCATGTGAATGGTCGGAGCCCTTCATGAACAGCCTTTAAATGCTTCCTGAGATTTGATTTCTGCATCCATAGGGTGCACATTTGTTAAAACTCAGATATTTTCAACGCAGCCAACATCCAGCTACTTGGAATGGTCTTTTATCAAGTGCACAATGATGCAAACGAAACAGATAGCACATTTTAAACATATTAGAGCTACTAATGGATTCCAGGAATGTTTGAGCTTCTCTGGGGTGAATTCAGCTGGAAAGAGAAAAGCTTACATTTGAAAATGCATACAAGCAGCCTTCAAAAGTGCACTTGATCTTCTCAGCCCCACTTTTTCCTTCATGAATGAGTTGGTGCCGCATGAAATTCTTTTTCAGCTGTCGTGTTCCACACACGTCACATTTAATATGACGATGACATGACTCAATATGAGCCTTAAGGCATTCAGAATTTGTAAAATGCTTCAAACAACTTGGTTCACCACAGACTACCTCCACATAATCAGGTTTAACTGTAGGAAGAAATGATCAGTTCACAAGATGAAGAAGTCCAATGACCATTGATTAATCAGAATAACTTACTTTATAGATACTGTTCCAAAAAGCAAAAACAGTAATATCTCACAAACATAAAATTGTATATACAATCAACACAGCAATTAATTATTATCAATATGCAAACATAACAAGGTATGAACTAAGAAACATATATCTCCCATGACTTCACCAGAAAAGTATTATGAACAGGATCCAACTAAGCTTCAAAAGAATCCCAATAACAAAAAGCGGCAACTGAAATATGGAGCTACAAAATAGTGTGGAAGTGTAACCTACCATGTGTATCTTCATGCTTTCTCAATTGTGATGCATATTTGAATATCTTCCCACAACCTTCTTCTGGGCATGTATGCTGCTTTTCACAACTGTTTGGAGTAGTAGCATCATTATGAAATTCTTTCACATGCCTCTTCATATTGCCCTGAAATGCAAATTTGCGACTGCAGTTCTCTGAAGGGCATGTAAAAACCTTCCCTTCATGCTTCAGTAAATGCCGGGTCAAATGGTCCTTACGACGATAGCTACAAGGGCAATCATCCATTGGGCAAGCAAAAGGCCTCTGCAACAATCAACATAAGATTTAGTACAATAAATACAATAGATTATAAATTCAAATTCCAATTATGTATATTCCAATCCCAAGAAAAGGAAAAATCAAGAATAGTACCATATATATAAATATATATTATTATGAAAACAGTAATACTAGGATGAGCAGGTGTCACTACACATTTAATTAAAAAAAAATGTGTGTGCTTCTTTTCCATTTTTCAGATAACTTTAACCTGCAGCTATATACAGGTTTCATAGCCTCATCTTCCCTTAAGACTTGCTTCCAAAATTTCATCAACCATTTTACGCAATACTATCCACAGAAGCATGAATTGACATCCTTCTCCTTGATATCACATTTTGACAAAAGAAAAGCTCTTTATTGGGGAACAATACCACCAAGAAAGAACCATAACAAGATAGTCTATCATCAGAAGCCATTACCTATATATAGGCATGCAAACTACATCACAATCGACCTCAAACAGTGACAAAAATTCCTTTTTTCGATCAGGATACTGAGAAAATAAGCAGAAGGCAAACCTCATTGCATTAGATCGCGTGAAAGAGGCTATCTTGATGGAGCTTCACAGGAGGTCCCCCTCCTGATACTGGTCCATTCAATCACCTCATCGCATTTTGGAGTTCTCTACATGGGATCCAATGCTTCACGCCATACACCCACAATTGTTTCAAACTATCATCATCAACCAACCAGGAAAAACCCCAAATTAAAGAACACGCCTCAATTCTCAAACCAGACCGCAGAGAAACCCTATCCCAAACCAAGAAAACAAATAACAGCACCTGTAGCGAATGGCTTTGCATGTGCTGCTTGAGATAAGCGGGTTTCCTAAAGCTCGCGCCGCACTCCTCGCACGTGTTCCGGCCCTTCTTCGACGCCTCCTCCACATCACCAATCTTCTCATCACCCTTCTCCTCCTGCAACTCATTCTATCAAAAATTCAGAACACCATGATCACAGAAACATGGGAGCCGATATTTGAAGGAAGAGAGAGAGGGTACTTGGTGGTCAGATAGCATGTGGGATCTGATGAGGGCCTTCTTGGACCTGCAGAGGCCGCAGAACTCGCAGTAATAGCGCCGGATATCACGAGCCAAAGGCATCTCGGTCTTCCCCACCATCGCCGCCTTCTCCTCCACCGCTAGTGCCGACGAGGAGGTCACCCTCTCCCTCTCCCTCTCCGCGTCCATGGCTTCGGCTCCCATCAAGGCTTTCGGAAGGTCACTCCAGATCGAGCTGTCTCTAGGGTTTCAGTAGATGTTTATGGAGACGAGTAGCACGTGAATCTCACGTGCAAGATTCCAATTTTGGCAATTATTATTTTATTTTTGAATAAAAGATAATTTTAAAATTTTTAATGACCTTTTCAATCCTATACCCAGCTGATAGCTCATTTTAAAAATAAATAAATAAATAAATAAATAAATATAGAAGCTATATTGAAAAAATCGAAAAGTTCACTGGCGAGGAGTTGAGGATGTATGTGTACAGAAGACACCAGCCTACACACGCGTGAGTTTCCTCCACGTGAGCAGAGGGTTTATCGACTTCCTCTCGTTTATCACTAGAGAGTCATTGTCCCGTATCTTTGACTTATCCTTGAGTCTTGTCGTGATTGGTAAAAAGAGGTGGTTTTTTATAGACTCCTTATGGTTTTTATAATTTAAAGTTTTGTCCAGACTTTGTTAGGTTGTTCTAAAATTTGTTGTTGTTTTCTTTTATTATTATTATTTTTTATGGTTTATTGACTTTCTTTGGATACATAATGATTGTGTTATTTATGAAATGAATTTAGTTATAATATAATAGAAATTTTATCAACTTCTATCCCTATATTCTCCTTATTATTTAAACAATTTTAAAGCTGCAAAAGTAAAAAAAATAAAAAATAAAAAGATGTATCCTCCAAATTGGCACATCTCAGTCCAAACTAATATTCAAAATTAAGTAAATGGGGCATGCCTTATAACAAATTTCAATGGAAACACATACCCAAATTACAACAATATTCTGTAAACAATTAAAATGATACTGAAAGTTTAACTCCATTGTCAATTTCTAGAGATTAATAACCAAAAAAGAATTTCAACATATATAAAAATAAAAATAAAAATAAAAACAAAAAAAATTACAGATCATGACAAGTTGAACAATCCTCCCTGAAAGTTAACTCAATTGCCAAATTCTAAAGACTAATAACCAGAAAAATTTGGAGTTCATCTTAGCCACATCTGAGGTTTAGAGGGTCACATTGGATCAAAAGGCCTTCAAGATTGATGACAAATACTACTACCAAAACTTACAGGCACCTTGTTGAAACTGAAGATATCCAAAATGAAGGCATAGTAAAGGAAAATAGAGGAAGAATGCCATCCTACCAAAGGACAAAATTTTAACTCTGTGCATGCTCAGTATAAATAGTTCCTCAGCAGCAGATGAGAACAATCATAGTCTACCATTTCAAGGGAAAAATCAATGCACGAAACATCGTTGCAAAAGAGGGTGGGAATAATCTACATATCTATCCCACATCCCCTTGTACTTCTCCATCCCAATCTTCAGCCATGGTTTCATGTTGCCATTGTAATGCAACACAGCTCCTTCCTTGATTAGTGAAGGTTCTACTGTTGTGTAACCTAAACCCAAAACATGCCATTTTGGATCCAATGTCTCAACAAGCCCGTAAAAGGCCAGTAGCCCCGGGGGCAGCGAGCCAAGCTTCCAAAGTGTGTGATCTTTGTTCCTCTCTTGCCAGTAATGGTAGATTCCAGTCACGTTCCGCTTCCTCCACTCTCTCAAATCAATGACATTCATGCCAAAGGCCCAGCCACATGCATCTGGATCAAAATGAGCACGGATGAGAGGATGAGAATAATTTAGGTATTTGTGGAACCTGTGGAATGTCTCCATACAAGTCTCAACTGCCCCCATCACATTCCCATTAAGATTGATTGAGAACAAATCCGATAGATCCCTCTGAACTACTACATCATCATCCAGAAATACTACCTTATCCAGTGCAGGATAGACTTCAGGAATGTAAAACCTCAGATGGTTTAATAATGACAAGTATTTAGGGTTTCGGAACTTGATTGGAGTTCGATTATCACCACTTCCAGAGAAATAGAAGTTCTGTGTTTCAGAGTCTTGAAGCTGCTTTAATACAGGTACATATGATGCATTAAGCCAGCTGAAATCCTCGACTTTCTGGATCTCCACAGTCGCACCTCGAAATGAGTTCAGGGAGAACCAGGCCTTCATTGGTGCATAGTTCACATCATCAGTGACCAAGTGGAAAACAATGAGATCTGGATGCTTGGAATTCATTGTTGTTGAATTGACTACAACAGATGCAGCCAGAATATTGTCTGAAAAGACACAGAAGTGGTAGAGATGATTGTCCCTGAGCCTTTCTGACATTCGTCTTTGCTCCGCAAGTTTTCTTTGCACATTTGTATTTTGGAACCATTCCATTGAGAGCCTGAGACCAAGACAATATAGACCTTTTGGGAGCTCTTCAGCAGCAATTTGCCCATACTTCGTACTCTTTTCAGTCTCAGATTTTGACTTCTCTTCCAAAGATTGGACTTGACCTTTCAACTTCATGATCATGGACGCACTGTCATAATGGAGTTGTTGGGCTTGGAAAAGCAGGAAGGCCATGTCACGAATTGTTGTTTCTGCTTCTTCGATGGTTAATTGGGTTCCTCGTGTTGCAGCACTGGATAAGAGGTCTTGGGAGTGGTGTAACTGGGCACTAAGTGCTCCTGCAAATTGTATGTTGTTACTCTCTTTAGCAATTGTAACATAAGCTTTTGCAAGAGAGATTTGATCCACAACTTGTCGTGTGGCTGAATGAGGGCTTAGCATTTCATCTGTCACATTCAGACCTTCCACAAAGCTAGAGATATGGAACTTCTTGCAAAGGAAAAAAAACATTTTACAAAATCAAGTGTCAGCTTGAAAGGTTGGGTGCAAAAATACATGTGAGAGACAAGTAATGTGAAATATAAACTTAAGAACCCACAAAACAATAGAATAAAAAAAATTAGAAAATGCCTCATAGTTATGCTAAAGAGAACCTTCAGTTCTGCCAAACACAACATCCAGATAGTTTTGAAACATGTGAAGGAAATAAAGAAGCACATTTCTGGGACAAACTTTATGAGACACCAAAAGGCTATCATGATGATACATGCTTCCAACAACATTCATCAACAACAAAACACATGTTAAGCCCATGAAAGCCTACACAAATGAAGTATAAAAAACAACCATAGGGCATACTCATTTACCATTAAAAAGTGCCTTGACATAGGGTTTTCTAAAGTTTCTGTTAAGAAGGCTCAGTTCGCTGGCAAGAATAGTAACCCAATGCAAAATGGATGGTGAATGACATCCCTTAAGGAGTTCTGTGGCCTTGCATATGACATGGCCCAAAAAAAAAGAACTGAAGTTATATTCCATATATCTCTTCCCAGTAGCAACCATTTGTATGTCCGCAAAAGTGTCACATAATTAAAAACTAATACAAGGCAAATTGGGTATTGGGGGTTATTAATCCTGGAGGTTATGAAAACCTAATGACAATAAATCAAAAGCTTTCTTTAATGTACAGTCACATAGCCCTAAATAGGGAATTTAGGGCATCAACATTCGTGTGTGATTCACTTTGTTGTAATCATCATTCATAAAAGTACTTAAAATCAACCATAAAACAAAATCAACTAAAAGCTTCTGGTCTCCTTTATCTGCTACAGATATCCAATGCATGAAATCTAACCAAATGCTAGTCATAAAAGAAGAAACAAGAGCTCATTATTATCCAAATTCATCCACCTCACATATTCTTTTTTTAAGCAACAACATTAAAAAATGAATACATAAAAAAAAGAACTATAGTTTATCCAATACTGAAGAGATAAAAGGTGATAGAAAAGGATGTCTAAGGCTATCTTAAAGGCTAAAGTTCCCAAAATCAATCAAACATGTTAAGGGTCAGTAATGAGAAGCTCTAAATTTCAAAGCAACATTCTTAAAAATATGATCAAGGAAGAAATTTAGAAAATGCATCCTCAAATTGTATGGCTCTGAACTTTGAACAGTTTTCTCTGGTATTTATATAATTGGACAATGGACTCACTATGGTCCAAGGAACTTCAAGAAAGGGATACTTGCTATCTAGACCTACATATCTGGACTTAAGATAACAGGTTTGTAAATAAATAAATAAATAAATAAATAATTACTAGAAGATGGACTAACACTGACTCAAGGCTCTTAAATTAAAGGATACTTGCCATCTAGACCTAAAAATCTAGATTTCAGATTTGTTAAGAGAAAAGACAGAATTAATGGAAGATGGACTTAACTCTTATTCAAGGTTTTTCAAGAAAAGAGAAAGAGCATCTGGATTTTAGATGCATGTTTGTGAGGAGATAAAACTGAACATCTTTTCCTTTGCATTCTCCAGACTCAAGATTTACAAAGCTTCCTTATATGATATGGAAAAAAAAAATGTGCAACCTTCGTAAGCATCCAAGATACAATCCAGCAGCAGTTTAATAATCTAGGGTAAAAAGAAGATTTTCATTCCTTCAAACGCAAACTACACCACAGATGATTATAAGAGCATCCTATGTTGAGCATGTAGATACTAAAATCTAATACTCCCCCCTAAACATAATCTAAAAGCAAATTTTCAATGGCTAAGTGCATAAGCCTTGATATTTATTTATTTTCTTATTTTCCCACCATTTATCACCATCATCTTTCAGCAAGTTAGCAAAACTCCAATAAGTCCTCAAATTTCAAGATATCTCCATCACATTCAAATTTTTTTTACAAGTACCTACTTAAATCCGACGCACGATCTTATTTCACCAAATAATCAAGAAGTCAAAAGCAACCATATCTATGAATTCCGATGCCTAATGCACGCAATCAACCAAAAAGAAAAAACTCGAATTTATAAAGGAAAACACAAAAAACAATTCATAAGAAAACAAAAACAAAAGCAATCAAACAAGAAAATCAAGATTCGACTAAATGCCGCAAAGAGATCCAACCTGTGGGACGAGCGGCGCGGATCTCGGCTGGTTCTCCCGACTAAGCACCAAAAGAAACAAGAGAACACCCAAACCCCCAATCACCAGCCATAGCACCCACCCTCCGGAGATCCATCGCCTCCTCGCCGGCCTCCGGAATTCGAATCCCCTCCTCCTCATCCCCTCCCCCCACTCGACTAACTCAGAACCAACAACACCCGATCTAATCCAATCGCATCAGAAACACCAGACGACGATTGATTGAGAAGACTAGAAATGGAGAGATCTGAGAGCCCTAAGGTATTGGGATCGAGATGTTCATCTTTGAAGCGCGTCTTGGGAGAAGGAGAAGACTCCAAACTCCATCACTCTCACTCCATGGGCTTCGAATATAATGCGAACCATTCTTTCACAAAATACGTTTCCCTCGTTTCTTCATAAATTGGTTTCACATTCGTTTCACACGGACTCCACTGTCGGTTGAGAGATTATTCTATTTGATTTCCGTTTATGAAGATACTTTTATTCTCTTATTCTGGATTTATATATAACTTTAAATATATGCTGAAATTACACATATAACCCTGGTGAGCTATTTATTCTGATTTAATATTGAATAAGTAATAGATGACATGTTTTTTACATCTTTAAAACATTTTTAAATGTTTTTTCATACATATATATATATATATATATAATTTTTTATATGATCTTTTTATATTTAATTTTTATTTGTTATAAAACATTGATATTTCAAATGGAAAATTACTGTACAGTCCCCAACATATTTCCAATTTTCTGGACAACCCATCTGACTTTCCAACTTCCTTGTCAGTCCCTGCTTTTTGATATTCTTCCCACCAGGTCTCTCATGTTAGTGGACTGTTAGATTTTTTTGAACAAATGATGAGATTGTCATTATCTCTACTAATTGTTTTTGGTGGGAGATCTCCCTCCCAGTCACGTCGTCGTCGCCATCACCATATTGAAGTGTTGCTTGGGCAGCAAACTTCCTTGTCCAATCTACTACCTCCTTTATCCAGTGAGAGTGTCTTTAGCTCATCATCTGCATTCTCGCTTTCGTTACTTCCCTTTGAGTGTCTGCAGTTGAACATCTCACCATCTTTGTTGTTGCAAGTGCATTCCAACATCCTTGAGGAATCATCCACTTTTCAAGGGTTTAGGATTTATTTTTTAGGGCTTGGGGTTCAAGTAAGACACTTCCTCTTATTATTTGGAGTTGTCACTTAGTAACATCTTTTAAGCATGTATTTATTTTTAGTTGCCGCTTAGTAAAATGACTTAAACATGTATATTTTTTTTTAGTTGACGCTAAGAAAACGACTTAAGTGTGTATTTTCCTTATAGGCCACTTAGCAAACGGCTTAATCGTAAATATTTTGCGTTTTCACTTATTCTTTTCTTAAGCGTGTATTTTTCAGACTTTTTGCTTATTATTTTGCTTAAACATGCATTTTCTGAGTTTCTGCTTATTATTTTGATTAAATGTGTATTTTTCTCAACTTGGGTGGTAAAGACATCGACCACATCATCAGGAACCATAACCTCTTCAATCATACAGTAGAGTTGCTTACGTGACGCATGCGTCTGATCATTCTTCCAAACATGGGTGTTGTTAAAGAGAATACGCTTATACCATTTATTAAGTGAAAAACCTTCAAAGAATAAACATTTAAGATGTCTGCTAAGCTGTTTAATAAGCGTAAGTTGAGAAAATATATGCTTAATCAAAATAATAAGTTGAAACTCAGAAAAATGCACGCTTAAGCAAAATAATAAGCAGAAACTCTGAAAAATACACATTTAAGCAAAAGAATAAGCGGAAACACAAAATAGTGTATGCTTAAGCCATTTAGTGTTGCTTGTGTGTCACGTTTAAGATGTCCACTAAGCCGTTTAATAAGCGTAAAGTCAAGAAAAATACACGTAGGGACGCCTCTTCTTCCTCTCCCCCGTATCTTATATAGATAGAGTTGTTTTGCTTTCTATAATAAGCGGACACTAAGAAAAATGCACGCTTAAGCAAAATAATAAGCGAAAACTTTGAAAAATACATGCTTAAGCAAAAGGATAAGCGGAAATGCAATATAGTACACGCTTAAGCCGTTTGTTAAGTGGCCACTCAGGAAAATACACATTTAAACCGTTTACTTAGCCACAACTAAAAAAAATACACACATAAGTTGTTTACAAAGAGTGACAACTCCAAATAATAAGAGGTAGTGTGTCTTACTTGAAGCCCAAGCCCTAAAACACAAACCCTAAACCGCAAAGAATAAACACAGTATCATAAATCACACACATTGTTACAAGTTGTGCCTTAAACCCAAAAACAAACATTAACCCCATGAATCACACACCCTAAACCCCCAAAACCGAAGAGCTTTTTTCTTTGGGAGACGCTCGCCTTGGAGATGATCGCTTGAAGGTTCAGAGAGATAGTCTTCCCGATAGTCGATGGAGACTGGATGCAACGAAAATTGAGAGAAGAGCAACGAAAACTAGGGATTTTTGGGAGACTAACTTGTGAAGTTGGGAAGAAGAGCAACTATGTGCTTGAATCTAAAGTGTTTATTTCTATGGTGATGGCCATTCTCGTAATTTCCAGGGGTTTTTAACACCGTCAGTTAGCTCCCATACTGATGTGATGTTTGGTCAAAAAGGAGAGGCTTTTTAAGGATATGAAAAATATCATGAGTTTTTTTAGGAGTCGTAAAGTTTCCAGGTTTTTTTGAAACTTTCCTCTATTTCAAAAACATATTATTTATATAATAATCATAGGGGAAATTGAATATATACTCCTTAATACTATCATAACTGCATATTTACCCCTGAGAAAAACATAATTACCTAGATACTAGATAATAGGTATAATTACGTATATACCCCTATTGTTAGGATATGTTAATAGGAGTTAACCAGAAATAGTTTAACTATGGTTACATATAGGGTTTAGGCAAAGAAAATACCCAAAATACCCCCACATAATAGAGACTTAGATCAAGGCTCTAATTTCCTCTTCCAAAACCCTTTACCCTAATTCATGTGACTCCTCTCTTTCGATTCCCAGTCTCTCCCTCTACCCTCTTCGATTCCTTCTTTGAAGCTCCAAAGGAGGCGGAGCCCATCCCTTCCTTGCCGACCATCTCCTCCCTCTCCTCCTCTGATCTTGACACCGTGGTGAGATTCCGCCAACCCTCCCCTCTTTTCTCCTCCCAATGTCCCTCCTCTCATCTCTCTCCGATACTTCCTCACAGTCCACAAGATCCTTCTTCCCCAATCTGAGCACCTCACTCGGCACTCTCATGGGTGTCACCTTCCCTAACCCTCCTACTCGCCTCCCTTCTAGGATCGGTCTTCGCATACACAACCATGTTTTGAAAGAGGAGAGAACCATCAGAGAAAAGGAATCTGAGCGCTTGTGCTCGGGAGACTCTCCGACTCTCCGACGGTCAAGTTAGAACTTAGAGAAAGAGAGAGAGAGTGAGAGAGAGAGAGAGAGAGAGAGAGAGAGAGAGAGAGGTTTTTCCTTCTCCAAGGTCTTGTCCTCTTACCAAGGTATTAGATACCTCCCTTTATAAGTTATTGACTTGACTTGCTGGATCTTGGCGCCCTTGAAGATTCATTTCCCTCCGTTAAATGACGGATTATCCAAGTTTTTGTGTGTTTATTTATAGCATGAAACAACTCGGAGCATGGATCTATCTTATTGATACATTACAAAAAAAAATCCACTTGAATCATTTGATTCTTTTTTACCGACAAAAACTCATTCTATTAAATATTGATGGATAAGTGATCCGACTCGTTCACATATAGTCATGAATGTTTGGAGTGATAATGGAACAAACTGGCCAAAAGCATTAATGTGCAAAGACCAATCCACCAATTGTTGTACTTTTTGTTTGTTTCGAGAAAGATTGATCAATTCCTATTCTTTCTTTTTTTATTGATTCTTTTCCGATCAAGATGTATGGATCCATGGACAATATAGTTCTTGTTCATGGATTAACGAAAATACACGAGCAATTTGTGTCAATGGATTAGTTTGATTCAAAACTTGATATAAAGTGAAAAACGTAAAATACATGATTTCCAATCCTAACAAGAAAAGCATTTCCTCTTCTTAATGGATAATCATTTGCGACCAATGGAGAGGTGCTTCTCATCTCAAATCAAATTGATTGGATTAAACCAATTTGAAATTCTAATTTGTTTTTTTTAGTAATTAAGAACATTCTTAATTCTTGGGTTAAAAAATTGTGAAAGGTTAGTCCTCTTTGTGAACTTGAGTAAGGAGTAGCCTTTGTAGGGTGGGTTTTATTGAACAAAGTTTAAAAGAACCTCTCTTTCTTTATTTGATATAACTACTTGAGCCAGATATGGCATTCCAGTCTAGTTCCAACAATACACTTTTGGTGCAAATACTAGTTTGGCTCATTACTGTCACGATAACGGCCTACTTCTTCACATCCATCGCGCAATACATGCAGTTATTGATAGACAGAAAAATTCTTTTTAATGAATAGATCCGATCGCAACTTCGAATATGGAATTCAAAGGGATCAAATAGGAATTGAAACTTTGAATCGTTGAGAAAGAGATGACTTTTCCCGAATGAAATGAAACAGTTGGTTACTCTAACATATATTTTAGCTATTTGCATCAAGCTCAAACTTCATTATGGGTAAAGAAGAAACATCTTGGGTTCAACATTGACGTATTTGAACCAAGATTTTCATATGGATGGGATGAGGTATTAATGTATTTGACATGAAATGAATTGAAAAAAAAGAAGTGGTACTGAAATTATTTGCCCTAAATGTACAAATAGAATTCGGATGAAATTCTTTATCAGGTAAGTTTAGACCCGCATTGGTTTTAAGAATGAGTGATTGCCCTTCTCCTACCCTTACTGCCCAACTAGAGCGCGGACAACTAATGTGTAAAGAATACAATACTTCGGAGTTGATGAGAAGTATTCAAACAATGTCTTATTATTATTATTTTTTCAATAATCCATATTTGTAGCAATGAAATACTATTTTCCTCCCCAAAATTATATATGATTTTTATGTTGATTAGTTAACATGTTGGTTAACCGTATTTTGAAACACGGAAAAAATCATTGGCTTATCAAATTATCTATCGAACCGTGAAAAATATTCAACAAAAGATCATAAAGTCATTCGGTCTGAATGCAACATGATGAGGGTATGAAAAAGTATCTAAAAGGGTGAAATTTAGGGTTTTGGGGCTAGGCATATAACAAGAGAATTCCAGTAGATTAAGTAGAAGATAGAAGAACCCATATTCCAAATGAACAAATTCAAACTTGAAAAAAAAACCTTTCTGATTCTCTAAGAATAAGGGGGAAGACGAAATCCCCTAGTATATGAAAGAATGAAAAAGTGCTTTCGTCATTGTGAAATAAGAAGCCTTCGTATCTTAATGCATGTATTTAGTTTATTCGGAGCTATTAAAGTATTCTTTTTTTTTTTCAAAAGATACATATAAAATTTATGATAATGTAACAAATAGGATGCGATACTTTCATACAAATATCATGGAATAAGGTTTGATTCTATTTATTAATGGGGATTCCGTAAATATCCCATTCCAAAAATAGAAAGTTCAAAACTATTGGGACCTTTTTGGAGATTGGATGTAGTTACTAATTCATGATCTAGCACGTACAAAATGAAAACCATCAAATTTAGGAGACACCAATAATTCTAGTTCATCATAGGTAGGGATACTATTGCCTATATAATAACTTCTATAAGAAAAACTAACATGGATAAAAAGGGATTGTTTGAGGAAGATGAGGAAGATGCAAGGTGGAGAGCCCCCTCCGGTTCCCCCAGGCCCCTCCTGGGCTAACGTTGCTCGCGATGGAAGTAGTCGTAATTCATCTCCTTTCTCGATTGAAGCCGTGGTACTGGAGAAACTCAAAGAAGAGATCAAAGACACAGTTCGTGTGGATGAAAACAGTAAGCAACGTGCTCGAATGCGATTCCAAAATGCGTTGTTTGGGAAATTGTTTGGCAAAGCTCCACCTTTTGACATCGTCAAAGCAGCCCTCTTAGGGCTTTGGAATGCGAATGGAAATATACACATCTCCGACATGCCGAACGGCTTCATCCTCATTCGGTGTGAAACTGAAGATATCAAGGATCATCTCCTCTTTGGGGGCCCCTGGACGGTGCATGGCCTCACGCTTCAGCTCGCCCCTTGGCAACCAGGTTTTGAGCCAGCGTTCACGAGATTGACGAAGGCCATGGTATGGGTTCAGCTACACAACCTCCCAGTGGACTACTGGGATGGGGAGTCACTGGAGACCTACACAGCTTCCATAGGGCGACTGGTAAAAGTGGACGAGTTCACTTCCTCCCTAGCTAGAACAAGGTATGCACGAGTTTGTCTTGAGATTGATCTGTCAGTCCCTCTGAAACGGGGTTTCTGGCTCGAAGATGAGGGTAGACGTACCTTTGTAATGCTTCTGTATGAAAGAACACCAACTCTATGCTACGCTTGTGGATTGGTGGGTCATGGTGTCCGCACTTGCCCTAGCCGGTGAGACCATCCTTCTGAGCAGCCCCCCATTGCTGGTCAAACCAACATGGAAGAGGAACCGGAGTTACTGAGCATGCCTCGTCAAGGAACTTCAGACCCTAAGGCTAATAGAGAGGAAGATCGCAATGTCAATACTTCCCTTACTGTGATGGACCAAAGCGAGAAGCAAGGCTGGCGGTGGACGCAGGCTCATCGCCGTGGAGGACGCAGCCGTGGCCACAATGGAGCAAGGGGCATGCCCTCACGTGAGACACACGTGACACCTGATGCATCTCGTGGGCGCCAGCAGGATGCAGTCGCGGATGGTTGCCACGCGGAGCGAGGGAAACGTGATCAGCAGCTTCGAGAGGTGGATGTCCGCCACGTGGAGCAACGGCGCACGGAAGCGACGACGCGTGGAAGAGGTGGGCGCGGTGGTCGAGGCGGGTCTTCTCATCTTTTGAACCGTTGGGACACATTGATGCACTCCGCCCCTTCCAGCCCTCGAGAGATGATGGTGGTGCCAGGCAACCGTCACATCCACCAGTCCGATCATGCCTCCCCAAGTTCATGCCACACCGTGGAGGATGATGTTGGCACTGACCATGCTCGTCTGATTCCAGGCTCTAGTCTCCATGATGTGGACCGGACCTTTGGTTCCACTGGTATGGACGTTGATAGCACGGTGAAAGGAAAGCGAAAAGTTTGTCCATCTCCCTCCCTACTCCTGATGTCGTCGTTGGACCAGAGGCCCGAGAGCTCCAAAGATGCACACCGACGGCTTGTGGAAAGGGTTGAGCAAGCTCTCAGTGCAAACAAGGTATGCTCTGAACCACAGAATGACTTGGATAGCTCGGATGGGGATTCGGGTTTGGAGGACTCGGCGGATGAACGAACCCTTTGGGATTTCCAAAAGTGCATACAGAAGGGATCCCAAGCTCGCAAAGGCGTTCAGATGTTGTCTTCAGTGCAGAAGAAGAAAATTCAGAAGAAGAAAAAAGGCAGAGGGCTGACCGGAGGGAAGGGATCTTAAGGGCCTGCCCCTCCTGCTATCAATGTGACTACAGTTAAGCTGTTGCTCTATGTTTAACTTTACTAGCTTCGTTTTGTATGCTTGGAATCAGCTTGTCT
Organism: Dioscorea zingiberensis; assembly: GCA_026586065.1. Classification (NCBI taxonomy): domain Eukaryota; kingdom Viridiplantae; phylum Streptophyta; class Magnoliopsida; order Dioscoreales; family Dioscoreaceae; genus Dioscorea; species Dioscorea zingiberensis. Next base: position 17,508,297 of record CM048821.1, on the reverse strand, counting down.
ACTTGATGATGATGGTATATTTTTAAACTTTTCTTAATATATAGCTACTATGTGGCTCTTTTCGACCAAAAAAAAAGGGATTGTTTGAATGGCATCTACTAATATCACTGAAAACATTGTTAAAATACTTATGCGAGTAGGTTTTTTTGAAAACATTTGAAAACATCAGGAAAGTCAGAGATTTTTCAACTATCAATGTCTAGTGTATCTATAGGTCTGGTCTATCTATTGGTTCAAATTCGAATTTGATCTCCTTCCATACTTCACAAGCAGCGGCTAGTTTAGGACTCCATTTGTTAGCTTCGCCGATAATTTCATTACCTTCACGAGCAAGGTCACATCCCTCATAACTAATAGACAAACTCTTATCAGTTGGAATTTACCTTCCTGAAAAAATAGTTACCCAGACCCAATAGCATAACACAGTACACAAACTATACCACAATGAACTCCCTAAACAAAACTTTGACATGAAGCTTAGATACAGGGGTTTCATTTCCAACCAACAGTTTGGTTGTATTCTGGTCAGTTGGTCCAAGACCCATCATCCATAACAGACCAACAGAGCCCTTCTTAGGACTAGGTTAGAGTACATGATCTGGTAACATTTTCCTACATAAAACAGTACATGGAAGGCAAAAAGGGAAATTAAACAGAACTGACAAAAAGAGGCTCTAGTTCAATTACTCCATATACATGTATCAGTCATTATCAAAATTGCCTGCGGAAGTTGGCCAAGGTGCGCTCTGCAAGAATGATATTGATGGTGTCAAAAATAGCACAAGGAATGGAATCTAACATTAGCCTGATGGAATACATACCGGCATGGAGGGATCCCACAGGCCTGCTCTTCAATACTTCCTACTCTGCAATCTTAGCCTTGACTGTAGATAAAGAATGGCTAACATATTCATGCACACTATCTAAGTAACCATGGTAGAATCAGTAATGTAAAAACATAGAACAGTAACAATGAGATGAGAAGTATATGAATCATTAGTTTATGATATTAATTGGAAACAGTCTTAAAAGATTTCTCAGGCTTGCTCATGGTTCTTTCATGACCATGCAAAGGGTATCTATATCTTTTAGTATCCATACTCCTTTTCATTTCCTTTTGAGAACTAGGAGTTGTTACTTATTGTTAGTAGCACTTCTTTTTAGCTAGCTACAAGTCTATGCCAAGAAATTATTATTTTGAAAATTAATTAGAACGTAGTACTAACACTTGATAAAAGTATTTTAATTAATAATTCTTACAGCTTCAATGGCAATTTTCTTTCTTTAGGTTCTTGGTTCCTACAAACTATTCTACATCGTAATAGTAGTAAGCTCTCATCATTGGTTGTGGAATATGTTCCTTGTGGTACTTCCAAAGAAATTTAGCAGAAAAAGGTTCCAATCCATAGCACACCTGAAGACTGCTGTTTTCAATACATCAATGATTTTGGGTCGAGAATTTAGTTGGTTAAAAAAAATGAAAATAGCAATTATTACATTAATAGATTAATTACTTGTTCTCATAATGAGATTCTGCAAAACATGACATTAAAGCTGTTCATACCATTATTTGTTAGAAGCAAAGCAGCAAACTCTTCCTCACTTAATTCCTGGGGCAGAGTGCATGAAGCCCTGATAAGGAAAAAGATGATAATGATGTACCAAAAAATATACGGCTCAGGCAAATCAATTACAAAGCGATGAAATTTAGATAAGCAGTACATTCCAACTTTAGATAAGCTGCAGATCACTTCTCTCCTTATGCCAAATCAATTACAAAGCGATGAAATTTACTGCTTATGAATTATGATGCTAATTTTGAACTAAACTAAAACCTTCTCCTATGGAACATCTATGGAGCTGAACCTAATTGTGGCAAATAATCCTTAGCCTAACAATGATTTGTAAACATGGACATTAAACCTTTAGTAACTGATCTAACTGCAGTCCGCTTATGAAGGCCTAATAGAACATAGAACATCCAAGCTTGGAACTGAGTGGATTTCCAATGCAGCATGAAAGCTCCAATGTGAATCAACTTTTACCACACAATAGATTCAATAAAGAGTAATTCATGTTGCTTCTCTCTTTATATTTTCCTGCTAGTTTGTAAAAAGAAAAATGGAAATGTGCCACCAGACGATAGGCCAAACTAAACAGATTCTAGTGAAAATTTTGCAGGAATTAGATAGATCATGTACAGGATCATGTATAACCTTTGGAAGGAAAGAATGACAAATACCATTAATTTAGCATCAAATATTCTACGAATGAATAAAGATGGACAGGCAAGGGAACCACAATTCTAGATCATGTACATTTGTCATGCAGCTTAGGCTCTCCAAACTCATAAGTAAACATGCTCTATTAATCCAACAAACTTGAGTTTAACAAAATGTCAATTTCAAAAAGAGCATAACAAAATGTCGAATTACCTTTCTTTATCCCATGTATTATCAGAACAGGTCCACTTAAAAGAAAGCAATGCATCAACTGGCAACTTGCGCCACTTCAAACAATTCTCACATTGAGCCCATTGACACATTTCACTGAATTATAAGGTAAAAGCACTATCAGACAAAAATTGCATATGGTAGAGAAGCCATAACATATGGAATCACCTCTTGACTAAAAATAGTTTTAAGATATCCACGAATATCACATCTTGAAAAAATTGTATGGTTTGAAGAAGTAATTATTGATTATGTAGCTTAGAAACTACTATGAATTTTACATTTGTACCAAATCCTCACATATCGAAAAGCATAACAACGTTTTCAGCATGAGGTGCATAGCAGTATGCCAAATGTGAAATGAAATCGCTTTTTAGATAGGATGTGACAAGTAGATATTGTTCAGACATGCAACTGTGCCTAAGCATAACTGATCAAGGAAATTTACAAAGTCATCCATTTCCATTTCACCTAACAAGGAGTTCATCTGTGATGCTGTGAAACTATAAATGAGCATGAAATTGGGTCAACTTTTACTCATTTGCAACCAACCAGTTCCAGTCACTCTTTGACAGGTAGTGATTGCAAATTCTTACCGAACTTTTTCTTAAGTCAAGCGTTGAGCATGAACTCCTAGGCACACCTTATTAACAACTTAACTTCAGAACTTTAAGGAAGGAAATAGTGAGTTTGTTCAAGACCTCAAATCTGCAGAGTGGAAACCACAATCTACCAAAAGAGTAGTTTGCTCAGATCAAATGCACCATCCATCATTAAAAAGAATTTAAGTGCATTGTTTAAGCCAGGAATGCAGAAGTTATTACCCAGTATGATCAGTTGAGAAAAATGTGGGTTTCCCAAGAACTGGTGCTTCCTGTTACAATAGAAAAGTCAGTGGTTTAATAAAAAAACAGCAATTATCTTGTAATGTAGCCTCATGATATAAGAAAAGGATCTAAATTGACCAGAATGTTCTGCCTGATTGACCGAACAATCATTGAGCAAATATAAATATATAACTAATAAACCAAGAATATGGACAATTAACTACCTCAGACAATATTTTTCATTTAACTAGTGTTTGGTTGAAAATTGATTTGATATCCATACTACTTTACCCACTTTCACTTTTTTTAATGAGCATACATTAGTAGAATCAATAAGACTACTCCAAAAAGCAGGATCAAATATTGAGTTTTAATCAATTACAATTTTCCTTAAAGATCTGCACCAGCTATTAGACCCAAAAAAATCAGGATGTATCCCCAAAGACCCCAACCTTCTAACATTTTTCAAAATATGTCTATAACCTTTCCTTTTTCTTTTGGAAAAATAAATTCCAACTGTAAAGGTTCAGTTTCTAAATTTATCTTTGTTTTTCTTGCAACCAAAAGAGCCTACCTTTTGCAATTCAGACAGTGCTCCAGAGAACTATTACCAGCAAGAAAAGACAAAATAAATCATCCAATATGGAAAAAATAAACATTTACACCAAAAAACAAAGAGGTGCAAAGGCATAAAAAATTGCAAGTTCAGTAACTATCATGCAAATAAATTTATCCAAGAATCAGGGAACTTTCAACCTGTACTAAAACGTCGTATTGAAAAGAATTTCTACTTAGATATGAAAAAGATTGTTTAAAATTCAGAGATCTTTAGAAACCCTAATTATTATTAAAAAAGTACACAAACTGCCTTTTGATTAAGAAGGTTTAAATTCAATTGATCAGTAAAACATCAGTGCTACTCTAGAATACAGTGCCGATCAATTAAATGAATGCCAAGGACAACTAAATTAGAAATAATGCCATACCTGGAATTCTTCGATTTCAAGGCCATCAACAATTACTACACTGGAAGCAGGATTAGCAGGACGCCGAAGAAGCTCCTGAGCCTCCTCCCATATGATCTTTAGCTCAATGGGGTCCTCATTTTCAATCCTTAGATGTTTATTCTCGGAACCAGGAGCATTAGCTTTTCTTTTGGAAGGACCTGGTGAAGCTTTAGAACCAGGACCATCTTCTTGTATGAATCACTGCTCATCCAAAATTAAATTTGGTTTGTTTGATCTTACGCATTTATTGAGCTTTTTGATCTTGAACCACCTTTGGAAGGCCTTATAGAAGTATTTGCAATAGATTGATTTACCTTTGTTACAGTATTTGTGTAATGCGAAGGTGTAGCAAAACCATTTCCATTTTTATTGGTCTGGTTTTTCTGTCAAAAGCAAAGAAATAAGATGTATATTTGAACGTTAGATGAATTGCAGTCATTTTATTACCAGCAGGAACCAACAGAAACTTATAACCCTCAAGAAGTTCCTTGGAGTAGCTCTTTGTAAGTAAGGAATTTCCCGTGCATGGGCATATGTTCATTAAAGAAGAAATAATCATAGTCGATAAAGTTCCTGCAACATGTTATGTTGATCTAAACAATCAGCAAGAGGCCTAACAAAGAAAGTGCTGCAGGAAAGCTACATACACATACAATTTCATAGGAAACATTAAATATCTCCTCGTCATAAATGAATTAAGTTTCATAAATAATATAGTTTATGAACTGCAGCTAAGATATTTGGTATGACAAAATAAGGACATATAATAACTGAGAAAAATATTGGCTAAGAATCTACTGATCTGGCATGGCACCACACAACACCAATGTACAATCTAGGAGGAGGTCAAGATAAGTCCCAGGAAGATCAGATACATGTTATACTTGGCAGCTATGTTGACCACCTTAAATGCTAAAAGGCAGCTTTAACGGGTCAAAACAAGCCCTTCAGGTTAATTAAGTGATCCTTTTTTCTTTGGAGGAGACTTCCAGGCAATTTAATTTCAACTATAATGTTCATAGGTTATTTAATTTGTTCTGGGAGAGTTTTCGACTTCCCGTGATTGATATATGAATGGTACATGCAAACATACATTAGCGGTTGCCATCATGCAACATTATAAGATACTTCAATCTGAATCTCCAATTTTTTAAGTTTTGTCACCCCTAAATACAGTTTTTCAAGTTTTAATTTCTGGACAGAGCTATGAATCAGAATCCAAATCCAAATAAAGCTAAACAAGAAACCCTAGAAAAAAAAATATATTGCAACATTCTTCACATCTTTGACCTTCCCTATTACCTCAATATCATTCTCAATCATACCAGTTCTTTAATCAATCACAACACATCTAGGAAAAATTAATGGTCTGAAACTCTCTTCTTGCAGACATTCTGCAAAACAAAATTTGACAACCTGCAGACCACAAAAGAAACTTCTGAAATTAAATCCATTAATTACTAATCCTATAACAAACCTATTCCTACACTGTTATACCCACCCACCCACCCACATTGCCAAAACTCAGCAAAATCCTTCAAAATGATGATCTTTACATTTGACTTTCAAGATAAAACCTTCCACCCGTAAATACAAAATAACAGATCACTAAGTGTAGCAGTTATCTGCATATATTAAAAGAAATCAGGAGCAAGAGAGGTTAAAGCCTCAAACTTAAGCAACAAATCATAATCTTCACTTACCGATACAAGAGATTTTCTAACACACACTCTGCAGTCAATACCAACAGCATCAAGTAGCAGATAAGCCTCATTGGAAACCATACTTCCACAATGGACATGCTGCAGTAGAACAAAACTTCTGATTAGCATATAAAAGCATAAACAACAACACACTATTTGATTCTGTTCATGAGCCTTCTACAAATAAAAAAAAATCTCATTTTGACAGTTTCATCCAACCTTCTTGCAGGACTCGCAATTCCTCCAACCCGCATCATTTGAGTGAAAAGTCTCACAGAAGGTCCCTTGCCCATAAGTTCCACTGAAAATGGATGCAAGACAGAAAAAAACAGAAAAACTAAATGATACTGAATATGGTAAAGCACACTCAACAGAATACAATAATAAACATAGCCACTACAAAACATGTATGAAAATTAGCATAGTCATGAAGCTCTCCTTCCAAAGAAATCCAGAAAAAGAAAAATAACCAAAATCCTACTAAGATATATCTCTCTGCAACTATAAAAACCTCAAAGGCATCAGAACAAAAACCTAACAACACAGCCACGGAAATTAAACAGAAGAATATAGTACAGAACCAAACACAAAAATGATCTCAAATTACCCTAAAAAACGAATTTGAACAAAAACACTAAAGCTTATTCCATCCTGCAAATCCAAGAAACCATGTCAAATCCAACTTTTTTTTTATTTTTGTGTGGGCGGTCCTCCTGATCAACACTTGTCATTCTCAGCGGTTGTATTGTACGTTGGGCATTCAGCTGAGCAGATAGCGAATCAACTGTTGATTCAAGCACTATCAACTTGTTCAGGATGAGCGCCATCATGTCTTCCACACGTTGGCGGGCCTTCACCCGAACAATCTTCGATGGGGATTCTTCCTCGGCTTTCTTCTCCTCTGTCTTCCTTTTCTGCCCACGATTCGACGGGGTTGGATTCTTTTTGGAGGAAGCCAAACTGGCCCAACAGGTTGCTGTCCTTGGTGGGTTGGCTTGTGCCACCCCAATCAGCTCAATCTCCGCCGAGTTAGAGGGAGTAAGGGGAGAGAACTGAAATACATGCATGCAGAAATATAAACATTTTATGAAAATAATAAATGCTTTATGAGAAAACATAAACACTTAAACAAAACAACAAACATTTTACCAAAAACAATAAACGTTTACACAAAAACATTAATAAAGAGAACCCACCTCCTTCCCCTCAACTGCTTTCAATAACTTATAAAGTGTTTTTTGCTTCTTGAAACTATTCTTGCCATAACACATAATGCGCGGCGTCTTCTTAAACCATATTTTGGTGCCAGTTCCCGTCACCTCGTAGAACCACAAATTAAGAGTAAGAACGCACCCTCTAAGGTAACCTGACGTTGTGAGTTCCCCCGCGACACGAGCCTTTACACGACCTGCTGCATCGGGGATCTCCTCCATCAACCATTGGTGGGTGGCCTGCGCCCACACATAGTCCTTAAGCGTGGTGAGGTTGTCAACATATGAAGCAACCCACTGCAGGGCAGTACAGGAGGTGGTGGTAAACAAAAAGGTCCCGAGTAAATAGACTATTAGCATTTTTACAAAATTCTCCTCCTCGGTTGTGCCTTTCACAACAAGGTCAAGGAGAACCTTCTGAATAGCATTACGGTCTCGGTCAGCCGCATTCGCCAGGAACCTGCACTCAAAAGCTGTCTTTGCGGTCTTCGGCTTGAACTTTACTGCAGCACCGTGGCATCGGAGGCCGAGGATCATACCAACATCCTCTGCCCGAAACTCCAGCTGAGCGGAACCAATGTTGAAGGTTTTGGTCTTCACATCATACATCCCCAAGAGGGAATCCAAGAGCCCCCTCTCCTGGATGATGGCCTCCATCTCCATAAAATGAGCAAATGGAGTTCTTTCAAGAATCTCCCAATGTTGAGCTATCATCTTCGTTTTTAACTCTTTCAACACTGCTACAATTGGAACTAGATAGCACCTGGCGTTAATGAGGGGACAGTTCTTCTTTTCCATTTTGCAGAGAACTGCACATTAAAGCAAACAAGTTAAAGTGCTTGGACATGTAACAAAAACAATAGTTCAACAAGAACAATAAACACTTTTGCTAAAAAATAAACGGAAGCGCAAAAAAATAAACATTTTCGCTAAAAAACAAATGAAACCCTAAAAAATAAACTCTTTTGCAATATACAAAAACCCCAAAAAATAAACGCGTTCACAAAAAAAATGAAAAACCCAGAAAATAAATGCTTTCGCTAAAAATAAAAGAAAATCCCCCAAAAATAAATGTTTTCACAGAAAAAAAATAAATGGAAATCCCAAGAAATAAACATAAACGCGTTCAGATAAACACACACTGTTACAACCAGAATAATAAATGTTTTGACTAAAAAATAAAAAAAAATCCTAAAAAATAAACCCTAAACGAGATGTGATAAACGCACACAACTTACAACTAGAACAATAAATATTTTCCCTGAAAAATATTCGGAAACCCCCCAAAAAACAAACTCTAAATACGATATAATAAACGCAAACAACTTGAAACTTAAACCCAAAACCCTATAAAGTAAACCCTAAACCCCAAAAAATAAACACGAAGAGAGACTTCATTCTGGGTCTACAGACTTGAGATGGTCTTCTGATCAGCTGTCAGGAGAGCTGCGAAGATGAGGAGAAAAGCGCCAGAAATTGGTCAAGTTGGGGAGACTAATATAGAGAACACAAAAAAGTGGGACCTCAACCACACACGTGTGGAACAATCCCAAAATAAAACTTTAATCGTTGAATCACGCACCTTAATAAAAAAAAACTGAAGAGTTTTTATCTCCATCTTGACCAAATTTCTGGCATTTTTCTCCAATATCTTCCCAACTCTCTTGACAACTGGGAAGAGCATCTCAAGTCCTAGAACAAAGCCTCTCTTAAAAAGATGGGACCTCAACTTTGGTCTAGTTGGGGAGACTAACACAAGAGAACATAAAAAAGTGAGACCTTAACTGCACTCATGTGAGACAGCTTCAACCCAGGCATGCGCGCAGAGTCCCAAGGGACAACTTTTCAGAGACTGGAGGGATATTCTTGTAATTTCAACCAGCCTTTTAATTTTATTAGTAGTTTGACTTGTTATCGACTTGTTTTTTTCAAATAACTTGTTATCACAGGTGCACTCTATTTACAAATAACTTCAACCCAGATATTTTTTCAAATAACACCCTCTATTTACAAAATATTACAAAGACCACAAAATATTAGGGTTGAATTTTAAAATACTATGCATTTAAAAAAAAATGAAGAAATTTTAGTACTTATGTTTTATTCAGTAGAATTAAAGAAGAAAAAGAAAATTAGATTCAAACATAAGGGTGTATCTGTAATTACCTTAAAAAAATGAAGAATAAGAAAAGATTTCAAACTATTGTAGGGTTTAACATGTAAAAATTTGGACCCCGATGCCTTTTCTTTTTCTTCGTTTCCTAATGTTTTCTCAGTTTCTACGTTTCTAGGTTTCGAAGATCTCCGATCAAAACCCTAACCCTAATCTCGAATTCTCGATGGCTGCTCCGATGGAGATCCGGCTATGGAACGACAAAAGGGAGCGGGAAATGTACGATAGCTTCGCAGACCTGTACGCCATCCTCAAGACGATGGAGAAGCTCGAGAAAGCGTACGTCCGGGATCTCGTGGGTTCCGCCGAGTACGAAGCCGAGTGCCTCAAGCTCATCGCCCAGTTCCGCACCCTTACTGCCTCCCTCGCCGGTGCTGTTCCTTCCGTCGATCGCTTTGCGGAAGCCTACCGCATCGACTGCCCCGCCGCCCTCCACCGCCTTGTCACCGCCGGCGTGCCCGCCACTGTAGAGCACCGTTCCCAATCTGGATCCGCCTCCGGGTCTGGAGCATCAGCCGCCGTGGTAGCCGAGTGCGTCGAGCACTTCATCACCGCCATGGACTCCGTCAAGCTCAACATGGTCGCCGTGGATCAGGTTTGCTGCCCTGTAGTTAGAACGAAATTTCATAGTTTTCATACTGAATTAACCAAATTTTGCATCTCTGGGCCATGATTTGGGTCTTATTTTCCAGTTAATCTTAAAGTGTCAAATTGCAATTTTGATAGGAAAAAAAATCATGTGAGTTATTGCTGTTAAATTAATGAATTCATGGTTATTTCGAGAATAAATTCAAGGCTCTGCCAATGAAACTGAATACTATGTGAATTTAAATTGTTTGCTAATTGGAAAAAGAATTGGGGAGAAATCAGCAGCCTAATTGATATTTCAGAAATCAACTTGTTATGTTGGTATTAAAATAAATTTGAGGATTTATGTTTGTTTCTGAATAATTCTTGGTTCCGCACTGTGTTGTTGGATTATTTTGAGTTAATTTTCTTTGTTTGAATTAAATTTAGAGCTTAGTTGTGAAATTAGGGGAATGATTCTGAGTGATTCCCTTGTGTTTTTTTGTTTTTTGGTGTACATAGGTACATCCTTTGCTCTCAAACTTGTCGGGTTCTTTGATGAAATTGGGAGGCAGCATTCTACCACCTGACTTTGAGGGGAAGGTTAAGTTGAAGGAGTGGATTGCGAGGCTGGCAAAGATGAGAGCTGCTGATGAGCTGACAGAGCAACAGGCAAGACAGCTTTTCTTCGACCTAGAGTCTTCATACAATGCCTTCATGGCTGTCCTGTCCACTGCTGGGTCCTGAACATAAAACTTTCACTTTTCTTCCTCTTCAGTGAGTGATCCTTTACTTGGTTTTGGCTTCTTAGTTATTGCTTTCATGTAGATATATATGAGGTTATATTTCTTGATGATGGCACTGTATGATGTATCAGATTCTTTTGTGTAGATTATGTGCTCATATTGAACATTGAAATTTAATCCTGATCTTATATATTGATCAGTATGAGATTTGATTGGTATATGGATGATATTTCTTGGTTTCAGAGATGCAAGAAAAGGAGCTCTAATTATTTACATTTAGCAACTTGCCTCTCAAATCTGATTGTCTTTCCAAAGTAACTTTACAAATTTCACATATGAGGATCATATGCCTCACAAACAGGTAAGTGACCCATTATTATGATTTTCCCAAGAACTCAGGATTGTTTAAGAAATCAAAACTGAAGAACTCTGTATGGAGAAGATTACCTTAACACAATTGCTTCTTTATCCCTGTAGACATGTTTAGCACATAGCAATTGACTTGAATTAGGAAAGCGGTATATAAGCATGAAACAGTGAGTGATTATTTTAACGAATTTGAAGACGGATTGCCTTTCATTACCTTATATGATCTTATATCATTCGTGTATCTTGAACCTAGAGATGATGACAGTCTTATTTTTCATTGGCCTAGAACTATTCTAATTGATCTACAATTATTTTCCAGTTGCACTACTGTCTATTGTAGTGTGAAACATTCAGAAAATATTTTAACCTGAATGGAGTATGACAGTTTGTAATTTCTTAATATGTCCTCTTGCCATTCATCTGTCAACTCCTGGTTAGCTGCATTACTGCAGTTATATTTGTAATTAATTAGCTAATCACACAAAAAGAATTTAAATTTAGAATTAAAAAGCATGGCACTTCAAAACACCTTTGTACCTTGAATACTATGTTGATTAAATTTCCATATGCGAGAGAAGCATACATGATTTGATTAGAAACCCTTTTTAGTTAAAATAACCGGACGGACCAAATAGGATGATCACTGGCAGCCATAAGTTAAGTGAATCTATGTAGATCTATTGGTTTCTTTTCTTTTGCCACTGATTCATATTACTATCATATTGTAAATTAGTATGGTATCTAAGAGCATTGTATATAATCAAAATGGATATAGGTTTTGTTCTTATTTTACCATTAACTGTTCTTTCATCTGCAATCCTTCTCCTTGTCACCGCAGGTATTTTATTTTCACTGTTCTGTTTTTTGTACTAGAGTACAATTAGGTTTTCTTGCAATGTAGCATGAAACTATCTACTCAGTTTGGTTTGATTTTTTAATGTACAAGCTCAACTAGAGCTTATATTTTCAAACTCAAAATTAATTTCGAGCTGAGGTTGCTGAGCTTGAGAATAAGTTACTTCTTTCAACTCGGCTCGAAAGTCTATTAATATATTCTATAATGTAAATATATATTATATATAATGAAGTATCAAAGCATTAACACAGATAACAAGGTAGCAAGATTCTTGTTTTTGGTTTTAACCCCCATTTTTAAGAGACCATGTCAATTTGGGGAATTTGACTCAAACTGAACCAGAAATAAGCTCAAAAGAATTTGATGTTCCAGGCTAGTTAGGTCAAAAGAATTCAAGTTGGGTTTGAGACAAGCCTGACCTGCTCTAGCCTTTTGCTTGATTAGGCCCCTACCAACCGCAAACCATTTGCTTCTCAGCATCTTTTCATGTTATATATATCTTCAAACTCTATATATCATATTAAATCCAAAAACTTAGGAGTCGGACTTTTTTTTTTCCTTCTCAATTTGAGAAGAACTTTGAAAAAATAAAATAAAATAAAATAAAATGGAAATATATTGAATTAAGGCCATGTGGAAATTTCGTCAAATAAGAAGACATAAATGAGGATACTTCAGATTAGAAAGAAAGATGAAAGGACAATAGAGAGAATACAGAGAAGACATTCGGGAGAGGAAGAGAACGGTGTAATTGTTTCTGAAAAATATAATAATTTTATCTTGGCTTAAATCTAAATTTTTCTTTTGGAAAAACAGAATTTTCTTTTTATTTCTGGGGCCAAGCAAAAATTTATTAATATTTCCAATATAACTTTCTTGTCATTGAATGCTCCAAGGGAAAAAATCATTATTTTTTTTTCCACTGCTGATAAATATTTAACAATCTATGTTTAGATATTTTCATAATTCCAAAATTATATATATATATATGGAAATTCAATATTTACAGGAAATATACAACCTTTAGTTTTTATAGTATACATGCTCTTGAAGCAAAAAAATATCCTTTGGGATTTGAAATCTTAAAACAAATATCCGCCCTTTCTTAGGAACTGAACCGATTTTGATCGACGAGAAAGATGATTTGAAGATGGTGGAGATTCTTCTGTCTTTTTTGAGGGAGAGGTCGATCACGGTATTAATTCTCCTTTTGGTTCCCGTTAGTCTCCTAAATTAGAAACTCCTAGGATCTATCTTCATGTACATAACTCTGTTTTGAAAGAAGATATAATCATGAGAGAAAAGGAATCCGACAATTCGTGCTCGATGGGACTCTCTGATGATCAAGTCAGAACTCAGAGAGAGAGAGAGAGAGAGAGAGAGAGAGAGAGAGAGTCCAAGAGAAGGAGAGTGAGAGGTTTTTCTTCCAAGATCTTGTCTTCTTGCTAAGGTATTGGAGACCTCCATTTATAACTCACTAACTTGACTTGTCGGATCATGCTGCCTTTAGAGATTCATTTCCCTTCGTTGGATGACTTGATTATCCAAGTTTCTACCTTAAGAGATTTGGATCATGCTATGTGTATATTTGAAACTCATGAATATTTTTCTCTATAAAACTTGTCCCACCCCCCTTTGGGGAGTTCGGTTTTTGGTCGGGGAATGATCTCATAAAAAAGGTCGCTTTAGTCACCTGGTGATGAAGTATCTTCTGTAATGCAGTTTGTTCTCCTCATGACCCATATGGCCAAGCGGTTGCGGGAGGAGACCACACTTGGAGGCCCCACAAAGAAGTATTTAAATAAGCCTGAGACCTATCTATCTTAGACCAGGATGAAGGTCACTGACCTTAAACTCCAAATAATTGACCTTAAAGCCAAAGCAAAAGCTCCGAAGAGAGAGGTTGAGATCGAGAAGAACGGAAGACTTCGAACCCTCGACAAAATAAAGAGCATTCGCGATCTTCTACAAGCTTCCGAGGTATACTCTCGCCATTTGAAGGAGGAGCTCGAAGCTACAAAACACCGAGCTGCAGAGGAGGCACTAGAGAAAACAGTGCCTGACTTTAAGGAGACTGAGGAGTACTAGGATGGGCTCATCACATTTGGTAAAGAAGCGGTGGAGAAGTTCAAGAGCTCCTAGGAATTCTCAGAGGAGCCTGACACCTAACTATGCTACTTAGAGAGTGGTCAAGTTCAAGAACTTATAAGAGTTCAAGGACGAGGTCACCGATCGCACTGCCGGAGGAGTTGAGGAGGGCTTTAAGATTTTCATGGAGATCATCCTCAAACATCTAGAGTTGGACATTTCCTCTCTAGATTTTGAGGGTGCTCTTCAATATCTTTCCCTCAATCAGATAGAGGAGCACCCTTGAAGTATCTTGAAGACAATAGCTCCTCTAGAATAACCCTCTTATACTTAGGGTTGTGTATGGTCCGGTCTGGTCCCAAACTGGTCTCGGAACCGGACCGGAGCGGTTTAACCGGTTTGGAAAAATTTGGACTGGACCGGTCCCAATTTGGAACACCATCCCATTTCCAATCCATCCTCTGAGATCTACACCCAAGTTCGGCCCCATCTTCACCGTCCACGTGGGCTCCCACACCTTCATCTACATCCTCGACCGTTCCCTCACCCACAAGGTCCTCATCGAGTACATGTCCATCTTCTCGGATTGCCCTCCGCCGCGGCCGGCCACTCGTTTCCTCGGCATGAACCAGCGCACCATCTCCAGATCCCCCTACACCCTTCTCTAGCGCCTCCTCTGCCGCAACCTCATCTCCGAGATCCTTCACCTCTCTCTCGTCAAGCTCTTCGTGTCTGCCCGCCAGTGGGTCCTCGATCTCTTCCTTTCCAAGCTCCACCTCCAATCCTCCTTCGGTGTCATCGCCCCCATGGATTCTTTCTAATTCGCCATGTTCTCCTTGCTCATCCTCATGTGCTTCGGCGAGAAGCTCGACGAAGATGCCATCAAGTTCATCGATTCCACCCGCACGATCTCATCCTCCATCTCAACAAGCTCGAGCTCTTCAACATCGCTCTGAGTATAACCAAGCACTTCTTCCGGTGCCGATGGAAAACAGTCTTCTGGTTGAGAAGAATGCTGTAGAATCTCTCCATACACCATTGATAACAATGGGGTGTAGATTAAAGCCTCAGTCGACCTTCGATTAAAACCTCGAATTTGAATGTTGATAACAATGATAACCCTAAAAGAATTTTAAAAAAAAATTAATATATATATATATATACACCCAAGGACCGCGGTTCGAATTGTTTTGGAACCAGTTTCAAAACCGGACCGGACCGATTACGGGTTGAACCGTCTGGAACCGGACTGGCGATTCGGTCCGGTTTACAGTTTAACAGATTTTTTTTTTTTTTGGCACACCTCTACTTATACTTTATATTTTTCTTCTTTTCACCTATAAACTTAGAAAAGATTCACTAAATTAATAAAAAAATTAAATTAAATTTGACTTACTTTATCTACTTTTCTTTTTTTTTTAATGAATGCTTTGTTTTTCATCTTCCCGAGTTAGTCCAACTTGCCCTTTTGAAATTTCAAGTGTTCAATTTTTTTGGTCATCGACTTTGGGACTTAACTCCCACAAGCTTTTGCAGGTTTTTAATTTTCTATTCAGACCAGAGTTGAAATAATGTAGTCTCTTAGGCTTTGGTGGCTCATGTCTTCGAACTCGATCAAGTCGGATATAAATAGCCAGCTTATCTTCTCGAGCTCGGACAAGGTTAAGGTGAGTTGCATCTTGTGACAGATGGGGATGATAAGCTCCTTCAAGTCTTCTTCCCGTGTCCTGAAAAAAGAGCAAAAACAAACAAATCCTGCGGGCTTTGAGGATTCATCTGATTAATCCTAGAAAATGTGAAGACGATTTAACCCCAGAGAATCAATGTCGTGCCCTGAAAAGGGCGTCCATGTCGAGGTCCTGAGTGTTTTAGTGATCAATTTCTAAGTACCCTAAAAGGGAATGGGGATGATATAATCCCTCAAGACCGAATTCGTACCCTGAAAGAGCGCCCTAAAAAGGATCGAATGGTAGAGTCCTACAAAAGGCGAGGAGTCCATGCAGACATTGACGATCTGTATGTTTGGCTCTAAAATGAGTGGAGACTTCAGTGACTTCAAAAAAATATCTTAAAACAATCATTTGATAATATTTCCTAGATGTTCAACATAAAATTGTTTTTCAAATAGTGTGCTCCCCAAATCCATTATCTTATATGTGCCAGATCTAACAACCCTGTAATAACATAAGATCCTAAGGTTTTGTGATTAAGATGTTCTTTGAAGCGTATTGTGAGAAAGAGAAGACTCCAAAGTCTATTACTTTCAGGGTTTTGAATATAATGCGAACCATTCTTTCACAAAATACGTTCGTTTTTCTTCATAGATTGGTTTCACACTCGTAGCACACGGAAGTCCACTGAACTCGACAATCGGTGAGATTATTCTATTTGATTTCAGTTATGAAGATAATTTTATTCTCTAGACTTATCCCGTCAATTGAAAATTTTAGGGTTCTATATATAACTTTAAAAATAGCTGAAATTACACATATAGCCCTAATGAACTATTTGTTCTCATTCAATATTGAATAAGCAATGGAAAATTACTATACAGTCCCTGATATATTTTCAATTTTTTGGACAATTTCTCTGATTTTTCAGTTTTCTGTCGTCAGTGGACTTAGTTTTTGTTAAAAAAAAAAATCCCCCTTTATTTCTAGGTGTTTTTTGGTTGGGTGCTTTAGGTTTTCTATTTATTTTTTTTAACGAAAATGTTTATTGTTCTAAACCGTGTGCATTTATTATTTAATGTTTGTATTTAATTTTTGGATTTTCTATTTATTTTTTAACAAAAGCATTTATTATTCTAACAGTGTGAGTTTATTATTTAATGTTTATGTTTATTTTTTTTAATTAAAGTGTTTATTGTTTTTACAATATGTGTTTATTATATAAAGTTTGCAAAAACAAAACCTGAAATTCTTTGGATGCAATGCAATGTAACTGTAACTCAACAAATATGAGTTAATGATGTCTTCGGAAATGAGTGGAAAGGAACATGTGAATACGAACATTGGAACTTCAGCCAACGTAATTATAAGCCAATGGTTCAGGACAAAAGGGAGCAGCCAAGAAATAGTTGGTCTTTGATTATCTTCATATGCTTTACTGCACTCCCTTTCTTGCCTTCTCTCTCAAATATTAAATAATAAACACATATTATTAACAACAAACGTTTTTGTTAAAAAATAAATGAAAACTCTAAAAAATAAACACAAATCATTAGAACAATAAACATTTTCGTTAAAAAAAATAAACGAAACCTAAAGGAAAACAAAAATACTAAATAATAAACACACTCTTACAAACATAATAAGTTAAAAGAATAAAGAGAAGCTCTAAAAAAATAAACACAAATGCATTTTGATACACACTTTTTTTTTTTTTTTTTTGATATAGGTCATAAAGGCCTCACTAAAGGGTGTGTCAAGGAGCGTGAGTGCTTGGTGGCTGGCGCTCTTGGCCAGATGCGTATACTGAGATGTGGCTGAATCAAAGGAGCTTTATATATATTCACCAAGTGAATTACTCAAACCATTTCTCCCATTTAGGAGGGCGGGGATTTGATCCTGAGAGCATGCTCAATCAAGTGAATTACCCATGTGTTGGACCGAGATTCCACTAAAGCAATGGTCCTTTAGTATAAACACGCACTTTCAAACAAACATCAAGCAAAAATAAATCAAAAATAAAATATACAATATTTGAAGGAAAAGAAAAGAGAAGAAAATAAAGAAAACTTGGAAGCCCAAAGTCCTCTGCCCATGGTTTGTGGGATTGTGGTGGTATACACTAAACTCTGTAAATATGTCCATCCCTTGGTCGGTGGCAGGAACATCAGTTGCATGTTTGATTTAATGTTGGTCATCCAAAGGACTTTTTAAGGACTTTTTAAGAATATGGAAAGTATCATGGGTGTTTCGGGGAGATGCGAACTTATCAAGGATTTTCCGGTACTTTCCAATAGATGAAATGCTTTTTACATCCTTAAAACATCTTTAAATGTTTTAATTTTCATATATATATATATATAGATATAGATATTTTTACATGTTCTTTATGTATTTAATTTTTATTATTTATAAACATTGATATTCAAAAACATACTATTTATATAATAAGGGCAAATTTCCTATTAATCCCTGGCACTATTTGACACTAATCCCCCGCCCCCCCTGCCCCACACACACACACACACACACACACACACACACACACACACAGATCTATTAGGCAATTTGGGCACTATTTAAGGGATGAATAGTTAATTATTACATATAATAATAATAATATTTATTTTTAATAAAGATATCTTATAGAATAGAAGTTTTAAAATTAAAATTAGAATATTAAGAGGAAAAAGGTAGTTTTCAAAATATTGTTAAAATGATTCAAGTACAATAATCCATAATATACTTAGGAATATATATGTAATTTAAAACAAGGGTATGTATGGATAAAAACCCCGAAAATATAAATTAACAATTTGAAAATATATAAAATCTTTTATTAGGCTTGTTGCTAGATGAATTACTTTATTGTAATGGATAATGAACAATAGGTCCATAAAACAGTGCCAATATCCCTATAAGTCCCTCAGGTAGGTGTTGGGAGGGATGTAGCAAATAGTGTGTTTGGTAGGTGTTGGGAGGGATGTAGCAAATAGTGTGTTTGGTAGGGACTTGATTACTGTTTTAGAGACCTATAAATAATTTGCTCTTATTGTAAAACTTTTATTAGATTTACTAATAACAACTATTTGCAAATTTTTCAATGG
Organism: Dioscorea zingiberensis; assembly: GCA_026586065.1. NCBI lineage: Eukaryota > Viridiplantae > Streptophyta > Magnoliopsida > Dioscoreales > Dioscoreaceae > Dioscorea > Dioscorea zingiberensis. The sequence goes on along the minus strand of CM048821.1, from coordinate 17,489,520 downwards.
GTTTACCATTTTGAGGAAGAACTTGTAGCATAATCCACTAAAACTCAACCATCATAAAAGAATAATTCTAGATCATGAATAATCTTCTTTATATATATATATATATATATATATATATATATATATATTTAAAGCAAGGTTGAAAACTAAACAACAACAAACTTTGTCTAGACTCTAGGGTTTCAAAACTTTCAGCATTTGGCTGCTTTGATCTTTGGGAGAATAAAACTACATTGTTCATTCTTCCTCATCTTCTGTCCTTCCCCTTTTCCTCTTCCTGTTGCCCGATTTTTCCTTCATTTTCTACACAGAAACAATGAGCAGGCGAAACGAAATTGATAACCAGATTCCAGAAATAATTGATTTCTGAATAAATTATAGTAGCACAAGTGTTATACCATAAGAGAGATTCTCCTGGCATCTGATACTCGTTCTGCAAGTGGCTTTACCTCGTCCAATTCTAGAGGAAATTTTGGAAGACGTTTACCTGCAGAAAATAAACAAGGATTACGGCTGATTTTACTGCTAGAAATGAAACAATCCTTATCTTCTCTGCTTAAAAAAAAAAGCTGACCCATGAGATTTTCAATCTGCAGGAACCACTCGTACTCGTACTGATTCACCAAGGATATTGCAACACCTGATCTGCCAGCTCGAGCCGTTCTACCCACACGATGGATATAATCCTGCAATTTGGTTGTTGATATATGTTCATCAGTCTTGATTACAGTAAACAAGGGGATGAATTCTGGAAAGTGGAGTGTAGGAAGGCACAACTAGTCTCCTTTTGTAACACTCAGATGTACTCTATAGTTTTATATCCTCTAAAATAATGGGAAAAAAAAAGTTGAGAGATTAATTTCCAAGTGGATTACATAAAGTATAGCAGTTCACCACTAATGCAACCAATATGCAAATACACATAGAAGTAGAGCATAATAAGACTTGTAAAATATCAGGCCAAAATTTCAGATCCAAAATGCTGAAGGGGGAAGCAATCAGAAAATATGTGGCATTATAACGTGCGGGCACAAAAAGATGTGTTTTCTCAGGATCATTTTACCAGTCTTGAAATTCAAATGATGGAGGATGCAGAAAAGGTTGCATGGATTTGATTAACAATAACAATAACAGTAATATTAGAAATTTTTAATAAAAGGTAAATAGGATACTGGCAGGTTGGTCACTAAAAAGAGAAAAGGAACTGTGCATGTGACTGCGAATTATGAAAATTGAAGCCATGTTATGAAAGTGGAGGAATACAAAGAAAGAAACATGATAGCAACACCAACCTTAGAATTAGATGGAATATCATAATTTATAACCATATCCACAGAAGGGATATCAAGACCTCTACTAGCCACATCAGTGCATACAAGAATGTTGCAATCCCCAGATTTGAACTTATTCAAGGCTCCCAACCTCTTTGCCTGCCATTGAATTTGACCAGAAGAAATAAAATATGAGAGAAGGCACAATTTCATACCATAACCCCAATATGCTAATAAAAATTTGAATGAGGTTTTGCACACTGAGTTGCCTAACAAAACTAGCTGCTCAGATTGGAAAATTTATATAAATGTACACAAACCTGGCTCATTTGACCACTAATCGGAATGGCCTTTAAACCTAAAGTTCGGAGAACCACAGACAGCAGCCTTGTTGACTCACATGTGCGAGTAAAGACCATTGATGTACTTCCAGACATCTCAGCCAGAATATGTACAAGAAAGCAATCCTGAGAAAACATGTTGATGATCATAATCACAGCAAATGAATCACCATAATCTAAACCATATCATTTGAAGGAAAAAATAAACAATGAAACTAGAAAATAATCCATGCTATGACAAGGATATAACGAGAGAATTATTATGCCAGACGAGTTCAGCAATAAGAATGAGACTAGCGGCTCACAAACTATGTTTAAATCATAAGTGAAAAGAAAGTAAGCAAGTTAACATCGTCAACAAGGAAATCAAGAATATGATGCAGAAATCCATATCAATAAAGCCGTAAAAGAATAACCATACCACGTATTAAAACAAAATACAGACACTAACCTTAAACTTTGCAGGAACAAAGACGTACTCTTGTTTGAGCGTATCAACAGTTGAATACCTGGAAGATGCTTCGATCTGAAAAAACAACAATCAGTATAAGATTGAAGTGGAGTAGATATGGGGGGTGCTGTAAATGTATGCAAACTAAAGTTTAAGCTGAAAGCAACACACAAACCTTTACAGGATTCTTAAGACAGGCCCGTTGCAATTTGCCAACCTGCACAAATAAGAATGATATGTTTGATCAGGTTAGAATTCCAATACACACACATCAAGATCAAACACACACACACACACACACACACACAGAGGGAATCCTGCAAACTCCTGGTTGCAACAGCTGTAACTTGCAAATAAGCAAAATAACTTTGCTTAAAGCCTTAAAGAAAGCAAAAGGAGTAGAGGGCCATCACCAACCCATAGGGGTCTTGTGAAGCAATATGACAAAGGAGCATCTTAAAAAGAGGTTAGCTATCATATTTTTATTCAAAAGAAAAACCTGGAGCCAATTGCATAAAAGATCTAACTTGTCAAGGCATGCCATCTGAGTACAAGCTATAGACCATGATTAACAATAAAAGATGTCACATGAAATAACTACCATCAAATTTCACCAATTCTACAAAATCAGACTACCTTTTTTGTCATAGTAGCTGAAAAAAGGTATGTACGTCGATCTCGAGGAATTGCTTCCAGGATTTCATCAATTTCTTTCTCAAATTCCAGGTTAAGCAACCTGTCAGCCTCATCCAAAACCTAGCATTTTGAGCACTGCCACATTAGCTAAATTGAATACTGATGGATTGAGAGAGACATTTACCAAAAATTAATCAGCAACTAGAAAATTCTGACATAAATGGAGGGATTCAGTTAAAAAGGAAAACTTAGGCTAAATTGCAGTATAAAAGACTTGAGCTGACAAATATATGATAGAGAGAACTAGCTTGGAGGCTGGCGTATATGAACTACATGAGAATTGTTCAGAACAATTGAAAAAAGGTGTGCTTCATGTGTAAACTAACATAAGCTTCAGTGCACAACAAATAAAAAGAGTATCTACAACCTCTAGTTTTAGAAACTATAAGTTAGGCCTAATAATCAATCTAAGGAGAAGAATACACTTTTAATGGTTATGAGATGGACAAGTTACACTCATTATTGCCAGTAGTATAATAAATACTACAATGGGCTACTCTGACACTTTAACCCCACACACACCCTTCATTTCTTTAACTATTGTGTTAGGTGCTACCATGATACAATTGTAAATATTGAGACAAAGCTATGTGTTTTCACTACATCACACATGATTGCATATTGTTTTTTAGATGTTCTATTTAATACATCACTATCACATATAGGCAAAAGTATTGTTTGGAAAGAGGAAGAAAAGGAATACTAAGGTTTTTATTTCAATATTCAGAGCCCAACACCCAAGAAAAGCTTATTCCAGATCAAGGACCTTATTCTGGAATGAGGGGTCTTTGTTAGGAATAAGCTAGAATCAATTTTCACTTGAATTAGCTTATCCCAGGATTAAGAGCCAGCAACATGAAGGAATAAGACAACTTTTCTTCATAATCCCATTCCAAACTTATTCTTTATTCAAAACACTAAAAAGAGATAAGAAACATACAACCATATAGGCCTTACATATGATGATAAAGATATGCCCTTTTCACTATTCAAGTTGATACTTCTTACCAGGTATTTTAAACTGCGGAGGCTAAATCCTTTTGTGTTTGATAAATGATCTAAGAGACGCCCAGGAGTTCCCACCTGTACAAAACAACATTTATTAAAAGATAAACCTCACATGAAGAAAGTTATAGTTCTAACTATACAATTAGATTGGCCTAAAAGATCTAGTCTGGCGATTATCTTTGACAAAGGATGCCTTGAATGCAGAACTCACTGAATGGTTGACTTGATATTAACTTCTTTAGCTCATAAGTTTTTTTGTACAGAATATTATTATGTGAATCTATTCATCCATCACTTCAAATGAATGGAACATTAGCTATAGTAAACACATTGCTGAGAAAATTGAACCCTTCAAATGTCCAACATATTGTGGATCTTTTGCCTGACTTTTCAATGTCAAATCATGATCTATGTTCTCTAGAAAAAGATCATGTGTTTGTTGTAAAAAGTTGTGCCTACTAGATATAATTAAGGGCATTAAAAGGAATAAAAGTAAAAAAAGCAAAAGATAGAAATTTAGAGCCTCAAAAATTTCTCTGACTATTACATGCCATATTTTCTCTGTTCGATCTATTATCCACAGCATTTTTTTTGTACAACTCAGAAGAACTAGACTGCAAGTTCTAACAATCTTGTTGATAACAGTGACGGCATAAAGGATAGCAATGTGGCTAATTGTGTAAGTGGTGAGCAGCGCTGGTCCTCAAGGTGGGTGCAAGCAAAAAATAGCGGCATAGAGAATAAAAAACTCTTCCTTCCATACCCCTAAAAACGGAAAAGGGGATACCAGACTACCAGAAGTCTCAAGGAAAAATGAATCCCTAGTTAGCCCTACTCATTTTCGTTAGCCCAACTAAAAAGCCTAAGCCTACTCTTGTGGGTTCATTGCATACAATGTTGTTGGTGAGTCCACAAGAAGTTCTAACATGCTCCAAGCTGATCCATTATAGATAATGTTTGGTATCTCCATTTTACATTTTTTATATGAACATGCATGATTCCTAAGTTTTAAATGATTCAGCCCATTAACTTCATTTGACAATGGCCTGCCATATTGTTATAGAATGAAATCCTATAGTTTTTTTTTGGTATGAATGAAATCCTATAGTTGGATCAAATTATATATGTTCACATATGAGCAACCAAAATATGAGTTCTTTCAATCCAAATAACAAGATGAAAATAACTGCAAATATTTGTGTATCTTAATGTGCCAATGGAATCCCTTTAAGAATCTCTATAGATTCCAAGATGTCCAGCTGGGATACAAAAAAATCAAAGAATCTATGATGAACTAAAGCAACATGCATCTTCTTAGATGAGATGATATTTGAAAATTTCAAGACAGGCATAAAAACAAAAACAATAAAAAAATTGAAGGCTTACCACTATGTGGGGCCGTTTTCCGAGTGCGATTGTTTGGTCCATCATGTCTATCCCTCCCACAAGCTGCAAAAAGGTTCAGTTTTCCCATAAGAAAAGTTGACACATTACAAAGAATGATAATTACTGAGAAGGCCAGTTGACTTTTGTACAAACACATTCCAAAGAGGACATACTATCATAAAAAGGCTTCCTCAGTAACACAAAGTGTGTTTGGATAGAAAATAAGAGAGATTGGATTAAGGTACAAATAAAACTTATTCCCTTGTTTCATTCCTGCATGGTATTTGGATAAGGATTAAGAATAGGGGAGAATAAGAGAAAGTTGTGGAAAAAATGTGAGGAATTAGGACAACTATTTTTTATTTGAACAATTTTAGCCCTCATTTGGTTAACAATTGTATATTTACCATAAAATAAAATGAATAAATTCAGAGGCCCCAATCATCTTCAGTTTTTCTATGTACCTTTGTGGAATCAAGAACTTATATGGATACTTATTCTCAAAATACAAACCTATTTTAAAAGTGATCAAAATGCAATAAAAATTATCAAAACAAAATATATATGAAATTTAAAAATTTTAGAAGTACATATTTAAATGGTACAAGTTACATTTCACCTTATTATATGAAAGGAGAAATTTGTATGAGTAATTTTAAAATTAAAAGTTTTAAGTAAATTCTAAAAAGCTTAATTGAAAATTATAATAAAACTATTTCCAATTTTTCTTCAAACTTTGATTAGTTAACTAATATAACCACGTAATACCAATAATACGACTTTTAAAAGATGAGGGGTAAATATAATAAAAAAGTGTCATTCCCTTGAACTGAATAAACTAATCCATAGTGGGGATGCAATTTGCTTATTCTGTCTTAAGAGCCTTATTCCTCATAGAAGGGAATAAGGGGGTACTAATCCAATGCAATGGTGTTTCTGTATTTGGCAGCTTTTGGAGGAATAAGTAGTTTAATCTGCCCTTTATTCCTCTATCCAAATATCCCGCAAGAATTACACATAGGAGTTAATGTAGTAAACATCATTCTACTTCTAACACAGGGAAAGCAACTTTATTTTATATCTTTTAAGAAGAATTCATCTTTCTTCTAAGAATTTAAAAGGACCTTTTTCGACATGCCAAAAGACCAACAGTCCTACTTACTGTTGATATAAAACACCACTTCTATAAATATTCAAAGTTGTTTTTTCTTCCTTTTGGAAAAATTGGACAGAATATTATCATTTATAAAGCTGTCCATTAAATAATCTCATCCAACAGCTTTAATGGGCCTGAAACATTATTTTGGTGGATTTTCAACAATCATCAAAATCATATTTATCAGTCTATCAAGAGGGGAAAAAATCTTCATTATTGTCAACCACAAGAAAAGTTAGACCTAATTTTAATACTGAAAGGCAATCTTTGCAGCTAGATTGGTGTCTTCAAAATTGTTGAGTAGCTTATTCAACAAAGCACTTGTCTGGGCACAATGTGCCATCATCATCAAACATCAAAAATCAGTTTCCAAGCCCATATGAGCAATCAACAGAGAAAGACAAGTTTGATAGTAACTGAATAAATATTAGCTTCGGAAAAACTCACCACAGCGCAAGTAACCCCAATGCCAGAGCCCAGAGCCTCAAACTGATCTTTAATTTGGATAGCCAGTTCCCTATCCACAAAGAACAACATCACACAGTGACATGAACTCAACGCGAGATACCAAAATAAAAAATGAAACATGAAATAGAAAAGAAAAAAAAACCTGGTGGGCGAGAGCACACAAGCAAAGAAGCGCTGCGGATTCTCAAGAAGGGCCTGTAGAATCGGGAGCGCAAAAGCCCCTGTCTTGCCCGACCCCGTTTGTGCCAGTCCGATCAAATCCTTCCCTGCATACAAGATACAAACAATGGAGCTTAATTCAAGCTGCAATTAAAAAAACAACAGAAGATTTGGGATATATCGAACCTTGGAGAGCGTGGGGGATGGCTTCCAGTTGAATTCTCGACGGTGTTCTCCATCCCAGGGTGCTGCAGGCCTCGGCCAACTGCTCACATATGCCAAGATCTCTGAAAGTCGTCTGCCCCTCATCCGCAACCATTGCTAGGGTTTTGAGAGAGAACTAAATAGAGAGAGAGGGAGGGAACATAAATTAATTATTTCCATCAATTTATAATTGAATACCCCACAAAAAGAAACAAGAAATTGGTAACAGGAGCATAAATATTGCAGGAAACTAATATGTAGAGAAGAACAAGAACTGAATATTGGAATGAATATAACCTGTACTACATACTTCATATTAAACATCTCATCCACTTTCAGATATACACACACACACACACAACCATTCTGGAATATCAAGTGCTAGTATCTGATGAAGAAATATGTTGTGAGAAAATAACATGAGAGTGGATCGCCTGATCTCTTTCTCAGATTGTCACAAACAACAAAGGAGAATTACAAAGCCAAAATTGATGGAACAAGACATACTGAGTATGATCTTACTTATTCACATGCATGCTCATTTGTCTCCCTTCCATTTGGTTTTCCATTGTTATCAAATAAGAAACTAGACACTATAAATAAGTCATGTTACAAACTTAACCACTTCTGATGTCAGATAAGAATCAATTTCTAACCCTTTTTTATTTTTTGAAAAAGTAACATAAAAACTTTAAAATCAACATTCAGAATTTAACTACACTAACATAAATGTCAAACTCGGAATGGTAATGTATTGTTTCGGCCTCAAGAAGCTTGTCCTCCTAGAGATACGGAATGCTCAATACAAGCAATAACTGACACAAGCCAACAAGGAGGTGCAAGATAGGGCATGGACCAGCATTTGCTATCCCTATGCAAGCCAATGACCAATCAACCAGTGGGTTTAATCCTGCTTGGCCTACAACAAGATTTGATGTTGTTTAACAGAACACTAGGTGATTAACACTAATTGGCTAGGATGGGATTTCTAGAAATATAGAACAACCAATGAGGTGGCTAATACGATGTTCCCCCTTTCTTTCCATTGAACATTTATGGGATATCCAATGAACAAGGGCAGAACAAGGGATTAGACTAGTAGGCCATGCTTAACTGTACCCAACACTCATTATGTTTGGCTTCGGCTGCCTTTTTTGATTTCTTTATTATAAGATCAATTTAAAAAACACACTTACACTGGCCTTGTCGTGAGTAAAGAGAAGAGTGTTTTATTAATCAGTGCAAGTATAAGGTAAAGAGTAAAGACAAGTAGACAACCAGCATTGGATACAGGTAAACATTGTATCCAAGCCTACCCCAAGAAATAAACTGCAAGAACAAAAGAAGAAAATAAAAATCTCTCCAAGAAACCCACATCAACATTGGACACCATTGTACAAGGTCAAATTTGGAAGAGAAAAGAAGGAATTAACTGTCTACCATAATACTTGCCAATCCCTTTTATCTAAACTAGCATAGATCCAATGCTCTAATTAATCACTTACCACACAAGATTCTTTCTCCGTGGATACAATTGCAACCAAAACAGCACCACTATGCACTGTACTTATTTAGTCTATGTAACAACGCTATTCTTAAATCACAGGTGGTAAAGAAGAGCAAGAATCTCGGAAATTGATAACACTAAGATCATGAATAAGGTTTTGGTTTATGCAACAATGTCATAGATTGACATGAAACATTGCTGGACACCAACTCACCAAAAGGATTTTAAACTTGAAAATGATGAAAAAAAGTTCCTTCCACCTGATAGAAAATTCACAACTGTTCAATGGGAAAATTTCTTAAATCACATTAGAGTGAGTCGTGACCATTTAAAATTCAGTACAATAGAAAACAACCAAAACAACCAGAATCTAGGATAAAGAGTGCAAAATACAAGCAAATTTTTCATTTTTTTAGCACAAAGAAGTTATGAGAAGCTACTATAATCAACCATGCTTCAGCAAATAACAAAGTGAGCACTTGATTGCAAGTTATACAACAAATACAAACTCCATATCATCATCATCATCATCAATAACAAAACAAGAAGCAACCATCAAGCAAAAGGTTAAGTTTCCCTGAAAGCCCCATCAACTATGCAAGACATTCATTCCACATTAGTCTAGTAAAAATACTAAATTAATTCTCCACCAATCTAGCAAACAAACTTTTAAAAAAAAAACAACGAAGAGATAAGGAAAAGACGTGTTCCCGTGCCCGGGTTTGAATCATAGATTGGCTTTACAGATCTAAAAGAAAGAACTTTCGAGGGTGTGAGTGTGAGAGGGATATACCTACGGGAACCCGACGTTCGCCGCCGGAGAGCGAGTTGCTCGCCGCTGTGAAGCCCTTCTTCGAGAAAAGGGTTATCCTAGTGTTGTAAAAAAGAAGAAAACAAACGATTTTCTAGAATTCACCAAATTTTCTAGGTTTTGAGATTTTTTTCAAATAACACCCTCTATTTACAAAATATTTGGGATCGGTCGAACCTTGGAGAGGGTGGGGATGGCTTCTCAGTTGAATTCTCGACGGCGGCGCAGGGAGAGAGAAGGGGAGCAGGGAACATAAATTACTTATTTTCATCAATTTATAAATATTTATCTTATTTGAACTCAAAAAGGAAAATAAGCCAAATTTCATAGACATTAGGATTGAGGAAACATATTCTTATGGTCTAATACCCAAATTAGTAAATATTAGACTGAATCATTTGGACTATGTAAATATAAAATTATTAAAGATATTTCTATATTTTTTATTTTTTTATTAGCTGAGCCCGTTTGGTACGTGGGAAAGTAATAACTTTGTAGGAAAGTAAAGGTCGTGAAACAATTTCACATGTTTCGTATTAAAATGAACCATGTAAAGTAATTGTTGACTTGTAATTACTTTTCCTTTGATTAGGGAACGTGATTCACGGGGGTAGGGAAAGTGATTCACAAGGGTGGGGGGTGTGAAAAAGGATTACACAATTGTTGTGAAAAATATAAGATACGTAAAATTTCAATTTTGTCCTTCTATTAACTAATTAGAGTAATAAAAATTATTTATAATTTTACTAACTAGAGTAATAAAATCATAATTTACTTATAATTTAAATTTTCTTAATTATTTATTAGATATGGATAAATATAATTTATAAAAAGAAAAGGGTATTTTTGTGTTTTACTTCTCTTTTTAAATTTGTTTTACAAATTATTCAAAACTTTTGATTCAGAGAACTAACTCAATGGGTGACAAGTGAAATAAAAAGGTAAAATACCCAATTTAGTCCCTCTATTATTACGATTTGTCCCTTTGGGTCCCTCTAATATAAAACGTGCTTTTTTGGTCCCTTTAATTTTACGTTTGTGCCTTTTAAATCCCTCCCTGCGAAGTTTACAGGAACCAAAAAGGCCTGAAAAACATAAATAAAGGGACCAAAAAGGCTTGTGGAGGGACTTACATTTCTCAATCATGGAAATAAAGGGACCAAAAAGTATCAAATTATATTAAAGAGACCCAAAGGGACAAATCGTAATAATAAAGGGACTAAATTGGGTATTAGACCAAATAAAAATGAAAATAAAAGAGAGGGTTATGGGATATTATTGAAAAACGAAGAGGTGACAAGTGATTTGGTTATTTTTTAAGAGTGGTAAGTAAAAAACTCTTATATGAAACCCAATTTTACTAACTAGAGTAACTAAGAGCAAAATTGAGAACAAATATTACTTTACATGGAAAGCTTATTAATACCAAACGGATGAATTAACTTTGCATGCATTTCAATTACACTTTTCATTGGGCATAACAAACATTGCAATATGAAAGTATTTGCAAGGAAAGACTTTCTTGCAAAGCACCAAACGACGCTAAAAGCAATTTTAGGTTGCTCAAAATCATAAGTCAAGTAAATATTTTGGAATTTTGAAATCATAAAAATACAAACGCATTCTTATGGTATAATACCTAAATTAGTCCATCTATTATACCAAATCGATCTTTTTGGTCCCTCTATTATAATTCAAGCCTTGGGGTTCCTCTAGTCTCATGATTGAGAAATATCAATCCCTCCTTTTATAAATTTTAGAGGCTAAACAGGCCTTTAAATATGCCTTTAGGGACCAACATTTCAAAATAGACCCCATGGCTCAAATTATAATAGAGGGACCAAAAGGGCTGATTAGGTATAATAAGGGGACTAATTTGGGAATTACACCTATTCTTCTCATAGATAATAAGGTGTCTTCTTTTGCCCGAAAGTGAACCCCGGAAGTGCGGAAGTGCTCCATTTTCGTCACTCAGGGTGTTCTTTTCCTCGGAACTGTCACTTCGGCACACTTTGAGAAGTGGCCACTTCCGCCAAAAATAGGTTATCGCGACTTCGGTGGTTTTTAGACCGAAGTCGCCGAAGTGACCTTAATATATAAAGTCACTTCGGCCGACTTCAGCGACCCCTTCGAAAGTCCCGTGATTCTCCTCCTTCGCGATTTCCCTCTCGCGACAAACCCTAAAAATTTCCTCTATCGAGCCAAAGGTCTCCTCTTCTCGCGTGAACCCACCAGATCCGCATCATCCCGGCCTACGGTCAACTCCGGTGAGTTTTGGGGCTTTTTATCTCTTTTTTTTCCTTTTCCTCAATAGACCGACGGTTTTTTGGCAGATCGGTGCATCCTGTGTTCATTTGGCGACTGTAAACCCTAGAGGTAGGTCGGACAGTGACGATCTCACTCGGTACCCACCTCTGGTCAAGTTCGGTGAGATTCTTCGATCCAAGTCTTTTTTTTCCTGATTTTTTTCCTTCTTCTTCACCAATGTTGTTGGTGTCTCACAGATCTGTGACGCGCGACCTCGAGCTGTCTTCTGCTCATCAACACACAGGTATAATACCCCTTCTCAGCCGTGATTTTGAGTTTTTGGGTTTAAAAAGTATAAGTCTTCTGTTTTTTAGTCGATTTTCCTCGCGGATTGTTTATTTTTTCGGTGGTTACAAGTGATTAATCTTTAAAAAGCAAATCTTTTGTTAATTTTTGTGTGCTGTCCATTCAATTTGTTTTTTTTCCTCTTGGATTTCATCATCTGCCTTAGTGATCTGTTGATGGTACTGTATTTTTTGTTTATCTCTTATCATTTCTAATTGTTTTTTAAAGAAACATTGATGTTTATGTTCCATGTTTTTTTTTAAAGAAACATTGATGTTTATCTCTTATAGCATGTTCTATCCCTTTTTTTTTTTTACTGATTCCTGTGTGTTTCTCCATTATTCTTCTAACACCAATCAAGGAGGTTTTCATATGCTTTGTGAATTCCTGTGTTGAGTGCTGATTTATACTGCAATTTGGAATTTTTGTTTTCATATACTTTGTGATGGTTCTGTTTTGGTTTTTTTTTTATCTCTTATTAGCATGTTTTAATTGTTTAAAGAAACATTGATGTTTATGTTCCATTTTTTTTAAAGAAGCATTGATGTTTATCTCTCTTATAGTATGTTCTATCCCTCTTTTTTTTTTCCTGATTCATGTGTGTATCTCCATTATTCTTCTAACTCCAATGAAGGAGGTTTTCATATGTTTTGTGAATTCCTGTGTTGAGTGCTAATTTATACTGCAATTGGAATATTTGTTTTCATATGCTTTGTGATGGTTCTGTTTTGGTTTTTTTTTATCTCTTATTAGCATGTTTTAATTGTTTAAAGAAACCTTGATGTTTATGTTCCATTTTTTTTAAAGAAGCATTGATGTTTATCTCTCTTATAGCATGTTCTATCCTTTTTTTTTCCTGACTCATGTGTGTATCTCCATTATTCTTCTAACTCCAATCAATGAGGTTTTTATATGCTTTGTGAATTCTTGTGTTGAGTGTTGATTTCTTTTCATGCTTTAGTTAGGTTTTTGTGTGCTCTCCACTTCAATTTGTATATTTTCTTATCATCTTCCTGAGTGATCTGTTGATGGTTATGTTTTTTTTTTTTTCTTTTTGTTTATCTCTTAGCATGTTCTAATTGTTAAAAGAAACATTGATGTTTATGTTCCATTTTTTTTTAAAGAAGCATTGATGTTTATCTCTCTTATAGCATGTTCTATCCCTCTTTTTTTTTTCTGATTCATGTGTGTATCTCCATTATTCTTCTAACTCCAATGATGGAGGTTTTTATATGTTTTGTGAATTCCTGTGTTGAGTGTTGATTAATACTGCAATTTGGAATATTTGTTTTCATATGCTTTGTGATGGTTCTGTTTTGGTTTTTTTTTTGTTTGTTTATCTCTTATTAGCATGTTTTAATTGTTTATAGAAACATTGATGTTTATGTTTCATTTTTTTTTAAAGAAACATTGATGTTTATCTCCTATAGCATGTTCTATCCCTCTTTTTTTTTATCTGATTCATGTGTGTATCTCCATTATTCTTCTAACTCCAATGATGGAGGTTTTCATATGTTTTGTGAATTCCTGTGTTGAGTGCTGATTTATACTGCAATTTGGAATATTTGTTTTCATGCTTCAATGCTAGGTTTTGATATGCTCTCCACTTCAATTTGTATTTTTCCCTCCTGGATTTTATCATCTTCCTGAGTCATCTGTTGATGGTTATATTCTTTGTTGTTTATCTCTTATAGCATGTTATAATCATGGTCTTTTGTTCTAAGCTTGCCATGTTATTTTTTCACTTTGCAAGTTGTCACGCCCCGACCCGAATTCCGGGACCTCGAGCACGTGAGAAGACCGGCCGTACCCAAGTGGAGACGAGCCCCACTCGAATACAAGGCCTAAGTAATCAAAAGCATGCAATAATATAATCCACTAACTTCAATAATCAGAGTCTTACAGCGGAATTTAAAACATAATTTGACACTTTACACAAGTTAAGGCCCTACAAGGGTCCTACAAAATAAATTCTCACATAGGAAAACCTGAGATCCTCGAACCTCTATTAGAATATCTCGATCCCTCGCACAGCTCCTGATCCGGAGTCACCTACACATCAAGTCTTGAAACAAAAGAAGGGAAACAAGTGGAATAAGCTTTCGAATGGAAAGCTCAGTAAGTACCCCCACAAGGAATGCGAAGAGGTCATGAAAACAATCGTGTATTAGTGATTCACACAAAGCAATAACATAGGAAAGACTAAGCTCAAAACACACGAGGATCACTATCACTAAGCACAGGCACAAAGCATGAAGTCAAATCAAACATAAAGCACAAACTTGTCATCTCCCTGGCAGCCATCGACCTAAGCTGATCTTAAATCTTATCATCCAGACCCTTGAGTCTGGTAGCGCTCCTACATGTACGTACACGGCCAACGTATCGTCCCACTGACAGGTGGACATCCAGAGTTCCCTCCCCCTGGTAGGACTACAGGACGTCCAGAGTGTCCTCCCCTGGACGCCCGCAACATAATCTGCACTGAACAGGAGATTCCACAACACAAGAAAAACTGAAACATAAACACGGACGGAGCACCGACTCACGTGTTTCCACGGCCGTGTGCCGATCGATGGGAAGGCTTGTTCAGTGTACACAAGAATGTCCAACAAAACTAACACATCAATATGCATACACTAACATGGAAACTCGATAAGGCAAGAAAGCGAATACGTGTATGCAAATCCAAACCACAAAGTACCAATCATGGTGATATCAAGGTCAATAAACAATGCAACATTAGTTCAAGGATATTCAATAATATCAAGATCAATAAACGCTTAAGCAATGAAGCAGAAACAAAAGCACAAAATCAAGAAAACCCAAAGCTGGGTAGGTACTAGGCATGTGCACTTACAAAAGTCACGAAGTCTGGTGTCCCAAAGAACCAACTCCCTTCGCATCTACGTCAATCCTGATGAACACAAATTAACTTAGTATCCTCACTATCCCCATTATAATTTATTAATATTGACAATAACATTAATGTATAATTCCTGAATCCACTGCGCAGTCCCAAATAATTGCTCATAACTTTTGATCCAGAAACCCGATCAAGGTGATCTAAGGCTCGTTGGAAAGATCTCTTCTCCATATTTTCAACGGTATATTACACGACCCTATCGGGTAACTACAGGCTGCCCAGCTGTCCCTTGAAGGGGATAGCCAGGCTGCAGCCCTCTTATCCTTTCTCAGACCTAACTAAGTTTTTGCCCGTTAACTTAATCTATTTAAATCAAACTATTCGAAGAATAACGAACTCAGTTATCCTAATGAGCTGGTTGTACTCAAATCCATGCACACTCTCAAAGAGTCACCCAACTAAAATAACTCTGAACTTGGCTAAACCCAAGTTGAAGTTCATGTTTGACTAGCCTCTTTAAAAATTCACCAAAGTCTGTTTCCAACTTGACTAACCCACTACCACCATAACCATGTAACCTCATTGACTAATGTTCAATTTATTTAGGGTCCTTGATTAATTTCTAGCACTCAGAGAACTATAACATGATTATAATCCAAAGTGAAAGTAGGTCATTACCTTCAGAGAGCTCCTATCAGGCTTCCATCAACAACTAGTAGGAGGTCAACCTTGTTGATCCCCTACCTAATCACAGACATAGAAGATCCTATATTAGCTTCTAGGTTAATCAACTCTAACCTATTTGCATACCAAGACTCTCACCACTATTCGGTAATATTATTCATCATCTTTGTAACACCCGCCCCGAAATAAATAAGGATTTTTATTTATTTATTCTCAGAATTTATTAAATGGAAATTTAATATAGTAAGCGATGAAATTTAGGAAAAATTTTATGGTATTAATCGAGCTAGATTAATTAATTGTTAATTAATTCAGGCTAATTATTGATAAAAACGGACAAGGATTTGAATCCTGCGGATTCCCTAAATCACAGGACATTAATATAAAGATAATCTAAATTAAGGGACCATGTGACATTAATTCAATGGTAAGTTTATTTTTTTATTTAATAAATTTAAAGATAAGTCATTTAATTTTTTGAGTATTATTCTATGATAATGTTATTTAATAAAATATCTAATTATTATAGTTATATATATATATAAGATAGAAGGAAGAGAGAGAGAAAAACTTTCTCTCATCTCTCCCTCCTCCAACCACGTCGGAGAGGCCCTCTTCGCCCGATCGAAGCCAGCTACAGGATGGCCAGGCCAACCATGGCACTTGGTGACTCGGACCGAAGCCAGTATTTGCCGCCACGCTTGCCTTAGCTAAGCCGCGCTGTGCCGTAGCCGCTTTCCGACCACGTCTTGTATACGCGCTGCAGGCCACAGCGCGCTCACGCACACGCCGTGCCCATAGCCTCATCAGCCCAAGCCTCAGACTTGCACTGCTTGCACGTGGCAACTGCGCTGGCGCCCCCAAGGCGCACCCTGCAAGCTGCGCCGCAGCGCCCGCAGCTGCGGCCCACTATTGACCTCTGACGCTACAGCTGGCTACATTAAAGCCTCAAGGCTAGTCCCACACGTCCCCCTTCTTCCTTCCTTATGCGGCGGTGAGCATAATTTAAGAAATAACCACCATGATTAGTTGATTGATTTCATAAGTTAAGGCATGGGTTAATTGTGGTTGATAGCTTGGAATTGATGTTGTTTTGAATGTGGTTACCAAGTTCAATGAGGTTAATCCATTAATGTTGTAAATTTTGGGTTTGAATTGATACAAACCTTAGCTATCCATTGAAGCTTTTAACATGCCCATTACATGTTTGATAAAATGTCATAATGAACCCTTGAGCATAACTTCATGTTTGATAGACTTAGAGTATGCTAAAACTTAGCTCATTGATCATGTTTATGATGCTTGTTTGTTCAATTGGAAGATAGGATTTGCAAATACCCATTGTTGTGGTTTTGAGAATAAACATGCCCATGAAATATTTGATGAAATGCCACATGGAGTTTGTGAATATAATGGCATGTTTTATATACTTGGATCATGCTATGAAGAAGTTCATCGTTACATGTTTGTATGATGAAATTAAAGCCTAGAAAGAAGAAGATGCTTCCCAATGTTTTTATTGAAATTACATGAATAATCTCCATGTTTATGAATAGCTTTTGATTAACCTTTAAGAGCATGATAGATCCTTCAAATGATGCTAAGGATGAAGAATGTAAAATCTTTGTATCCGAAAGTAAATTTTGTATTTCCTTCATGCTCTTAGTTTAAGCAAAATACATATTGATTTCAAGCATGCTCTAGCTAAGTTAATGAAGTTATGGTATTCTCATGCCTTGTTGGCATGCATACATGTTTAATTATAACATCGATTAACCTTTAAGAGCATGTTAAACCCTCCTTAGAGACATTAATTATTAGACTATAAGAACCATTAAGAGAAAACATGCTCATCAAGTGTTTGATGTTTCGCCACATAGAACCATGAGGCAATTAGAGGGCTATGTGGTTTAATTGAGCTTGAACTATTAATAACCTTGTTGTTGTTAAAGAAAAAAAAAAGGGATTAAAACAAGTAAATACGAAACCACATTTTCGAATTATGATTTTGGTTAGATTATGATAAGAAGAATACATGGATGATGGATTTAAAACTTTAGGAATTTTGTAATGCTATAGATATACGAATATGAGAAACCATCCTTGGATAGATTAAGCATTAAGCACTAAGTCATAGTAGGAGGATTAGAAGGGATGGAAATCACTATTGGAAAATAGGTGAGTAATACAAGTACTTGATTTTCGAAGATTGGAGTTTAATTGAAGAGGGTTAAGCTTCAAGGAGAAGGAATTGTGCAGAAAACACTGTAGCACCTGCAGAACACCCTATTTATTTCATTTTATTATGGGCTCTGTAGACCTTATAACGAGCCCAATTCTTAGGGAAATGGAAGATGATATTGGAAATATAATTACAAGAAGTTTGGGAAGGAATGAGGATGCTCTTCAGCGTCAATTTAATGTTTTAAATCCGGGATTTTCCTCGATTCATGTAGCGATAGAATAAAAGAGTGAACTAAAACTTCAATATTTTCAAAAGTCTCTGGAATTAGATTCATCGCCCTGATAGTTGGTGTATATTTAAACTAGTAAAATAGTGCAGGCAGGTATCTAAGAGCCCGGATCTACTTCGTTATAAATTTGAAAGCCGGCATTTAGGTAAATTCCACGACTTGGGTAACTAAATACATGTAATGTATTGATTATTATAAAATGTTATATGACGCACATTTACCATGTTTAGGACGTGGTGAGGTGGTCTAAGACTGAGTGGAAGGCTCGGACACAGGTAGGTCACGGGGCGAATAAGGTAGGATGTCGCCCACGCCGTGAGTATTTCTAACTCATAGTATTCTCTTGATTCTTGTTGTTGTTGCTGTGCTAGATGGATGTTGGAGTCCATCTTTTGATACATGCCTGCGGTGACATGTTATGCTTGCTGCATTTGTTTGAGCTTGGTATGTTCTAATATGACCGCTTGAGGAGTACTCTTGACATCCTTCTTGTATTTGTTGGGATGGCCGAGGTGGTGGTACTCCACGTGGCATATATGGCCATGGGAGTGATACTTCATGGCATATGGCCAAATGAGTACCCTCTACGGCATCCTACTTGCACTGGGATGGGTCGAGGGGGTGGTGCTCCATAGCGATCATCGATATTCTATTCTTTTGCATCAAGTATTCTCTCCTTCTACCCTACTTTAATTTTGTATTTTATTTCCTCGAGATTCCCAATACATATTCGGGATGGGGTTTTATACGTATGTATCGGTTTTATATCCTAGGAGATTATTGCTCTCTATGTTTTTCGTATGCGTATTTGTGTAGAGTTACTCCTTAAATACGTGATTGGTTTTCCGATCTCGAGGAGATCATTGATTATTATATATTGAGATCTGCCTTGAATATATATTTATACCTTTGTTAGGTATTAGTACTATCAATCTCTTACTTTTCGAGGCATGATACACTGGACGAGACCACAGGCGGGTGTATAATATCGGCCACCGACCACTCGGGAGAGTGTATAATATCTGCCCATGAGTATTTGATGCTCCATCGGGCCGGAGACCACTGGCGAGAGGGTGTATAATATATCGGCCCACTTGGCCTTCGAGGAAGCGGCATTTTCTCGACCATGTGCACATGTATGCTATAAGCGAGCCCGGCTTAGTAGGAGCGATACCGATGAGTATGCCGTAGATGTAAATGAACATCTTAGTATCACATATGCGGAGGTTGAGTACATCGCATGTGGATTTATCCACTTTCACGAGATTTGTTATTTGCTTGTGATGTTATTATTGCATATTTGTACTTCTTTTATTTACGGTTTTCCCTAGTGGCTTCCCTACCTTTATTGATTTATTTCGCGATCCCTCGGGCCTTTCTTTGGCTCGTACGACTTGATGGATGTTTTTCTCGGGTAATGATGAGGAGTAGGGTCGTGACTAAATGAGGACCTTGCGAGTAGCTAGAAGCTTGAATTCGTGAGAGAGCTTCCGCAGGACAACCTAGCGGCAATAGGGATATGTTGAGTGAGGTTTGCGGGAGCCTCTATTCGCTACGGTAGAGAGTTGTCATTGGATCGCTGGGGTTTTATAAAAACCTTATATATATTTCTTCCGCTGATTTATAATTTAAACTCTGATTTAATTATTTGCTTATGTTACTTAGCCTTGCGTGCTTCTAGGGGAGACCCTATAAGCACGCGGCGTTTGTCGCGTGCGCCGAGGCCCGGGATCCGGGTTCGGGCGTGACAATCTTAACAACTTACATACAGTCATCATTAAAAATAAGTTCCTCTATATTCATTCCATTAGCACCTGGACATGAATTCACTCCACTAACCTCATGAAAGCATATAGGCAAGTAAACTCATGCATGCAGGTGTTATTCCCAAGCAACTAACTCACCATCAATCTTGTTCATCCACTGATCAAACTCATACTATATCTCTATTCCAACACATTAACCTAAAAGCTTGAGCCATTCACTATGATCTTAACCTTTTACCATGCATGAGAACAAGGGAAAATATCATTCATGTACACTGACCCTATGGAACATTTGTTTGGGACTTCAGAGGTACTTACCGGCTGGGAAGGCAGAGGCGCTCCTCAAGGCTCTCGGGTGGAAGGCTCCGTCAATGGGGCTGGTTGTGCCTCCCTCCTTGAACTGAACGAGAGGAGTAAAGATGGCGCCGGCAACTCACAGTGGTCTGGAGAGATCGACGGACCGTGGCGCTCCTTCCCTTGGTCTCCGACGTTGTCCCCCGGTGGGTGTTCTCTGCTTGGTCACGGCGTCTCCAGGCGGCGGAACTCCTCCTTCTCAACCACGGTGGCAACTAGGGTTTCGAGTGGGGTTCCTTTAATGTGGCTCGCGGTGGGAGGGGTTCCGCTGATGATGGAGCGCATCGGATCAAAGTTACGGATTGGTGGCGATGATTGTGCATGTGGATTGCTGGAGAGAATCACGTAGATCTCACCCCTGATTTGCTGCTCGGAGACTTGGGAGAAAAAAATCAAAAATAAAGGGAACCCGTTTCTTTGCCTTGATTCTGAGTATTTATTTGGATGAGCCGTTGATTTTATGCCACGTGGCGAGAACCATGCAAGGAGAACCGTTCACCTTCACGTGCTTTTACCTCTAGTTGTTTTATCCAAATATGATCCCACATGATTCTTTCTCATCCGTCCGATGCATTCAAATTTAAAATCCACTTTTCATCAAACCGTTGATTCCATTATCACTGTCAGTGGCTACTTTGCATATGAACCCTTCTCTCATGCAAGTCCACGTGTTTTAAAAAGAATTCAACTATCATTGCATTCATGCACGTGTATTCCTTTCATATGTTGAAAGATAATATGTAAAACCTTATCCTGCCAAACTTTTATATGGTTATATTATCATTATCACTTTATATATATATATATATATATATATATATATATATATATATATATATATATATATATATGTCCATCAATCACTTTCCTCCTTTATATTTTAATATTTGAATTCATTATAACATATTATCTGAATCTCATCTATATATATATATATATATATATATATATATATATATATATATCCTACCATCAAATCATGTCCTTTTTGCAAATAAGTCCATAAATCCTCCTCTTTCTAATAGCTTACATGCAAATCCTTATGCTGTGAGAGAGGCATGATTACATTTTAGTCCTCCATTTTTTTGAAAATTACAACTAGGTCCCTATCTTTTTAACCCTGAGAAGGGATACTAATTTCAGTTAAGTCCTCGACTTTCAGATATTACACTTAGGTCCCTGACAGTCCCTAATTTACTAATTTAGGAATTTAATCAATTTATCGTTTCAATTAAGACCAAATAAGTCCAAATTGATGAATTCCTAAATTAATTCAATCACCAAAAAAAAATTATTCCACAATTAAATTTATTCCCTTTTAAATTTCCAATCAAGTCTAATTAATTTCAAATTTTGGTAACTTCCATAATTAAATCAATTATTAAGTAATCGAATAAATTTTATTATTCATTCTTTTCAAATTCCCCGATTACACATAATTACCAAAATGCCCTTGGTGACTCCAAATAATTCCACTTAAGGGATTAGCTAATTAAATCCCCCCTTTCATCTCCTAGCATGAGACATATCTTTAATAAACTAATTAATTAAAGGAAAACTTAGAGGGTGCTTAGACATAACTTATTAATCAACTAAATGCTTAAATAATAAATAGGAATTTCAAACATATCCGACATTGGGAATATTCCCTTATTAATCACACAATTGAAACAAAACTAGGAAAGAAAAATTTTATCCTCTAAGATCCTTGATTCTCACACATGTTCTCCTTTTATTTTGTTTCTTTTTCTTGTGTGTAGCTTTTTCTATTGTATTTGATCATGCTCTTGAGTGGTCTGTTTTCTTTCTATTTTTATTCTTCTAATCATGCTCCATTATTATTCCTCCTATTTGATCATGTGCCATTATTCTTTTGATCAATGCATGTTATTCTGATCATGGTTTGATTAATCCCTGTTATCATCTGATTATTTTCTTGAGGGGTTGAATATCCTCTTGTATTAAATTCATGTTATCTTCTAATTATTGGTTGTTATATTTTGCATATGTTGTGTTTAAAAATATTATATTATTCTATTTTATTGTTCTGTTTTATGAATAGTTTTAGGACTAGTGTCCTCTTCTTGCTATAATGTGGTGGTTTGTTTATGAACTGAGCTAGAATGGGTAGTATAGGTTTATATGGTGAATTGTTCATGATTTATAGATGTCATATAGGGATTGCAATGGATGCCGCTGAGTTGGATGAGTTGTTGTATGTCGACACACCAGTTTACATGATTCTTGTACGCACTCGCAACTACTTGCGGTCGTTGCCTTTTGTGCCTTCAAGCATAAGAGACCATCATAGAAGCTGACTAATGCGTCGTATTTTATACGAAGGGCAAAACAATTGCGTTGAGTACATCCGAATGAATCAGCCTACATTCTTCAAACTCTCATCAATTTTGCGTGATAGAGGATTATTATGAGATACAATACACTTGTCCGTGGAAGAACAAGTTGCGATGTTTCTCCACACAATTGGTCACCATTCTAGGAATCGGGTTATGAAAATTGTATTCCTCAGATCAGGATCAACTGTCAGCCGATACTTCAATGCAGTCCTTCAAGCAATTTGTGCTATCCGAGATGATTATGTAAAACAACCTGGCACAGAGACACACCCCGATATAGAGTGTAACCCCATGTACGCTCCATACTTCAAGGTAATAATGAATGCAACACACCACTAAACCTATAATTTCAAATAGTATAATTTCCCTATTAATCAATCCTTTCTTTTATTTTCACTAGGATTGTGTTGGTTTCCTTGATGGTACGCACATTGCTGCTAGGGTCCCATCTGAACATGTCGCCAAATTTCGAGGTCGCAAAGGCATTACACAAAATGTACTTGCCGCATGTGACCCCAACTTAAAATTTCAATATGTGCTAGCTGGCTGGGAAGGTTCGGCAAATGACTTCCTTGTGTTGAAAGATGCATTATCGAAACCTTCCCTGGCCGGCCTATGTGTGCCAGAAGGTAGTACTTAGGTCTCTTTGAAACATTTTAACTATCAATCGATTGAAATTTGTAAAAACACCATTCTTTATTCATGTATAGGGAAATACTACTTGGTCGACGCCGTCTACACGACTATGCCCGGGTTTATAGCCCCATATCGCAAAGTCAGGTACCATTTGAAGGAACATGCTGGCCGTCGACCGAAGGATGCGAGGGAGTTGTTCAACCTGCGACATTCAAAACTTAGGTCACGGGTTGAAAGAGTGTTCGGACTCCTTAAAAGCCGATTTAGGATATTGGATTTTCGGCCTTTCCACCTATTGAAGACCCAGGTTGATTTGGTCCTTGCTTGTTGCATCCTCTATAATTTCATCTTGGATGTCGACCCCGATGACATGTTATCGCAGGAAGACTTCGAGTTTGAGGAGGACGGTGCAACACAAGAGTCCATTGGTGGCAGCACAAGGGAACAACGAGCTGCTAGTGAACGCTGGAGGGCGCTACAAGATAAAATTGCAAATGACATGTGGCGTGACTACATCCGCAGATATGGCGTGTGATTACACTTGTTTCTTGTGCATTTATGTGTTTGTGTTTACTTTCCGATAGACTCCTTGTTGTGTTTGTGGTTGTCCTTGTGTGTTTTTATTGCATCTTGAGTATTCAGACTCTTTGTGCTTGTTGCATTTGTGTTTTCATCTTTAAACAAATATTTCTACTTGGTGTTCAACCATATGTATTTGGTGATATTGATATTTACAATATGACAATGACATTGATATTTCTATTGCTATTGCTGAAAGTATTCCTTTCTTCCCAATGCATATAAAAATATACAATAGGGGCGATGTCAAGTTTAGGAAAGAGACCTATGTAGCAGAAATAGGTTCAAGTCCCGGGGTGTCAAAGCGTAAGGGGAGGGGGACCCCCAACAGAAGATGGACGAAGGATATGGATAACGTCCTTATCCCGTACCTAGGAAATATGGCACTTGTTGGACTAAAGGTTGATAAGTCGTTCAAGAGGTAGGCTTTTGTGGATGCCGCCATTGTTATCAACACGCGCTTCCCCGACCAGACCATGGATGCAGCCAATGTGGAGAACCATATGAGATCACTGAAGACGCGATACCAGGAAATAAAGAAGCTCATGGATCTCAGCGGAGTTGGTTGGAATGAAGACTTGAAGATGCTAACTATGGAGGAAGAGACGTATCGTACTTACATTGAGGTATTCTATCATTCCATTTTGCTGCTTATATTATGTTTCATGTTCATTGCATTTTTTATCCTTTTGTGTTATTTCCTAATGTTGTCTACCTTTAAATTTTGCAGTCACATCCCAAGGCTAGGGACTTATTGAACAAGCCTATTGCCCATTTCAATGAACTACGATTGATCTGCGGTGATGATCAGGCAACTGGCCTGTTCGCTCGATCCATATACGAACAATTTGGAGCACTTGAAAATGAAGGGATCAATGAAATAAATCCGGAGACTGAGGATATGGACACAGCTCCTATTGGGAGTGGAAGCCAGCCTCAAGAGACACCTCACGTCAGTTCCACAACTCCAAACAATAGCCGTGGGAGTCGATCCTCAAAGACAAACTTTGATAGTGTTATGGAGGAAATAGCAAAGGGTATTGGGGAGCTGAGTTGCACCCTAAGGAAGGCGAAGAAGCATTGGATTGAGTCACTGTCAACTGTTCTGTTTGATATGGACGATGAATTTGATGAGGATGATCTTGATAGGGCATTTGAGGTCTTGAGTCACGATGCACAAAGTGCACGCGGGTTTGTACATCGTAGGCCTGCTATGCGGAGAAAATGGATAGAAAACTTCCTTGCATCAACTAGGGCTGGATCTTGAAATCTGGTTGCTGGTGTTCTAGTTGCTGCTGAGTTTTGACTGTTCTGCTATGGACCTAGCTTTCTTGAAATCTGGTTGATGGTGTTCTGGTTGCTGTTGACTTTTGATTGTTCTGCTATAGACCGCTTGCTGACTTCATGCTATCTTTTGTCTGTTCTGCTATGGACCTATTTAGCTTTCTTTTTGCATGCTATCTTTTGACTGTTCTGCTATGGACCTATTTAGCTTTCTTTCTGCAAGCTATCTTCTGACTGTTCTTCTATTGACCTTTTTAGCTTATGTTGTCTAATATTTTGGAATATTTGATGTCTGTTGCCTTATGCTGCTGAATTTTTTTCTTTTGTTATCTGATGTCTGCTGAATTTTTTTTGGTGTCTTGTTTTCCTCTTCTTGAGTTTTTTTTTTCTCTTCAATGCTTATGTTGTCTGATTTATGTTATCTGATGTCTGCTGCCTTATGTTGCTGAATTTTTTTCTTTTGTTATTTGATGTCTGCTGAATTTTTTTTGGTGTCTTGTTTTCCTCTTCCTGAATTTTTTTTCTCTTCAATGCTTATGTTGTATGATTTTTGTTATCTGATGTCTGCTGCCTTATGTTGATGAATTTTTTTCTTTTATAATCTGATATCTGTTGAAATTTTTTGGTGTCTTGTTTTCTTCTTCCTGAATTTTTTTTCTTTTCATCCTCATGTTGTCTGATTTTTGTTATCTGATGTCTGCTGCCTTATGTTGTCTGAATTTTTTTCTTTTGTTATCTGATGCTTGTTGCCTTATCATTATGTATGTTGTTTGTTGTCTGATGCCAGATATCAGTTTTAATTTGTGGCTTTGTTTATTTTTTGAGTGTTGTGCAATGCTTATGTTGCTGCCTTGTTTACTGAATTTTTTGGAGATGAATTTTTATCCTCTTCATTGGTTTTACTGATTTTTTTGGTGTCTTGCTTTCCTCTTGCTGAATTTTTTCCCTCTTCAATGCTTATGTTGCTTATGTTGTTGCCTTGTTTATTTTTTTGGTGTTGTTTATGTACGTTTCCAAAATAACGGGCGATGATGTTAATATGTATGCCCATGTAGCTTGATACTACAGGAGATTTCTGCTTGCGGCTACCTTTTAAAGGCACACTGTTTCTTTGGAGCTGGATGGTCTTCAAGGTAGCAAAGTGGGATTCAAACCTGTTGTAACGCAATGATTGTGGGAAGGTTTTCAAAGTTCTACTCAGTTTTTTTTCCTTTTCCTGATTTGTTTTCATTGTATTGTTTTCTTCAGGTTTTGTTGTTTGTTCCTATATTTCTTTAGGGTTGTATGTATGCCTAATTAATAAGTTATAATAGGCAAACTTTGTTTACTGAGCCCGAGTTTTTGCAAAAAATTTTCTACATGGGACAAATGTGATGCAAATCATAGGCGGCAATCTTTGCCACTGGATGTGCATGATAGAAATCCGAGTTGGTTTTAGTTTTCTTTTCGTATGATGCTATTGGCGGTGATGACTGAAGGTTATGCAATGTGCATGTGGTTCGGACTTGGATGGCTCTAGTAGCAACCAGTCTAGCAATCTTATGTGCAAACTCGTCGTTTTGTCCCCATAATGGGGATTGCAAACCTTTCCTTCTGAGCCAATGTTGTTGGTGGCATACATGAGACAACAACGAAGAATGCAACTGCTTCGAAGGTATGAAATTGTATTCATTGGTCTGTATCTCATTGGGTTAATTTACAAAATTTGATATTGGTTTGCAGGTTTATAATACAATGTGTAGTAAAAAGCGTATTATATTATTTTACTGTTTTCTT
The DNA here is from genome assembly GCA_026586065.1 of Dioscorea zingiberensis. Classification (NCBI taxonomy): domain Eukaryota; kingdom Viridiplantae; phylum Streptophyta; class Magnoliopsida; order Dioscoreales; family Dioscoreaceae; genus Dioscorea; species Dioscorea zingiberensis. The sequence goes on along the minus strand of CM048821.1, from coordinate 17,462,694 downwards.
GTTCAATTTTATTGTTCCATGTTCTTTGGAAACAGATGATAGTTGGGAAAACATGTTGATGATGATGATGGGAAAACATTGGGTTTGATCCATGGAGAAGCTAGCTGCTGATGATGATGGAGAGCTTTTGGTTGTTGAAACTTCATTAAGAAAATGTTGCAGTTGAAAAGGACTGAGGTGTAACCATGGTGTTCGTTTATGGTTTCTAAAGCCATTTCAAATGTGTGTATACAGGAAGACCAAGTGTGCAAACATGAGGATCTAGTGTACAGTAATACATTGGTATTACATTGTATTGGATTTTTTATTTGATTGTACTCCAATAGCATTACTGTGCAGTTATTGGGTTGTATTCCATAACATTGCTATCTTCTTTTGTAATACATTGTATTCCATTACCCAATATGAATGGCAAAAATTTCTATACTCAAATTATATCAAGTTTTGCAATTGTCTTTAAGTTATTAATTATTGTATACATATCTAAAATTACTCAAACAAATCACTAGTCAACAATTTTGGAAATAATCAGTTTATATCAATTATAAATTTTTTTGAAATATTACAAATGGTACGACTTGCAATTTTAATAAAGACAATAACTTAAGAAAACTCATGACATATTACAGTGGAAAAAAAATTACAAAGGGCAACATACAATACTTAGTCATTTTTTACAACACAAACTTAAATAGCGACTTTCTGACTTACTCACAAAAGAACACATTGGGAAGTCCAATTCGGAAGTGGGCTGACTTTCACCAAAAAGAACACAAAAAGATCAAGGAAGTGCCCACTTCAGACAGCGTTCACTTACCTCAAAAAGAACACAACTGTGAGGATTTTTCCAGCACTTCGGCCCACTTCGGGAAGTGGCACTTCCACACCACTTCGGGGAGGTGGCACTTACTCCGAAAAGAACACACCCTAAAATGAAGGTCTAATACCCAATTTAGTCACTCTATTATACCGAATCAACCCTTTTAGTCCCTCCATTATAAATTGAGCCTTTTTGGTCCATATACTTTTACGATTGAGAAATGTCAGTCCCTCGCACAGACCTTTTTGGTCCCTGTATATATATGCCTTTTAGGCCTTTTTAGTCCATGTACATTAACATATGCCTTTAGGGACTGGATTTTTACAATCGTAAAAATAGAGGGACTAAAAAGACTCAATTTATAATGGAGAGACTAAAAGGGCCAGCTCGGTATAATAGAGGGACTAAATTGAGTAGTAGACCTAAAATGAATCGGTTAAATTAGATTTGGGTTTGTTATTTGAATTTGCTTTTAAGAATTTTTTTCAAATTAATTTGACCAAATTTTGAATTAATCAATAAATAGTGATAACTAAATTGATATTTTTTTTCAACTAATAATTCATATTCATTATCAATATAATATATATTTTTTAAAATATTAATTAATATTTTACATCATTATTATTAATTAAAAAAAATCTAAAAATTAATTGGATAGGTTGGGATAGATAATAATCAGTTGTTACAATCAGGGGTCGTTTGGTTGTTTGTAGCTCTCCATTCACGGATGGATCAGAGTTACAAGGATGGGGAGTTACCGGATGAAGAGTTAAAAATGATGGGTACTCTTTGTGTTTGGTTGTTTAAAAATGATGGATGTAGAAAGTGGATGTACACTTTTTATGTTTGTTTGTAATAAAAGATGGATTGGATGGAGGAATATATTTACTCATCTTTGTGAGTGGTGAGGTTACAATTTTTGAAACATTATAGGTATTTAAATATTTTTAAGAGAAAAATTAATGATCAGATAATTTTAAATCTTTTAAAACAAATTAATTGATTTAAATGTGAATTTTAATTAAAATATTTTGATTAATTTAAAATATTCAATATTAGGATATTTTAATTTAATACAACAACAACAACAACAACAACAACAACAACTAAGCCTTAATCCCATACTAGATGGGGTCGGCTATATGGATTCTCTGTTTTCATGTCGCTCTCAAATATGAAATAAAAATAAAATAAAAGGAAACGAAATAAAATGAAATAAAATGAAAAATAAAAATACATAAATAAATAATAATAACAACAGCTATGAGAGATTGGGATGTTAGAAGCAGAACAGTATCCCTACAAACAAAGCTAAGCTAATGAAGGAAAACCTTTTAGCCGACTTATCGGTAATCCTATACTAGACGGGGTATATGAATTCTTTGTCTCCATGTTGCTCTGTCAAAAGCAAGATCCGGCTCAATATCTAACATACGTAGGTCCTTAGACACCACTTCTCTCCACGTAATCCTAGGCCTACCTCTACCCCTCTTCTTACCTTCTACAACTAAACTATCACATTTTCGAACTGGAGCACCTGGGGGTCTCCGGCGTACGTGTCCAAACAATTTTAAATGCCCTTCTCGTATTTTATCTTCAATTGGTGCAACATGCACCTTCTGTCGGATGTGTTCATTTCTAATCTTGTCCAACTTGTATGACCACTCATCCATCTTAACATCCTCATTTCGGCCACATTCATCTTATGCATATGTTGAACTTTAGTTGTCCAACACTCGCTCCCGTATAGCATGGCCGGTCTAACTGTCGTCCTATAAAATTTTCCTTTTATTTTGTTAGGCATCTTTTTATCACACTACACCCCGTGGCACTTCTCCATTTCAATCATCCAGATTTGATTCTATGGGTTACATCTTCATCTATCATCCCATCATCCTGGAAAATGGAACCTAAATACCTAAAATGATTAACCTTAGGCACTACCACCCCCCTAGTTTCACTTCTCCTTCATCTCTCCTACTTATATTAAAATTACAGTGCATATATTCTGTCTTACTTCTACTTAACCTAAAGCCTTTATTTTCTAAAGTGTTTCTCCATAATTCTAGCTTTTGATTTACTCCATCTCTAGTCTCATCCACTAGGACAATATCATCTGCAAACAACATACACCATGGGATGTCATCTTGGATACAACTAGTTAATTCATCCATTACTAGGGTAAACAAGTATGGGCTTAAGGTCGATCCCTGATGTAGACCCACTATTATAGGAAACTCCTCCGTATCGCCTCCTACTGTTCTCACACTTGTAACCGCTCCCTCATACATATCCTTAATAATATTTATATATTTTACATGAATGTTTTTCCTCTCCAATACCGACCAAAGGACTTGTCTTGGTACCCTATCATATGCTTTCTCCAAGTCAATAAAAACCATATGAAGATCCTTCTTCATTTCTTTATAGATCTCCATCAAGTTTCTTAATAGGAAAATAACACCCCTGTAGCACTTCTCCATTTCAACCATCCAGCTTTGATTCTATGGGTTACATCTTCATCTATCATCCCATCATCCTGTAAAATGGAACCTAAATACCGAAAATGGTTAACCTTAGGCACTACCACCCCCCTAGTTTCACTTCTCCTTCATCTCTTCTACTTAGACTAAAATTACAGTGCATATATTTTGTCTTACTTCTACTTAACCTAAAGTCTTTACTTTCTAAAGTGTTCTCCATAATTCTAGCTTCTGATTTACCCCATCTCTAGTCTCATCCACTAGGACAACATCATCCGCAAACAACATACACCATGGGATGTCATCTTGGATATAACTAGTTAATTCATCCATTACTAGAGTAAACAAGTATGGGCTTAAGGCCGATCCCTGATGTAGACCCACTATTATAGGAAACTCCTCCGTATCACCTCCTACTGTTCTCACACTTGTAACCGCTCCCTCATACATATCCTTAATAATATTTATATATTTTACATGAATGTTTTTCCTCTCCAATATCGACCAAAGGACTTGTCTTGGTACCCTATCATATGCTTTCTCTAAGTCAATAAAAACCATATGGAGATCCTTCTTCTTTTCTCTGTAGATCTCCATTAAGTTTCTTAATAGAAAAATGGCTTCTGTTGTGGATCTACCTGGCATAAAACCAAATTGGTTCTCAAACACCTTCGTGATATACCTGAGTCGATGCTCTATTACCCTCTCCCAGAGTTTCATTGTATGACTCATTAACTTAATACCACGGTAGTTGGTGCAATTTTGAATATCTCTTTTATTCTTATAAATAAGAACCAAAATGCTTTTTCTCCAGTCATCTTGCATTTTCCTCCCTTTTAGGATAGAGTTGAAGAGTTTGGTTAACTACTCTACCCCTACTTCTGCAAGGCACTTCCAAACTTCAATCTGATATCATCCTGGGCCACAAGCTTTTCCAAATTTCTTCATTTTTCCCAAATACCTCCTTGACTTCTCTAGGCCTGATCTTACGTGTATAGCTAAAGTTCCTTTCTATCGTTGATGCATAAAAATCCGTAAAGTTATCCTCATGACTTGCATTGAACAAGTGATCAAAGTAGTTCCTCCATCTCTCCTTGATTTCCTTATCTCCTGTCAAGACCTGTTGAGACTCATCCTTAATGCACTTAATTTGGTTCAAGTCTTTTCTCTTTTTTATCTCTTAGCCTTGCTATCTTGTATACTTTCTTTTCCCCTTCTCGTGTCCCTAACTTTTGGTATAAATCAGCTAGGGATTTACCTCGGGCCTCGCTAACCGCTTTCTTGGCCTCTTTTTTTGCCTTTTTATACTTTTCAAAGACTTCTTCATCCTCATCTGTAGGTAATTTCTTATACCAATATCTTTTCTCTTTAATAGCCTTTTGAACATCTTCATTCCACCACAATGATTCCTGTGGTCAAGGTCCCAGTCCCTTAGAGACCCCTAGGAGCTCACTTCCTATTTTCTCAATACGATTTGACATCTCCTTCCATAAGGTGTTTGCATCATCTTTCACATTTGTGCCTCCTTCTTCCCATATTTTATCTTTAAATGCTAATTGGTTGATTCCTTTTAACACCCACCATCTAATCCTACTTTGCATAACCCTCATTTCTCACATCCAACACCACCAACCTATGTTGTGTGGTTAATGCTTCTTCAGGTATAACCTTGCAATCTTTACAAATAGATTTATCCCTTCTTCTTATAACAAGAAAGTCAATTTGGCTACAATTACCCCCATTCTTAAAGGTAATCAAGTGTGATTCCCTTTTCTTAAAGCAAGTATTGGTCAACACCAAATCATAAGGAAAAGCAAAATCTAATATAGATTTTCCTTCCTCATTCATGTTGCCATATCCATAACCTCCATGCACTTGCTCATAGCCATCACTAAGTCTACCTACATGTCCATTAAGATCACCCCCAATAAAAAGCTCTTGTTCACTTGGAATCCCTAGAACTACCATATCCAAATCTTCCCAAAACTTGACCTTATCTTCTTCTCCTAAGGCTACTTGAGGGACATACACACTCACTATGTTAATTATTTCTTTTCCCAACACTAGCTTCAAATGTATAATCTTGTCTCCTACCATTTTCACTTGAACCACTTTGTCCTTCATTTTTGATTCCATAATTATACCAACACCATTTCTATGTTTATCCCCTCCACAATACCATAATTTATAACCTGTGTTACCAATCTCTCTAGCCTTGTTTCCTATCCACCTAGTCTCTTGCAAACATACTATATCTATCCTCCTCCTTTTTAGAGTGTCAACTAACTCCATAGATTTTCCTGTCAAAGATCCTATATTCCAACTACCAATCCTAATCCTACTCTCACTCTCATGGACTAACTTCTTTACTCGCACCCATCCACTAAAATACGAGAACCCTTGCTCATTTAACACCACATCCGGGTGCCGATGTGGCGGGACTAACTTTTTTACCCACACCCGTCTCTGATGTGGGAACCCTTACCTATACTCCATCACACTTGGGCGGCGATGTGATGAAACCCCTTGCTCATTTAACACTACATCCGGTGCCGATGTAGCGCGCCTAGCGAAAGCACGCCCCAATCTGTATATATTAGAGAATCCATATCATAAGAGTGACAAAGTTTCACGCCGGCTGTCAACCTACCGCAACCCTCATCCTTTATCCGGGCTTGGGACCGGCTATGCTCGCATAGGCGGATTTGATACTTTAATTTAATACATATATATAATATTATTTTAAGAAAAACTAGGAATATTTTTGTCAACTTATTTATAGTTAAATAATTTTCAAAATATTTATGATATTTTTTATTAAATATATAATATTATTATATAAAATAATAATATATATTATATATTATAATATATGTTGATAGGGATAAAAGTAGTGGAACATGTGGCGTTCATCCAAACAAGCCACATGTCAAGGTAACAAAGCAGAATCCTCTACTATTACTACGATTGGGACCGCTTCGGATATAGTTCCGCTTCATCCGATCATATTGACCCTGGTATGAAGTGTCTTGCCTATCCGATATGAAGAACCGATATATCAAAACCGCTATGCGAGGCTCATCAAGATCGTGAGAGAGCTTCACCAAACTAACACGCGTGCTTCACCAAACTAACACGTGTTAACCAGAAAGGTGTATCTAAACCGATAACTATCCATATCGGCTCCAACTGTTTGTAAGAAGTACAAATGCATGTACCGGCCCTTCTAGAAGAGTTACAGTTGGAGGCGCTCGCATAATTTAGTCGGCATCTAGTCGGCGATTAGTTGGACAGGCATACCGGGCAAACACGTGACCAAATTGAGTGGCGTGCTCAGCACGCAACCCATGCCTATAAAAGGCAAGGATCACAACTCATTCAGACAACTTGAATCCTAGCAGCGGAGCTCTGTCCATTTGGAATCAGGATCTACTCTCTTCTTCCTGCTTTCCATTTCTGGATTTCTTGTAAGATCTCTTGTACTTTTTGATGATTCATAGTGAGATCTTTCTCTCTCGTGGTTTTTCCCCGATGATTAGGGGTTTTTCCACGTAAATCCGGTTTCTCTCTTCTCTCGCTTGGATTCTTATTCGATTTCTCACTAGAATAGCCACCCAATCAATATAAATTCAATTGTTAGGTTGAAATTGGGCCTTCAATCCAATTTTAGCTCTAACAATTTGGTGCCGTCTGTGGGAAGGCTTTGAGCGAAATGTCATGGCTGCCACACAAAGGAAATCGAAGAGATTCCAAACCCAGGAGGGAGCAAAAGGAGCTTCAGCAACCCCTCCAGTCGAAGGTGTACCACCTCTTGGAGTTGAGGTCCCTCCAAATGTAACATTGGAGTTCGTGAGTGATCTTGTCGCGGCCGTAAGGATGGCGCGAGGAGATTGAAGAGTCAAACAAAGCTCTTCAGAGGCGCTACGCCAGCGTGCTTCCAAAACCATTGTTTCTCATGATGCGCAACCTCTCAAGGAGAGTGGGGGAAAGAAGATAACTCACTCCCCCAGACACCAAGCACGCTCTCTTGCGAGACACCAGAGCAAGGAGTCTTCTACTGGAAGCTCAGATCCAGCGCATCGCCATCGGGATCGCCACGTTCGAGGGGACGAGATCAGAGAGTGGAGAAAGAGGGGGATCTCCCGTTCTCCAAATCGCTCAACAGATCGGAGGCGCAGAACCCGATCACCGACACATCGGTCCCGGGGGCGATATCATTTATCGGATCGATGTTACTCCCCTCGTGGTCGATCTCCACACCATCTCCATCCCAGACACCAATCTCCACGGCATGACTCACCATATCGCCGATATTCTTCCCCACGGTGATATGACAGAAAGGGAAAGAATTCAGTAACTTGTCCCGCATGTCACTTCTCCCTTTATAAGGGCAATTTGGGAGGCCCCTTTCCCCTAACATTTTAGACCCCCTAATGTTCGTTCTTACGATGGGACATCTGATCCTCAGGAACATTTAGAGAGTTATCGTGATGAGATGATGGTCAATCGAACCACTAAGGCCGTTATGTGTCGAGCTTTCCCTCGAACACTCATTGGAGATGCCCATGATTGGTTTAGGGGGATTCCCCTAGGAACCATACATAGTTTTCAGCAACTTTCTGACCTCTTTCTGTGTAATTTTGCTAGCAACAAGAGATTGAAGAAGAATCCCATGATGTTGTTGGGATTCAGGCAGAGACTGGAAGAGAGTCTACGCGGATACATAAGCCGCTTTAATAAGGAGATCAATGGCATGGTAGATATAAACTCTGCAATAGTTGCGGGAATAGCTGTGAAAAGGGTTGAAGGATGGGCCCTTTAAAGATTCCTTGACTCGAGAGTCTCCAGCAGGTCTCTCAGATTTCCAGGCCACAGTTGCAAAATATATAGCCTCAGAGGAGATGAAGGCCAAGTGGAAAGAGAGTGACCTCTTGTAGTTGGAGGAAATAAGAAAGAAGAATCACCACCCGCAGCCATATCGGGAATGGAGAGAAGGAGCTCCGAGAGGTGATAAACCTCGGAGAGAAGGAGGCCGGAATTCAGACAGGGCAGATCGGTTTGATGAAAGGAGACCCCACAACACCGGGGATATGATCCTGAGAGGGCAGAGAAGTATCAAAATTATTCCATCCTTAACACCTTACTGGAGGACATTCTCTCCCAAATTCAGGATCAAAAGATCTTGAAGCCCCCACAACCTATGAAGGACAACCCGAGGAGGAAGAAGAGTAAAAAGTTATGCAAATTTCATCAAGATAAGGAGCACTTTACAGAAGACTGTATCCAATTGAAGAATGCCATCGAAAGTCTAATCAGGGAGGGCAAACTGGATTAGTTTCTACAAAAGGAGCAGAAGCCAGAAACTGAGCATATCCCACCTCCAGAACACATCATCCCAAGTGACACACATGTGACTGTTATTGTTGGAGGACCGGGTTGCGGGGAAGAGAGTTCGAAGTCAAGGAAAAATTATGTGAGGGCGCTGGGGTCCGTCCAGAATGTCACATCCTTGAAGAGGCCCCTCACCCCAATATAAATTTGTTTCTCAGATGAAGATCTGAAGGGTGTTCACCACCCCCATGATGATGCTCTAGTGATCACTGCCCAGATCGGGATCTTCACTGTAGAGCGAGTTCTTATCGATACCGGGAGTTCGGTGGATATCATATTCTCTTCTGCATTTGACAGAATAAAATTTCCAGTTGAGAATCTGAAGCCGATAAAGTCTCCTCTCATCGGGTTCAACGGCAACCCACTACAACCCGACGGTATGATTTCTCTACCCTTGACTCTTGGCACTCCCCCGAGAACTACTACTGCTCGCATTAACTTTATGATTGTCCGATACCCTTCGAGCTATGTTATCATTGGGAGGCCATCGATCAATCAGCTGAAAGCTGTGCCCTCAACTTATCATATGGTGATCAAATTTCCTGCATCCAATGGTTGCGGTGAAGTGAAGGGCAACCAACTGGCTTCTCGCCAGTGCTACGCCACCATTCTCAAAGGACATGGCGAGGGGAGTAGCCGATCTGGGGAAGCACTTACTGTGGAGGATATACAGCAAGAAGACGATGAGAGGGAGAAGCGTCGCCCCACTCCGGTTGAGGAGCTAAAGGTTATACCTCTGAAAGAGGAACAACCGGAGCGCACTATCCAAATAGGAGCAAACCTCTCATCTGGTCAGCAGGAAGAGATATTGAACCTCCTGAAGAGCAACTCTGACATATTTGCTTGGACAGCTGAAGAGATGCTGGGAGTTCCACGGGAGGTTATTGAACATCAACTTAATGTCGATCCGGGGCATAAACCAGTTATACAGAAGCGACAAAGTTTCGCTCCCGATCGCCTCCAAGTTGCTCAAGAAGAAGTGGACAAACTTCTGAAGACAGACTTTATCCGAGAGGTGTACTACCTTGAGTGGTTGTCAAATGTTGTACTGGTTAAAAAATCCACAGGAAAGTGGAGGATGTGTGTGGACTTTACTGATCTGAATAAAGCTTGCCCTAAGGATTGCTACCCCCTGCCTCTAATCGATAACTTAGTAGATTCTACATCAGAGTATGAAATGCTAAGTTTCCTCGATGCATATTCTGGGTATAATCAGATAAAAATGACAGAAGTCGATGTGGGAGAAAACCTCTTTCATCACCGGAAGAGGGACATATTGTTATAAGGTCATGCCACTTGGCTTGAAGAATGCTGGCGCCACTTTTCAGAGACTAGTGAACAAAGTCTTTAAAGACCAGATCGGGAGAAATGTGGAAGCGTACGTTGATAACATCTTGGTGAAAAGCGATAAGGCTGAACGACATATTGTCGATCTGCAGAAACCTTTGCTGCACTTCGGACACACGAGATGAGCCTCAATCCCAATAAATGCACATTCACCCCTTGTTTGGTTGAAGATTTTTGGAGGGGTGAGGAGGGGTTTGGGGTTTTTTTTGTGTTTGGTTGGGGGTGTGAGAGGGGGTGAGGAGGGGTGTGGAGGGGTGACAAATCCCTCCAAACTCCTCATTTTTCACTCCCCCAAATCGGGGTTTTTTTGGAGGGGTGGAAAAGTTTTTATTTTTTAAACTCAAAAAATCACTTAAAAATATCATCCTACCCTCCACTTATTTTTAAAATTTCATCTAAGTCCTAGCTTTTATACTAGCTTTAATATAAATGATATTAATTAATTTAATTTTAACTTTTATACTAATATAATTAATAAAATTTTTTTTATTGGTTTAATAATTGATATTAATTATACTTAAATTAATATAATTAATATCTTTAATATAATTAATATTAATTAGTTTAATACTAACTTTTATACTAATATAATTAATAGTAATAAAAATTATATTGATTTAATAATTAGTATTAATTATACTGAAATTCATATAATTTTTAGCTTTAATATAATTAATATTAATTAGTATTAAATTAATAGTAATACTACACATTACACTTTTTCTCACTCTTTCCTCCAACCAAATATTATCATTATTTGTTTCATACTAAAGGGCAAATTGGTCAAATGCACATTACACTCCTTCTCACTCTTACTTACAACCAAATAAAAAAAAAATTCCTCCTTCTCACTCCCCCATTGAACCAAACATAAAATTTTTCAAAACCCTTCAAATCCCTCCCCTCCAAACTCCTCCTCACCCCTCCCCTCCAAACTCCCCCTTTGAACCAAACAAGGGCTCAGAGTCTGATCTGGAAAGTTTTTGGGATTCATGCTCATACATCGAGGAATTGAAGCAAATCCAGAGAAGATACGAGCAGTCCTAGAAATGAGATCCCCAAGAACAATCAAGAAGATACAGAGACTTAATAGCCAACTCGCAGCCTTGGGGAGATTTATTTCAAAGTCAGGAGAAAAGAATCTTCCCTTCTTCCGAGCATTGAGGAAAGCTCCCAAAGTTGAATGGAATGAAGAATGCGAGAAAGCATTCATGCAGTTGAAGGAGTATTTGCAGTCACCGGCTTTGTTGGCTAAGCCTCAACCAGGAGAAGAGCTTTATGTGTACTTATCCACAACCGATGCCGTTGTCAGCTCAGTGTTGGTAAATATTGAGGATAATTTTCAAAAACCAGTGTATTACACTAGCAAGGTCCTCACCGATACTGAGTACAGATATCTTTCCCTTGAGAAGTTGGCCTACGCTTTAGTGGTCTCTGCCCGTCGGCTTCGCCCTTATTTCCAGTCACATCGAATAAGGGTCTTGACCGATCAACCATTGAAGTAGATCTTACATCGGCCAGACACATCGGGGTGCCTCGCCCAATGGGTACTTGAACTTGCAGAGTATGATATCAGTTATAAGTCACGTACTTTCTTAAAGGCACAAGTACTTGCGGACTTCATTGCTGAGCTTACTACCACCACTGATGATGATCCTTCAAACATCAAATTGTCTGAAACAAGGAACGACTCTTCGTCCCAGTGGGTTCTACATACGGATTGATCTTCTACAGGAGACATTTCTGGAGGAGGACTGATCCTACAGTCACCATCTGGGTGGAACACTTCAACTGTCCTGAAGTTTGGATTTAAAGCAACAAATGAAGCTGAGTATGTAGCTATGATAGCTGGGTTGCAGTTAGCTCGCGGTCTTGGAGTACGGAATCTGCAAGCTAACACTGATTCTCAGTTGGTTGTGGGCCATCTGAATGAAGAATTTGAGGCAAGGGAAGAACACATGGTCAAATATAAGTCTTTATTGCAGAAGCTCACCACAAGCTTTGAGGAATTCCACATTTCTAAAATACCCAGGATGGAAATCAGAAGCAGATCTCCTATCTAAGTTGGCCTCAGCAAATGCCAGTATTGAGAAACCAGTGAATATTTAGTACCTGGCAACCAGGACAATTGATTGTCGACCACCTGAAGAACTCATGGATATCAATCAGGAGCCATGTTGGATCGATCTGATCCTGAGTTATTTGAAAGATGGAACTTTCCCGCAAGACCCCAAGGAAGCTCGAAGAATCACCATCAGAGCTTCACGATACAGTGTGGTGGATGGGCAGCTCTATAAAAGATCATTCACCCTCCCTCTCTTAAAATGTCTCCGGCCGTCGGAGGTGGAGTATATCTTTCAGGAAGTCCATGAAGGAATTACGGGAGATCATTTGGGAGGAAGAGCATTGAGTCACAAAATCCTGAGGCAAGGGTATTATTGGCCAACCTTGAATAAAGATGCTATTGACTTTGTCAGGAAATGTGATGCTTGTCAACGTCATTCCAATATTCAGCGGCGTTCCCCGGTACCACTCACCGTAGTTGTGAGTACAAGGCCCTTTGCTTTATGGGGAGTAGATATACTTGGGCCATTTCCTGTAGCTGTCTGACAGATGAAGTTCTTAATTGTGGCGATCGACTACTTTACTAAGTGCGTAGAGGCAGAACCACTAGCGTCGATCACAACAAAGGCTTGCCAGAGCTTTTTATGGAAGTCCATTGTTTGCCGTTTCGGCTTACCGGTTGCTTTCATCACGGACAATGGCCGCCAGTTCGACAATCCAGCCTTCAAGAAGTTTTGCACAGATCTTGGTATTGAATCAAGGCTAAATTCTGTTACTCACCCACATGCAAATGGACAAGTGAAAGTAACTAACTGGACTCTCCTTCATGGTCTAAAGACAAGAGTTCTCAGAAATAGGTCGAACTGGGTGGAGGAAGTTCCGAATACTCTATGGGCATATCGGTCGAACCCCTACTGGAGAGACTCCATTCGCATTAGCTTTTGGAGTCGAAGATGTACTCCCAGCAAAAATCAATTTGCCTACACCAAGAACGCAATCCTTTGATCCAGTGAGTAATGAAGCACAGCTCCGGGCTGAACTGGATCTCCTTGAAGAAAAAAGGGATTGCGTTAATGTTCGAGCAGCAGCATACCGGCAGAAGGTCAAGAGATACTATGATGCCAAGGTGAAGGAGGTGACCTTCTAGGTTGGAGATCTTGTACTGAGAGAGAATATCTTTCAAGGCAACAGGAGTCGGACAGGGAAACTGAATACTAATTGGGAAGGCCCTTATATTGTCCAAGAAATTGTAAAGCCCAGTACATACTGGCTCTCTAAAATGGATGGGCACAGACTCAAGCGTCCATACCATTCGGAACATCTACGGAGGTACTATCAATAAAATCAGTTACTTCCATACATTTATGCCTTTCTCTTTTCTATTCTGTTTCTAGAAAAGTTTATTTAACAAAAAAGAGAAAGGGAATAAACATCGAAAGCCATGTTGAAGCCAAAAGACCATACTGGTTCCACTGGCCATATCGACCTCAACAGGCCATATCGGCCATAACTGACCATATCGATCCCTACGGATCATATTGGTCCCAACGCCCATACCGGGCTCAACGGACCATACCGGCCCCAACGCCCATACCGGGATCAACAACCATACCGGTCCCACCGGTCCCAAAATGGACCATACCGGTCCCAACGCCCATACCGGGCTCAACGGACCATACCGGTCCCAATGCCCATATCGGGCTCAACGGATCATACATGTCCCAAGAAGTCAACGGACCATACCGGTCCCAAACAGAAGACAGTTATATCGACCCTTCATCACCAAAAACTTTGTCAACCTTCTACAAGCACAAACCATACCGATACTCAATAGAAGTCAACATACCACTCTATTGTGTCAACTAATCGTATCAATCAATCATCCCAAAAGTCATCATACAAACCTATCACATTGACAAGTCACATCAACTTCATACAAGCGGCACAAAGCAATGCATTTCTGCAACAATACAACAACTTATCATTCAGGAAGCAAAAGAAAGGAAAAGACTGATTCCACACAAGAATGCTGAGATACTTCAAGCATGAAACGACCAAAAGGAAACATATTGACAGAAAAAGAAATTCATTAAAGCCAAGATACGAAAGTACAACGAAAACGACAGAACTAAGAAGACTCAGAAGAGTCAGAAGAGCTAGAAGAATCAAAATCGGAAACATCATCAGGAGCTTGCACAGGAGCAGCGGTAAGCGTCGACACCTTCTGGCAACCATTCCATCCCAGGATGTGAACTTCAAAAAAGATGTCTTCTCGAAGGACGAAAAAGAAGAGATCTCCTTCTTCCAATTGGTGATCTCTCGCGAAGTCTTCCCAGCCGTCAGTGAAGCGGAATTCTCCAATTTTCGTTGCCATTGTCAGAATCACCGACCAAAAATTCCCACTTGGTCCACGCAATCTGACAGGTCCTTCTTCAAAGATCATCCTCATATGACCTTGAAAAGCTCTCGGAATCCATAAATTACGGAAGTTATCTCCTGCGCTGAAGTACTTGTAAAAGGAGGGGCAGCTGTTGTTATCCATAGTGAAAGAAAAGATGCCCTAAAAGGATCATCACCGCCACTATTTATACTGTGATCTCAACAGAAGCAGTTAATACGCACCCAGAATTTCAAGAGACATCAGACGCTTCGTTTCAAACCAACAAGAACATCTTTTGACTTCTTGGAGGGGATGTTTCATTAAAAATGCTTTGGAAACACTTCAGAATTTAAGGCTCAACAAAAGGGAATTACTGCTCCTGTTTCCAAGAGACGTTTGAACTGAATTGAAACAAGAACAAGGAGTCTGTCGTTTAACAACATTCACCTACCTACTCACGAAAGAAGGTCTGAAAACGAACCCGATCCGATGTGGACACTGAAGCAGTAAATATCATCGATTCGATATAATGCTTTTATAATCGAAATATACCGAAAACATCACCCGATCCGATATGAAGTATCAGAAATGGGTCGATATCGGAAGAATTATTCCTTAGAAAACATTGAAGATGAATCAAATGGCAAATTCATTCATTCTCAAAGAGGAAAAAGAGACAGAAAAACAATCAAAATGTTCTTATGAAAGACATTCGGAACAAACTTTACATTCAGATCAAGTTTTGACAGCAGAATGAAGAACGACAAAAGGGATTACAAGTTTTTCCTTTAGACAAAATCCCAGTTTCTTGATCTAGCTGCACTCTTCCGACGGGGTTCTGTACGTCGCCTCGCTTCAAGGGCTTCTTCAGATTTCTTCGCCCGATCACTTAAAATCTTCTCTTGCACCGCTTTTAATTCTTCAATTTCACTTCGAAGTTGTCTTGCTTCGGGCCAATCTGACAAAAAGAAAGAAAATGAGTGAAATGATTAAAGGTGAGTAAAGAGGGACTAAAGGAATTTAGCTAACCTTCCCTCCTACGCACAGCAGAAGATGTATTCTCTTGATCAGTCCCTGAAGCCTTCTCTCCGCTTGACTCGACAAGAGTAGCTTTAATGGTCACCGAAGCCTCTTCTCCGCTCGGAATGACAGAAGTAGCTTTCATCAAATAAAGGAAAGATAAGTGAATAGCCATAAAATTAAAAAATATCAGAACGAAGGAAAATTTGAACTCATATATACCAGTTGTGGTGTCATCTTCAATCTCGATAACAGCTGGAAGAGCTTCACTAGGAGGTACACACCCCTTCTCTTCACGGATCTGTTCTGGATCAGGTGTGATAACTCTAGATATCGGATCCGGATCCGATATGGTTGATGGAGGAATCATCTTATCGGAAACATCCTTCTCCGATATGGCAGCAGAACGAATTTCCTCCAAACAAGAGACATCGCGCCTCACCTCTTCAATAGCAAGATCCTCGACTCTCACTCCTTCAGCAGCAGGATCTTTGTTTCCTTCTCCTCCTTGACATATTTCAAAATAAAGCTCCACTGCTTCATCATAGGAAGTCCGGTGAAAGTTTACTGAAGGATCCACGGAATGAATACTGCCCAGAATTGAGTAAACCTCTGATGATACCTTACGGATTTCATCATCAGATAGTCCTCTTTTTTCTGTTGCGGCAAGCTTCGCTTCCAACTCCATGGACTTTTTCTAGCTCTTATTCAAGTCCGATAACAAGGATGACATTTCATTCTTAGTATTCTGATCCGATCAAGCAGTAAGAAGAACATCACTCCGAGCCTGAGAGAGGAGATTGTCCTTGGCTTTAAACTGTTCAGAAAGAAGATCTTTGTCTTTTTTAAATTTATCAGCCAACTCTTCAGCAGTTTTGAGTTTTGCTCTCAAAACTTTCTTCATCTCTCTTTCAAGTGCAGATACTCTTTCAGAAAGCTTCTCTCTTTCGCCAACGACAGAGTCTTTCTCACTTTTAGACTGATCCAAATCCAATCTTAAAGCAACAACAGTCTGCTCAGATAAAAAAGGGAAGCTTGCAAACTCTCATAATCGACTTTAAGTGCACCATATGCTCCCTGCGACTTCCCTAACTCAGCAGTGATAGACTCTTTTTCCTCAGTCAGCCTAGCCATTTCAGCATCCTTAGTGGAAAGGCTTTCCAGAAGCTTCTTATTCTCTTCTTCTAATTTGGAGATTCGAGCTTTCATCTCCGAATCCCCTTGCTCATAAAATCTTGCAACTCGCTCCCCCCACAGAGCAGTCTGCAAAGGAAATTTTTATTTAGAGAAACAAGATATGAAATTATACTATCAACCGATGAGAAAGTCAAAGACTTACAGAAGCAATGGATAATCGAAAATGAGCGCAAGACTCCTCCGCACTGAATTGATTCAGATGAGTATTAACTGTGTCTTGCCGCTAAGAACGGAGAGAGTCTCTGACAAGTCGGGTATCAATGGGCAGCGCATTGTCCCTTTGGTGAATTCTTCCCTGAGCTTAAGATCCTTGGGCGTTCGAACCACCAACAGAAAGTTTTGTAGCTCTAACTACTTCTGAAGACAAGATATGCAAAATAAGTTAATCAACGCCAAGGAAGTTGAGCGGAAAGAATCGTAAGAAAGAGTGGAACTTCAAAATATCACCTTGGTTTCGATTACTACCGGATTCCATTCCCAAAGGAACACTTCCTTCGGGCCTACAGAGCTCTCCCTGTCTGCGAATGGTTGACACATCAGGAATCTGAATATTAAAACCCGATCCGATAGGGAGAGAATGAGGAAAGACAATAGGCACATCAGGAACTGAAACATCGGAATCCGATGTAACAGGAGAGAAGAAGAAGAAGGAATGATGGGTCCCTTTTGAACGGGACCGGTCAAGTCTTTGACAATTGTCTCCGGTGCATCCTGCGCAGGAGGGATCGGAACAGAGCCAGATTTCTCCACAGCTTTTACTAACCATCTCCTCTTTATGATTGGAGCGTCAGTGGGGATAGGAGGGGGAAGGCTGACGATGGCAGGAGCCGTTACTATCTCAGAATTAACAACAACTTCAGGTTCAACCATCCGACTTGCACCAGACTGTTGAGAAGAAACATCATCAGAAGCGGTCTTCTCGACTTATCTACTTTCCTTTCGATTTATCCGCACGAGAGATGGCACGCATCCTTTCAGCCAGAGTTTTTGGCGCCATATCGTCGTCTGAGAAAGAAAAATAAAAAGAGCAGATCAGGATTAGACAATGGATCGGGATCGTTAAATAACATGAATCAGGGATTTGAAGCAACCCTACCTAAGGCTAAGTACAATCCACATTCTTGAAGTCTCTTATCGGACAGGAAAGATTTATCTAAAGGAGTATTCTTGAACTTCTTGAATTTTTCAAACCATCCGCGCTCAACTGGTGTTATCTTCTCTTTGGAACCCGTATGAGCACAAGGAGTTCCCCATTTAGTACTAAAGCCCCAACTCCCGCTATCAGAAACAAAGAAATACTTGCTTTTCCACTCTTTGATTGAGTCGGGAACAGAACCAAGAAAGACCATGCCAGGTTTGGCACCGAAGTAATACCAATTGGATTGCCTATCTTGGTTAAGATTGAAGAGGAGACTGAATAGATGAGCAGACGGTTCAACCTCGCAGAGAATTGAAACTAGGACGAAACCACAAAGGATTCTCTAAGAATTCGGAGTCAGTTGAGAAGGGTTTAGGCTAAAATGATGGAAAATATCTACAAAAATCTGCGGGAAAGGCAACCTGAGACCAGCCACTAAAGCATCTTGATAAACAACCAAGTCCCCTCCCTGGGAAGGAGAACAAGCATGCTCGGAAGGGGATGAAACCCTATAAGAAATACTAGGAGAAGAAAGATGATACTTCTTCACTAAGTCATCTATCCTAGCTTCAGAGAGGGTATTAAGAAAGGAGAAGGAACAACGTTTTGGATCTCTAGCGAGCTTCGACATCATGGAAAACCAACAAAGAAAACCCTAAAACAAAGAAGATCCAAACCCAAGAAGAAAGAAAAAGCCTCGTACCTGAGCGAATGAGATCTTTCTGAGAACCAAGAGATCGATGGCTTCTTGAAGAAGAGACAAAAGGAATCGGAGAACGAGACAAGGAGATCTCCGCACAAAAAGCGCCGCTTTCAAATAGTTTTGAAATTCGAAAGTGGGCTCTCCAATACTATTTAAGAATCAAATTGACGGTCGAGATCAATCCTAGAGACTGTGCAAAACCCTCCATCTGACGGTTAGGGACGGATGAAAATTCAAAACGCTTCGAATTCTCGACGCGTGGAAGATGAAAAGGCAATATCATCATAAGTCTTATCTCACTACAGCCCCCAGAAACCGTATCTTGATAATGGGGAATAGCGGACAATTAATGACAAACAGTGAGCCATTAAAGCCTAAGAAATGATAAAGACCCTTTCACCCCTGAAAGAAGCAGCCACACACGGATTCCTAAAAAGGCTGTGTGCTTGACTTGACAGATCGGATGAGATTATCAAGCTAGGAACCCAAGAAAGCAAGAAGAGGAATGTTGGAACAAATAAGTCACAGAAGTACGGTACGGAAAGAAGAAGGGTTGTTAAATGAAGATACTGAGGCAGATATTGACTTGGTAGACCCAGAACGATCTGATCACAGTAATGCTTAGCTTCATTAACTCGAACAATGATCAAAGAACATTTGATCATCCTTCGAATTAATTCGCAAGCATACTTAATGGGGGACTATTGATAGGGATAAAAGTAGTGGAACACGTGGCGTTCATCCAAACAAGCCACATGTCAAGGTAACAAAGCAGAATCCTCTACTATTACTACGGTGGACCGTTCCGATATAGTCTGCTCATCCGATCATATTGACCCGGTATGAAGTGTCTTGCCGATCCGATATGAAGAACCGATATATCGAAACCGTTGCGAGGCTCATCAAGATCAGAGAGAGCTTCACCAAACTAACACGTGCTTCACCAAACTAACACGTGTCAACCAGGAAAGGTGTATCTAAACTGATAACTATCCATATCGGCTCCAACCGTCTAGAAGAAGTACATGTACCGCATGTACCGGCCCTTCTAGAAGAGTTACAGCTGGAGGCAGCGCATAATTTAGTCGGGCATCTAGTCGGCGCTTAGTTGGACATGCATACCGGCAAACACGTGACCAAATTGAGTGGCGTGCTCAGCACGCAACCCATGCCTATAAAAGGCAAGGATCACAACTCATTCAGACAACTGGAATCCTAGCAGCGAAGCTCTGTCCATTCGGAATCAAGATCTACTCTCTTCTTCCCCGCTTCCATTTCTGGATTTCTTGTAAGATCTCTTGTACTTTTTGATGATTCATAGTGAGATCTTTCTCTCTCGTGGTTTTTCCCCGATGATTAGGGGTTTTTCCACGTAAATTCGGTTTCTCTCTTCTCTCGCTTGGATTCTTATTCTATTTCTCACTAGAATAGCCACCCAATCAATATAAATTCAATTGTTAGGTTGAAATTGGACCTTCAATCCAATTTTAGCTCTAACATATGTTATATATATATATATATATATATATATATATATATATATATATATATATATATATATATATATATATATATAATGGATGAGGACTTTCAACTGACTGGATGTAACTGCCCATCCAGTTTTTTTGGATGGTCAAACTCCCATCCAGTTTTAAAAAACCAACCAAATAACTAAAAATAAAAAATACTGGATGGAGAGTTATCCATAATGATATATATCATGATTCGATTTCTCGAATAGACTTCATGAAATGATCTCAATCATCCATCCATCATGAGATGGATGATTGAGATCATTTCATGATGGATGGATGATTGAGATCATTTCATGAAGTCTATTTGGAAAGTCTAGTCATGATATATATCATTACTCTTAAATGTAACTCTCCATCCAGCGACACTTGGGATACCTATCCACGTTTCAAACACAACCACACGAAATCCCAGTTACGGATCCGGGAAAGCGAGTGGTATGTCCAATATATCATTAACCTGTATCTAGAGGTGTCAAACGGGCCGTCTGCGGGCCGCACGACGCCCGCCATCAGAGTAAGCGCCGGGCTGACAAGACGCCTGCTTAGCGTCTTTGGCCAGCCCAGCGCTGCACGCTGGCCTACCCGACGCTTTAGGACTGCTGGTGGGCCGGCCCGGCCCACCACTTTTCTTTTGTTTTTTGGTTTTTTGTTTTAATGCAAATAAAGGGTTCAATGACCCTTTTACCCTCCAACAACTATAAAAGCGGCTATATTAGAGGGTATTTGGGTCTTTTAAGTAAAATAACAAATTTACCCTCTCCAACAACTAGTTTATGAGGGTATTAGGGTATTAAAAATATAACCCCTCAATCTATAAATAAAACCTCTCATTCTTCCAATTTTTTTTTTCATATACCAAAAACTAATCTCTAAAGCCCTAAGCTCTTAATTCTCTTCTAATTGCTCTCAATCTCTCATTCAAGAATTCCAAGTTCAAAGTTACTTCTTCTCATTCAAGATCAAGCCATCAAGATTCAAGGCTTCATCAAGGATTCAAAGCTTCAACCTTCCAACTTCATCAAATTTTTTCTAAATTTCCAAGTTCAAGCAATCAAGATTCGAGGCTTCATCAAGATCAAAATTTTTTCTAAATTTCCAAGTTCAAGCAATCAAGATTCAAGGCTTCATCAAGGATTCAAAGCTTCAACCTTCCAACTTCATCAAATTATTTCTAAATTTTCAAGTTCAAGCCTACAATCGAATCAAGCTTCATCAAGATCAAGTCTTCACTAATCTTCAAGGACCTCAACTACTTTTCAAGGAGATCACCCGAGCCGGGCTTATTTTTCTTCAATTTTTCCGGCTTTATAAATTTCTTCCACAAGTAGTTGAGGTAATTCGAAACCCGTATTTTAAATTTTATATTTAATGGCCGGTTCATCGAATTTTCCTAGGGATGATGATACTACTCCATTTTATCTTTATGATAACACTAACCCGAGTGTCGATGAATCCGATGCCGGTGATGGTGCCGGACCATCTATTGGTGGTGCCGGTGCCGGTGCCGGCGGTAGGAAGAGAACTTCGGGGGTGTGGGAATTTTTTGATATTATTGAAATTGAAAACAAAGGCACCGGGCTAGGTGTAAAAAATGCAAAAAAGATTTTTCATGCCAAGCTAAGGGTGGCACCGGCCATCTTAAAAGACATGCCGACAAACATACCCAACACCAACATGATTTAACTCAAACCCAATTAGGACATATTTCTACTTCCAATTTAGGTATTTTTCATTTTTCTAATGAAAATGCAAGAAAGGAAATTGCTAAATTTATTGTTCATGATGAACAACCATTTTAGTCTTTCCGATAATCCTAGGTTTGAAAAGAATGATTCATAATGCATTTTCTCCCGAATTTAAAAAAGTTTCTAGAAATACAATGAGGAAAAATGCATTTTCGATTTTTAATGAATATAAGGCAAAATTAATTTGTGAATTATCTACTATTTCTTCTAAGATTTCTTTAACTATGGATATTTGGACTTCCAAATATCATGCAAGCTATATATGTGTAACCGCCCATTTTATTGATAATGAATGGAATTTACAAAAACGTATTATAAGTTTTAATAAATTAGAATATAGGCACACTAGTAGTGCCATTGCCGGGTGCATCATGAACACTATTTTAAAATATGTAATTGAAAATTCTATTTTTTCAATTACATTTGATAATGCTTCAAGTAATAATGCATAATTGATGTTCTTAAAAATCATTTAAAACCTATTTTTTCCGGTAAATTTTTTCATATTAGATGTGCATGCCATATTTTAAATTTGTGTGTGCAAGATGGACTTAAAATTATTGATCCTCACATAAAAAAAATTAGGAATTGTATTTTATTTATTAGAAACTCACCTACTAGAAGACAAGAATTTAAAAATATTGCCTTCAATATGGAAAAAAGATATAAAAATTTGTTGTTGATGTTGAACATAGGTGGAATTCTACCTATTTAATGTTAGATTGTGTTTATGAGTATAAAGATGTTATTACTTATTTTTGTAATGAACATTTTAGAGAAAATGAAATTAGGGAATTTGATTGGGAAGTAGGAAATATGATTAGGGAATTTTTAGAAATTTTTTATAATGCAACAAATGTTTTTTCGGGTGTTTATTATCCTACATCTTATTTAACTATAAGTCATTTGTATTTTATTAGTGGCATATTTAACAAATATAGATTTAGTCATGGTTTTGAATCTATTGTTGCTTCCATGGAATTAAAATTCAAAAAATATTTTGGTGTAATTAGTCCAATTTATATTTTATCTTACATGCTAGATCCTAGGTTTAAAATTGAAGGTGCTAATTTTATTTTAGATTCATTTGATGAAAACATGGGTTTAGACCATAGTGAATTAAAAGATGAATATAAATCCATGTTTTTTGAAATGTATGAAATTTTTAATGGACTTTATGGTAGTAGAAAATCATCCCAATTGGGTGATGATGATCAAAATATTTCTCAAACAAAATCTAAGAGTAGTAAAACCCCTTTACAATTATTTAATATGATGAGAAGAAAACATGGTAGCTCTTCTACTTCTTCTTCTACTAATACTTCTTTGCATGAATTAAACTTGTATTTATCAAATGATTTTAGTTCTTTCCTCACTTCGAGGAATTTAATAATTTAGATATTTTGTCATGGTGGAAACAACGGGAGCATAATTATCCGTGTTAGCCGCCATGGCATCGTGATCTACTAACTCCCTCGGTGTCCACAGAAAGCATCTGAGTCATGTTTTAGTGCGAGGAGCGAGGTGTTAGATGATAAAAGGAGGCTTGGCTGAACCAAGCTTCTTTGGAGATGTGCATTTGCTTAAAGGATTGGTTGGATGTCAAGATAGACTTCAAGATCGAGGAAGGACATGACACAAGCGAGGGCACTGAAGAAGATACAACAACAGAAAGAATAGGACGGGAGTAAAACATAGAAGACTTGAAGGCATTAAGACCATGAAGACCTAGAAGACTTCAAAACTTGAAGACATGAAGATGAAGACCATGAAGACTTGAAGACTTGAAGACCTAACTTGAAGTTGAAGAATGAAGACCATGAAGACTTGAAGACCTAGTTTGAAGACCTAACTTGAAGTTGAAGAATGAAGACCATGAAGACAATATTGAAGAGTGAAGTGAAGACCATGAAGATTAAATACCTAGAATACTCAATACTTGAAGACATTTGTATTTAGAAATTTATGATGTTTATTTGTCATATTTTTCAAATAAATCATAATATTTTTATTAGTTGTTTTTTTTTCAATAAGATCAAATTCTTTATAATTTGATTCTTTTGTAATTTATGAGTTAATTTGAAATCTTAATAATAATTTCATATTTTTTTCATCAATATAATTTGTTTATTTGGTTTTGCAATATTGTGTTTGTGTTTATGCCTTTATGACATTATGTGCAAATGTGTAATGTATATTTTTAAATTTTGTAAGTTTTTCTAAAAAAATTGGTTTATTTACAAATTACAATTAAATCATTGATGATAATTTGATTGATTTATGAAATTTTACCAATATTTATATGTTTTCCATATTTTATACTTTAAACATATGTATTTATAAATTTAGAAAATTTTTGGATTTTTTCTGATTTTTTTAATGATTTTTATGATTTTTTAATTAAATTTTAAGTTTTTTTTTTAAAAAAAAAATAAACGGGCCGGCACGCGGCCCGGCCCGCTACGGGCCGGCACGGCACGCTACTGTAGCGTGCCGTGCCTGGGCCGGGCCGGTGCTGGCACGGCGGGCCCGTGCCGGTCCGGGCCGGGCCGGCCCGTTTGACATCTCTACCTGTATCACCTACGTGGCAATTTCCCATTGGATAATATCAGTTTCCGAAAATAAGAATGGTATGTCAACACAATTGATGGTGGAGATTTCGAATGAACCTCCGATCCGATAGATTCTCTGGTCGAGACATAAATCGATCCTTCAGAGTGAAATCTCGAGATCATCGAGACCTTTTCGTCTAAATTAGAAGGTATTGTTTCGGATCTGAACATACAAACATGGAAATTTCTATGATTCATGTGTCGTTTTCTTTTTGTCATTTTGTTTTTTTTAGGAAGATGGAATTTAAGATTCAGTGTGTGCTTTCCTTTTCTAGTTTTTTTTTTGACTTTAGTTCGGTTATAATGAAAGATGGAAATCATGGTAGTTTGGGAATCTTGTTGCATGATGGATTGATTCATTGATCTTGATCTCACATTGAATGAAGCTCCTTGGAGCTGTGCATAATCTGATTTTTTTTTTTTTGTATCCTAATGAATTAGGGCTGGTGAGAACTACATGTTTGATATATTCAATGTAAGCTGAAGGCTAGGGGTGATTTAATTATGAATGGTACTTGCAATTATTTCTTTGTGATTGTATGCTTTTACAATGAATTTGTGAAAAGAGGTGGAAATAACAATGTACCTTCCAACTCAATTTGGAACTGGCACAAAATGTAGTTTTTTATTTTTTTATTTATTTCGGGAAGCTTATATGATTGATTTGGTTTTATTTTTCTAAAATATTTTTCTTGTGTCATCCAAAGATTCAGTCAAGAGAAAGTGAAATCTTTTTGACATTTTTTTGGATTCAAGAGTTGTGTTGTGCTGGTTTGGTTAACACAACTGAGTTCCACAGCGTAGTCAAATTTGTCATGATTACAATATTCTTTGTCTATAATCTAGAGTTCATAGTTCCATGTGTGAAACAAGTTTATCATAGATAGGTCTATAGATGAATGATATTAATGAAGAATTAAATTAAGGCCTTTTTTTACTCAATGTTCATATTTTCCCTATACTTTTGTCTGTGTGCATGTGTATGCAGTTGAAGTCTATTTGTAAGTTGTTCCTTATTCTCTAGACTTTTGTTTTTCAGATTCAGGTACATGAATGGAAGACTCTACTTCTATGGAAAACCTGCCTCTGAAGGAGTTCTATATCCCGAGTTACATCCTAGAACCAGAATTGGAAGCTGAGTCCATTTCTTATATACCCATTTGTCCTGTGATAGTTTTCATCAATTCCAAAAGTGGTGGTCAACTTGGAAGTGATTTGCTTATAACATATCGTGGGCTTCTCAATAAAGCACAGGTACTTGAATCAATGCATAGAGAAAAATACTTAATTATAAATTTTAGCTCTATTTTTTTTGTCGGCAATCATAGATTTTCATTTAATTCACCAGTTTTATGCATCATTAGGTTTTTGACTTGGGAGAGGATGCTCCTGATAAGGTTCTACACAGACTTTATTGCAATTTCGAGACACTTAAGTCCAATGGTGACACCCTTGCTTCTGAGATTCAGAGGAGATTGAGAATCATAGTGAGTTACTATAATCAGAAATGCCATTTAGAGGATGCTAGTTGTACCTGCTCATATTAGCTGATTTGAAGTACATCCATGACATATGTAGGAGATTTAGAATCTGTTTGTCCTTTTTACTTCCTTTTTTTTGTGGTCTTTGACATGCAAGTACTCTATTAGGTTGCAGGTGGTGATGGTACTGCAAGCTGGTTGCTTGGAGTAGTTTGTGATCTTAAATTAGCTACACCACCTCCTGTTGCTACAGTGCCCCTGGGAACGGGAAATAACCTTCCCTACTCATTTGGTTGGGTAGGTCATACACTAAAAATCATTTTCAAGATGCTATTTTATTTTTACTCATCATTGTTTATGCTCAAGTATATTAATAATTTCTCATATCCCGTGTAAACTTAAAGAAGTCAAACAATTAAGCTGCTCATGAGCAATTCGAGGCTTGGGCAGGCTACCAATTTGAAATTAATTTTGAGCTAAGTTTGAGTAGGGTCTATATCATTTGAATTCAAATCAATCAGGATTTATTTTACTGTTTGAACTTTAAATAATAAATTTGAGTTGTATTTAAGATATAACACTTCTAATTTTAAATAGGTGCACAGTCTAAAGCAGAATCTTCTTTAGACATGTTAGAACACTCCTTTTTATTCTAGGATATTTTTCTTTATTTTTTGGGTACTGATCATCTTTTTATGGTTCAACTATACTCACATTATAGTATCTATATTATTGTGAACATGAGGCAAGGCACAGTGTCACCCACCTCACGCTGGTGTCTGGACTCTGAAATTCCCTGATTAATATGGTGTGCAAAAGGTGCTATGGGAATACTGCTTCTTTGAAAAGAAGGCTATGTTAGAATATATTGTGATTATTGTCATTATTATGCTTATTTACTTTGCTTTTACTGTTTTTTATTTATTTTGAGTAGTTTGGAAAAGAACAAGTCATCTGGAGTAGACAATATATTGTGCGGTATTAAATTATTCTAGTTGTGCCTAATGCATTTAAATGGTTATTCTTATGTATTAAATTGTACTTTATATCTTTTTTGTCCACAATTGTTCAAAACATGCAGTGTTTGTGCCTTACCTGAATTATGCATGCTCAGAATTTGATGACCTGTGGAAAATTCCAGGTCATTTTGAAATTAGAATATTGCAATTTGCATGGACTTGTGTCTCCAGTTCCTATTAAATATAGACAAGATGAATTTGAGCTATTGATACTCATACTATTTGAGGAAATATTGACTAACTAGCTCATAAATTTGTGCGTGCTTTGTTTGGGAAAAGGGATTAATTTTTTATCATCATACATTCAATTCTATTGCAGGGAAAGAAAAACCCTGGTACAGATTGTCATTCTGTGAAATCTTTTCTGGATCAAGTGATGAAAGCAAGGGAAATGAAAATTGATAGGTATGACTGTATTAAGTCTAATGTTCCAATGGTGATTCTCATAAATGCACATGCATTTGTAAAATGGCACAGGTTCTTACCATTGGGTGTTGTTGTCTTTGCCATATGACCCAGTCGGAGGATTTTTTTTCCAATATTTTTATGCTAGCTTATTGGAATTTTAGAATTTATGGGTTGCTTTACCTCTTCAATTTTATGGCACTGTTTCTTCAGAGTTGTAAATGGTTCCAAGTAAGCTTTTTAGTGGTTGTTTTATCCAAATATAATTTTACTCTTCTCATTTTTCTGACTACTCTGTTATTGTCAAATTTGATAAAAGATAAAGTTATAGATTAAGTGATGAATATATGCAATTGTGCCATCATATCCTGGATATAGCTTTTTCATGTAACAGAATAAATTGTAATGCCCCCCAAATATCTTTATGCTGATATTGAATGGCAGAAAATTGTTTCCCTGCAATTGTTTATGGAAATGAATTTGTAGCAATTTATGTTTTAAATCAGTTATCTTTGTGTATCAGCTGGCATATTATCATGAGGATGCGAGCTCCTGAAAAAGGTTCTTGTGATCCAATTGCTCCTCTAGAACTGCCGCATTCTTTACATGCATTCCGTCGTGTGTCAGATGATGACTCACTTAATATGGTAAGGCCTCATTCTATCAGTCCCAAACCCTATAAGGTATTTAAATTACAATACTCTAGAAAATTTTTAATGTAACCTTTTGCTGATGATACTATTGAGCTAACTAATCTGGTTCCAATTATATGTCCTGTGTAGCTAATTATTCTGCAATTTGCTCAGTATCCTAAAGTTGCTGAATTTTCTGAGAAAATTTAATAGACTTCTAGCAAATGTCATGGTGGCAATCTAAATAGCTAGGACAACCTGGATAGAAGCTATGGTATTGCTCATGTTGGGTATATTGCTGATAATCTTATTTTGTTGGAAAGAGTGGCAGAGTAATAGTAGTTAATTTGAAACCGGATGAATGCAGTATTTATGTATTTATTTATTATTATTATTTTTTTGGAACTTTCTGTATTCATCTTTTTCATGCCTTGCTGTTAGTTATATCTGCTCTATCTTCTTTCTTTCTTTCTTTCTTTCTTTTGTCAAGCTCTTATCAAAGTGCAAATGTTTGTTAGTTAGCATATAAGTCTAGCAACTTGACTATCATCAGTCAGGTATTTATTGTTTATTGTTTTATGATCTTTTTATCTATTATCTGTAAAGTTAGTGCACCAAGCTAGCTTAGCTTTTCTCAAATGGAAAAGTGTTCTCAGAGCTGTGGTTGGATAACCTTTTGTATTTGTTTTGATAACATTGTGTATTATCAAGACCATGTTTAGTCGGCTTTTTCTAGACAAATTATTATTGATCATAGTCATATGGCCACTTTTTTATTGCAATTTACATCTATGAAATGCTTATTCTTATTAACTTGACCTCAGGATGGTTATGACACATATCGTGGTGGATTTTGGAACTACTTTAGTATGGGTGAGAGTTTCCTTTGAGTGAGAACATAAACATGTTTACTATAAAGAAAGGTGCATGGTTTTAAAATAATCATTCTATTGTAATTCAATGCTGAAGATTTTTTTTTTGCAATGCTTATTTTGTAACCTCCCTTGTGAGGATATTAATTGTACTGTCTATTTGTTTGTTCCATCATTCTCAAGAGATCTTTTATCATTCTGTATCTAATAGGTAGCTAGAATACTGTTCTATGAACCTCCTCTAGAGTTTTTTTTTTTTATGCAACCCTACATGTTTATGGAAGCATCGCTGACAAAGTGGAGTGATTATAACCAGAACTGCAGCTTATTCTTTCTTATAAAATTATGCTGCATGTTTAGTCACCATAATGTGGTTCACATTGGATAATAAAACCCAAACTTTCTGCCTGTAGCCATGTGATTAATTTTCTTCTCGATGCAACACCTTGAACTCTAAATTGATTTGCTAACATGCTTTGGCAGGCAAGACCATTTGAAATATAGTCTTGTTTGGTTTCCTTTATTCATATTATTTTCTTGAATAAAAACAATTACAAACAAAGTAGAATAATAGAGTAGCAGAAATAAAAGGTATCCTAACTTCTAGTCCATGATAATGAGTACCAATATTCAGTATCTCAAATCTTGCTGTCTGGTGGCATGATTAATTTCTGCATGTTACTATTACTGAGGCATCATCTCATGCAATAAAAAAAAGAACTACTTGCCTCTTTACAATTACTCTGCTACATGGTTTTTATTAGGCTATGTTCAATACAAACAGTAAGTATAATCAACTATCATTAAAATACTCAATTTACTGTGATATATATATGATACCTTTTTATTCTAATCTCCTGTTATACTGTAGGGATGGATGCTCAAGTGTCCTACGCATTTCATTCTGAGCGCAAGCTGCATCCAGAAAAGTTCAAGAACCAATTAGTTAATCAGGTCATATGTACTTCATGATTGTTTAGAGTGATAAAATACCAACTGATTTAGTTCTTTTTATTATCTAACTGAATAAAGACTAATCTATGTCACTCTTTATATTCGTAAAGACAATTGGTTCTTTGCTGTTTAAAAAATTTGGATAGTAAGCAATGAAATTGCTGTTTTTGGTATAGAAATTCTGTGACAATGCATCATCAAGTGTGTAAGGATTCAATTTTTTTAGTTTAAAATACCATTACAAGAAATATAGTTGTACCTCATCTAGAGTTGAATCCCGACAAATAACCCCTAGAAAGCTTGCTAATTGTAGATACTATCCCTACTGGTCAATAATTTCATAAAACCTTTTGCTATTACATGAGTGGGTTAATTTGGTAAATATTCTATAGAATATTGTTAAAGGATAATGTTTGTTAGGAAATGATAATCACTCTAATTGTATTACATTAAGCAAGGTTACATGTATATATAGATATACACAGGTAGATATATATGGATATACAACTGTATAGTAATGTACAGCTAACACCTCCCTCAAACTCATATGGGATCAGACACCGAGAGTTTGGACAAAAGAAAATCATGTTGCACTCGTGTCTGAGATTTGGTGAAAAAGTCGGCAAGCTGGCTCTCGGAAGGAACAAACTGGGGAGCCAGGATGCCTTTACTGTACTGGTTACGCAAAAAGAAAGCATCAACACTGATATGCTTGGAGAGTGAATGTTTCATAGGATTCAGAGTGATCTGAATAGCACCGGTGTTGTCACAGTGAAGAGGAGTCGAAGCATGAGAGGCAACACCAAGGTCTTGAAGGAGCTAGCGCAACCAAACAATCTCCTCAGTAGTAGTAGCCATGGCGCGGAGCTCAGCCTCGGTGCTGGACCGAGAAACACCTGTTTGCTTCTTGGACTTCCAGGCATTGAGAGAAGAGCCCAAGAACAAACAGAAACCAGTAACAGAATGACGATCAGCCAGATCACTAGCCTAGGTAGCATTAGAGTAGGCACGAAGCTGCAGAGGACTGCTACAGAAGTAAAAGAGACCACGAGACGGAGTCGCCCGGAGGTAGTGCAAGAGCCACAACAAATGAGCATAGTGAACAAAAGTAGGTGCACTGACAAACTGGCTCAAAATATGCACAACATAAGCAATGTCTGGTCGGGTGATGGTAAGATAGACTAGACTCCTAACTAAGTGACGGCAGCGTGTCGGATCGAGCAAGGGAGTCCCCTCATCAGGATGCAACTGAAGGTGAAGCTCCATAGGAGTGACCGCAATGCAAGAGTTCGAGAGAGCGGCCCGAGCCACAATATCAGAAGTGTAACGCTGCTGGGACAGCTGAAAACCATCGGAAGTAGAAGTGACCTCGATACCCAAAAAATAGCTCAACCGGCCAAGATCATTTATCTGAAAATGCCGCTGAAGGTGATGCTTGACAAACTCCACATGAGCGGGGTCATCACTGGTGATAATCATATCATCCACATAGAGCAATAAAAGAGTCCAGCCACGAGAGGAGTACACAAACAAAGCCGGATCATGCGGACTCGGTTAAAAACCAGCGGCCGTTACAGTAGAACTGAAGCGCTCAAACCAGGCCCAAGGAGCCTGTTTGAGACCATAAAGGGCCCGATGTAGGCGACAAACAAGGTTAGAAGGAGATGAGAGGCCTGGGGGAGGAAGCATGTACACCTCCTGTTGAAGGTCCCCATGAAGAAATGCATTCTTCACGTCAAGCTGAAAGAGAGACTAACGGCAAACAACAACGACAACAATAAGAGCTCGAACGGTAGTCATGTGAACCACAGGAGCAAAAGTCTCATCATAGTCTCTGCACTGCTACTGTTGAAAACCACGGGCCACAAGTCGAGCCTTGTACCTTTCTATGGAACCATCAGAGCGAGTCTTGACCTTATAAACCCACTTGTAGGTAATAGGAACCTCACCAGGAGGAAGAGGAACTAGGTCCCAAGTAGAAGTGCGCTCGAGAGCCACCAACTCAGCGAACATAGCAGCCTGCCACTCAGGTATCTGAACAGCCTCATGATAAGAAGCCGGCTCTGGAGGACCGCTGGAAGTAGAGGGGGAAAGATCAAGTAGTCGAGAAGCAAGGTTGAGACGGTCGGGTGGATGACGGTCACGAAGGGGATAGCGGCGTGCGGAAGGATCATCAACAGGACACTCGTTGGAGGAAGCCGGAGGCACCAGGGGTGAAGGCTCGGGAGGAGGGCGAGAGCGACAAACATAGTGATAGGGAAAGGCGGGGATAGGAACCTGGACAGGAAGATCAGCAGACAACGGAGACACAGGCGGAGGGAAGGAAGTGGGAAACATAGAGGGAGGCGGAGAGACAGACGGAGGCGGGGGAGGGAGAGATGGTGGGGGTAACACAGGAGGTGGTAAGGTAGGTGGTGATAACACAGTGAGAAACTAGACATCATCCGAGGTAGTGGAGGAGTGAGAAGAGGAGGCAGAGGGGACGAAGAAAGGACGATTCTCGACAAACGTGACATCGCACGAGATACGAATGCAACGTGCTGCAGGATCATAACACCGATAGCCCTTGTGCTCAGGACTATAACCAAGAAAGACATAGGCAACAGACTGAGCAGAGAGCTTAGTCCGCTCACGAGACAAAAGAAAAACATAACACAGGCAGCCAAACACACGTAGGTGAGCATAATGTGGAGGGCGAGAGAAAAGACACTCGCCAGGACTGCGACCCTGAAGAAAAAAGGAAGGCTGAAGGTTGATGAGATAGACAGCAATGGAGACAGCCTCAGCCCAGAAGTGAGGTGGAACATGGGAGGCAATAAGAAGGATACGGGCAGTCTCAATGATATGACGATGTTTCCTTTCCGCAGTGCCATTCTGAGCATGAGCACCAGGACAGGAGAGCTGGGGAAGAGTGCCATAGGAGGCAAGAAGATCACGAAACGCGTGAGAAAGATACCCCCCTGAATCAGAACGGAAAGTGCAAATAGAGGCAGAGAACTGGTTGTGCACCATAGTAAAGAAAGCAACATAAAGTTGAAAGAACTCGGAACGAGAGCGCATAAAATAGATCCAAGTGTAACGAGAGAAATCATCAATAAAGATAACATAATAACGATGCTCGCCATTGGAGACAAAAGGTGCGGGACCCCATACATCAGAATGAACTAACTCAAAGGGGAGACAGACCGAGACTCACTTGAACGATAAGGGAGTTGTAGTTGTTTGCGAAGCTTACAACCCCAACAAGAATGAGAACGATCAACCGAAACACGACCTAATACACCCTGGTGGATGAGAGAGGACATGCGAGAGCCACTAGGATGTCCAAGACGATGATGCCAATGATGGAAGCCAATAGAGGAGAGACTTGGAGACAAAGGGAGACAATAGATAGAGGCAGCCGGGGACTGAGAGGAGGACGGAGGACGAAGGTAGTCGAGCACATATACCCCACTATGGCGATGACCAGCTCCAATGAGGGTCCATATAAGACGATCCTGCACACGACACGCAAACTCATCAAAAATAACAAGATAGCCAAGGGAAGCGAGTTGGCTGGCGGAAATAAGGTTCATAGATAGCTGGGGTATATAGGCAACATCGGGAAGGTGGAAGTGAGTGGTATGTAAAAGGCCACGGCTGGTGATGGAAAGGGTGGTGCCATTAGCAATAATGACACAAAGGTCGGAGGAAACTGGCTGACAAGAGTGAAGGTGGGTAGCATCATAGTTCATAAGGAAAGAGGCACCAGAGTCGAGCAACCAAGAGGATTGAGAGATACCTATAGGGGCGGAGGCAACCGATGGGTGAGAGGAGGTGTCCGAGGCGTACCGACCGAGGACGGGCCGAGGACGGGGAGACTGACTCGGAAAGTCACTGAAAGCCGCCGCAACAAAGAGCCAACCGGAGAAGCAAAAGGTGAGGTTAGAGCGACATCGCCGCCGCTACGCCGGGCCTGGCCGCCATGGCACACTCAAAGACTTAACGCGTGACCAGGAGCATGACAATAGTGGCACCGAATAGGCCGTCGCTAGGGGGCACTAGATCCCGGACCTGGAGGTTGCGAAATATGACGGGTGGGGGCACCAAAACCTGTAGGATGCAGCAACAAGAGGTACCGGGGAGAACAACTGAGCGGTGGCCGGCGGTGGGAGATGCTAGGGAGTAGCAAGGATAGAGTGGGGAACAGTAGGTGGGGGAACCATATCCAAGGACTGAAGACGGGTCTCCTTAGCAAGTATGTAGACTAAAGTATCACTGACAGATGGAGTAACCCGGTGTAGAAGCTGAGCACAAACTGCCTCGAACTCAGGCCGAAGGCGCATGAGAAACTCATAGATGCGGAGATAGTCACGGTCCTGCGCAATGGCGAGACACTGGGCACATGTCGGAGAAGGAGATAGTGTCATCTTATCACATTAACGCCATAAGTCACTGAGCGTTGCGAAAAAGTTCTAGACAGAACTGTCACGCTGGTAGGTGACAGTGAGAGTCTATAGCAGGGAGTAGCGCAACGCCTGGCTGGAGGGAAGGTAAAGAGTGCGCAGGTGATCCCATATCGCTTTGGCCGTAGAAAAATCACAGACTGCCAAACGAATAAGGAAGCTCGCACGACTGACAAAGGATAGGAATTGTGCGAGAATCATCCTCAATCCACTTGGCCAAGTCGTGGGACTTGGTGGAAGAGGAGCCCTCGGAGACATCAGATGGAGGAAGTGAAGCCGGTCGGGTACCATCAACGTGACCCCAGAGGTTAAGGCCGCGGAGGAGCACGTGAAGGGTGGAGGACCACCCCTTATAATTTTTACCATTAAGAATGACATCGACCTTCTGAAGATAGGGAATTTGTGCAGAGGCCATTGAAAACAACACCAAAAGTTAATAACTGAAGGATGTATGATGGAAGGAGGTGTGGTGTTTCTAATGGATACTATGCATGTGACTGCACAAAAGAAGGGATTGTTGGGCCCTTGGCTGATTAAGAGGGCACGAAACCAAAGTGGAGGACTTGATCGTGGCGAGGAGGAGCGATGGCAAGCACCGGACCAAATTGGAAGTTGTCGGGCTGGTGCAAAGGAGCTCCAACACGTGGGAGAGCAGGCGCGGGCCGCTAACGTCGAGGAGATCTGGTGCGGTTTGGGATGGAGAGGCTCAGCGCAGGGAGGAGGCATGGCGAGGCTCGACGCGAGGTAGACAGGGGAAGCACCGGCGAGGGCCGCCGGGGCAGAAGAGAGCCTCCGCTGGTGCAGCCGCGCGGATGAGATTTGGGCGCGGACGGGTCCTGGCACGCCGTGCTCGGGGCAAGCGGTGTGAGGCCTGGACGTGGAGAAGAGCAGGCGCAAGGCTGGCGGGCGCCCGGCGGTGGGGGACGAGCAAGAAGGACCGGCGGCAGCGAGAGAGAAAAAAAAATTAGGGTTAGGGTTAATCAACCCTCTTTGATACCATGTTAGTAAATGATAATCACTCTAATTGTATTACATTGAGCAGGGTTACATGTATATATAGATATACACAGGTAGATATATATATGGATATACAGCTGTATAGTAATGTATAGCTAACAATGTTCACACTTCAAACAATGAAATACCCTTCCATAGAACATTCAGTTAAGGATTGAAAACTTTTTTTTTTAATAAAGTGGATAAACCACATTTTATTTTATTAGATTTGGAATTCGAGTACATATAACACAACCGGGATACAAAAGTAAAGTAAGCATTCAGGTCAGGTATCCTAGTTATGCTTCTCCATTCCCCTCCCTTATAGGTGTGTCATCCTCGAAGACCTTGTCATCTTCATTGACTTGTTGTGGGCTCCCCTTTGAGAATTCCAAGTTCTGTTTCACCGGGCTTTGACCTGTCTCCTGTCTCGAACGCTCGGATATGTGTGCTTGTATGGGAGGAGGGATTGAAAACTTAATTCTTGAGAATCATAGCCTAGTTCACCCACAAAGTTTTGATTCTATTGAATATTGATAGAGTATCCTTGTATAGAAGACAGTTAAAGAGGGGGAAAGTCCTCACTAGCTCTAGTTATGTTGATATAGTTGCGATTGTGTTTATGCTACAAAGCTACCTTGCATAGTTCCATCTATTTGTGAAGGGGCCCTTGGAAGGAAAACAAAGGATGTGAGTGTTAGGCACATGAACATTATAATAATCACAAGAGGCACATGAAAACAAAGGAAAACAAAGTATTTGTGATGGGGGTTGAGGGTGTAAAATTATTGAATTTCTGGTGTAATTTTACACGAGGGAATTTTACAGAGGTATTATAAAAACCACATGAACATTATAATAATCACAAGAGGAACATAACTTTGACCATTGTCCATATTTTGGTATTAGTTACCTGCAGTTTTATGATGCCTGGTTAGTTACTTGAAGTTTTATGATGTGTGGTTATCGCCAATTCAAGTCTTCTGATGGGAAATTAAATGATTTTCTTTGGTACAGAGTACTTATGCAAAGCTTGGATGCACACAAGGATGGTTTTGTGCTTCTCTTTTTCATCCTTCTTCCAGGTAATTCATTTCCTATTGTTTTGCAATATGCAAAAATGCACTACTAGTGATTATTTTGGTCCTTTCACATTACATGTGTTGTTGATAGCTGGATAATTTGAATTATATATCACAGTTATTTTAATTGGTTTTCCCACCCTTCATCAAGGATAGAGGGCAGGCCATCATTATGACTTCAAAGGCTTATGCCACCACATAGTTAAAGAAAATAAGATATCATTATATTAATTAAATGAGTTCCTCCTATGGCAGCCCAGCGCTACAAAGCTCCCGCTGTGTGCGGGGTCCGAGGAAGGGTCAAACCACTTGGGTCTATTGTGTGCAGCCTTACCTTTCACTTTTTGCAAGAGGCTGTTTCCACGACTCATAAATGAGTTCCTCCTATGCAAGCACAAAAATAGTTACTTTCAAGTAGAGGGAAGGAATTATGAAGAGTTCTAAGCAAGTGTTATTTGAAGGGTCTCGTGGTCAATTTATTATTGCATTAAAAAATACCAATGCAGAGAAGTTGAAATAATCATTGATTTGTGCTTTTTTCTCTTGCTCTAGGAAGTCCTTGGATAAGATGATAGTTTCTAGCCAACAAATATAAAAGGACTTGCATAAATAATCTTAAGGCCGTAGATGCAGTTGAACTTAATTAAAAAGTTTTGGAAGTGTGTGATATATTATATATCATAATAATCATAAAAATAAATAATCAATCTGAAATAAAAGAATTAGAGACAAAAAATCAGGAAACGCTTGTCTTTATATTTGCAGGGTTAATATATACCATCAATCAATAAATTTTAAAATGCACTAAATTATCCAATATTTGTACAATTTGACTGTAGTAATACACTAGTAGTGAACACATGAAAGAAGCACCTATCAGAAGGTTCAACTTTTAAATAATATAATATTCATCTGCTATTTCTGTTTTATAAAACTTTATCAGTGACCATTGACCACCTTGAGAAACTCTTGTTTAGACTTCAGAAATGTAGTCATGAACATATAAAGACAAAAAGTGGAATATAATTGAAGTGCGTACTACCATAACCAGATTGTCTACAACCATTATTTCTATTAGATATTTGCTACAATGAATATGATTCGGTCCAGTTCCATAAATTTGTAAAAAGAAAAGTTGAATTTGTATGAACAGGTCGTATAATCTGCTACCGGGTCAGCTGCATATCTAGCTTGTATGTAGCTTATGCAGTGTGGTTTGGTGAACACATCTGCATATGCTGGCAGATGTAGTTGTGCAACCTGCATTTTGATGTAGTTTTTCATGGATGCTCTGAACCATAAAGTTTTTAACATGGCCATACATTGGATGTGTTGAATAGTTTTGTGATGAAATTTGAAGATGCTGTGAACATCCTCATCTTTAATATCCAACTCATAAATGTTAACCCTTAGCAGATCAAAGGTTTTAAAAAGTAAGCATAAGACAATTCCAATGGATTGACCCCATACTTATTTTTAGCTTCAATTTTAATTACAGAGACCATACTTATGCAGGCCTTGGTATACTTGGTTACTTCATATTTGATACCCTTTTTGAGTGTTTTGACTCTTACAGGAACATATCCCAGCTTGCAAAGGTGAAGATCATGAGAAAACACGGGGAATGGGAAGAACTACACATTCCTCGGAGGTAAAAATAAAATAATGGTTTTTGTGTTGTCTCCATTCAATTCTGCACATTTTTTTTTTCACTGTAAATTCAGTAAAAATGTATCTACTTTACCTCATTTTTTTTACGTTGTCTTATTTCTTGAGTACAGTATCCATATTCCGTCCTAAATACTTTATTTTCTTCATTATTTTACAGCATCAGATCGATTGTGTGTCTTAACTTGCCTAGCTTTTCTGGAGGATTAAATCCTTGGGGAACTCCATCTAGGAAGAAGGAACTAGATGTTAGCTCTATATCTCTCTCTCTGTAGATTTAGTTTTATGCATCAATCAAGGGTATAATGGGACTTATAAAATTTGATTCTCTTAGAGGGGCTTGACTGCACCATTCGTGGATGATGGTCGTCTTGAAGTTGTTGGTTTCAGAGATGCCTGGCATGGACTTGTTTTGCTTGCTCCGAAGGGGCATGGAACCCGTCTTGCACAAGTAAGATGATCTATACATCCCAATTGTAGACTATTGATTGTTCACCCATATAACAATGAACTGCCATGCAGTACTAGTAAAGTTTGTAAGGTACATGTTTAGATTCATGATTTAAAATTGCACTAGTGCATTATTCAGAATTTTTCATGTATTATTCTTTAATTCATTTGGTGCCTTTTTCCCCGGCCATCCAATCAGCATAGAATACGATAAGTGAAATTTCCAAAGACTTGGTGAAATTTCTAGTCATTACTTGTGATAGTGTTACATAATCATCATATTCCATGAAGAAATGCTTTTCTTGTTGATTCTCCTCAAGATCATAGTGGCATTGTGCATCAAGGCTAATTTTGGTGATTCACAACAACAAATATGGTTTTATATCTTATAGATTATAGTTAATACATAATACATTCTATAATAATTATCACAAGAAACTCATTTGCTTGATAATCTAATTTGGGACAATACTTGTCTATATATTTATATCACAAACAGGCACATCGAATTCAGTTTGAATTCCATAAGGGTGGCGCTGATCATACATACATGAGGATCGATGGTGAACCATGGAAACAGCCTCTACCAGCGGACAATGACACTGTAGTTGTAGAGATCTCTCATCTTGGTCAGGTCAACATGCTGGCAACTGAGAACTGCTTATCGAAAAGCATCCATGATCCTTCAACTCCATCTAACAGTCATGATGGCAATGAAGACGATGAAAATTCTGATGATTCCGATGAGTCTGAGGAGAGGAGGAAGTTCGGTGCAGCAGAGACATTCAAATTCCCCGAAAATGTGGACTTTGCTCATATAAGTTGAGCTCTGGAAATTGCTGCTCAACAAATAAAACATAAATTGGAGGGTGCATGAATTGGAGGAGACCTGCAAACTCAAGCTGGTGGCAAGTCTCTTCCTAATTAATGTTAATTTTGTAATTTGTGATTGGTTGTTGGTGTGTTTATTGGAATGGTGATTCTATTCATTATTATTGGAATGGTAATTCTATTCATTATTTCTTTTGTTTGAAATTCAATTTGGAGATCACTTGCTCCTCAAAATCCAGGGGATTCAATGTTGCCTTTTGTTTGGTAATAATTATTTTTTATATTAAGTAATTACTACATTTATTTAATTAATTAAATGTTGGAAAAAAAGTCATTCATGTTCCAAGGTATTCCTTGAAAAGTGTTTGGTTGGAAGGGATGGAATAACTTGGATAAACACACCAAGGATTTCATATAGATGTTCTCTGAAAAACAGATGATGTATTTTGTCATGAGAGGGAACTGAAACATAGCTGAACATCAATAATCACTGGTTAACAAACAACAACAACAACAATCAAGCCTTACCTTAATCTCATATTAGATGGGATCGGCTATATGAATTTTTTATCTCTATATCTTTTTTTAAACACAAAATTCGATAGTCCTAGATCTATTTCTACCCTTCTTACCGGTCACATTTTTGAACCGGGGCACCGAGGGATTTACGGCGCATGTGTCTAAACCATGTTAAACATCATTTTATTTTATCTTCAATTGGTACAATATATACTTTCAATCAGATTTGTTCATTTCTAATCTTATCTGATCTTTTATGACCACTCACCCACCTTAATAGTACTAGTCAACAGCACCATATTAATCATAGAGTATTACATAAGGTTACAAACAAATTAGAAACTTGCTTATTTTGTAAACATAATTTGATCTCAATGCACCTTTCACATTGTATATTGGGTACACCTAAAATACATGTGAAATAAAAGAAACAAGAAAAGCAAATCACATATGAAACAAGAGGATGCATGCATGATTTACATTAGGATCGCCATGCTTCAAAATAATACATTTTCAAGCTCAAACTACAAGCCCATGTGGAAACAAAGATGGCGAATAAACAAATGGTGGTGAAAACTTCATGAATGAGGACTCTGTGTAGCCGAAGGGGGCCGATATGTTAGACTTGGCTTACAAATTGGTCTTCCCCTATACACTTTGTAACAGTTTCATTGGCCTTCGATTCTGTCCTTTCTTCCCGTTTCTTCTTCTCTCTGCAAACCAGGTGTGAAACATTTATAGAAATTGCTTGAATTCACAACAATAATAAAAATACTTCAATCAATAAATCTTATGCAAGGTGATAATATAAGGCTTGTACCAACTTTCACAAGGAAAGTTAGCTATTTCATTCCCTCTCACAAAAAGAGATTGAGGGTTCGAACCACGCCTGTGGCGTGCTCTAGTGGCTTGTCTACATTTATCAAAATAATAATAATAATATAATGCTTTGTGTTGTCATGAAATAATTTTGCATGAATAAAAGCAAATGATTTCTGCTTCGGTGAGATGATGAAGTAGAGGGAGCAGGTTTGCATACATGAATACCTTTGAAAAGCACAAATCTTTAAAGTTCAACAATGACGACATTCTCTTTACCAAAAAAAAACAAAACAATGATGATATTCTTTACTGACTTCTATCAGGTATCATAAATCCAATCAATTAACATGATATTAATGAACTGGTACATGAAACTTATCATATGCCATTATATGAATATTGTACTAAAGTAATATAGTATTTAAATGCAACTCTAAAGCTGTTTTAAAATTTTAAATACTTCAATTAGGATCCTCTTTGGAGCAGTTTGCATTCGCAGGAGTGCTACAAAGTTCATTTTCCAATCTTTTGAAAGCTCTTGTGCTTCGTCTCTTTCATATTTGTTCTTCATAACATTTTTAATATTATGGATTAGTTTCTAAGAAGGGGGCCAGTAAAGTTGTTGCCTTGTGACCTGAAGGTCACGGGTTCGAGTCATGGAAACAACTCTTTGCTTTAAAAGCAAGGTAGAAGGTTGCGTACTCTAAACCCAAGTGGTCCGACCCATCCCCGGACCCGCACAATGCAAGAGCTTTATAGCACAGCACTGCCCTTTTTTTATGGATTAGTTTCTAAAAAAAACATATGTGATGGCCACATCCAAGCTCACTACTAAAATGTTTAAACTTACGCTTTCAAAATATAATTTTGATTTGAGAATCCTAAGAAGGCACCTATTGGAGTGTGTGTGTCAATCATTATGCTATCCATCTCTTCTGATAGCAATGGTAAGGATAATACAAAGCCAACTTCAAAATAAAACATGACATTATAAAATGCAAAAGATTTCTTGTGGATAGATCCTTACCTATCCACATACTCCTTCAACAGCTCCTTGGCCTGGACCAACTTGGAGAGAAGGTTGCGATACACATCAAGGTCCCTGTCCACACTTGGTTTATGAATGTTCAAGGCAGAACAAAGCTGTTGAATACCAGGACATTAGTCACTAACAAAGATGAAATAGTAAAATATGATCATGGAAATAAAAGGGCAAACCATCACATCTGTGTCTTATCTGTCCTTAAACATGGTTACAATGATCTAATATATCATAATAAAGCTCCAAGTTTTAAATGCTTACAAGAACATGCCCCATGGGATTTGTACTCATAAAGTATATATTATTATAAAAAAGCTCTGCATCTTTGAGAAGTGTTTAATTCACAGAAAATAAGTTGGAAGATAAAACTAATTTTATATATTTAGGACTAGCTGGCATGAAACTCTGCACAGAATATACCCTTCAGGCAGGTTCTTATTCATGCAGGTTGACCATAATGCTAACACAAGTTGTTTCACTAGCCTGCTTAGGTCCAAAACAATCCGCAAAAATTCAAGATATATTATAAATGGAAGCAAACAGCAAATTCATAAATCAAGTGATTGAATTTCAAGGGTTTATAACAACAATGTAGAATCTGCAGTGAAAGCTATTTCATAGAAAACAATTATAGGATGAAGAAAAATACCGGTTAACAATCCACCTACACCACT
Source organism: Dioscorea zingiberensis (assembly GCA_026586065.1). Lineage (NCBI taxonomy): Eukaryota > Viridiplantae > Streptophyta > Magnoliopsida > Dioscoreales > Dioscoreaceae > Dioscorea > Dioscorea zingiberensis. The sequence goes on along the minus strand of CM048821.1, from coordinate 17,420,364 downwards.
CCCTTCCCCAACCACAGCTAATCTAAAATAATAGTTACATTCATGGGACCACATTAAATACGATATCATAATTCAGAAAAGAATGAATGGCAATGCAAACATGGATAAAAGTCAATTATTACTATGACTACACAAGATGGTATAAGAACAACCTTCTCCAAGACAGTAGGATCTGTTGCATTTGCAAGCTCAAGTAGCCGAAATAACCCAATTGCAAAGAATCGGCTATAGCTGAAGTTTCCCTTACCGGCAGCTCGCTCAGCAATATTCTTCATGAGGCTCTCAACTTCCCCTTCCCTTGAGGGGAAATCAACTAATGAATCAGCAGTTTGAGAGCGTGCCCACTCTTCCAGCTTTTGTGCATCTTTTCTGTAATGCAAAATATCAAAAAGTCAATACATTGTGTTATGGCATGCAACAATATCCTGAATTTGCCTATTTAATGTGCATGAGTTGGGATCATCATAAAATGATCTTGCTTTCAGGGAATAACTGTCAACGTGGAAACAAGACAGTGTTAATGATTGTAACACCAAAACAAATTCCTTTAACCAATTTTAAATTGGTAAATGGTTAAAACTGAAATGCATTCTTATAACAAGAACTCCTTGGTAAAAGTTACATTGCCAATGTTCTAGAGGAAATAATAAATAGACAATCTCACATGCATTATGTACCATTTGGTTTTCTTTCAGTAAAGAGAAGGATCAAAGGCACGATGGAAGCTGTAGCGGGGGCTCCCGATTCTCAAACCAGGGCCATTAACGCTGAGAGGGACTGAGGAATATAGAAGGTTGCAGTGCACCTTAGGAGAAACACAGAAGGAGGGGAAAGACCAAAGAACCTGGCGGCTCACCCCGACAGCAACATTCACAGTCAAATCCTTATATAAATTCTGGATTGATGGCGGTATCCGATATGATTTGACGATGAGCTTCTGAAAACGCCCCTATCCACTTAAAATCAAACTATTTATGTGGTTGGCAAAAGAAAACCATATCCTCACCCTGGATAACCTCCATAAGAGGAACTGGAAGGGGTCCCGGACTACGTGTTATCTATGCAACATAGACAGTGAGACCGTACCCCATCTGCTCCTTAACTACTACGTGTCGATATGGGGCCACTATGGAAGGGGGCATGACATACATACGACCCTTACCTCCACCCAGGACATCGGGGCCTCCTGAAAACCCCAACCAAGGTTGACAAGACCTTGCAAAAAGGGTGGGAGTTAACGACAATGGCTGTCATATGGAAACTATGAGGAGAAAGGAATAGATGATGTTTCCAAGATAAACAATATGTTTGTTGACAAATCATTCGTGATACTAACTTTCTCATACTCTTGTGGTTTGATGCAGTGCACCGTCGAAGAGGGCAAAGTTACAAGAGGCACAGAATCTAGTCAAAAGAAGCCTACACTTCACGCTAAACGCGGCACAGGGAGATATGGGCAACGAGGCTCGAGAGGAGGATCTATGACCCATGACCTTGAACGGGGGGTGATACAACACACACCTGTCCTTTTTTATCTATGATCTATGTATGCACAGGAGTGTTTGTATCACATATGTGTTCGCTAGTATAATTTAAATAAATATGGTTTATCCACCTTTTTTTTTAATGAAAATTAAAATTTAAAAAAAAAAATCCAAACTTGTTTATATCATAGAAGCATTGGCTCTGAGGCTCAGTAAGGAAAGTAGGTCATCTTTTACTTCTCCAGTTGGTAGATAAGTAAAATATCGCACTCCTCTAGTGAATGTTCCATCCTATACTATGTTAAACTGATTACATAGAATGTAAAAAAGATTTTACATAAAAAAAACTAGATCATAGTCTAGTTATCAGAATTAACTGAACTACCTGTATTGTTCGGGATCCTCCTTTAGTGCCTCAATATAGGCCCTGAAAATAGCTTCTCGATCTTCATTGCTTGGATACCCTTCCATCAACTGCTCATAGACGGTGACAAAACCAAGAGCAAAGACAGCATCATATTGATAGGTTCTCTTGTACCTCATCAGATGTTGCTGAACAATTAGCTCTTGCAACACAGTGTTGTAAATGCTTGGAATTGGCCGCTTATATGCCTTGAGGAAATGCAGCTTGGTCTCCGACACAGTAGGAGGTACATGCACGTCTTGACAAATTATATCAAAGAAAAATGGAAGATAACAAAAAAAATTCTAATTTAATCTAAATAATGCGTTTCATGGAAAGCTGCAAACTTTCACAATAACTCATTCCAAATCATACAAAGAACATTTACAATGAGGGAAAGATGAGGCATTCCTTGACAATTCACAGAGCGGCTTGCATGCAAAGATCGAGATACAAAACGGGATCGGTTGTCACTAAAATTCCTTAATTTACGTTGTTTTTACATAAAAACAGAAAATTTACCAAAACTATCAGACAATAACCGTGAAAATTTGACCCAAAATAAGCAAAGAAAGAAGAAACACTCACCATTTGGAGCCGCGGCGCATCGCACAGAGAGCCGAGAGCTCAAATTGGGGGCCCTAAATCGCACGCCGGAGAAAGCAGGGGAGACATAGGAGCGAGCAGCGACGACCCACACTCTCCCCTCCGAAGCGTGAGGCAACGAAGCAAAGGACAAGGACGAGATGGCCGCCATCAGAACGGGGATCCAAGAGGAGCAATTAGGGTTAGGGTTTTAATGGAGAAATTTTTACGAATTTAGAAGCTCCATGGCGAAGAAGCGAGACAGAGTACAGACACAGGGAGAGGCCACAAAGAGCAGGCTTATCCAATGTCACTGAGTTGCAATTCTAAAGACACCGTGAAAAAAGACCTAAAAACAGACTCGTTTTTCGGAGCTGGGAGATAAACGGATAAGATCCGCTGGATAGAGTAGGTGAATTTAGAGGTGCCGATATCTGGTACGCTTTGGATTTTGTAGAAAGCCAATAGAATATTGCCACGTGGTTGCCTCCCCAAAGAGTCAAGCATCCTCTACTTTTCACTCACCTGAAAAAATTTCCCACAAATGACCTCATAATTTTCGAGAGAAATATAATAATATATATAATTATTATTCATAGAAATAGTGGACAATATGAATGCGCGTTTCTTCTCTATTTTATTATTATTTTTATTTCACACTTCTTCAACGATCAGGAGATGTTTGATTCTTTGGGGTCATTTGTAAGTCATAAGGGTGATAGAACTTGAGAAATTCAAGTTCTATATAAATTATACACTTCACGGTGTTTTATTTTACAATTTTATGTACATTTCAATGTGGGGAGCTGTGCTATGAAGTCAAATTTCACTCACACTCACTTCATTTCATTTTTTCTTATAGAAGTTCAAATTCTCACTTACAACGTACATTTTTCGTGAACCAAACATCAAAAATGAACCAAAGTGGCTCACTTCTATCAATTCGGCCTCCACTTTGGTGAACCAAACACATCTTTGATGTTGGGTTTTGGATCATGCCGACCAAAGCCCAATATACAGGGACGGATCCAGGATTTTTCTTTAGAGGGGGCAAATTAATATTAAAGATAAAAAATATAATGAAATACAAATTCATCAAAAGTTTTTTCATATGAAAGTAACATATTACAATTACTTTCTACGTATTTTCATAGCTTGAAAACATTGCAAGATTTTTTCATTATCAATACTACAAAATATATCTTTTTCTATATAGATATTCAAATAATAATTCATCCAAGAATCTCCCATTCGGTTGCGCAAGCAATTTTTTTACAATCTTCATGGCAAAAAAACTCTTTCAACTAATGGAGAAGAAATGGGCAATATCAAAGCTAATTTCACAGGTAAGTACATCAATGGGTACACAATGTGCTCTTTGTCTCAACAAGTTTTATAGAAAGGTCATTAATATTAGATCTTAAATCAATAATGTAAGTCTCAAGCTGATTGTCAAGAATAAGAAGTTCTGCCTCAAAAAACTCAAATGGATAAAATTGCGGGATTCGAAGGAAGATCATCTATATTTAATTCAATATAATCTTTCTTTGCATAAGGTTGAGTGTTACTAGTATTGACACTAGATGGTTTCTCCAAAATTGTTTTCCTCTTATAAGATATTTGTCTATATGATGTGTAAAAATCCAAGATTTTTGTAGCAAAATAAAGGATTTAAAATTTCCCTAAGTTTTTGCTTATTAATAAAATTAATCGAATTAATTTGCCTAAGGGGCGTTTTGGTAAATAGACACGGGGGAGATTCGAAAATATAAATAAAATTATTTTATAATTTTATTTATTCTGATTGAAGAAAGATTTAATTAAATTTGGAAATAATTAATTTAATTAAATTGGAAAGCTCATGAAAAATAATGTTAGAAACTTAGAAGGAAAGGGGGTGATAATTGATTAAATCTATTAAAGGGAATGCCCTAAGTTTAGTAAGGAAAGGATTTAATCAAAGGAAATCAGATTAATTTAAATTCAAATGAATTTAAATCATAGAAATTATTAGTTTATAATTTTGAATTTTATTTGGCTGCCAAGGACCTAATAGTAAATTTATAAAGGTTGAGGACTAGGTGAGAAAAGTTGATGTTTTAGGAGGAGGACTTGGATGTAAAAATCAAAAGAGCAGTGGACTCAAGAGAAAGAAGCGATCTCTCACAAGTAAGGACGGACATAATATTAAAAAGTTGGGGGTCTTACGTACAAGAAAGCGGAAGTTGTATAAGAAAGGAACAAACGGCCAGGATCCGACGATCCGTGTTGATAAGATCTCGAGGCTCTGATCCGGCCGTCTATTCTTTAGGCAGAGATTAAGATACACACGCTCCTACGGTGCGGTTACATCTTCAGCCGTCCGATCCAACCGCTGAGACCATCACGAGGCGGCAAACCGGACGCGAGGGTGTCCTCGTTTCATCTTCTCCACGGCCGCAGCCTTGTAGCCGACCTTCCAAAGTTAGGCTGCATGCCGATCTTGGCTAAGAATGGAAACACAGGGGCGATAGGCGGCGTATCCCGCGCGCCGGTACGGGCGATCCCCTCGAGCTCTTTAAAGGGAGCGGAGAGGCGTCGAAGGTCACAAAGACCGCCCGCCTTCTCCTCATTCACGGTGAGAAAGCAGGGAGAGAGAAGGACCAAATTAGGGGCGCTTTGTTCGGCCACCCGGCACGGGGAGACTTCGAGGAGTCACCATTGGCGACACGTACTGAGCACGCTGAGCAGCGGTGAGTTTTCCTCCTTCTCCGCCTTCTCCTGATTATCACACATGCATGTAACCTTCGTAGAGTAGTTGGGGAGGAATTAATGTGGTTTTCCATCATCCGCTCCCGAAATGACGAGTCAGTAGTGCTACCGTCACCATCTCCGGCGAGGAAAAGAGAGGAAAGAGGGAAGGTGAGGGTTATTTAAAAATTTTGATAATTTAGTTGATTATTAATTATCAAAATTAAATTGTTTTTATAGTTGATAATTACATGATTAGTAAGCTAATTAATTGGAGATTTATTTGTTAAACACATGATAAATTAATTGAATAACTAGTTTGATAATTAGTTGTTAACTAATTGTCTTAATTAACTAGTTTTCTTTGTTAATTAATGGATCTAATTATTTAACAAGGTGGTTAGTTGATTAATAGCAACTAAATGGATAATTAGCTAGCTAGTCAAGTGTCTAAAAATTTAATTAATCTAATAAAGGGTTAGATTAATAAATTTAAAAGAATAGTTGAGGCCTGGTAATTGGTACGACTGGGATTTATTAATTGCTAATCATAGGATTAGTTATTTTGAAATTTACCAAGAGATAACCAAATGGACTCAATCAAAATCAAAAAGGGTTTGGAATCTGGATTAAATGAATTGGGGTTTGAATATTAAGTCATGTAACTAAATCAAATTAAATAGTTTTGTTTAATAAACTATGACTTAACTTAATAACAAGCCATGGGGTGATAAATTTTGACAAATCAACTTGTGAGGTAACTTAAAGTAAAACTATGGGATATTAAGTCTATTAATAATTAATTGATTAGTTAATTGAATGGTGAATGATGGAAAGCAAATAGTTAATATTCAATTAACTAATTAGTGTTAGATAGTTGATTAATCAAAGTGAATAAAAAATTTATTTGGATTAATCAAAAAGGAATTAAATAGGATTTTCCTTTTTAACCGGATTAGTTAGTTAATGTAATTAACTAACTAGATAGGTATCTTATGGTTGGATAATTAAATATTTGAATAAGTAATTAATAAGTTGATTGAGCCAACTAGTTATAGGAAGAGATGAGCTCAAGGTTGGCTAGGATAAATTCAAAGGAATTGAATCAAGGTGGAATGACAAGGAACGCGAGGAAGACCTACAAGTGGACTTGGGCCCATTAGAGACATGCATAGTAGATGCAATATTCATGACGAGTATCTTATTGAGATAAGATTTTTTATTTATCGATTTTGACTTGGATCTGGTAGAAGTAAAAGGTGGAGCACGAGGCTTTGCGATTTTAGGTAAGTACTTATGGTCACGCTTTACTCTTTGATGAGTATTCTTGACTTTGGTTATTGCATGTTGATCATGCCTTGTTCCTCCCTTCAGTGGTTTTATTTTATGTCTTTGTTGTGACATATTTGTTTCATACATGCTTCCATGAATTTTGTTGAAATCCATATATAGCATGTTTGATTGTTTTAAAGGGATATTTGGATCCTACTTATCGCTCTTCGTCAGTTGATGGGCGGTGAGCTCCAGATTTTCGCGGCAAATGATATGACACCTCGACGTTCCGACTTCCAGCCATAGTGGAGAGTGTTCTCGTTTGTCCTTGCGGTCGATTTGATCACCCACCATGTCGCATACGAGAGGCGGCGCTACCGACATACGACCCGAGCGTCAGAGACCAGGATGGTCGCTTTCTCAAGTGAGGTTGGCAATGTAATTGGCCGGGGGAGGCGATTGAGAAGCTTCCATCGAACTCTTAGCTAGGAGTCACGCGATCTTGTTGTTTTAGACTCCTAGGAGGCTTGTTTTTGAGGCGTGCCCCGAGTTTGCTGATATTCATGTCTTTTGATATCATATTTTCTTGAACCCCATGAGGAGTACTTACTTGAAGCTTTCCATTCGAAGCTCATGCGTATTGTTTTCTCCTCGCTTTCTACGAGATCCGAAGGCGTAGGACACTGCCAGGAGGCTTGTGGCCGTCGTGGGTGGGTGATTTGCAGAGGTCCGAGGACCTTGTCTATCTTTTGTTTTGAGTGAGATGTTATGTTTTGTAGGTCCCCTTAGGGTTTGAGTATTTGTAAGGGTACTGAACCCTTGTTATTTATTTCCATAAACTCGTTTATTTTGAATAAATTAAGTTGTTATTTTGCATTATCTGCTACACCTTAGGCCTTGTATCCGGGTGGGTCTGCCTCTACTTCCGGTACCACAAGACATCAGCCTGCTGCAGGTCGGGATGAGTACATGATGTGAGGATGCTACCTTGGTAAGTGTCAAAGAAAACAATATTATGAAACAAGAGGTAATTACGACAATGAAAACATGCAAAAAATTCAGAAAAATACAGACTTGCAGGTTATAACAGCTGAATGGCGAGGAAGCTGTCTGATTTGCACATTTAGGCTCAAGAATCGGGTGAGGAATGATTTGAACAAATGAAGGAGAGAGAGCCAGGGGCGAACTTATACTCGCAGGATAGGGTTAGAAAATAATAAATGGGAAAGGGAATTAAACTTTTTAAAATAGATTTTTTTACATATAAGTCCTTAGATAATTTTTTAATTGCTTTTGTATAGATTTTATTTCTTAGCTTCAGAGGGGGCAAATTGAAAAAGTTTAAAAAATTAAAACAATATCTAATAGATTTCTCAAATTTGAGTGGGGGCAGCTACCCCCGCTGCCCCGACTCTAGATCCGTCCATGCCAACATAGCCAGGGGTTCACTTACTATAGTAACTAAATCTGAATTGTGTTTTTTAATTAAAGTGAATAAAGCACATTTTTTTTATTTAAAGCTGAAAAAATCTGAATTGTGTTGTGTGGTCCGATTGTGCGGTCTGATGTGAATCATGCACAACAAAAATGTTGTGGCACTGGCAGTGCTTGTGTACTACTGTATCGTGCTGCAGTATTATATTTTTTATATTTTTAAAATAATTTTTAATAATTTAAAAATATTTTTAAAAAATATATTGACCGTGCGGCCGGCACTGCCCAACCGAATTAATAGTTTGCTGGTTTTGGAGCTGCTGGTTTTGTTAACAATGGTCATAATACATTGTTTTCTAGCATCTCAAGTTAATTTTGTTTAATCTCAACATGAAGATATAAATCCAAAATCCAACAACACTAATGCAAACAAGTAGCATTCCAATCTCTTCTATTTATACCAAATCAAATAAGTAGAAGAGAAGACTCAAAGTGAGTTCACAAGTTTTACTAATTACTCTTGGCCTTCTTCCTCAAAAGTCTGCAAACATGTGCAATGGTCATGAATGTAGATGGGAAAACATCTTCAAGTTGTTGCAAAAGAAGAGCTTGATCATGGAAGCACCAAGTAACTGCAACCGAACATCGATATCTCCGGCTAAAAATACGATAAGTTTGATGGAGGAAAAGAGAGCAAGGAGAGCTGAGAATGCCATGCATTTGATCCTTTGGGGACCAAATTGAGTTCTTTGTAACTTCCTTTGTAGTGAAGAGCATAAAGAAATATAAATTTGTTTGTGTTTCTTGTTTCAATGATTCAACAAAACTCTATGAATGATCATCCTTCAATCAAATACAGAGGGAGTGCATATAAATTATCATGTATTGGAAGGAGAAGAAGACTTGCTCTCATATTTACATCTACATGAACAAGAAACACATCAAAATCAGAGGAAAACAAGCCTTCAAGATCTCTAATGAAATCTCCAAATTCTAAGTAGTATTTGGCTCAAACTTCATGGTTTTCTCAGCATCTCCTGTTACCTCTTGGATGATTCATGGAACACATCCAAATGAGCAATAAATTTACTAAAAAAATAGAGAAAATACAAGGCTTCAAGATCTAATTGTTTTCCCAACACCTCAAATGCAAAAATTTTGCAAGTGTTTGCTCAAACACCATGGCTTTCTCAACATAAAAATACATTTACATGAACAATAAACTCATCAAAAACAGAGAAAACAAGGCTTCAAGATCTGATGGGTTTTGCCAACAACTCAAATGCATAAATTTTGCAAGTGTTTGCTCAAACTCCATGGCTGTCTCAACATAAAAATGCATTTACATCAACAAGAAACTCATCTAAAACAGAGAAAACAAGGCTTCAAGATCTAATTGTTTTCCCAACATCTCAAATGCATAAATTTTGCAAGTGTTTGCTCAAACTCCAGGGCTTGCTCATGAACAAGAAACTCATCAAAAACAGAGAAAACAAGACTTCAAGATCTAATTGTTTTCCCAACATCTCACATGCATAAATTTTGCAAGTGTTTGCTCAAAGTCCATGGCTTTCTCAACATAAAAATACATTTTCATGAACAAAAACTTTTATAAAAAACAGAGAACAACAAGGCTTCAAGATCTAATGGTTTTCCCAACAACTCAAATGCACAACTTTTGCAAGTGGTTGCTCAAAACTTCATGGCTTTCTCTCAATCTTCTATAACTACTTTAATGATTCATAAAATACATATAGATCTCATAAAAAACAGATGATAAAAAAGAAAGAACAAAGGCTTCAAGATCTAATTGGGACCCCAACAGCTCAAATACATAACTTTATTGAGTGTTTGCTCAAACTTCTTGGTCTTCTCAGCATCTCCAACTACTACCACACTTCCACCTCCACTTCCATCAAAAGAAGAAGACTTGGTCATGGGATGAGAGAAAGAAGAAAGCTGGTTCTTTGCATGGTGGTGAAGTGATCTGAGCGCATAGTTCCACCTGCAAAGCCCTGTTTGATCCTTGAGAGCCTCCACTGTCCCAACACTTGCTGCAACCAACCATGAAGCTTTCCTCACAGAAGCCATCTCTCTCCTCTTCTCTTTCACTGTATTTCTATCTCTTTGTGCGATACTTTTGGGTTGATGAAAATGGTGTGAAGGCTATAAATATATATATATACATAGATTGGAGAGACATGGGGAGAAAAGATGAAACTGGGTGCTCTGTGAGTTTGCTGCTGGTTTTGGGCATTGATGAGAGTTCCAGGAAGGAGGACAGGTTAGCTACCAGACAAGACTTTTGTTGGGCTCTTGTATACTGTGAGCAGAAACAAGAGGCCTTTGCCGAGAGGTCTAGCGGCAAAAGTCCTCCACATCCGTAGTAGGCGAGCCAATCCTCATGTGGTGAGCATCGCTAGCCGCTGATACGTGGCAGCTGGCGGGCGTGATGGTCCTTCGCCTGCGGTCCTATCTCAGTGGGGTTTATCCCCTTATTCAAAAAAAAAAAAAAAAAAAAAATCTTTGATGGTTTTTCATATTAAAGGTTTTCCTTAAATTTTTTATATAATTTTATAAAATCTGTAATTATATGAGTTTAAATATATATAATTTTTAAATTATATATACATATCTATATATTATCTAAAATATATTGATAAATATATATATATATATATAGATTATATAATATATAATATTTTTTTATATATATAATATATAAAAGATATGATAAGGCGGCCGCACTCTATATATATATATATATATAATCTATAAATTACAAATATATCCTCATAAATGCTTTTTAAATTTATATATACTTTTGAGTAAAAGTAAGGGCAAATTCTTTATTAGTCCATAGCACTATTTGATACTATTCTCCACCCAAAATACACACACCCCAAACCCTATTATACTACACCCCTACCAACCCCCAAAGGATCTACTGGGAATTTGGGCACTATTCAAGAGATGAATAGTTAATTATTACTAAAATTAAACTCTCTATTATCATTTAATAACGAATATATTAGAGAAAAAATCAGGAAGAGTTCCCAATTTTGACTTTACAATTGAATTTGTATAGATTTAGTGGCTATCTTAGAAGAAAATCAAGATCTCAAACAGAAAGAGAGAGAAACCAAATTTATGTGGAAAAACCCCTAATTAATGGGGGAAAAACCATGGGAAAGAGAGATCTCACTATTAATCGTTGAGTTTACAAGAGATCTTACAATGATTCCACGAATGGAAAACAGAAAGAGAGAGAGAGAGAGAGTGGATCCTAATTCCAAATGGGCAGAGCTCCGATGCTAGAATTCAACTTGTCCAAATGAGTTGCGATTCCCGCCTTTTATAGGTGCGGGTTGCGTGCCAAGCACGTTTCTTAATTTAAGCACATGTTTGCGGTTGTCTTTCCGACTAAGCGCCCATTTATGCGAAATGTCTCAAATTGTAATTCTTCTAGAAGGACAGGTTGTCTACAGCTGTACTTCTTCTAGAAGGTTGGAACAGATGTATAGGATTAACGGTCTAGGGATATCTTTAATTGCTGATAGACACATGTTGGCCTGGGGGAGTGCATTCTGTCCCCGATGAGTCACATAATCACATCGGTAAGCTGGTGGGGTTCCATATTCTTGAATGGAGAACAGTGTTCTTATCGCATATCGGGTGTACAATATCATATCGACAAATCTGGGCGGAAGGGTTATATCGGAATGATCCAATCATGGACCGATGTATTGGTGTTTGAGGGTCTTGTTATCTTGACATGTGGCTTGTCCGGATGTCTGTCACGTGTCTTACTACTTTCATCTCTATCAGAATAAAAAAATGAATTGTCATTTTTTTAATGTATATATATATATATATATATATATATATATATATATATATATATATATATATATATATAAAACTCCGCCTATACGAGCATATGAGAGCATAGCCGGTCCCAAGCCCGATAAAGGAGGAGGGGTGCGATAGGTTGACAGCCAGCATAGAACTTAGTCACACTTATGATATGGGTTCTTTGATTTATAACGTTAGGATGTGCCCACCTAGGCATGCACTACATTGGGATCTTTATACATCAACAGTAGAGAGGAACCTTAGTTCTATACGTAGAATCATGCCTAGTGAGGTCAAAGAGGCACCGAAAAAGATGAAGGATGGGAAAGCCTGTGGCCCGGATGATATCCCGATTGAAGTTTGGAAGTGTCTTAGTGAAGTGGGGGTATTATGGTTAACCAAACTTTTCAACTCTAGTAATGGATGAGTTAACTAGTTGTATCCAAGATGACATCCCATAGTGTATGTTGTTTGCAGATGATATTGTCCTAGTTGATGAGACTAGAGGTGGTCTTAATCATAAGTTAGAATTGTGGAGGAACACTCTTGAGACTAGAGGCTTTATGTTAAATAGAAGTAAGACAATATATATGCATTGTAATTTTAGTCAAAGTAGGAGGGACGGAGGGAAAGTAACACTAGGTAAGTAGTAGTCCCTAAGTGTAACCATTTTAAGTATCTAGGTTCCATTTTTCAGGAGATGAGATGATAAATGAAGATGTATCCCATAAAATCATAACATGATGACTGAAATGAAGAAGTGCTACGGGTGGATTATGTGATAAGAAGATGTCTAATAAAGTGAAGGGAAAGCTCTATAGAATGACAGTTAGACCAACCAAACTATATGGGAGCGAGTGTTGGGCAACTAAAGTCCAACATATCCATAAAATGAATGTGACAGAAATGAGGATGTTAAGGTGGATGAGTGGTCATATAAGATTAGACAAGATTAGAAATGAACACATCCAACAAAAAATAAATATTGCACCAATTGAAGATAAAATAAGAGAAGGGCGTTAAAATGGTTTGGACCCGTACATGCTTTGAAGACCCCCAGGTGCCCTGGTTCGAAAATGAGATAGTCTAGTAATAGAAGATAAGAAGAGGGGTAAAGGTAGGCCTAGATTTACATGGAGAGAGGTAGTGGCTAAGGAGATATACATAGAATATAGAATACATAGATTAGATTTTGAGCCAAATCTTGCTTTCGATAGAGTGACATGGAGACTATATATATACGGGCATGATAAGGTAAGGTTGGCCGGATTACTGTTCATTTGCGGTCGCCTCCGATTTGGCAGACTTGCACAGTATTTTGAGGAAATCCAACCGTATGGATGGAAAGAACATCGAAAAATAAGCTAGCATGTCAATTTTCATACAATTTGGGAACTTATAGGACCTTCATTTTAACAGGTGAAATTTTGAACCGATAGGATTTCTATAAATTTTCACCCGTTAAGAAGAAGACCCTATAAGTTCCCAAATTGTATGAAAATTGACATGCTATCTTATTTTTCGATGTTCTTTCTATCCATAAGGTTGAATTTTCTCAAAACACTGTGCAAGTGGGCCAAATCGGAGGCGACCGCAAATAAACAGTAATCCGGTCGGCCGCATAGTATCGGGACTATATATATAGTCCCGATACTATGCGGCCGACCGGATCACTATGCAAATCCTGCCGCCGCCCATTTCTGCCTTTGGAGTATGTTTGAAAAATTTCCAACCGTACGGATGGGAACATCATCGAAAAATAAGCTAGCATGTCAATTTTCATATAATTTGGTGACTGTTTGGTTCTCCCACTTAATGGTTGAAATTTTGAACTGTTAAAATTTCTATAAAATAAGAACCGTTAAGTGGGAGGACCAAACGGTCACCAAATTGTATGATCTTTCCATCGGTACGATTGAAAATCCTTCAAACATGCTCCAAGGGCCGAAATGGGCATCAGCCGGATCTGCACAGTGATTCGGCCGACTGCTCGTATATATATATATATATATATATATATATATATATATATAGTCATGATACATTCCGCCAGCCTTATCACTATTCAAACATGCTCCAACGTATAGATGGAAAGAACATCAAAAAATAACATAACATGTCCATTTTCATACAATTTGGGGAGATGATGATCATTCATCTTAAAGGGTGAAATCCTGAACCGATAAGATTTCTATAAAATTTCACCTTTAAGATGAATACTCATCACCTCACCAAATTATATGATAATCGACATGTTATCTTATTTTTCGATATTCTTTCCATCCACACGGTTGATTTGGAAAAAATACTCTAGTCCTTGATCGGTTGAAGGTGACGGTCACAGAGACAATCTCCCTAGAGGAGATGGTACTGAAGGCACATAGCTCGATGAGAAGATGTCTCTACGGCAAAATGTTAGGTAAATCCTTACCTATTGATGTTGCAAGGGAGATGCTCTCTAAGCTTTGGGGTAGCTTTTGGGACTTCTCTATCACCGATAGGGCTAATGGATTTTACTTGATCCGTTGCTCAACAAATGAGATGGTTAAGCTTCTCCTGATTGAGGGGCATGGACCTTGAACGGATTGGTTCTACACCTCATGGGGTGGAGGGAGAACTTCTAAGCTTCCTTTGACAAACACTCCACAGCTACGCTATGGATACTACTGCACCACCTGCCGATAGATTACTAGATCATAGAAGCCTTAGAATCGGTTGCATCTTTCTTTGACTGAGTAGTAAAGATAGATGAGATGACACTGAACATGACCCGAGCAAGGTTTGCTAGGATTTGTATCGAATTAGATCTTTCACAACCCTTAAATAAGGGGTATGGGTAAGCACACCTTCGTGCAGAATTTTTACTACAATCCTCAATGAAAAACTATCAGTCTTTTGTTATAAGTGCGAGGTTGTCAAGCATGGAGCTGGAACTTGCAATGTAAAGCCAACTCGGTATCGAAAAGAGGCTACTGGAACCAGACTGGTTATGCTTGACTCGAAAAGGAAAAGTAAGCAAGTTAAGGACGCGGGTGAATCTTCATGTAATATAGGGGTTAAGCAATGTGTTCTAGATGATGAGAGCAGACTAATGATCGAGTTAGGGGAAAAACAACAGTTTGGGCCTTGGTTGGTGGTGTAACACTGCTGAGGAAGAGTTTGGCGCCCGACAGTCGATGATTGTGAACTAAGGATCGAACATGGAGGAAGATGACCCATGCAACAGAGGCGTAACGGGCACGTGGGAGAAGACAGTTCAAGAGAAACACTTAGGGGGTATTTGGTTGTTTGTAACTCTCCATCCATGGATGGAGAGTTACAAGAATGGGGAGTTACCGGATGAGGAGTTAAGAGTGATTGGTACTTTTTGTGTTTGGTTGTTGAAAAGTGATGGATGTAGAAAGTGAGTGTACACTTTTTGTGTTTGGTCATAATAAAGGATGGATTTGATGAAGGGATATGGTTACCAACCTTTGTGAGTGGTGAGGTTTTTAATTTTTGAAACATTATAGGTATTTAAATATTTTAAGAAAAAAACTAATGATTAGATAATTTTAAATCTTTTAAAACAAATTAATTGATTTAAACGTTATATTTTAATTAAAATAAGTTGATTAATTTAAAATATTAAAAATTAGGATATTTTAATTTAATCTTATATATAATATTATTTTATGAAAAACTAAGTATTATTTTTTTTCTACTGGTTTATAGTTAAACAAGTTTCAAAAAAAATTATGATATTTTTATTAAATATATAAGATTATTATATATATATATATATATATAATAATAATAATAATAATAATAATAATAATAATAATAATAATAATTATTATTATTATTATTATTATTATTATTATTATAGAGCAAATTATTTAAAAGTCCTTGGCACTATTCGGTACTATTTCCCTTTAACCAAACCCCGCCCAAAACCCTATTTACTTTACACCCCTACACACCCGTACCCAAGGACTTTTTGACAATTTGGGCACTATTCAAGGGACAAAGGTTCATTAACTAACTATATATATATATATATATATATATATATATATATGGATGAATATAAAGAAAGACACGTGGCAGCCAGATAACCAGGCGCGCAGGCGCCACGTGACCGTGTTTACGACACACTGTCTAATTTCCTTGCGTGGTCGAGGTCCTCACCACCTCGGAAAAGTGATCCAGGTGCCGAGCTCCTCCACGAATGCCTCCATCTCTTCCGCCACAGCAAGCTGCCCTCAGTGTAGTTCTTCTTCCCACAGCCTCCCGCCTGAGGTCCTCTTCCAGGGTCTTCTAGAAGCTCAGTCAGTTAATCAGTTGGCAAAACAGTTAAACGGTTACGAGACAGTTAGACAGTTACACTGCCAGCCTGGAGTCTAGAAGCATCTAGAAGGATGCTGAGTTGGATTAGCTGAGTTGGAGTGCTGAGCTAGCACCCACGTGCTCAAATTGAGTGGCTTGTTCCCCAAGCCTCACCCCAGCTTCTGAACCCTATAAATACCCCCTCCTCCCAGTTCAACAACAATCAATTGAAGTGCTGGCAAAGCCCTGCTTCATTGGAGACCTGAGCTCCCTCTATCTTCTCCTCCGCCTAGAGAATTCCAGCTCCAGCAGCATCCATGGCGGAAGAGATGAACACCCCAGCTCTCAATGGAGCCCCCACATCTACTATTGAGGCCCCGCTAGGTCAGTCGAATATGGTAGTACTCCCAGAAGAGCGATTCCATGCCATGGAGAGGCAATTGGCAGCGCTCACCACAACCATAATGGCGGTTGAACGCCACGTCTCACAGGCCACCGTGCCACCCCCAGTACCTCCACCGCCTGCAAGTCCAGAACGCCCATCTGTGCGTTCACCAGCACGTCAGGGACACTCCCCTAGGCGTTCTCCCAGGAGACGGAGAAGCCTTGCATCATCTTCAGAAAGCTCTGATCCACCCCGTCAGAGGAGAGTTGATTTCCATCATCATTCAGTTGGAGTACGGGAGAGGAGACACCGGTCTTACTCAAGGTCACCTCCTCGACGACCCCACCAGGGACACAATTCCCCCCGTTTCCAGTCACAAAGGCCTCGATCACCAACTCTGTATGAAGCGCGACATCACTCTCCGAGGTACTCCCCTCCGAGGCGCTACACACCTCCACGTCGACGCTCTAGGAGTCATTCTCCTCGCGACTTATCTCCTCGGAAGCAGTGGTCGAGGCACCATTCTCCAGTATACCATCAAGAGCATGAGAGAGCACGTCGAGGACATCTCTCTGAACGGGAGCGTGTTCTGCGAAACGTGCCATGTTTCCGCTCTCCGTTCATTAGAGCCATTTGGGAAGCCCCTTTCCCAGACAAGTACATTCCCCCAAATATCAGGTACTATGATGGTACCTCGGATCCATTTGAACATGTGGAGCGGTACTGCTCCGAAATGACGGTGAACGGTACTTCCGAGGTAGTCCTGTGCCGCGGGTTCTCGAAGACGTTGTCAGGAACCGCATATGACTAGTTTCGAAGTCTACCTGAAGGCAGCATAGCCTACTTCGCCGACCACTCGCGGACACTGCTCCTTCACGTTTTGCTAATTGCGCAGGTACAAGAGGAATCCTGTTGTGCTACTGAGATGCAAACAGAGAGAAGGAGAGTCTCTCCGGAATTACCTCGATGAGGAGACACATGGGATGTCTGATCTCGATTCCATCATGGTGGTTGGAGCTGTACTAGATGGATTGAGAGATTGTCCATTTCTCGACTCCTTGACTCGAGATGTTCCGAGGGACCTGTTTGAAGTGATGAGCAGAGCCCAGAGGTATATAGCCTCTGATGAGTTCAAGGCTGGGAGAAAGGAACAGACCCTTCAGCGAGCGAACGAATTCCGCAGGGAGGAGAATAAAAGAGGTGAACGGGTACCACGGAGGGAAGCAGATCAAACCCACAACCGACCTCCTCACCCTGATGACCGAGGTGCTCGGGACCCAAACAGACCTCGCATTCGCGCCAGGTATGATAACTACACTCCCCTGAATACTTCGAGGGAGAATATAATGCTGCAGATTCAAGACAAGAAGATCCTCAAACAACCAGAGCCCATCAGAGAAACCTCCTCAGCTAAGAAAAGCGGCAAGTTCTGCATCTATCACAAGGTGCAGGGTCATACCACAGAAAATTGCATCCATCTTAGAGATGCAATAGAGGATCTCGTCAGAGAAGGGAAACTTAGCCAGTTCCTCAAACAAGAACCCACCAAGAAGGAGGAGCACCCTGCCCAACCGGAGCCCCCTGTGAAGAAGATAGACCTCAGCGTCATTGCAGGAGGACCAAGGTATGGAGGAGAAACTTCTTCCTCTCGGAGAAGTTATGCCCGTATGGTGGGTACAATGCAGGAACTTGCCCCACAGAAGAGGAGCTGAGCTTCTCTCCCAATTGAATTCACAGAAGAAGATCTGAAGGGGATATGCCAGCCACAAGACGACGCCCTTGTAGTGGTCCTTGATATTGGAATCTTCAGGATGCACAGGGTGTTGGTCGATACAGGGAGCTCGGCAGATATAATCTTTTGGGTTGTCTTCGAGAGGATGAATATTGGGGCGGAGAACCTTAAACCATGCAAGTCTTCTCTAGCCGGATTCACAGGAGATCCGGTCTATCCCGAAGGTATTATCACTCTCCCGGTAACTCTTGGTACTCCCCCACGAGCTGTTACAACTCCAATCAACTTTCTGGTGGTACGTCATCCCTCGAGCTACAACGCCATCATGGGAAGACCTTCCCTCAACAAACTAGGAGCTGTCCCTTCAACCTATCATCTGAAACTGAAGTTCCAGACAGATCATGGCTGTGGAGGAGTGAAGGGTGATCAGCCCTCTTCAAGACAATGTTACGTCGCCACCTTGAAGAGGCAACTTGGAGAATCTAGCAAAACATCCGAGTCTCTCACTATAGAAGACTTCCAGAAGGAAGATGAGAAAAAGGAAGCTCGCAAGCCAACCCCAGTCGAGGAGCTCGCCATCTTGCAGCTCGACGAAGCCTTACCAGAGCGAACCGTGCAGCTTGGGGCAGGACTCGGTGATGATCAACAGAAGCAACTCCTTGAATTGATCAAGACCCACTCGGATGTCTTTGCATGGACAGCCGAAGAGATGCCGAGAGTACCACGGGAAGTGATGGAGCACCATTTAAATGCTGATTATTTGTCAAGCCCGGTGTCTGAAGAGAAGGAATTATCGCTATGTACTTGGAAGCTTGAAGGAGGAGGAGGTCGGCAAATTGCTTAAGGCAGAGTTCATCCGGGAGGTCCAAACCCCGAATGGCTCTCCAATGTTGTCCTTGTAAAGAAAGTCAATGGCAAATGGCGTATGTGTGTGGATTTTACAGATCTCAATAAAGCATGCCCCAAGGATTGCTACCCTCTGCCTCTGATAGATAATCTGGTAGATTTCACTTCAGGGTACGAGATGCTCAGCTTCTTAGACGCATACTCTGGTTATAACCAAGTCAAGATGGCTAGAAAAGATGAAGAAAAATAGCCTTCATTACCTCCCGCGGGACATATTGCTACAAGGTGATGCCGTTTGGTTTGAAGAATGCAGGAGCTACATTCCAAAGGCTGGTAAATAAAGTCTTCAGAAAACAGATAGAGAGGAATGTTGAGGCCTATATTGATGACATCCTCGTGAAGAGCACGAGCGCAGAGCGCCATGCTGCCGACCTCCAGGAGACATTTGAGTCACTTAGGGCTCATGGAATGAGTCTCAACCCAACCAAATGTGCATTTGGTGTCCGCTCGGGCAATTTCCTGGGTTTTATGCTCATGGAGAGAGGGATTGAAGCCAACCCGGAATAGATCCGAGCTATTCTGGAGACAAGGTCTCCAAGAACCATTAAAGAAATACAATGTCTTAATGGAAAACTTGCAGCCATTGGAAGATTTATCTCGAGATCGGGGGAGAAGAATCTTCTATTCTTTAGGGCGCTCCGGAAAGCTCCGAGAGTAGAGTCGACAGAAGAATGTGAAAGGGCAATCACACAGTTGAAAGAATATTTACAATCACCTACTCTGCTTTCCAAGCCCAAACCGGGAGAGGAACTCGGTATCTACCTGGCAATTTCAGATTTGGTGGTAAGCTCAGTTCTTACTAAGGAGGAGAATGGAATCCAGAAGCCAATCTACTATACAAGTAAAGTTCTCACCGATACCGAATCCAGGTATCATCCTCTTGAGAAGCTTGCATACGCCTTGGTCACAGAAGCTCGGAAACTTCGTCCTTATTTCCAATCACACAAGATTAGGGTGCTAACAGATCAGCCCCTGAAGCAAGTCCTCCATCGTCCAGATGCCTCTAGGCGATTGACGAAGTGGGTTATCGAGCTTGGAGAATATGACATTACCTATGAGCCTCGCACAACCATCAAAGCTTAGGTCCTAGCCGACTTCATCGCTGAGCTCACAATCATAGATCCTGGCGAAGCTCCTTCCACGGAATCACCCGGGTCATGCTCCCCCTCTCTGACACAATGGGTTTTACATATGGATGGCTCAGCAAATGCCGAAAATTCTGGAGCTAGCATAGTGCTGCAGTTACCTTCTGGTTGGAGCACCTCGGCAATTTTGAAGTTTGGGTTCAAGGCGACAAACAATGAAGCTGAGTTTGAGGCCATGATTGCAGGCTTGCAACTGGCCAGGGGCCTTGGAATCCAGGATCTGCAGGCTAACACAGACTCCCAACTAGTTGTTGGTCACATGAGTGAAGACTTTGAGGCAAAAGAAGAAAATATGGTGAAGTATAAAGCTTTGGTGCAAAAACTGGCTGCTAGCTTTCAGAAGCTTTCCATTACAAAGATTCCGAGAGCAGAGAATCAGGAAGCTGACCTCCTCTCGAAACTCGCTTCTTCCAAGGGTGAGATAACACATCCCGTCAATGTTCAGTACTTGCCAGCAAAAACAATTGATTGTCGACCTGAAGAGGAGTTGCTCGAAGTGACTGAGGAGCCGTGTTGGATTGATCCAATCTTGAGCTACTTCCGAGATGGATCTCTACCGTTAGACCCCAAGGTGGCACGCCAGATCAAAGTTAGGGCCAACCGCTTCACTGTTCTGGATGGGCGCCTTTACAAGAGATCTTTCACTCTTCCATTATTAAGATGTCTGCGCCCAAGTGAAGCAAATTATGTCCTTTAGAAAGTTCATGAAGGTATTGCTGGAGACCACTTAGGTGGGAAAGCACTCTGTCACAAAATTCTCAGGCAAGGTTACTATTGGCCCACATTGCTGAAAGATGCGAAAGCATTTGTCCAGAGGTGCGATGCATGTCAGCGTTACGCCAATATCCAGCGGCGTCCAGCTTCACAACTCACCCCTATTATAAGTACCAGGCCATTTGCACTTTGGGGAGTAGATCTCCTCGGTCCATTTCCGAAGGCTGTTCGACAGATGAAGTTCTTGATTGTGGCTATCGATTACTTCACCAAGTGGGTGGAAGCTGAACCCCTCTCCTTCATCACTGAAAAGGTGTGCCGAAAGTTCCTATGGAAATCGGTAATCTGTCGATTCGGAATCCCAATGGCTTTCATTACAGACAACGGAAGACAGTTCGCCAACACAACATTCAAAAATTTCTGTGAGGAGCTCGGAATTGAACAGAGGCTCACTTCGGTCACTCACCCCCAAGCAAATGGGCAGGTGGAAGTAACGAATAGAACTTTGCTTCACAGCCTCAAGATAAGAGTACTCTGGAACAAATCCAATTGGGTGGATGAGGTACCAGGAGCCCTATGGGCGTATCAAACTACTAGTCGGACTCCTACCGGAGGCCCTCGCATTTGGAGTAGAAGCAGCCGAAATTGAAATCCGAACTCCACGAATCCAGGCCTTTGATTCAACAAGTAATGAGGAACTACTTCAAGCTGAGCTCGACCTATTGGAAGAAAAAAGAGATGAAGCCGCCCTCCGAGTTGCTGCATACCGCCAGAGGGTCAAGCGCCACTATGATGCCAAGGCGAAAGAGGTGACATTTCAAGTGGGAGATCTGGTCTTGAGGGAGAACATTTTTGAAGGCAACAAAAGTAGAAAAGGAAAGCTTAACCCTAATTGGGAAGGCCCCTATGTTGTAACAGAGATTGTAAAGCCTGACACTTATTGGCTCTCCAAGATGGACAGAAAGAGGCTCAAACGCCCATACAATTCTGAACATCTTAAGAAGTACTATCAATAAAGCTCTCTGTTCTACAATATACCCAAGTCTTTGTCAACAAACACCCATGGAATTGAGGGAAACAACTGAAAGCTCACAAGTTACCCCGCACTCCCCTAAAGATCCACTTAGAGCTAGACAGCGGGCCAAGGCTCAAGTCATAGCATGACACAAAAAAGCTCCAACTAACGCTTCCGAAAGGGGACTTGCTAAGAAACACAGCAGCGGGTCAAGGCTCGAGCTGTGACAAAAATAGCAAGCAACCTGGAAAAATCCTCAAAAGGCAATTAGCTAGCGAACACAGCAGCGGTTCTAGGCTCGAGCTGCGATACGTTGGCAACTAGCCTATGAGGATAATTCCCTGAAAGCACCACGCTATTAAGGAGCTCTTCCGCAACTTGTTTACTAAGTCCGAACTCCTCGTGGAGGACCTCGGAAGTCAACAACGAAAACCTCCCACTCAAGTCTCCAAACAAGATGATAGCGGGTCTAGGCTCGAATCATCTTGAGCAAGAACACTCACCAAAGAACTTAATTGGTGGAACCTAAGGAGAACGGAAAGCTTAAAGACGGGAAACAGAAGCGTCACAAAAAACTCCAAGATCCATTCCATGCAAAGGTAAAAATGAATTTCATTTTACCAAAGTAACATTAACATTAGTGGAAGACAAAACAATCGAAGCTACACGTCTTCGAAAGAGGGAAAATACAAGTGAAGCAAGAAAAATCAAAAGCAGAACAACTAGTTGTCTTCTGGAGTAACTGTGGTGATGTCTCCACACACGCCGAGCTTCTCAATATCATCAGGAACAACTTCTTCCTGCTCCGCTTCAGCAGAAGCCCCGGCTTCGGCGTCGACGTCGCCACTCGCACCAGCAAGAATTTCCAAGGCCCCGACGTAAGTTAAATGAGCAAAATCAGCTTTGGAGAATCTCAACACAAATTCCTTCAAGACCGGAAAGCTTTCCTCTCTCCCTTCGTCGCGGGCCTCCTCAAGAGCCAATTCCGTTATCCGAGAGGCTTCAACACAAGCCTCATCCAATTTCTTCACTCTATTTTCACTCTCGGATAACGACTTCCGGCAAACCTCCAATTCGCTCGAGACGTTTTCACGATCTTTTTTCAGGAAATCCCTTTCCGTGGAAACGGTCATCAACAAAGATCCATTCGCCTTTGATTGCGTAAGGAGCTTGCCATTCTCCTTCTCCAAGAGCTCGGCAATCGTTCGCATCGAAGACATCTCCAGGGAAAGGATTTTGACTTCCTCTTTCGCCCTCGAAAATATCTTCTCGGCAAAGGAGCAGTTAGTTTCAGCAACCTCCTTATCTTTGAGCAATTCGGAATTGGCTGCCTTCAAGACCGCTATTTCCTTCTCCAAAGACGAAGCCTTCTCCTTCGCCTTAAGCTCCTTCTCCATGTGCCTTTGAGCCTTCTCATTGGATTGTTTAAGCACAACATCCAGTTTGCTCTTTTCAACCAGGACTAAATCCTTTTCCTCAGAGGTCAATCGTGCGACCTCTTCTTCCAAGTCTCTGCTCTTCCTGACATACTCAGTAAGCAGAGACATCCGGCTTTCCTCCTCATCTTCCAAGATACTTGCAGCACGGTGACTAAGAAACAGATTCTACATACACACCAAAATAAATTGAGGATTGGTACAAGCAAAGCCACAAATCAACTCAAAAGAAAGATACTTACAGAAAGCCCCTGAAGACGGAGGAGCTCGGCCAAATCATGCCTCGTGAAGCGATCAAGTTTAGGTTCGATCTCTCCAGGAAGAATCGATTTGATCATAGAAGCTGCTGTTTTAGGATCGCTAATCAGGATCCCCTCCTTGGGATCTACATGTAACGACCCCCTAGACCCCTCAGAAGAACTGAGACCGGCTAAAAGAGAAGACCGTCCCGACGGAACCTCCCTACCACCCGCTCGAAAACTTGGAGGAGGTTGAGCTACTCGAGTAACCCGAACCCGGACCGGTTCGAAGTTGATGGTGGGATCAACGTTTAGCCGCTCGGACACACCAATGACTTGAACATCATCATCATCTAAATCCCTGACAGCCTCAAGAAGGTCAGGCATGCGCCCGAAGATCTCTTCTTCATCCCCAGCAACAGAAGGAATTGAAGAAAAATGTCCAGCCAAATCCCTCTGCCCCTGAGGACCTCCTCCTTCTCTATTACAGCGAGCTTCAGTATTGTCGTCGCTCACGGAGACGTCCTTTTCAGCTGGAACACGAGCAGATAAAGGGGAAACCGCCAAGGCCCTCTCAGTAGAAAGCGGTTGTACTGATTTTGATTGTCTTTTCTTCCCCTTGGAGACCACCTTCTTCTTTCTACTCGCCACCTTTCGGGCTGGTTCATCCTCAACTACTTCATCAGGATCTCGAACTCTCTTTTTCGAGACCACTTCAGCTTGCGAAGGCAACTCGGCTTCTACCTCCTGAGGAGCAGAGAACTAGTCATTCCTCTGTGGTGTAGAGGATTCTTCAACGGTAACAGGTTCATTAGCACTCTCCATGTCGTGCTCCTCAGTTGCAGCCTTTTTCCAGAGCTCGGCCTTCTTCTGCTTTTCCAACCGTACCGTATTTAGTTTCTCAGCACGAGCTCGGGCTTTGTCCAATAAAGCCTTAGCACACTTAGCAGGATCCATGCCTTCGCCTAACAAACAGAAAAAAGGAGCTCAGTAAACAAGGAAAGAAAACAACTCGGAAAAGGACAACAAAGATACGATATCTCCTACCCTTCACTAAAAACAACCCGCTTCTCCGTAAGATTTTATTGCTCAAGAAGGGCTCAGGAGGAATCTGGGAACATTTTCGTAATTTCTTGAGGCAACGGATCTCCTTTTTGGAGAGCTTCTCCCTACTTAACACCTGGGTCCGAGGTACTCTCCACTCGGTCTGGACCCCAAAACCCCCCTCTATAGAAACAAAGAATTACCTTTCCTTCCATCTCTTGATGGAGGTTGGCACAGGGCCAAGAAAACGCCTATCCTGCCTGGCTCCGAAGAAGTACCAGTCAATATTGGATTCTCTATTGAGGCAAAATAGCGCCTCAAATAAAGACAAGAGTGGGAGTGATACCACGATCGAGGCATACTATCACGAACCCACAGAGACATCTCCAAGAATTCGGGGTCAATTGAGATGGACAAACGTTGAAGGATTGGAAGATCTCAAGAAAAAGAGGAGAGAATGGGAGCCGAAATCCTCCTAATAACGCATCTACATACACAATGAGCTCATCATTTCTACCGGAACTCGCTTAATCAGAAGGCCCAGGCAACCTAACCTCAGGTTGGAAATCTCTATATCTAATCTTATAATGCTTAACTATGGCATCAACTTCCTCCTGTTGGAGAATACTGGCATACGAATCAGAGCATGGGAACTGCCTTTTGCTACGTTTAACACCTACGTCGCTAGTGGAAGGAACAACACAAGATGAAGATGCCATACCTTAAATTTGCTCTCAGAAAACAGGGAACTTGCGAAGAAAAAAAGAATCGGAAACTCTTTCCGCCGCCAAGGGTTTGTGGAAGAAGAAGATGAATAGGAACAAAGAGAGAAAACCCAGCGCGGTATTTGAAGAGACTGCGGGCATAGGAATAATCCGACGGCTTGGATGACGCCGTTCAAAGATCAAATAATCTTTATCTGACACTTCTCCTCTTCATCCAACGGGCAGGGTCCATTCTTTACAGAACTGCCTTGGATGAATGCCACGTGGACCGTGAAAAGTGCGCCCATCATTGCCCATTACTGCACGCCATACCGCCACTAGAAAAAAGGGGGTTATTGAGAAACGTACTGACGACAAGCATTAAATGCAGTTACTGCATATCGAAGACAACACCTGCTACCAGTCCTCCCATAACACCTCTAAAAATATCTATCTGGAGAAATAAGATTTTGAGCAACTTGGTATGCTTAGCTAAGATCGCCGAATGATTCACGAGATTATTTGTTCATCCTCCGAGCTCATCGCAAGCATACTTGAGGGGGGACTGATGATAGGGATGAATATAAAGAAAGACACGTGGCAGCCAGATAACCAGGCGTGCAGGCGCCACGTGACCGTGTTTACGACACACTGTCTAATTTCCTTGCGTGGCCGAGGTCCTCACCACCTCGGAAAAGTGATCCAGGTGCCGAGCTTCTCTTCGAATGCCTCCATCTCTTCCGCCACAGCAAGCTGCCCTCAGTGTAGTTCTTCTTCCCACAGCCTCCCGCCTGAGGTCCTCTTCCAGGGTCCTCTAGAAGCTCAGTCAGTTAATCAGTTGGCAAAACGGTTAAACGGTTACGAGACAGTTAGATAGTTACACTGCCAGCCTGGAGTCTAGAAGCATCTAGAAGGATCTTTGAAATTTGGATTAGCCGAGCCGAAATGGCACCCACGTGCTCAAATTGAGTGGCTTGCTCCCCAAGCCTCACCCCAGCTTCTGAACCCTATAAATACCCCCTCCCCCCAGTTCAACAGTAATCAATTGAAGTGCTGGCGAAGCCCTGCTTCGTTGGAGACCTGAGCTCCCTCTATCTTCTCCTCTTTCTTCTCTACCTCCATTTTCTCTCTTTAGAGCCCATCAATGGAGCTCCACCTTGTAGATCTGAAGGAGATTTAGTAGATTTTGCCTCCATGAGAGGGGCTTGTGGTTTTTTCCCCATTTTTGGGGTTTTTCACGTTAATTCTTGGGTGTTTTCTGTTTTTTGGAGTTCTTTTCCTTGATTTTCTGATTCTTCTCCTTTCCCTTTCAAATACAAATTCAAATGTCGGTCGAATTTGGAGTTTGATCCGAATTTCGCACCAACAATATATATATATATATATATATATATATATATATATATATATATATATAATGGATGAGAGCTTTCAAACAACTGGATGTAACTCCCCATCTGGTCGTTTTTGACCGTAACTCCCCATCTAATTTTTTAGGATGGCTAAACCCCCATCTAGTTTTAAAAAACCAACCAAACAACCAAATGTAAAAAGTATTGGATGTCAAATTATCCATCCCTGGATGTAACTCTCCATCCAGTCAACCAAATAGCCCCTTAATGGAGGACGCGTATCAACTCGGGGATGCAGCAGCGGACCAGGGTGCAAAGCTCAAGGCATCCATTCTCGAGGCCACTAATAGATGTGGGTCTCAGGGGCATTGAATGTGGGGGACACACACACAAGGCCAGCAGGTGACCTCAATATAGTGGATGTCAAGGTGATTGTAGAGAACTTCCAAGAAACAAAGAGGATCTAGAACCCAAAGGAATGTGGGAGGATAAAGTAAAGGACAACACAATGATGCCACTTCACTAGGAAGGGAAGGAGATATACACCCTTTGTACCAAATCCCAAGCAATCAAATGGCAAGTATGGCCTCTCTATAGAACAATAGTAATGCTAATCATATCTCCTTGCAACAGAGTGATAGAAATACTCAAAGATGAGACACTCAAAGATGAGGGAGATCAAAACTTAACAGGGACAGAGATGGAGGATATATGGACTACAACACATCCAGGAGAGGCAATGGAGATTGAGGAAATTGGGGCTCGGAGGATAATGGAAAAAGAGCTTCCACTTGATAGGAGAAAACCTTGAAGAAAGATCGAATCGATAAGACTGGAAGGTGCTGCCCCTTGTAAAGTAGGATCAACTTTTGAAAGTGAGATGATGACAATAAAGGAGGGAATGAAGAAGTTGAAGACAATGGAGGCAGATGTGCACAGATAACCCCCTGTATCAAGAATCTTGAAGCAGGACATGAGGGATCTAAATTGGCAAGCTTAGAAGATCACAAAAGAGTGTTGGATGATGATACAAACAGTGTGTAGCTTGGAAATTTCCCCAATACCAAGAGAGATCAACACCATTGCTGATATTTCTGGCCAAGCAGGCAAGAACCCAAGACATCCAAATACAGAGGGAAGGAGTACAAGAAATGTTAATTTACTAGAAAATGTATTTGATTGAGAGAGCAAGTAACTGACAGCTAAGACTAGCTCACATTACCAACAAAACAGAAAAAATCTTCTAATTAATGTTATTTTCTACTTCTCCAACACCATTAAAATAAATAAATTGATATAAATACACTCTATTTCCTGAGCTAAAAAGAAGAGTAATCCTAAGTATGTAAAAAAGGGAGCAATTTTGATCATAAATAAATATTAAAAAGAAACCTTAAATATTAATAAAAAAAATTATTTATCCTATTCCACATTCTCCCTCCCACCATTCCAGTACCACATGAATTTTATCCAATAAATAAACAAACAAATAAATACATAATCATCTTATTCTTCTTGCTCCTGCTATCACAAACTACTGAAAATTATGTTCTTTCTGTGTTTTCAATCACCAAAGCTTCTAAAACCCTCACAAAACACCCTTTGGAGTTCAAGATCAGCGGCACTTCATTCTCATGGTATCACTCATAAGTACAATGCTTTGAGCTCTTTGGTTTTGTTTATGTGGGTGTTTCATAGTGTTTGTTGTATTTTGCAGCAAAGAGAGTTGAGAATAGAGGGGTTGTGGTGAAATGTTGCCAGGGAGGGGAGAAGGGGCAAAGGAAAAGCTTTCTCAGCCATGAAGAAGCTGGATTGGTTGAGATTTCAGGGCTGAGCACGCATGAGCGGTTCCTCTGCAGATTGACTGTGAGTTCTTTCACATGCTTTGAACATTATGCCAATGTGATGTTTGTTGAATTGTCTCAATGAATGTATTGGTCATCAAATCATGTCTGACATTTAATTCTTTTAATATTTTAAGCAGAGGGATCATTTTATTGTGATTGTATATCTTTCAAGCAGATAGATCTTGCTAAAAGCTGCATCATTTTCTAAGAGGAATCAACCAAGTTTTCTTTTTTGATTTCAAATTCATTCACTGATGTGGCATGGAGCATGCCAAAAACATGTTATGTTTGTCATAAACAGTTTTTTTTAAATGCATTTGCATTTTGGCAAGTGATTTACTTGATGTAGTAGAGCATTTGAATGCATGTTGTGGTGGTAATCATTCAGGAAAGAATTTAATTTGTGGGAATATGTGATTGAAATAGTTGAATGGCATGATCAGTTTGGTGCAAGGTGTGTATTTGCACATGCTTAACCTTCCTTTTGAGAAATTTGAAAGAATTCTTTTATAGCTCAAATTTAATTCAAATTTGTGTGTGGTGTTTTTTCAGATCAATAGATGGGAATGTGGTCTCTTACATAGTCTTAAATTTTCTGTATGTTTCAGATATCATCATTGAACCTCCTTAGAGTGATATCAGAGCAAGAAGGGGTTCCAATTGAGGAGCTCAATGCCGGTCGGGTTTGTGATTGGTTCTTGAAAGACAAGCTTAAGAGGGAACAGGACATTGGTAGTGCAGTACTCCAATGGGATGATTCTGAATTTCAAATATAGCAGTTGCTGAAAGCTCATTATTAGGTAAAGATCCTCTTAGCAAAAGAAGAGCTTCTAATTATGAGTTATTTTCAATATGTTCAACTTGGTTTTAGTTAATGCAGAATTAATAAGAGTTTCCTCTTTGTTAGTCAATTGCAATTTCTGAATTTACTATGAGTCTATGAAAGCTTTCAGTATTGAGTCTATGAATTCAAACATTGATTCTAGTGATGTTGAGAATGATATTTTTTAGCTTTACTTGACAATAATAGAACTATGAACAACTAAACTGTTTATAAGAAAAAAAGTAAACATTGTTTAGGTTGAATGACACAGGCACATGTGTATATACTTCAAACAAAAGTAGAAAATGAAAAACCAACTATTATTAAAATGCATATCGAGGAGCCTCTTAAAAATAATTGAAGGAAATAGAATATCTATCTATACATAAATGAAAAACCTAATAGAAACTAAACTCCAAGATGTAAGATTACAATTATTCGAACAAAAAAAAAGGAAGACATTAAGTTGGTCAACAATAAATCTCTAAAGGTAAACTGATGACTAAATCTTCAAGCAACCAACCAGCATGCATGATGCTGCACTTTGTGCAATGCTAGCCCTAACCTTACTGCATTCACTCATCGTGTTTACTTGGTCTGTCATGGTCGTCCCATCTCCACATTCTTCCCTATGTGAATGTCCTCGTCGGAGATATACTTCCCCCAAAACCAGTGCTTCTTCCAGACAAGTATCATTTCCTCGATGGGCACATTCTTTGTCTCAGGAAGGAAAAAGTAAATGAACAACGTCATGATTGAGACCCAGCCAGCAAAGAAAAAGAAGAGGCCAAACTTGAGCTTACACAACATGGTGAGGAAAGCCTGGCCAATCACGAAGGTGAAGAACATGTTCACGGCCACAGTTATGCTCTGTCCTGCAGATCTGATCTCCAATGAAAATATCTCACTGGGGACTAACCATCCTAGAGGCCCCCAAGACCATGCAAAGCCAGCAACATATGTACACACCAAAATCAACACGACGGTGGCATATGATTTTGAGAAGGTACCTGTCCCGGTAACTCCAAACTCCTTATAGATGAGGCCCCCGATCAAGACCTGTGATCAAGAGATTCACTTAGATTTCAAAGAGGGTAATATTTTGACAAGAAAATATTGGAAGCTTGTTGTGTTTAAGAGCGGCCTGGGGAGGATTTGCCCAGACAGTGATTTAAAAGGAAGACCTGACAGACGAACATCTGAATTCCACCCTCCAAGAAAAGGGCTCTCCTTCCAACCCTATCGACGGTGAAGGTGGAGACCAAGGTCGAAACAGCATTGACAAAGCCTGTGATGAGAGAGGACATGAGAGAGGCATCATCCCCTAAGCCCATAGTCTTGAAGAGCACAGGTGCGTAGAACATGATAATGTTGATGCCGCTGAACTGCTGAAAGAAGGGGATGGCAAAGGCCATGGTGAGTTGTGGCCTGTACTTCCTCTTGAAAATATTGGCCCATGGGTGCTCCACAAGCTTCGACTCCTCACTTGCTGCCACTATATCATTGTATTCATCTTCAATGTCATCGGTGCCACGGACCTTCTTGAGCATGGAGCGAGCCTTGGCAGGATGACCACGTTCAATGAGGGAGCTTGGAGTGTCTGGGAGCAAAAGGGAACCAAGAGAGATGATGATGGCTGGGACAGCAGCAAGGCCGAGGCTGATGCGCCACCCCCACCCGGCTTTTATCTGTGATGTGCCATAGTTGATGGCATTGGCTGCAAGGATGCCAATTGTGATCATGAGCTGAAAACCTACATTAAGCATCCCCCGGAGATGTGCTGGAGCCATCTCTGAGAGATACAATGGCACAGACTGTACAACATAGACAGATTTTCATCAAAACCTTGAAACCACAAAGATTAAACTCTAAACAAGTTCAGTTATGGAGGACCTGATTAGCAAAGCCAACACCAACACCAAGAAGAATGCGGCCGATGATGAGCATAGCGATGTCCCTAGCAAAGCCATTGACAATGGCGCCAAGAAGAAAGGTGGTGCCACCCCCGAGCATTGATACCTTACGCCCAAACTTTCTGGTGACAGTGGATGCGAACAAGGAAGATACAAGTGCGGCGAGATACAGCGAGGAAGTAAAAGTCTGTAGTAGAGGGCTGTCAAACTTACAGTACTGGTTCACTGACTGGTCAGCCTTCTCCTGAATATACACCTTGTGGAAGAACTTCTTTAAGAAAGAGTCCATTGAAGTTACTCCACCTTCAAAGTTCAAAGAGAAACAAAAACAACAACAATAATGAGAAGACGAGCAAGACCTCAAACACCAACAATAGCATTAGAAATAGAAAGAGATGGTAGAGAATACCAGATATGCCGATATCATAGCCAAAGATAAGACCACCAGTGGCGGCCACGATGCAGGTGATGAAGACATGCAAAGTCATTTTGCCATTGTAGACCTTGGTCCCGGTGGGGTTGACAATGGGGCCGCCGGCCATGGTTGCTTGTGTGAGATGAAGAAGAGGAAGGAGGAGGAAGAGAAAAACAGAGTATCAACAAGATTGATCTGGTAGCAATACTTATAAGGCTGAGGGAGTTGAGGAGAGTTTTATCCACTTGGTTTTTTAATTTTTTTTTTTTAATAAGGATAAACCACTTTAGATTACAAACTTAAAGTTTTATCCACATGGTAATCTACCTGTTTTGTTTCCAGTGGTTTGGGCAGTTTGAAGTATCTAAGGTTGTTAAGATTTTTGTTCTGTATCTGTTTGTAAAGGATTATCTGTGGAGTTTGGATTTGAATTCAGTTAGTGGTTTTATTTAAGATAAATTGTTTAATTGATCCCTGTTTTTGCGCAATTCCATTGTTTTTTTTGCATGGGATTGAACTGGTTTTCATTCAATGTAATGTTTGTGTTTGTTTATGTCATTGTGGCCGTTTCTGAATGGAATTGTTTTTAGTTTTTATATTTTCTAATTTTTTTAGGATTTAGGGCATGTTTGCTTACAAAATAAAAAATTATAGCATAATTTTTTTTTATGTAGGGAGTGAAGATGATTATGGCATAATTTTTTTTTGCATATTTTATTCTTATAGGAGTATTTGGTTAGCATAATAAAATATTATTACATAAATTCTTAACTTGTAAAGAATATAAAAAGTTTTATGGAAATATGGCACACTAAGATGGTTTCTTAAAAAAACAATTTTTTTCTAGGGTTTTGGGAGTTCATCTTGGATTCAGGGATCTCCACCAGAAGGGGGCATGGCGTCGGAGGAGGGGTTGGGGCGCTCTGCTGGTAGGAAACGGTGGTTGTGGCGGTGGTCTCTTCTTCAACGTCTAGACGTAGGAGATGCCGAAGAAAGAGATGAGATACATGAGAGAAGCGACGAGGAGAGCCGAGATCTCGTGGAGGGTTAGAGAGATCGGGAAGAGTACGAGATAGGTGGAGAGAGAGAAATTGGGAAGAGATGAGGAGAGAAATAGAGTGGAGAAGGTCTAAGGGTGGAATATTTTTTTTATGCTATAATGGCTATATTATGGCATAATTTTATATCCTCAAATAACCAACCCAAACATCTAATATAATATAATCCCCACAGAATATACAATTATGACATAATGTACCTACTTCAACCTTTTAACAATCTATTTATTATTCTAGCTATACAAGTATAGCTTTTCTAGTTATACATACGTGGACATTACTAATTTTAACAAAAAAAGATAGATATCCATATAAAGGTTTGTTAAATATTGGTGGTTTGTGGGGGTATATAAGTAAATATAATTTTTATGATTACAATTACTCATCTTTTTTAAAAAAGGATATTTAATTATAGATCCCTAGTACTGTTTGTTTTTTTCACTTGAGGTCCTTGAGGTAGGTGTGTTGGGGGGTGTAGCAAATAGTGAGAGAGGGTCCCTGGATACTGTTTCCAGCATGGTTGTCAGACCCGGCCCGGCCCGGCCGGTTGAACCGGTTGAACCGGGAATCGGGGGGTGGGCCGGGCCGGGTAGGCCCCTTGAACCGGGGATGATGTGGCCCAGATGCCACGTCATCGACCCGGGCGGTTGGACCGGACCCGGCCGAGCCGGCCCGGGCGAGTGAACCGGGCCTATTTTTTTAATATTTTTTTTAGTGGAAGTTAAAAAAGAAAGAAAAATGACCCGGGTGAGTGAACCGGGCTTGTTTTTTTTTAATATTTTTTTTAATGGAAGTTAAAAAAAGAAAGAAAAATAATTAAACAAAAACCTTAGGTGCACGGGGGTCACAAATTGACCCGGCATTCGTGTGCGCACCACGCACTCGCACATGAGTTTCGTACGTCCAAGTCAATCCGAATCCAACATTTGCACCCCCCTTGCGCGCGCACGTGAGAGAGCCTTTTCACCAACAAGGCTTATTGGTTAGTAGAATAAAATCATATTTAAAGAGAGTGAACGTTTTATCCATAAGCAATGTGGGACTAAATACTTCAAAGTCTTTGAATACTTGAAACTAATACTTTTAAAAACAAGTCTATAATAAGGCCCAAAATGAGATGGCCTTCCAAAAAGTTGTATTTGTATACCTAGTAACTATGATTATATTTTAATTATGTATTTTAATATTTTTGATTAATTTGTTTTGTTTAGTATGTCTTCACTTTGAGCATGGATTAAATATAAATATCAAATTTAGTTAATCAATCATATATTTTGTTGTTATAATTTTGTTTTATATCATATTTCATCATTATTAATTATTATTAATTATTTTTTAATATTTTATTATTGACCCCGGTTCAACCCCGGTTAAACCCCGGTTGAACCCTTGACCCCTGACCCCTGGGCTTGGCCGGGTCAATGCCCCGGGCCGGGTCTGACAATATTGGTTTCCACGGACTTATAATTAATTTCCCCTTTTAAAAAAGGGTTGAACCTGATAGGGTTGATATTGTCAAGGAGCTGCCCAAACAATCAACTACATGGAGACATCGCAACAGACCTCCCAAAGCCCCTCTCCACCCAAGGTGCCGAGCTCCTCCCTACTAAGATGCCGAGCTCCTCTATACTAAAGTGCCGAGCTCCTCCCTACTAAGGTGACGAGCTCCTCCCACCTCAGAAAATACCCCAAATACCGAGGTCCTCCCTGAGCACCTCATCACCCTACGCCAGAGCAAGCTGCCCCCAGTGCAACCCCTCCTCCTGCAGCCTCTTCCAGAATCTTCTAGAAGCTCATATCGCTTAGGATTTAGAGGGTTAGACGGTTATCTTTGCCGGCTGAAGTCTAGAAACATCTAGAAGGATCGAAATGGATTTCTTGAAATTTGGCACTCACGTGCTCAAATTGAGTGGCTTGCTCTCCAAGCCTCACCCTAGCCTCCAGACCCTATAAATACCCCCTTCCACCAGTTCAAGAAGGGGGGATTGAAGTGATGGCGGAGCCCTGCTCCACTGGAAAGCTGAGCTCCCATCATCTTCTCCTCCTTCTTCTCCTCCTTCTTCTCCTTTTCCATTTTCTTACCCCAGAGCTCGTCAATGGAGTTCTATTTTGTAATTATGAAGGAAGACCTAGTGGATTTCATCTCTCATGGAGATGATCGTGGTTTTTTCCCCATTTTTGGGGTTTTCCACGTTATTTCTTTCTCCTTTACTTTCTCTCGAAGTTTTTCTCTTTGATCTTTTGATTCTCCTCCTTTCCATCTCAATATAAATTCAAAGTGTCGGTCGAAATTGGGGTTTGATCCAATTTTCGCACCAACACCAAATTTTCTTTTTAAAAATCTATCTATATTACTAAATGAGAGTTTATAGATAATTTTGATTTTTAAAAAAATTTAAAAAAAACCAAAAAATTAGATTCATATTTTCAAATATTTTTAAAATTCTAGATTTTTTTAATTTTAAAAATCATAACAAATTATATGACACATTTTAAACATAGGATTACATTCTGGTTGTTATTAACTAGTACAAATTATGATTATTCTATGTAACTTGATACATCTTGGATCACGCCACCCATGTAGGCACAAGAGAACTCCAAAAGAGGAGAAGGGCCCTGGAGCTAGGGGTAAGCCAATTTTGAACAATAGACCCTTTGAGACTTAATTCTCCTCCTTCTACA
Organism: Dioscorea zingiberensis; assembly: GCA_026586065.1. Classification (NCBI taxonomy): domain Eukaryota; kingdom Viridiplantae; phylum Streptophyta; class Magnoliopsida; order Dioscoreales; family Dioscoreaceae; genus Dioscorea; species Dioscorea zingiberensis. The sequence goes on along the minus strand of CM048821.1, from coordinate 17,384,880 downwards.
CCTCCTCTTTAGGTGAACTCCAAGCTAACTTGACCGTCGGAGCGGTCTTGGACATTTAAGATGGAATCTTCAAGAGGAAACTTTCAACACTATCTCCAACTGGAGAAGATATTATCATGAATCGGAGAGAGCTTCGACCCAAAATCGATTTCTCGGCTAACATAACTATTGTTCTTATAAAAGTTCTAAGCAACGCGAATGTCATTTATTAGTTTTTTTTTTATTTGCAAATATATCTCTGGCCTCATAATTACAAAGAAGTATATACGTAAATAAGTTGGATTTCAGGGGGGTATATGAAAAAACCTAAAAAACATTTTAAAAGCTGTGGAATTTACAAGACCGCCATCGGCCATCTTCTTCTTCATATGAACTCGAATTTCTCGAGACTCATCCTCCGGTGCAGCGATCCCAAGCATCTCCGGGAGATCCAGGCCGTGCTCATCTCCGGAGGCCTTCTTCTCTCCGGCTCCTTCGGCGTCGCCTTCTTCCACAATGCCCTCATCCGCGCCTACGCCCGTGCGTCTTCACCATGCTCCTCCATTCCTCTCTTCAGCGACCTCCTCCGCTCCGGCCTCCTCCCTGATTCACATACCTTCTCCTTCATCCTCAAGGCTTGCTCCCTCGTTCCCGCCCGCCTCACCGGCCTCTCCGCCCACGCCCTTGCCGTCAAGCTCGGCCTCGACTTCGACCTCTTCGTCAACAACGCTCTTATTCACTTCCACTCCGTCACTGGTACCGTCTCTGATGCACGTGGATTGTTTGATCGAAGTCCTCAGCGAGACTCTGTTTCTTATAACTCTATGATCAGTGCGTATGCTAGAGTTGGCGATCTTAGTAGTGCTCGGGAGTTGTTTGATGAAATGCCGACGAGAGATGTGATCTCGTGGAGTGCGATGATTGCGGGGTATGCTCAGGGTGGAAGGTCTAAGGAGGCGCTGAGGCTCTTCACACAGATGCAGGCGGAGGGTTTTGCCCCTGGTGGAAAGACTCTGGTGAGCTTGCTCGCGGCCTGTGCTCATATGGGGGCTCTGGAGCAAGGGAAGTGGGTGCATGGCTACTTGAGGAGCAATGGTATCAAGATTGATGTGTTTCTAGGTACTGCATTGATAGATATGTATGCAAAGTGTGGAGAGGTGGACTTGGGTTTGGAGGTGTTCGATGAAATGCCCAAGAAGAATTTGATGGCTTGGACTACGATGATCAAGGGACTTGGGATGCACGGGCGGGGCGTGGAAGCATTGAAACTCTTCTCTGAGATGGAGAGGTCTGGTGTTGTGCCTGACGATATTGCCTTCATTGGTGCTCTTTGTGCTTGCACTCATGCAGGGCTTGTTGATCGGGGCCGTCATATCTTTGATTCCATGACCAGATCTTATGGCATTATACCAAAGGTTGAGCATTATGGATGTATGGTGGACCTCTTGGCTCGCAATGGATTGCTCAATGAGGCGAAGGAGATAGTGGAGAGCATGCCAATGAAGCCTGATGCCTCTGTTTGGGGTGCGTTCATGGCAGGGTGTAGATTTCATAGGAATGTAGAGCTGGCTGAGTATGCTGTCAAGCATTTGATTCAATTAGAACCAGACACCAGTGGTGTCTATGTCCTCTTGGCCAACATATATGCTGCTTCAGGGAGGCATGCTGATGCTAAGATGGTGCGGTATCTAATGAAGAAGAAAAGAATAGAAAAGACTCCAGGATGTACATTGGTGGAAATCCAAGGAACTGTCCATCAGTTCTTGGTGGGTGATTCTTCTCATCCCCGAATTGAAGATATTCTGGTGAAGTGGGATGAGATTGAGGGTCAAATAAGATCAGAGGGATATGTTCCAAACAAGAAAGAAGTGTTGCTTGACATAAATGAAGATGAAAAGGATGATGCTCTCAGTCGTCACAGTGAGAAGTTGGCCATTGCATTCGCATTGATTAGCACTGAGGCCGGAGCAACCATTCGTTTGGTGAAGAATCTCAGAGTTTGCACTGATTGTCATGATGCCACCAAACTGATATCTAAAGTTTATGAAAGAGAGATTGTAGTTAGAGACAGGACACGCTTTCATCTTTTCAAAGGTGGTACCTGCACCTGCAAGGATTTCTGGTGAAGATTATGTCTCTCTTCAAACTAATTTAAACAACCAATCTTGATGGAACTCTAGCAAGAAGGTGATACTTCTCTTTTATGTGATGGTCCTTGTTGTTTAATCTTCCCCATTAAAACATCCTTACTGATTTAACCCTGCAATTCTTTGTATTGATAACATACTTGATATTTGATTTACAATTCAATCATCGAGCATTGGCCGTCATACAATAATTTAGCTCTTCTAGTTTAATCTTCTCTGTTGAAGTATGCTTACATTGATCAGGCATAAGTTCTCATGCTTATTCATTTCAAAAATATGGAATAGAAAATTTCTCTCTGAACTCTGACGATATTGAGGGCATGCCTGCAAAGATTATAGTTTAACTGCAGGTTAAAATCATGATAAAATACTAGTAGTCATTACCTCTAAGAAAGACAACAATGCACCTCAGAACTATCCATTTTTTGATGTTTCACTTCATCCCTGGAGATATCAAATACATAATTGAATGCAGCGCTGGTGAAATTTTCCATCGGGACTTGGAATTATTCATCAACGCTGCACTCAATGATGTTTTTGATCAGGGCTTGCAATTCTACTCCCGTATCTTTTGCTTTATATTGATCTGCAGCAGCCTGAGACATCAACTTGTGTCAACTTTACCTCTCAGAAAGACGACAATGCACCTAAGAACTATCCATTTTTTGATGTTTCACTTCGTCCCTGGAGATATCAAATACATAATTGAATGCAGCGCTGGTGAAATTAATTTTCCATTGGGACTTGGAAATGGAATTATTCATCAACGCTGCACTCAATGATGCTTTTGATCAGGGCTTCCCATTCTACTCCCATATCCAGTTATCCTTGTGCTTTATATTGGTCTGCAGGAGCCTAGGACATCAACTTGTATCCCCTTTGTACTACACACTAGTGCACTTGGTCACTGCTCTTTCTTTGTACTACCATCATCTCTTAAAATACAATTAGGAAGAACATATTCTTCACAATTGTATCTGGAATGCATGGAATCAATCACCAATGAATCACATGGTTTAGAATTCAATAATAGTGTGCAGGTCCATGGGACTATGGATCTGGTTGTTAGCTGGCTTGGGCTCACAGAGCCCGGGCTCGGACCATCGGCCCGACTGAAGTTAAATGGTTCTAGTTTGAAAGTTTCAAACAGCAGATGAAGCCCGATTTGGACTTAGCTCTGAGACCGTTCTGGCCCGGGCCCGATTACAACCCTAAAGTTCATTGTTCCTTCAAGATGTTGGTACCATGACATGTACTACATCAACAAGAGTTGTACTTTTGTTAGTTGATTAGTTTATGTGCCATATTTGAACTAATTCATTAGCAACTCTGAAACTGTAATTTTAGTTGTTGACTATAAAAGAGAATGTCCAATATGTTGTATTTGATCTCTTGAAGTTTTATTATTTATCTATCTAAGTGAGAATGAGACGGGTTACAGAAAATTTTAATTTAAATTTTTAAAAAAAACCAAAAAATTAGATTGGGATTTTAGAATATTTTCAGGATGTTTGATTTTTTTTAATCTTAAAAATTATAATAATCACCTAATTTTAAACCACATTATGTCGTGGTTGTCAAATCATGTAATGGTGGTTGTTAATTGAGTAATTTATATATCCATCTATATTACTAAGTGGGAGTAAATGGTTATAGGTTTGATTTTAAAAAAATTTAAAAAATAACAGAAAATTAAATTCATACTTTCAAATTTTCTTAGAAATTTAAATTTGGATTTTTTTTTTTATTTTCAAAAGGATTAATTACACTTTTCGTCCCTGAAAATGGTGTCATTGTTCACTTTTATCCAACTATTTTAAAAATGTTCAATAGTGTATTGCGTATTCTGTTCTATTTTGGTCCCTGACGCTGATGTGGCGGCCAAGTGGCATACCAATGAAATACAGTTTTTTATTTTATTTTTCTTTTTTTTTCCAGATGCTGACGTGGCATGCCACGTTAGCATTTTTTTAATTTTAAAAATGGAATTTTGTATTTAAATGCAAAATCCATTTTTTCAAAAAAAAAACTGACGTGGCATGCTGACATGGCATGCCACTCGGCATTTTTTTAATATATATAAAAAATGGATTTTTAAAAAATGCAAAAATATTTTTTTAAAAAAAAAACTGACGTGGCATGCCACGTCAGCATATATATATATATATATATATGGATTTAAAAAAAGAAACAAAAATCCATTTTTCCAAAAAAAAATGATGTGGCATGCTGACATGGCATGTCACGTCAGCATTTATATATATATATATATAATGGATTTAAAAAAATACAAAAATCCAATTAAAAAAAATGTTTACGTGGTATGCCACATTAGCATTTTTTTATATATATTTAAAAAAAATACAAAAATCCATTTTTTCAAAAAAAAAAAACTGACGTGGCATGCTGACATGGCATGCCATGTCATATATATATATATATATATATATAATGGATTAAACAAAATGCAAAAATCTATTTTTTTTTAAGAAAAAAATGCTGACATGGCACATAGTAATACCACATCATCATATACATGTAGCTGTCATGACACACAAGCAAAAATACGTCCACCTTGAAAAAAAGAAAAAAAAAACTGTATTTGATTTGTATGCCACTTAGCTGCCACATCAGCGTCAGGGACCAAAATAGAATAGAATACGCAATACTTAAGGACTGTATTGAACATTTTTAAAAAACAAGGATAAAAGTGAACAATGACACCATTTTCAGGGACGAAAAGTGTAATTAATCCTTTTCAAAATTATAACAACTACTTAGACCATGTTCTGTGGTGGTCATGTTCGTTTGTGGTTGTTGACTGAAGCAAGTTATGATTATCTAACTATAAATAACATTTCTCTTTCCTCCTCAAACATCATCTTCTCCAACCACGTTACAAGTCTTTCACAAGATAACCAAACCTATATTTTGATAATAATAAAATGAGTACCGGGTTCAGATTTGAATGATGATAATGGGTTTGGATCTGTTATCATCATTCGGATCCGAACATGGTAATTATTTTATTGTTTATTATTATTTTTAAATAATATTTTAATATTATAAAAAGTCACATTAGTAGAAGTTAACAAAAAAATTTAACTTCTATTTGACAGAGGAAATAAATGGACCGAACTCAAAAGGGAGATAAAATGCTCATTATATTAGAGAGATTAAAAGGGCCACCTGATTAAAATAGAGGGACTATTTTGAGAATTATATCTTATAAAATAATATAAACAATGAAACTACCACAACAATCAGTCAAACACAAAATAAATTAGTTTTTGATATAATTAAATACTCGATTCCCAATCATTTGAATGGACCAATAAGCAATAAACGCATGTGAGCAAGATCATGTAATAAGGTCAAGTGTATGCTAGAGGGAGATTTAGGCAATGGCGAAACCAGAAGTAAAATTAAGGGGGTGCTTAACATTACTTTTTTGGGCCAAGAACAAAGGATGTTTAACATTAAAGCACGTGAGATAGGGACAAGGGGTGCTTAATATTACTTGTTTAATATGACTTATTTAACATCAATTTAGTAGATACTTAAATGAATTGATTAAATGGACAAAGATTATGACCCCATTTGAATTCTCTTATGAAAAACTACATTTGTGATCATTTATATAATACTTCTCAGAATAAATAGTTTTATAATAATAATAATAATAATAATAATAATAATAATAATAAAGGGTGTTTAGGAAATCTACATTTTTCAAAATAGCTTTGAAAAGATCAGAGATGGGTGTTTTGTTACACACTTTCTAAACAACTTCTATAGAATACCTTTTTTTAAAAAGCTACAACTAATTAGTTATGAAAAAAAACCTAATTTTTAAATTATTTTTTTTATTTTTATTTTGGTTTGAACTAAGGACCTCATGTATCTAAAAAGAGTGTGCTAACCAACTACACCAACCAAACATCTTAATTCTAAGTGTAATAACTAATATTATTATTCATTATCTAAACTAATTAAAAAAAATCTAATACCTTCATGAAGGTAAGGGTTCTCCGGGAGCCAAGCACCCCTTGACCCCCCTCCCTCCGTCCTTGGATTTAGGTGTTCGTGTGCTAGAGAGTTTTTTTAAAAGACCTCCACCATTGGACAGAGAGTGGTCAATTGATGGAGTACATGTCACCGGCGTAAGAGTAAATGTCTTAAGGTGATATATGAATAGGTTTGTGATTGGACAAATGCGGGTGAAAAATATAATAATTTTTTTAATTTTTTATTGTTTTATAAATTTAAGATTTAAGGTTTGCTCGAACTTAAGGTTGATTTGTTAACATTTATATGAAGTGGTGGGAAAATTTGAACTAGATTTGCAGTGCATCTCTAATTAATTAATAAACAATATATGTAATTATAACATTCGTAGAACAATTAAACATGCAAAAAAGGAAAAATGGCGTGGACGGCAGGATTCGAACCTGCGCGGGCAGAGCCCACATGATTTCTAGTCATGCCCGATAACCACTCCGGCACGTCCACTTGATTTGTATTTGTTTGCTATAATATAAAAAATACTAATTAATATATCCTGAGACATTGTTCAACTTTATAATTAAAAAATAACTACAATAAAATAAAGAAAAGAAAAACACTAAAAACACTCATGCTGAGCCTTCTTTGAGACAACATCTTATTTACATTTCAATGAGTTTGCTTCCCTCCAGTTCAGCCAAGTCAGATACAAAATTTTACAGCACAACCTGACTAATTTTAAGAAATAAATAGGCCTAATTGGAAATTCAAGCTCATGTTGAGTATGAAAATTGTTCAAAAAAGTCCTAACAAGGCCTAAAAACAGAGCCCAGGGCTATATACTTTCAAGCACATCCAGACATCATGAAACAAAGTGATTGTAAGGGCATGACACAATTCATCAGCTTAAAGCATTCTCTGTTAGGGTGATAAAACAGTGTGGCTGCTAAACTTCGGCCTTTCCTGCTGTTTCGACCAATAGAACCAGTTGCTCTGAAGGACTAGCATCTACATTCCATGAATGGTCACTGGTGTTCGAAGGTCTTTCCATGCTACAGAGAACCGGAGATTTGGTGGCTATAAGAGAAGGTTTATATAGAGCAGAGAATGCTTTGCTACCTTCGCCTGAGCTCCCTAGGCAGATGGTATCACCACGGCCGTGCCAGACACCATCTTGGATGTTGTTCATCTCAAGTGTCCTTGATTCCTGATGAAATAAATCTGAAATCAGCTCTGTTTCGGAGATGTAATTTAAAATGATATTTGGCTTATTTGATTGAACATAGGAAAGCAGGGTAAGTGCCAAGTCTAACCTGACAAAGGCTGCCGCATGGGCAGATAAGATGGTTGACACAATCGTCTATATAAGTATCACTGCCCTGCAAATGTAATATTCGTATTGTCAGAAGCAAAAATAAATCTGCTTTAAGACGAAGCAATTGTGTCAGCAGCATGAGAATATATGAGTCTAATTGATACACATTCATGAAAAAGTTGCATGTAATAGATGAAGATGAAGTTTAAGATATTTAATACAAGGAAAACATCCCATATTATGCATCAAACATTCAAAAAAAGGCTACTTCCATTCATGAAGTCATTTCTCTAACTCATATGGTACCTAGTAGTCTTTCCTACACTAGAAAAAGAGAAGAGAATTGCACTTATATTTGCCTATTTGGCTCCTTCATGACCAAAACTCTTGCTTTGAAGTGTATTATTCTCTTTCTTGCATTTTTCACATGTTATTGGAAACAATAAACAGAGTGGCACAGCCCGAAGTTACAAAGCTCCCACATTGAAAACAATAAACAGAGTATATGACTGAAATACTTCGTTCAGGTTGGAGCAAAATCAACCCATCAATATATAAATGTGTAAATTTGTAGATGCCTTTGTGAAGATAAATTTAAAATTCATGTGTATACTTACTAACAATCATTCAAAAGTGAAAAATTTAATATCCCACTTTTTTTATTCAGTCATCCTATAGTTTAGTATGGAAAGTTCAAAATCATTCAATTTGCTTCCTGATAAATAAGCTCTACAAAGCAATGAAATCAATAAATAGTATGATAACAAACAGCTGGCAATAGGTAAAAACGAGCATTTGGCACTATCAACTAGCCTAAATTTTTTGACAAGGTTTGTAACAACTAAATGAACAAAGCACCTCTGAATAGAATACATTCATGAATGACAGGAATCACACTAATTGAACTATTGTCACGAATGTTGAAACAAACAAAAAGCCTTTGATTATAGTGCAGTGGTATTTTAATTTGAAGCAAAATGAAAACTTCTTTGGCATATCTGCTCCAAAATGTTCATATCAGGTTCTGGTGTCCTGGCTGTTTAGTTTGGTTATACTCTATTTTGTGAGAAAAAGTCTGAATAAATTTGAGCCACCTATGTACAGGGGTGTACATCCATACATCTGTATATGCATTCTAATGATCACATATAATATGGCATATATGCAAGTATATCTGCAAGACTGAAACCATAAGATCTAAAAGGATGCACATGCAATTTTGTAAACATTTACACCCCAAACCTCAACCATAATTCTATAAAAGAACCAATAGCAAACTGTCCATTAAGCATCATGCTTCAACATTGAAAACACTATTTTGGCAAGAGGAAAACAATTAAAATAAAAAGTAAAGTCAATCAACTTTTTATAAGAAAGGTATGACAACTAAGCAGAAGTTCTTACCCTTATATTAAACTGCCTTCTTATCCTAGAGCGGAAATAACCTACATATACTCCAAATAATATGGTAAAAACAGCTTCCAAATATAAAAATAGACGTTGCTTAGTGGCTGCAAAAGAAACTAAATTGAACACAACTGCAGCTACTAGCAGAAAATAGATAACAGCCTGCAAAAGAGAAGAAAGAACATGTGTTTATGTTGGAATAACAAGGAGATAGTAAAAGGAAAATGCAAAAAATATAGACATATTAATTAGCATCATCATATTCTAAACAAATCATGTCTTCTATCTCTAAATCAATAAGTATTAGGTAATGTGAGACATGATTATTGAGAACGCAAATAAGGTGAAAAACATTATAGTGTAACATAATTGAAAACACCCTTAAGACCATTAATAGAGAATTCTATATGACTTGGTCAAGAGATAAAGTAACCTTCCACCTCTTGAAAACCTGGCTTTCTTTAACTTTGGCCATTTAGGTGATAAGATGAAAAAGCATAAAGAATTATTTAAATTTAGATTGTCTAAATCCAAAGTCATGCAACTTTTATCTAATCTTATTGGCATACTAAAATATCACAAACTAAAGAGTGAAACTGGCAGCGATAAGGAATATTGTCGGACAATATATTAAAAGGTTAGAGGACATCACAAAGTACGACCCATGGTTTGGGGAAGAGCTGGTTTTCATCTGTGGTTCCAGATAAGCCATTTTAGCCACATGTGGTCACTATCGCCAGAGGTCCAAAATATCACTATAAAATACAGCATATGAAATGCATGTGCTTCAAAAATTTGTCCTAATTTTTCGAAATTGCTCTTCTCCTCCTAAACCTTCTCCAAGCTTCCTTCTCATGGGAGTGGTCAGTGGTCATCACAATAGGTGCACAAACTGAAAATTTTGAAGCCAAAGGTGAAGAATTGGCATTACTCCAAGTAATATCATTGTTATCATAATTTCCCCATAATTTTTGGCCAACCCTTTAGAATAACCATCCAAGTGAATAGCATGAGTACTGAAAAGAAATAGCTACTTATAATTTGTGTCCATATTTTTTTAGTTGCTTGGCTTGTAATTAAAAGATAAGCCCCATTATCTAGAGTTCACCCACTGACCAAACATTCCTAATGGAAGTTAAAGACCAAATTTCTAAACACACTAACTGAAATACTAAGTCTTCATGAAACATAAAATAAATTTAGATTTTGTTCAGAAACCTACATTTGAGTCAAAACCATAACTTCAAATTTCAGATTATACCTACAAATGAATTAAGCTTATCCCAATAACATAGCCATGGGCAAAATAAGAGAGCAAAATGACAACAGGCCCATGCTCACCTGAAGGAAACAAGGCCCAAGATTGGCTCTTCTCATATTCTTTCCGAATCTATAGCATGGGCAACTGTGACAAAGAAAAGTCTCACAATCAGACAAGCTTCACAAACTCACAACATTAATAAAATTCTCTGAAAAAATATCTGCCTCTCCATTCAAACATCAACTTTGCACAAAATGATTTTTTCCCCAGTTTTCTCACAATCATAATACAAATCTATAGCATCCGCAACTGCAATAAATCATAGAATTAGAAAAAAAAAATCAACAAATTCACAACATCAATAAAATTCTCTGCAAAACAATCCACTTCTAAATTCAAACATCAACGTTGAGAAACATGATTTTTCTCACAATCATAATCCGAATCTATATCATCCTAAACTCCTATAAATCAAAGAATTAGAAAAAAAAATCAACAAATTCACAACATCAATAAAATTCTCTGCAAAACTATCTACTAAATTCAAACATCAACGTTAAAAAACATGATTTTTCTGACCATCATAATCCAAATTTTTTGCATGGGTAACTGCAACTAATCAAAGTCCCCCAATCAGAAAAACATCAAAATTCACAAAACCAATAAAATTCTCTGCAAAACTATCTACTTCTAGACGCAAACATCAACCTTGCAAAACATGAATTTTTTTTTTTCTTTCATATTGCTCACAATGGTAATCCAAATCATTGGAAAATAAAAAGAGGCAGATGGGAGAGCTCACCAAGCGGACTCAATGGCGATTCGTCGGTCCTCGAAGAAATCAAGAACATCCCCCTCCCACATCCTCTGAACACCACAAAACTCCCCACCCTCCTCCCTCTCATCCTCCTCCTCACCCCCCTTCCTTCTCTCCACCGAGAACCCCTGCGTCTGCAACGCCACCGTCGCACACAGCATGTCAAAGTCCACCACTGCCATCCCCTCCTCCTTCTCCCCCATGTCCGCCATTAAAGCACCAAAATCCTTCGATTTTTCCCCCAATTATCGATCTCCTTCAAGAATCCCCAACAATTTCCAAAGCGAAAAAAAAAACCAAATTTACTTAAAAAAGAAAAAAAATCAACTGAAATTAGAGAATTCGAATTGGAGTTGGAGATGATAATGGCGTGGAGAGAACCTTTTCCGCTGCTAGGTATAAGAAGATTCTCTGTGTCGTCTATAACAGCAAACACGAAAATACACCAATCTCCTCCGTTCATCATAAAAATATCTAAATCACGAGGCAATTCATACGGTTATGGATTGATTTGCGCCGTGTGGGGTCCACGACACGGCTAGTGGCCTATTTTGACTTGAGTCCAACCTTGGTCGGCGCTCCTTTTGCCACGTGTCAGTAACGAACGAATTCGGCGGCTTGATTTCATCCGTCGTTAGTGCTATTAACCTTTTTGGATCATCCTACCTGGCATCGTTATCCGACCGCGTTAAAACGTGGCACGTGAATGATCAAGTTATTTGTCGCGATCCGAGCACGTGGTCACGCTGTAATCCACCGCACAGTTGCCTAGTGATCTGAATTCCTAAATCTTAGGAGAGTGTGCTGTGGATACTTGATGATTATATGAGATGTGTTTCTCTTGCTCGCTTGCCTGAGATCGTGACCGTTCATCCTGTCGTTGCCTTGATTGTTTTACTAGATGGACGGTTGTGATGGCTGATGTATATATACTAGGTAGCTGTTATTTGTGTAAATTACCATTATCTTTTAGGGGTTGTTTGGTTGCCCGTATTTCAAATTACAATGTATTTCAAATTACATGTAACTAGAAATAATCTAATAAAATGTTTATTAAATTTAAAACATTTAATATTTCTTTTTTTTAATAAAAAAAATAATCACCTTTAAATTTAAATAACAAAAAATATTTACATTTTTCCTGGTGGTCCTCCAAATGCCTTGTAATTTCACTAGCCAAACCATCCAATGAATTCAAAGATAATGAAAAATATGAGATCTAAAAATAACATCATTACAATTGTCAACACAACAACCGAAATTACAACATTGCAATTGTCCAAACAACAACCGAAATTACAACATCATCCCACTTGTCCAATTTTAAAATAAAATACACCATCGTTCAAAACATAACATCATAGTAAACATGACAAAACAAAATAAAACAATAGTAACACCCATCAAAATATAACAACTCATGCTCGACCACCACCCCTCAATTGATCAATGAAATCATCGATCCAAATTCAACGAAGGGATTGAGTTTTGTTCATAAACCCATTTGCTAAAGGAAGATTTTGAAGCAAAAAGTCATATGCTCGTCCAAGATCATATTCGGAATAGCAATCACTCAAACTCATTATCTCATCAAATAATTGCTTACCAATAAATTGACTTTTATCAGCCTCTAATGCATTAGTTGGTGTTTTCCTTCCAATAGAGTCAAGGCTTTCCTGTGTTAGGTCTTGAGACTCCATCTGCATAACATAAACAAATAGTTAGTTGACTAACACAGTAATAGAATCAAAAGTAAATTTTGTTTTCCCTACATCAAACAACAGAAATGCAGCAGAAATTTAACTGCATAAATGCAAAAGTTTAACTGCAGAAATGCAGTAGAAATTTAACTACAGAAATGCAGCATAAATTTAACTATTATAATGTGTTGCTACATTAAACAGAGAATCTGGTGATCAGATGATTTTGACTGGTTTTCAATGAACTGCAGATTAGATGCAAGAACAGTGAGCAAACAATAGTTGCAAAAACACAACTGTGACAGAGCTTAAAACAGGTCTAAAGTATGAAATGGATATCAGATTATTTGAAAAAACTACATATTAAGCCAATAAAGAGTGAGAAAATTATATTTATGCTAAAATTCAATAAACAAGTTGAGAATGACCAAGCCTGCGCTTAAAGCATACTAAGCTCTGACCAAGCCAATTGTGGGATCACAAAAGGATGAGCTCAGTAATAGTCAAGGTGTGGGTCCTATCTTGCTCATAAGTCAAAGGAAAAACACAATAGCTTAAAAAAAAAGTAATTATTTATTAGTCCCCGACACTATTTGGTACTATTTCCCCTTTAACCAAACACCACCCAAAATCCTATTTACTTTACATCCTTACACCCCCCTTAAGGACCCCAAAGAAAAAAACAAACAATGCCAGGGACCAATAGTTCATTATCTTCCAAGCAGAGCATCAATTCAAAGTTCAATTGTGCAAGGTAGCACATGGAACCAATTAACATATCAATATAAAACCAGTGGAAATGGATAACCTCATGGAATAAAAACTAAGATGCATCAGCTGCAGTTCATATAATTTACTTTATTGGAAATGAACTATAGGTCCCTCAAAGTTTCACAAAACCCCAAAAAGTCCCTGGAAGTTTGCAATATCCCAAAACATCCCTCCTTTTTAAACAAATGTATTTTAAGTCCTTCCATCCACTAACACCATCTATTTCTTGGTTACAGGACGAAAATACCCTTCTGACAAATCATTACCACTCCCACCACCCAATGCAAGCACATGTAAAATGTCTGAAATGCCCTTAATGCAAAACCAACCAGTGGTTGGAATCCGAAACTCTATTTGGGCCTTTGTCGGTTGTCACGCATACGGCCAAACTTCTCCTTGACCGCCAATTTTGAATCTCTGTTCATAAAAACACTACATGAGCAATCGAGCTTTTTCCGACGCCGCATCACCGCGGAAGCCTCCTCTGCCGGAGACATCCCGCCGGTGTACCTTCTTCTTGCTGCTTCCCGGAGATCGAAGTTTAGTGTTTAGGGTTTCTTAAAGTGGTTACTCTAAGGTACAAAGTATGCTTGGGAACCCTAGATCTAGGTTTAGGGTTTTCCATCATTTTTACCTTCTTTTCGATTGTTTTTCCTCTTTTGTATGCACTTGCGATGAAAGATTGAAGATATTGAGGTTTGATTTTGGGTTGTTGCTCGCATCGCTGGAACTTCGCAGCAAGAAATTTAGGGATTAGGAGTTATTCTTTTTTCTGATTTAGGGTGTATCCAAAAGGGGATCTGTTTTATTATTATACATTCTCCACGAATGATGTCTACAAGTGTTATCAATGTTTTCATGTAAAATACTTTTTTTCCGTTTATTCTTCATTGTTTCCATTTAAGCGTTCTACAACCCAAGTAATAAATCTCTCTTGATGCAGTCTACGGAAAATATGTCGTCTAATCTTGTAAACGGTAGGTGCTACTTGGTGCCAGTCCACCAAACACTTTCCGAGTTGAAACCTCACATGACTGAGAGGCACTGGGAACTCATTAGGCGGACACCTTTTGCCCCATTAGTGGACATCGAACCCGTTATGCAGGAGAGAGGACTGTTGGATGCTCTCTTAGAGAGGTATGACGGCCTTGACAAATTTAGTATTGGAGGAGGAGCATCGCCTCGCACCCCAGGACATTGCTATCATATTTGGCCTTCGCTGCCATGGGGAGGGGGTGCTCTTCAAGAAGCAGAAAAAGGAATCAGCTTTTGAAGAGAAATACATGGGTAAAATATACGACAGGCACAAAGATGCCATAAAAAAAAATCTTCTCCAACTTGTCCAGAAGAAACGAGGGGAAGAAGAAAACTTTGTGAAGCTGCTGGTGGTGTACCTTCTTGGAACGATGCTCTTCCCAAGCACCTCTTGTGCGGTTCCTAACTGGATTGCGGACTACGCGGACAAGCTAGATTCATTGAACCGCTATGCATGGGCGCAAGCCACTCACAAGTGGCTTATGGATGACGTCCCGAAGATAGCTGCAGGTTGATCCAGAAATCCAACAAGGCTGCATAAACCGGATATCTAAGAGGGTGCACCGTCGCTCAACATCCAGTTCTATGAGGTCACCAAGCGGGAAGAAATTGCACTTTGGGAGGACACCAAGGGTCCTCGGCTATGGGAGAAACGACTTGAGAAAGCAAGCCTCCATTGGTCCCACTGCTTAAATCACTTTCGATAGAAAGGAGGTACACAAGCCTTTTACATTACTTTGTCATCATTTCCTTTAAGATTTGAAAACTCTCATATACGATTCTATATTTCTGTTTAATATAGACACTTCCCGTTTAAAATACTATTTTTTCATTTAAATTCAAGTGTTTATGTTTAACTTATCGTGTTTTCGTTTAACTAAACGAATTACAGTTTAGTATTATTTGATTGGGGTTAATATTTAACGTTCCTGTGTAACATAAGACACATTGTGATTCTTTACAGTTTTCCGAGCTAGTCCCCGTCACATTGGATGAAGAAGAGAATGTAGGAAGCGTCTTGGCGGACAATCGAGGGCCTAGACGGAAAGGCGCCATTCTTGGCGCCCCATCCCTTGGCAAGGGTGCTAAGGGAGCGACGAACAGTGCAAGAAAAAGGTCTCGCGAACGCTCCAAGTCCATCAGTCCCCCACGTACTACCTGACGTCGTCCTTCTATGGAAACTCCGACAAGGAGGCCAAAGGATGATGACAGTGCAACCTACCTCGAGAAGACACTTAAGATTCTTTCTAGAGATATTGCCAGCATCAAGTCCCGACTTGACAGAATGGAGGGACAGAGTCGGGTCGTTGAACCACCGGCTCTGAAGCCAGAGGAACCGGAAACGGAGAAGACGACGGTGGCACCGGTGTCCGAGACGGCGGCGAAGCCGGTATCGAAAGGGAAGCTGTTAAAGAAAGTCACATCCGGACCCCGTCGTCGGTCGCAGAGGCCGGTAACCCGGTCGCAATCTTCTCTGGCCCCTCTTCTCGAAAAGAAGCTGCCGAAGAGGAAATCGGCCAAGGGCGAAAAAACTAAAAATGTTAAACGAAGTCCATCTGTGTCAGCTAATTTTGAAGTTGACGACGACGCCACACTTGACAAATGATTGAATCACTGACACGGATGAAGAACATGACGCCCGCCTCCCCAACCGTTGAACCCACCACAGTGACCGAAGAGCATCGACCGCCGACCCCCGTCGCTGGACTTCCAACTTCTGAACCGACCCCTGGCACAATTGAACCACCCACCGACCATACAGATATGTTGGTCGCCTCAGACCACGAAAACACTAATATTACGTTGGCACCAATGACCGCCCAAAAAGAACCGCCGACAATCGTTGCTGAATCACACACATATGAACCACCCGCTGTCCTTGGCCTACCATCGGAGACCTCTGCAGAACTTCCGACTGCCACAGAATATATACCGACATCGCTCTTGAGGTACCAACGACCATACACCGCCATCGAACCACAACCAATCGACTCACCACCTGCCATCAATCCACGAACATCGAGCACAGAGCCGGAGAGAGTAGAGGCCATCATGGCGGAGGATTTACTGGCTGGCGAGAACATAATGCCAGTAAAGACAAACTTTATACCCAAAAATAAAAATCCTCCCGGTTTCATGAGGCTTAATGATTTGGAGAAAGCAACAATTGGAATGTATCTCAACTGCAGAATCGACAAGTAAGTTATTCATTTATTGGATTAGGTTCTCCGTTAATTTGCAAGGTTTCCATTTATTATACAACGTTTTTGTTTAGAATAGTTATCAGTCATTTAATATTGTTTTTTTCCATTTAATATGTTATGTTTTCGTTTAATAAAGTATGTTTCCGTTTAGTATATTCCGTTTTCATTTAATAAAGTTTGTTTCCGTTTAATTTGTGTTCACTGTTCAGGACCATCGTTTGGAAGAACGAGTGGGTGTACACCACTCGGGACCATCTGTATACGCTGTTAGACAGTAAGGCGATGGCAGTTGACGATGTCATGGACGTGTATGTGATGATCGTCCTTGAATCTATGTGCAAATCTCCATACCCTTACAAGAAACGGGCCACAATCACGAGGCCGCTGGCGCTACTAATGTCCAAGCAGATGGATTCCGGGGATGTTGCCCTAACAATGATGAAGGACGCCGTCCATGCATTCAACGAGGTGGATTGGTAATCCTAAATAAGTATTACCACCTTGTCGTTCTGGATAAGAAAAAGAAGCAGTATGTTCACTACTCGTCATTAAAAAGCGCTATCTATGAAGCAAATGCCCGGGAAATGGTAATACGATTAGCTTTAATTAGTTTTTTCGTTTAGATTTTGCTAAATGGTTCTTGTTCTTATATCAGCGGCGAGTCTTCGACGACTGCATTCAAATCGAATTGGGAGACTTGGGAACGCAGGAGTACCCACTTATCACCGAAGAGAACTGCCCGCAACAGAAGGCGGGGTCCGTTGACTGCCCGATCTATGTCATGCGATTCATAGAGCAGATCCTCAATGGCGAGAAACTCCGCCTCCCCAACACGGACATTCCACTATTACGTTTACGCTTCGTTGCACAGATGTTGATGGACGGCATCAGGCGGTGCGGTGTGGATTCTGACGCGGTAACTAAAACAGATCGAAAGGAGAGTTAATTTTACTTTTCAGATTAAGAAACAGTTACGCTTCCAATCCTTATGTCTAACATGTGTAAACAGTTGACTTAAAAACATCGTTACAATGTTTTGCTTTCGTTTATTATTTATGTCTGCCATTTAAAATGAAGCTTTTGTTCGGAAAGTTCAACGGGAACTCAATATATTAAACGTAAAGGTTACATATTACACGGAAATGAGTTATTTTAAACGGTACCGTGCAATGTTAAGCATAATATTTGGATTTTAAACATAAAACTTATATATTCCACTTGAACGAATTATATTAAACGTGAGGATGGCAATCGTAGACTTTTAGCGACACATTCAACAAATGGAGATTAAGAAAGCAGAAATATATTGACATATCCATTCAAACTTAAAAAAACGTAACAAAAAAAAGCATTACAAAAAAAGGTGCAAAACATAACATAAGAAAAAAGAAAAGACATGAAAATAGATTGTTTAACATAGAAAAAAAAAGGATAAGGGGGTCCAGGACCAGCAGCAGAACCAAATTTTTCTTCAATCAGTATCTTCTCCTGGTGTGCTGGGAGGAAGATACTGAAGGGCTTGGGTGAGAGTAAATCGCGTCATGTCAAAGTCCGGATGACGACGAGAGATATCTTGGAAGATTTTGAATCCTTCCTCGAAGACAAGACGTCGAAAGTGATCGGATTCCTTGAAGTCGGCGATTGCACGGGCGGCGATTTCGCCCTCTCGAGCAATGTTCTCATCGGAAAGCTTGTAGAGCTCCACATTGCGACGTATCTCCAAGTGAAAGAGTACAGATCTCTTGTATCGCTCAACGGCCTCCTCCTGGATCGTCCTCAGAATCGAACGATCGGTACTGGACACCTCTTCCTTCAATTCAGCCCTGGACATCTTCCCGGACTCCTCAGAACCGAAAGGGTGAAGAAGTTGTGCCCCTCTGGAGGGATATTTGAAGGCGAAGGCGCCGCTGTGATCGAAGCGACGAGACAAGATCGGCGCGATGCTTTGGTTAATGTACCTGGGGTAGTTTCGTTGTAATTTCGTCTACCTACATGCAATAAATGGATTGAAGCGGCAGAGCCTTGTAAAAGGAAAAGGCATTGAAGATAATTAAATGGATGCGAAGGGGGGGGGTGGATACAACGCATCGAAATATGTAAAAGTGCTTTGGGATAATGAGATGTCCATCTATTTCCCAGACCAATGGAAATATTAAACGGAGAGTCGTAATGTTAAATAGGAAGAATGGATAGTAAGAAGAAACACAAATTACAATAAATAAAATAAGTGTTGGAATAATTACAAATTCGTCATGCACGTTAGAAAGTAATAATGTTTAACACTGGCATTCGTCACTTCATTCCCGGATGATTAATCCTCCATTAGTCAGCAATCGGTGCATTACAAGATCTTCGGTTATGTCCAGCCTCGTGGCATCGAGTACAACGTAACTCATGCACTTCAGGTGCCTGTGATTCTATCCTCTTACGTCTTGGACGACCCGGTGGCCTTTTTGTGCATGGAGGCCGCATAATTAATTCACGGTTTGGATCAGTCGGCTTGTCATCATCTGGGACAGGAAAAAATAGCTTCGGCTTATGCCAGCCGATAAGCCTCAGCTGTGAAATAATCGTCAACATACCGATGCACATTTGTGTCTGTAAGCATTATTGCAGCACATGCGTGTTTACATGGAAGGCCGTACACCTACCACCTTCGGCATGAGCATGTCCTCGAGAGTAAACTGACGGAGTTGTTGTGCTCGTCAACGACCTCGAAATGATCTCCGTCTGAACTTCCAACAAGTAGGTTGCGGCTTTCTTCAACAATTTCCTCCAGTTTCTTGTGTATGTCAGGGCATAGGTACGTTTCCCATTTTCTAGAATTCTCACGGCGGTTACAAAGCATGACCATGAGCTTGAACCTTTGATGGATAAGAAAGCAGTGACGAAGCAGAAAGGAAAACATATTAAATAGAAACTTGTTATATTAAACGGAAATGCTTGAAGATAAGTAGGAACAAATAATATTAAACGAAAACACAATATACTAAATGACAACACGTTATTTTAAAAGTAACATGATATCGTAAACGATAAATCAACATATTAAACTGTAAATCAAATATATTAAGCAGACATATCTTACCTTATTGAATCGACCATGTTCGTTACGGGGAGGTGGTGCGCCTCCTTAATCCATGCATTGAAGGATTCTGCTACGTTGGAATACATCTAGCCCCATCTTTGGCCTTTGAACATATAGTTCGACCAGTGAGACACATCAGATTTCTGAAGAAGCCAACGACGTGCGTCAGTCGATGCGGCAAGTAGGTCGTTGACTGCGTCGTCGTATTCCTTTACCGTACATGCATAAGCAATCCTGACAAATATGGACCAACATTCCTCCTTCAGAGATTTCCCAAGTCTAACATTTCCCTTCATGAAGTTTGCTTCCAAGTGCCATAAGTAATATGCATGCGGGGCAGAAGGGAAAACATTTGCGACGGCGTTGATAAGGCCCTTCGACCTATCCGATATGAATGTAATAATCTTGACATAGTCGTCATCCCGTAAATGGCATCGCCGAGTTTTGACAGGAACCACGTCCAGTTGGCGTCGGTTTCATTATCAACACCAGCAAACGCAACATGAAAGAAGCCCTCGTTCCCATCTTTACCCGTCGCTCCCAACAGTGTGCCCCCGTATTTGCCAAGCAAATGAGTTCCATCAACGAAAAGCAATGGCCTACAACCTCTCTTGAAACCATCAATACAGGCACGGAATGAGAAAAATGCGCGTCTAAATCGCTCACCGTCCGCGTCAACAATGGCAATGCTGCCAGGGTTCGTCTCCATCACCTTGTTTGCGTACCAAACTAACAAGTCATAGCTGGCCACCTCACTCCCATGAAGAATACCCTTGGCCACCTCTTTCCCCAACCAAGCTTGCTTATACTTCAAATTGACACCATGATCTCGCAGCATATCCCGTTGAATGTCAATAGGCCTGTACAAAGGGCGGTCTTTTAGCTTCTGCACCACACGAGCACTGACCCACTTCTTCGATGCTTTCGGATGCGACGCCATACCGATACCGCCGCCACATGTATGTGTGGGATACATCGTTTTGATTGAAAATGTTGTATGATTACCCTCTGTCGATGCGTGGACACGCCACTGGCAACCCACTGCGGCGCATTGGACAGTCACTCTCTTCTTATCGTTCTTTACGAAGTTGAAGTCAAAATTCCGTTTGATAGCGAAATTGCGAAGTGCGTCCTTCAAGTGATCACTGTCCCTAAACCGGTCACCTACTCCCAACGACACAATTTCAGCATTATCCGATAGAGTAGAAATGGCTAATGCCCCCGTAGATCCTTGCTGGGTGGGATTTGTGCCTCGATTGAGTGATATACTCTCTGAGTACGAATCCCTACTGCTGGTGCATATATCACAAATGAAACAAATGAGATTTAGATATATTACACAGAAAGTCAAAATGTTACGTGAAAAACCGTATTTTTAAGCGGAAAGTTAAAATATTAAATGGCCCGGCTATATTAAGCGTGAACTCATAAGCTTAAGCGGAAACATGAAATGTACGAAATACAAGACATATCACGTGGATACACTAACGCGTTGGTTGATTCAACGAAAAAAGACGTAATATTTACGATGGTAATGAGGAGCTCGATGGCACATCAACCGCCTCTTCAACGGTATCGACAATAAGGTCGATAGTGGAGCTTTTGAACATGTGGTATATGTGGCACATACGCTGAAAGTCCACCTCCGTTTCAATTGGGCAAACAGTTTGGTGTGCATCTGGTGTGACAAACCGAACCTTTACACGTGAAACTTCAAGACCCCATCGCTCACATATCTCGTCTAGTATTGACGCCCACGAAGTCGGCGATGAAAGCGCAAAACACGTCCCTCGCTTATATCGGCTCTTTGCGCCAAAAGGTCTCCATTGACAACCTGCAGCAAGAGTGTGTGCCTTACACATTGTCATGGTTTTAAACGGATACAAAAAACCTTTTCCAGAAAAATGATAAAAGGAACTCACGGCAAAAGTGAATGTTTCGTCGACTAGCGTAGTAGGTGACTTCGTAGAAGCGTAGAAGGACACAAAACTTCGCGATTCGAGAGAGGAATGGATGACAGATTTCTCTCAGCCAAATGAAGACAAAATGGAACAAAAGAGAACAAACCTGGGCTTGAAGAAGAAGAAAAACAGAAAAAGCTGGGCACGAAGTACAAAAACCCAGTGAAAAGATGTTGAAAAGGTGTAAGATGTGATGGGTAAAATTTAAGTTTGAAAATGTTAGCTTTGATTTGGCGGGAAAAAAAAGCAGCATACTTTGAGGGCAAAATGGGTATTATCAGTAAATGGGACTGACGGAGTCATGGCTGGGGACTAATAAGAAACAAAACCAAAAAGGTAGGGACTGTCTGGGCATAAGTTATGTCAGAGGGACTGTCTGGGAAGTTTGCAAACTTTCAGGGACCTAAAAATAATTTTCCCTTTACTTTATAGTGATAAGAAAAAACTAAATTTAACAAAAAGTTTCAAAGATATATAAGATTCCTTAGCGGCATGTCTTAGTAAACCTAGTTTAATTATATAAGATTCATGTAATTTAAATAAAACCATAGAAAACTGAATTCTTTTTTTTTTAATAATAAAGAAAAAAAACTAAAACTGAATACTTAGTAAAGCTTTGCAAATGAATTAGTTGACAATAACATTAATAATATTCATGTTAATTTCAAAGGAATCCTTAATGAAATAATAAACTCATATATGTAAGCCAAAAACTATGTTTGTGTTGAAATGTCTACACAAGTTCCAAACAGAATGTCTATCTCCATTTCTTCTTTAAAGTAATGTGGAAACAATTCATATTCACTTGAATCAGTTCATACACACCTGATCATAATACTAAAATGTTTTACTATCTAGAAATCTTCTCTGAAAACAACATACTGTTGAGTGAAGATAAGTTTGTTTTTAAAGTGATTAATCATTTTTTCTTTTTTCCTTTTAATAAAAAACAACCAAACCGATCAAATAAAACTTACAGACAAAAGGAAACTGATTAAATTGATCCTTTTCCTTAGTTAAATACTATACAGTAAACAAGAACTCACAAAGTAAGAGAAAATCAAGAGTGTTTGTTGTGTCCACGGAGAATCCACATTGAAATAGTAGATAAGTTGTATATTTTTCTTCTGAAAAGGATTGAAAAAGACTTAGAATCATCAATTTCTGTATAATTGTTACAAAATTGTGCTGCATCCTGCAAACACTTGCAAAATGGAGTACAACAGAAGAGGAGATATAAACACTTCAGTTAGCATCTCTACAACAAAATTCTCCATATTTTTATATGTTATCTTCTCCAAATAAAAAGGGCCACCAGGAAGTAAATAAACCTGGGTTCACACTCTGATTGGAGATTATTCTGTCATATTTTTATATGTTATCTGATGGAAGATGGATTCCAATTTTCAGATGGCAGAAGACCAGGCGGGCCCTTTGTTTGATCTTGGTTTCTTTGTGAAGAACAAAGCTGAGCAGACGCCTGAGGATGCCAAACAGAGCCCTTTCGGCTCTACATGCATTGGGTACAAGGACACCAGAAGCTAGGCAGGCCCGCTCATAGGAAAACGGGCCCTCCCAGCTCTCTGTATTTCATAAGCTGCAGGAACATTTTATTATAAGCAAGCGGGCCCGTTTAGGCCCGCCTGGACATGCTTTTGCTTTTTTTTTTCCTGTAGACAGACAAAGACAGAAAAGTAGCTGATTTTCTTTTCTCTTGGAGTAGAGGATGATGCTTATGAGAAGCGAGTTTAGAGAGCTCTTGAGATCAAGGAAGAAGAAGTTTGCTTTGAGATTAATTGGAGAAGGGTTGAGATCGGCTTGAAGTTTTTCAAGGATCCTGATTGTTTCTCATCTCCAAGTTTGTAAGGCATTTCTTGTTTCCTCTTCTTGGTGTCTTTTGTGAAGCCATTGTTAGGCTAAGCTTTGAGAAGCTTTGTAATCTCCATTCTTGAGTTATAGTGGAACTTTCTCGTCGCCTTTGCCCGTGGATGTGGGCTTGGATAGCCGAACCACGTAAATCCTCTTGTGTTCTTGTGAATGCTTGTTGCCCTAATTCTTTGTGTGTGAAATTGTGCATCCATTTTGCTGTTCCGCTACGTGCTCATCCCCAACAAACTGGTATCAGAGCTAATCTATTGAAATGGCTGCCAATGTTTTTTCAATTGAGAAGTTCACCGGGAAGAATAGTTTTAGTTTGTGGCGCATTAAGATACGGGCAATTCTGGTGCAACAAGGGTTGGTTAAGGCTTTGAATGGCAAAGACAAGTTGCCGGATTCGCTTACGGATGAGCAGAAGGACGAGATGATGGAAAGAGCACACAGTGCTATTCTACTTAGCCTTGGAGATGAAGTCTTGCGGGAAGTTGCAGACGTTACCACCGCACCTAGCTTATGGCTTCGACTGGAAAGCAAGTACATGACGAAGTCGTTGACAAAATGACTCTATCTCAAGCAATGACTTTATACTTTGAAGATGGAAGAAGGTACATCTCTGTCTCAGCACCTTGATAATTTCAATTCAATTGTTATGGACCTTAACAACATTGAAGTTAAGATCGATGATGAGGATCAAGGTTTGATTGTTTTGTGTTCTTTGCCTCCTTCATATGAGAATTTCGTAGATAACATGCTTATGGCCATGATGAAATCACTTTAGATGAAGTGAAAACTGCTTTGGGTTCAAATGAGTCGAGAAAGCAGTTGGGCGGAAAAGCAGTTGAAAACAATCAAGGAGAAGGCTTGGTTACTCGGGGAAGATCCAAATCTAGAGGTGGAAATTCATGTCAGAAAGCCTCCAGGTCACAGTCCAGAAAAAGAGTACAGTACTACTATTGTATGAAGTTCGGGCACATAAGGAGAGATTGTCCAAAGAAGAAGGATAAGGGTGAACCACAAGTGCAGTCCAAGAATGATGCAAATGTGGTCATTGCTCAGTCTCCAGATGATGATAAATCAGTTCTAGCAGTATCAGAGTCACAAGTTAGTGAGAAATGGATTCTTGATACAACTGCTACATTTCACATTAGTACTTCTAGGGAGATGTTCTCTAGTTATGAGAAGTGTACTGGGTCAGCACTAATGGGGAATGACCATGCTTGCAAAGTAGTGGGGGTTGGTTCAGTACGTATCAGGATGTATGATGGTATTGTTAGAACCCTGACAGAAGTTCGTCACATCCCAGAAATGAAGAAGAGCCTTATTTCCTTGAGCTCTTTAGACAGAAAAGGTTTCAAGTACTCAGGTGGAGGTGGAGTTTTGAAGGTATCCTCCAGTGCATTAACAATGATGCGCGGACACTTGGACATGGGGCTCTATTTCTTGGATGGTTCCACCATTATAGGTGCTGCAGCAGTGTCATTATCAGTTGATCCAGATTCTGACACCACCAGATTGTGGCATATGCGATTAGGGCATATGAGTGAGAGAGGTTTGTCAGTGTTAAGCAAACAGGGTTTTTTGTCAGGTCAGTGCACATGCAAGCTGGATTTCTGTGAGCATTGTGTACTTGGCAAGAAGACTCAAGTAAAGTTTAGCACTGCAGTTCATCAGACTAAAGGCACAGTTGACTATATTCATTCTGACCTTTGGGGTCCCTCTCCGGTATTATCTCAAGGTGGCTTCAGATATCTGTTGACATTCATTGATGATTACTCAAGAAAAGTATGGGTGTATTTTCTGAAGAGCAAAGATCAGGTGTTTGTCTTTTTCAAACAATTCAAGGCTTTGATTGAGAATCAAACTGGGAAGAAGATCAAACGTCTCCGAACAGATAATGGTTTGGAGTTTTGCTCAGGTGAGTTCAATAAGTTCTGCAACGATGAAGGAATAGTGAGACACCGCACTGTTCGGCATACACCACAGCAAAATGGAGTTACAGAACGTATGAACAGAACCCTCCTCGAGAGAGCTCGGTGTATGAGATTGAATGCAGGGCTCAATGAGATCTTTTTGGCTGAAGCTATAAATACTGCATGCTATTTGGTGAATAGATCCCTATCTACAGCTATTGAACTGAAGACTCCAGAAGAAGTATAGTCTGGTCGTCCCGCTGACTACTCAAATTTGAGAGTATTTGGTTGTCCTTCATATGCTCATGTAAATGAGAGGAAGTTAAAAGCAAGGGCAAAGAAATGTGTATTTCTTGGATATGGCTAGGGATGAAAGGATACAGATTGTGGTGCAATGATCCAGAATCCCCCAAATTTATGATGAGCATAGAGACGTGACATTTGATGAGGTATCCATGCTTCGGTCCACCAGTGTTAATTTCTTGGGAAAAGGAAGAGTCTACTGAAAAGGGTGATCAAGGTGTCGAGCAGCAGGTGGAGTTTCAGGTGGAGACTCCTAGCAAGTCTACTTCAAATGTAGAAGATTCAGTCCAAGAAGATAGTAATGTTGAAGAAGAAGAATCTCATGTTCAAGCTACCACTCTTCAGCAACAGCAGGACAACATTGCTACTAGTAGACCTAGAAGGCAGATTAAACCTCCTCAGAGGTATGCAGATGTTAATCTAGTGGCTTATGCACTCAGTGTGGCAGAGTCCATTGGTTCAGAACCTACAAGTTACAATGAGGCTGTCACAAGTACTGAGGGAAGTCAGTGGTTGGTTGCCATGAATGAAGAGATGAAATCTTTAGAGAAGAATCATACTTGGGAGTTGGTTAAATTGCCGGTTAGCCAAAGGGTGGTTGGTTGCAAATGGGTCTTTAAGAAGAAAGAAGGCATCCTGGGGTTGAAGAAACTAGATTCAAAGCACGATTGGTTGCTAAGGGTTTCAGTCAAAGGCAGGGTGTTGATTACAATAAAGTATTCTCTCCGGTTGTGAAACATAGCTCCATTCGTGTGTTACTTGCCATGGTTGCTAAGTTTGACTTAGAACTTGAGCAGATGGATGTTAAGACGGTGTTCTTGCATGGTGAGTTGGAAGAAACAGTTTATATGCATCAACCAGAGTGATTTACTATTTCTGGCAAAGAAGACCATGTTTTGTTTATTGAAGAAGTCTTTGTATGGTTTGAAGCAATCACCGTGACAATGGTACAAGCGGTTTGACAGTTTTATGATCGATCATAGTTATGTGAGAAGTGACTATGATGCTTGTGTTTATCATAAGAGGCTCCAAGATGGTTCTTGTATCTATTTGTTGCTCTATGTTGATGACATGTTAATTGCCTCAAAGAACATGTCAAAAATCAAGAAGTTGAAATCTCAGTTGAATGGTGACTTTGAGATGAAAGATTTGGGGGCAGCTAAGAAGATCTTAGGCATGGAGATTTATAGAGATAGGAAAGCTGGTAAGCTCAGACTATCTCAGAAGAACTATGTTGACAGAGTTCTTGAGCGTTTCGGCATGATTCATGCGAAGCCAGTGTCTACTCCATTGGCAGCCCATTTCAAACTCTCAGCACAGTTGTCACCATAGAATGAAGATGAGAGGCGACAAATGGATAGTATCCCATATTCGAGTGCAGTGGGAAGCGTCATGTATGCTATGGTTTGCACTCGTCCAGATATTTCACATGCAGTCAGTGTTGTGAGCAGGTTGTAACGCCCCGACCCGGATTCCGGGACCTCGGGAACGTTTACAGACCGGCCGTACCCAAGTGGAAGCGAGTTCCACTCGGATACAAGGCCTAATAGATCAAAAGCAGATAATATAAAATAACATAAAAATGTCCTCAGAGTCATGTACAGCGGAAACTTAGTACTTTCGTAATACACATATTGGCCTTACAAGGGTCCTATAAAAATGTAAAGTGTCTTCTATTAAACGAACCGAGGTTCTCGAACCTTCAAGCGCAACTCCTGATCACAATCAGCTAAACTTTCAGATCCTGAAAAGAAAAGAGACAAGTGGGATGAGCTTTCGAAAGGAAAGCTCAGTAAGTACCCCCGCAGGGAGCACAACGAAGCATCAAGTTCAATAAAGGTAACAGAAAATAGTGATACACACCAATATAAGCACATATATCATAAGAAACAAGAGAAAGTCAAATATTAGCGGATCACTACACCACAAACACATAACACGGAATCCAAGAAACTATCTTGTCATCTCCCAGGCAGCCATCTTATCTTATCTTATCAGACCTTGAGTCTGTGAGCACTCCTACGATAATGCATTACCGGCCGTGAACCATCCCACTGACGGGTGAACCTCCAGAGGAGATCCCTTAACTTATCTTGATCTGCACTAATTGGGAGAATCTTCACACGAAAGTGCTGACGCAAGTCTACCCGGACTTAGCACAGGCTCACGCGTTGCCACGGCCTTGTGCCGGTCAACAGGTAGACATGTTCAGCGATCACAAACGAAGCTTAACAAAACAACTTGCATACACCACATGGGAATTCAATAAAACAGGAGCACAAAATGTATATGCAAATCAAAGTAATAGAATACCAAGTCGTAGTAATAATAAAACAATGCCTCATTGGGCCAACAAGCATGAGATCAACAAACAAAGGTCCCAAACATGAAGAAACGTGCATAAGTATGAAATCAAAGAAGTCGTGAATCAAGAACATGCTTAAAACAAGGCATCATCAAAAGCCAAGGAAACCCATTGCTGGGTGGGCACTAGGCAGGAACACTTACAAGAAACATGAATGAATAAAGTCAAGAAAGCCCACACCGGGCGGGTACTAGGCAAGAATACTTACCGAAATCACGAAGTTTGGTGTTCCAAGGAACCGACTCCCCTCGCATCAACTTTACTCCTGATAGTAGATCTAAATAAGTAATAATACTATTTAAAACCCTAAATGCAAGTGAGTAATTTACTATTGAGTCATGTGCAAGACTAAATGGGTCTCTGTTGGCCCTTTATGAATAATTTGAACCCGTTACTCGCTCATCGAATTCTAGTTATTTTCATAATATACTTCTATTGATATTCCTATCAATATTACCGTTAATAATTTGTAAATAGTCAGATTATAATAGGTTCAAAATAGATCTCCATCGGTAATATAGTATAATTCCCTAAAATTATATCGAAGCCCATTGGTGAGCCTACCCGACCTGTTAACTTTAAACCCTTAGTTCTATTATTTTCCAATGTATCCTTGTTTTCATTATCGTAATAGAATTAATAAAATTCTTAGTAAAAGAAAGTATAGAATTTCAGTTATTAATGTCTAGTTAACCCTGTCACCAATCCTGATTAAAATTATAGTTAATTGTCACAAAATTCCATTAACCTAGCTTATTTTGTTTTAATAATTGGTCGTTATCGGGCTAGCGGGTCGGACCCGTTATTATCCAATCCGTTAATGAATTTAAAGTAAACCTAAACCCGTTAATAAGTTGAAACCCGACCCGTTAACTCCTCCTTCAACCTCAGGACCGCGAGCACCCCTTCCCTGGCGGGGCCTCTCCGGCGCGAGGGTGGCGTTACAGGTCTGCGCGACGATCACCGGCGAACGGAGATGACCGTTGACCGGATCTCCGTCGTCTGAGGGCGGTCGAGGCGCTGTGAGGTTTCCCTGATTTCCGGTTCTGGGAGTCGCCTGTCCGTCACCGGAGCGTCCTCATCTGTGCTCAGTTTCGTGACAGAGGGCGACGTGGGGTCCTAATTCCATTATCCCACCTTACTCTATGTTTGTTTATGCTTCATGCAGACATTAAAATCCTTATTCAACAATGAACGTGTAACTAAGGCGAAGAGCTCACCGGAGATGATCGTTCGCCGGCTTCTTGCGTCGTAAGTCTCCTGTCTTTCCTTTTGCTGCTCTAGGGGTGATTTTCGCTTCGGTGAGTGCTGTCCTTGACGTCTATTTCCTTCTTTTCCTCTCTCTGGTACTCACGGTGGTGGTGGTGGCGTTGGTTTTCCGATCGATGGAGGAGAGATTCAGGGGTCTGGCTCTATTTATAGAACTCGTAGTAGAGTTCGGATCAGTCCCAAAGATAATATTTGAATTCGGATAATCTTTTATCTCGATTTAAATTCTGTTTTCTAGAAGGTCGTCGGTGAAGATTTTCTCCAAGGCGGTGTACGCGGCGGTGTCGCGAGCTGGGAGAAGGAGTCGCGCTGCATCGCGATTCCACTTCCGTTTAGATCGACGGTTCTGATCAACCGTAGGCAAAGGGGTTGGATGTTGATCCATTGCCTCGAGCTTTGGTGGAGATCCATGATGGGTGGTTCAGATGATGCCCGCACCGTGGAGACGTCTTCACTGCTACCTTGTTAACAGAATGAACGGTAGGATCTTCCCCTCGTGATCAGTACTTGTATTGATCCTCTCATCTCAGCCGTCCATACTATTTTACAGAGTTATTTATCTACTTTGCAGTTACCCCCTGCCTCTTTTAACAATTCACACATCGGCCCCTTTCAAGTAAAAGAACATAATTATATTTAGATCCCTACTTTTTATTAAGACTTATTTAAGTCCTCCTCACAGAGACATGTAAAATTCTTATTAAGTCCCTAAGTTTTTCCTGAATTTACCATCGGCCCTTAATGATTCCAAATTAAGTTTTAACCTGCAGAATGTAGTTATTTTAAATCCTTATTTTAAATTCATAATTTCCTTTCCTTATCAGCTATTATCTAAGTTATTAGATATGCTCCTATTTCGTCTCATCCCTTGAGATATACTCTCTTTATCACTTCCTATTAGATTTCTCAATTTAAATTTTTTATTATCCCTCACCAACAAGATATCCATTTAAATTCTAAGATTTGTAATACTATTAACATTCAAATAAAAGAGTTAGCTAAAGGATTTCATTCCGAATAAAGACAACTAATAAAATTCTTGGGAGACTCCCCCTTATTTTCTAACAAGATTCAAACATAATAAACCTAATAATGAAAACATAATTTTTCCTAAAATTTATGGGCTTCACACAGGTACATGTCTTGTCCTGGTAGAGAGCATTGGCAGGTTGTGAAGTGGATTCTCAGATACTTGAGAGGTACTGTGGACATGTGTTTGGTGTATGATCAGAGTGACTGTTCTAGCAGTGTTACTGGTTTTGTAAACTCTGATTATGCCGGGGATTTGGACAAGAGAAGATCTTTAACAGGCTATGTATTCAGGTTTGCTGCAAGTGCTATCAGTTGGAAGGCTACATTACAGTCTACAGTAGCCTTGTCTACAACAGAAGCGGAGTATATGGCGATGTGAAGGCGTACATTAAAGAAGCTTTATGGTTGAAAGGTTTGGTTAATGGCTTGGGTTTGAAGCAGGATGATATTGTGGTGTTTTGTGATAGCCAGCGTGCCATACATTTGACTAAAAATCAAATGTTTCATGAACGAACAAAACACATTGATGTCTGGTATCATTTTGTTCGGGATCATATTTCACATGGTGATGTTGGTGTCAACAAAGTTGCTACCGAGGAGAACCCGGCGGATATGATGACCAAGCCCATCCCCACTTGGAAGTTCAAGCATTGCTTAGACTTGATTGGAGTTCGCCGTTGTTGATGGCCCTAGCGGGCGTTTATAGCAAAGGTGACTTGTTTCCGAGAAAGTTTACTATAATGGTTTTATCGCTCTTCAGAAATTTGAAGCCAAGGTGGAGATTTGTTGGAAGATGGCTTCCAATTTTCAGATGGCAGAAGACCATGTGGGCCCGCCTGTTTCAATACTGGTTTGCTGTGAAGAACAGAGCGCTGAACGGTCCCGCTCAGATGCCAAACGAGCCCGCTCAGCACTTTGTTTGTTGGAGCTTCAAGGACACCAGAAGCTAGGCGGGCCCGCTCATAGGAAAACGGGCCCTCCCAGCTCTCTGTATTTCATAAGCTGCAGGAACATTTTATTATAAGCAAGTGGGCCCGTTTAGGCCCGCCTGGACATCTTTTGCTTTTTTTTTTCCTGTAGACAGACAAAGACAGAAAAGTACCTGATTTTCTTTTCTCTTGGAGTAGAGGATGATGCTTATGAGAAGCGAGTTTAGAGAGCTCTTGAGATCAAGGAAGAAGAAGGTTGCTTTGAGATTAACTGGAGAAGGGTTGAGATCGGCTTGAGGTTTTTCAAGGATCCTGATTGTTTCTCATCTCCAAGTTTGTAAGGCATTTCTTGTTTCCTCTTCTTGGTGTCTTTTGTGAAGCCATTGTTAGGCTAAGCTTTGAGAAGCTTTGTAATCTCCATTCTTAAGTTATAGTGGAACTTTTTCGTCGCCTTTACCCGTGGATGTAGGCTTGGATAGCCGAACCATGTAAATCCTCTTATGTTCTTGTGAATGCTTGTTGCCCTAATTCTTT
Organism: Dioscorea zingiberensis; assembly: GCA_026586065.1. Taxonomy (NCBI): domain Eukaryota; kingdom Viridiplantae; phylum Streptophyta; class Magnoliopsida; order Dioscoreales; family Dioscoreaceae; genus Dioscorea; species Dioscorea zingiberensis. Next base: position 17,352,970 of record CM048821.1, on the reverse strand, counting down.
GTGTGTGAAATTGTGCATCCATTTTGTTGTTCCGCTGCGTGCTCATCCCCAACATTATCTTCTCCAGAAACCAAGATTCAAAATTAAATCAAAACTTCAAAGAAAGAATGGGAGAACTTGAGAAAAAAGGAGATTAGAAGACCTGTAAATGAATACAAATATCCTAAATCTAAATCTAGAGATACAAATATCTGACAGGACCACTAATTGAAAGAAAAATACCAATTTTTCAAATCTAAAGAAAGAAATGAACTCACCGGAAGCAACGACCAGAGATTGGAATAGAAGCAGCTGCCAAATGGGAAACCGAGGTTCAGATCTAGGAGGACCCCGGAGATCAAGAAGGAGGAACGCGGGGGATCGAGGGAGACTACGCTACCGGAAATCGGGAGATATTGGAAGAAAAGCGGCGAGAGAGAAGCACGTGTTTTTTTAGGGTGATTTTAAGCATAAGTTATGTTGCATTTTGTTTTACGTCCGAATCAGCCGTAATTTAAAATGTAGCAAAACAACTCCAAATGTAAAATTTTTTATTGTACTTTTACCTTTTTACATCAAATCAAACACCTAAAAGTAAATTTTACATGTAAAAGTTTTTACAATATAACTAGTTACATCAAACCAAACAGCCTCAGTACAGAATAATCTCAGTTTTTACATTCTAATTATTATGATAAATTTAATATTTTATAGACTTCCTTCTGGTTTTAAGAATCAGATCATTCATGTGTGTTCATATTTGAAAATATGTTTCCTTGATCATTGATCAATTTATATATATATATATATATATATATATATATATATATATATATATATGATTGTTGAGTCAAGTGATTATGATGATTCACTAAAGAGTTTTGGCATCTATAATAAAATATTTAATTAATGTTTATTATATTATATTTCATTTATTATAAAACAATGTAAGTTGTGTAAAATAAAAAACCAAGTTGTTTTTCTAAGAAAAACATGTCATTAAATTCTTAATTTTATCCACTTTCTTACTTCCTATTTGAAAATTTATTATATTATATTTCATCCACCGACAAGCCAACTTTTTCGGCTATGTATCACATCTCGAAAGATATAAGATCTTTGAGATATAAAATCATAACCCATCATCTACCAAAAAAAATCCCAGAAGGATGGATCATTTCTACCATAGTCATAGCCTGGAATGTGTAGTTGGAGCGAAATATAAGATGTTTTTCATGACAAATAACATGTTATATGAAAACACAACAAGAAAAACAACTAAGTCTTAGTTCCATACTAGATGGGGTCGGCTAGATGGATTCTCTGTCTCCATGTTGCTCTCAAAAAAATAAAAAAATAAAAAAATAAAAAAATAAAAAATAACAAAATAACAAAATAAAAAATAAACAAAATAAAAAATAAAAAATAAAAACAATAGAATATAATAAAATAAAAATAAACAAATAGATACATAAACAAATAATAATAATAAATAATAAATAATTTTATAAGATTGGAATGTTAAAAGCAGAAAACGCATTCTCCACAAACAAAACTAAAGAGATTTTTAATTGACTTATCCATAGTTCCACAAACAAAATCGATTTCCTAATTCTTTCCTGGTTGGATACAGCTTATAATTATGCGGGCCGAAGTTGGTATCTATGGAGTCCATACTCCATAGTGAAGACTGAAGAGGAGCCTAACATTCACAGAGTCATCACCTCTTCCCCAGGGGGCAAACTTTAAAAGCACACAAGAGTAAAGAATGCCTCCATTACAGAGATCTGGGTGCCCAATATTGTACCATATCCACATAAGGATCATAGCTTATACTTATGTTTTTGTTCCTAGCTAGGCACAATTTTGTTGGGACTGAGATGACCACCGAAGAAGACATCCGCTACCTGCACTGGAACAAAAAGGATGAGCGTGGGCGACCTTGTCACTCGAAGGAGCTCCGATGCTCAAGTCAACAGTGGTGAGGGTGAGTGTCGAAGAGAAGGAGTGTATACTAAGTCATTAAGCTTACCTCTCCTGCTGTCTTTCTCCCCTTCTTATCTTTATTCGGCCGATCATTACCGATCTTCCAGGATTCTCCCCCTCCATGCCGGGCCACTCGCTTGGGATCTCTCCCCCATTCCCCCACATAATTGACTTAGTCAGCCACGCTACCTTAAAAAGGGAGCCGTTGCCTAGGGATCGGTACTAAGCGGATGGAGGTCTTGGGTTCTTCCACGTGTTTTACCCAGATTGAGGCCGCATATCTTTCCGATTTTACCCCTATCATATATATATATATATATATATATATATATGTGTGTGTGTGTGTGTGTGTGTGTGTGTGTGTGTGTGTGTGTGTGTTAAAGCCATTATTGGTCCCTGAAAACAGGGCCAATGTTCATTTCCATCCCAAAAATTTAAAATTTGTTTAATACGGTCCACATCAGCATATACTGCCACTTATCACTCCACATCAGCAAAATAACGACCTAAACATAATAATAAAAAGATTATATGCATTTCATTGGTATTCCACGTGACCGCCACGTTAACAATAGGGACCAAAAATGCCAATACAGAATATATAGGGACCCAAAATGTCAAAATATGCAATACATAGGGACCATATTGAACAAATTTTGAATTTAGGGATGGAAATGAACATTGGTCCCATTTTCAGGGACCAAAAATGACTTTATCCCTATAGATATCTATGAGGGCAAGTAATCTAGGGACGTCCCTACTCCTAGATTTTAAATCTAGGGATGTTTCTAGATTAGCGGTTGGATCAAAATCCAACGGTTATTGTACAAGTCATCACATCATCTCTTTTTTCTCTCTAGATTTGCCCGTCACAAGGGCTCATAATTTAGGGATGTCCCATGTATTGCCTATAAATATATATAAATATAATTTTTTGACATTATCACAAACATTATCAGACATAACTGATCAATAGGGCTCATAATTTAGGGATGTCCCATGTATTGCCTATAAATATATATAAATATAATTTTTTGACATTATCACAAACATTATCAGACATAACTGATCAATATTTTATTTTCAATAATAGACAAAGGACCACAACAAATAATTGTGATGATTGAGTAGCTAAAAGTGGATGTCCCAAGGGGTTCCCATTAGGACCAGTGGCAACTTTTTATGAACACCAACACCAAAAGTCTCACTCATATCAATATTTTCCCCACATTCTCCACAAGGTAACTTCCAATTAAAATGGTACAAAACATTTGCAAAAGTTATTTCCAGAGTGGCAGCTCCCAATTGAATTCCAGGACAAATCCTTCTCCCAGCACCAAAAGGTATAAACTCAAAATGTTGCCCTTTGTAATTTATAGGGCTTCCCTCAAACCTCTCTGGTCTGAATTCTTCAGGATCTTCCCATGATTTTGGGTCTCTACCTAATGCCCATACATTGATAAAAGCTCTTGTTTTGAGGGGTATATCATAGCCATTGATTTTGCATTCTTCTCTACATTCCCTGGGAACTAACAATGGAGCTGGAGGGTGCATTCTTAGTGTTTCATTTATTACATACTTGAGATAGGAGAGGTTTTTGAGATCACTCTCTTCCACTTTACCTTTGTTTCCAACAACATGGCGAATTTCATTTTGAACCTTTTCCATCACTCTTGGATTCTTGATGAGTTCAGACATTCCCCAAATTAAAATTGTTTCTGAGGAATCTGTTCCTCCAAGGAACATGTTCTGCAATTAAAAAAGAATGAAGAGTGATGATGAAGTGTTTGAAAACACTTGGCCAAAATATATGATTAATTACTTGGTGATCATAGCAAGCATGATATTATAAAAATTAGAAATGTGCCTTCTTTTTGTTTATAAAGGCGACAAGCGCCTTCATGAAGAAAGTCATAGACGTGATAGAGCTTAGTTGCTATACACACCTGAGCTCTCACTTTGTGCGTGTGAGGGTTTGATACCGGATCATAAGGGATCCGGTACCAATAGGCCAAGAGCCGTTGGTAATTAGAAATGTGCCTTTGATCGGTTGGATCCATATATGAAGAATGACATTAAAAAAAAATTACATGAAAGACTCAAAACCAAACTAGTCAATTGATTTGATTAATCTATAAATAAATAAATAATTTAGTTAATTCAGTTAGTTTATTAACAATATCAAACACGGAATATATATAATAAACTAATATAATCTTATTTTCACATATAGGATCATATAAAATTTATAAATATAAAATATTATAAATAAAACTGATAATTGCCAACCCCCAACCCCACTGTTTACTTTATTTCTAGAGTCCGGGAACGTGCATGAATAGTATAGGAGGGTTTTGATTATTTTCCCTGAATAAAATATACATTTACTTCTGAATATCTAATATCATAAATGTTTTCATGATTTGGTTTTAGGACCTAATTTATTGTTAATTATTTGCTTCTAACTTTATGGATAAAAAAACATGATTACTTATTATTCTTTGATAATGAAACATGTCAAAACTTATCATTTACTTAACAATTGAGTATTTCAACAATTTAACATAATATTTTTGACATATTTACCTCTTTGGTTTAGAGGACTAAAAAGGGATATAGGGAAAATTAAAAGATGGTTTACATGACATTTTTGAGAAGTGAGGGAGTGACAAATAATTTTGATATTATTAGTAAAACATGGTAAGACAACGTACAATAGACCCAAGTGATCTGTCCAAAAAGGAGTCACAATGCAAGAGCTTTGTAGCACCGGGCTACCTTTTTATAGATAAACCATCCTATATAAAAATTAAACCTAGTCATTCTATTGGGTCAAACCTTAAAATTACACATTTAACTTTATATAAAATATATTTTAGCATATATACTCCGATAAATTAAGATTCATAAACACACTTTTGTACCTTTGCCTTTGCACACAAATATAATAACTCTATGGATGCACTACTTCTAAAAAACAAATTTATTTTATAAATAAGTGTCATTTAAAATGCAAAAAATAAAAAACATGTTAAAAACTTAATTCTAAAATGCAAAATTTAAAATCCTACATTGACCTACTAATCATCCATCATAAAGTAAAGAAAGCTCATTAAAATAATAAATATTATATACATAGTTACATACCATGAGAACTCCTTTGATGTGATCCCTTGTTAGTAGAAACCCAAGACTGGAATCCTTTTGGAGCTTAAGCATGACATCAAGGAAGTCATCTTCATGATCATCACCAGCACTAGCATACTTCTTCAAACAGTGCTCCTCTATCTCTCTCTCAAAAAGCTCATCCATTCTTCTGAAACACCACTCAATCCTCTTCTTAGTGCCAGTGATCACACTGAGCCACTCCAAGCCGGGAAAGAGATCTCCAATGGAGAACCCACTCGTCAACACAATCATCTCCAGGACGAGCTCATGGTTCTCACTCCTACCACACTTGCCATCCTCTGAGAACCTCTTTCCAAGCACTTCTCTGCATGTGATGTTGTTGCTCAGGCAGAGAAACATCTCGCTTAGATTCACTGCTTCATCTTGAGAGCAACAATGGCGGATGGTTTGGATCAAGAGATGGACTTCATCTTCTCTGACAGCACGGAAGGAGTGGACTCGTTTCATGTTGAAGAGTTCCAACGTGCAGAGCTTTCTCAGTTGTCTCCAGTGCTCGCCGTACTTGGCGGAGGTGATGTCTTGTTCGTTGTAGGAGAACCTCATTAGGGTTGGTGTGGAGGGACGGGTGCAGAAGGAGAGGTCGTGGGTTTTGAGGAATTGGGAGGCGAGTTGTGGGGAGGAGATGATGAGGGTGGGGATTTGGCCGAGTTGGAGGTGCATGAGAGGGCCGTGGGTGGCGGCGAGACGGTGGAGGGAGCGGTGAGGGAGAGGGCCGAGTTGGTGGAGGTTTCCGATGATGGGGAGTTTCTTGGGACCTGGTGGGAGGTTTCTTGTTCTTGATGTTGATCTTGTGCTAATAATGAAGATGAAGAATGGAAATAAAAGTAGTAGAAGGAGAAGAAGTAGTGTTGTTGTTGGGAAGGAGAGAAGAGGGAGATCCATATATCACTGTTGAAGGGAGTTTGTAACCAGGTTGGGTTTGTGTTTTGTGTGTGGAGGAGTGCACATTTCCATCTCCGTTTATAGGCCATGAAAGATTTGGATATGAAGGGTATATTAAATTTGAAAATTTTAATCTACAATAATAAAATGGAAAATTAGCCCATGGTCCATGATATTTTTGTATATTTGTGGTAGATTTCTCTACTTCTCTGACCATAGTTTGAAAGTTCAATGATGGGGAGCTTTCAAAAGAGTGCTATCTTCATGTTCACATGTGCTTTATAGAGTGTTATTCTAACTAGACATTTGGTTAATTTATTTGTATGAAGTTGGATCTTTGTCATTTGTTTATTTGTAAAATATATATTTTCTTAGGGGAAAATTACTGTAGCATCTCTGGCATATTTTCAACTTCCTAGACAACCCCTTCGCCATTTCAGTTTACTTGTCAATCCCTGCTTTTTGAGATTCTTCCCCACCGGTCCCTATTGTAAGTGGACTGTTATGGCTTTTTTTTATAAAAAAAAAATACCAATTTTAACCCTATCTCTTTTGGTTGTTTTGGTTGGAAATCTCCTGCCTAGTCACATCACCTTTATAGGAAGGGTATGTCGGTAATGAGGACGAAGATGGAGCGGCGGGAGGAGGAGGGGTTGCTCCGAGGGGAGGCGGAGGCGTAGACGTGCTTCTCCCAGGCAGGCCGCCCCATGGGGGCGTGGCTAGAGGTGGAAAGGTGGCGCGGGGAGGAGGTTACAGAGGAGGAAGGGTGTAGGGAGAGGAGGAGCACTACGACGAGCAAGGAGAAGCCAATGAGAACCGTGATGTTTTTTTTTGTGTTTTTTTTTTAAATTTTGTTGAGGTGAAAATACAGATTTGGGATGACTTTATTTGGATTGCCTTGATTTCTTGAGATTTTTGTGCTTTTTTCATTTTTGGATGATTACTATTTATATCAGATCATTCAATTTTGGATGATTACCAATTTTGGATGAGGATGGTCTTGATGCACATATGGCCCCTTCCGAGATTATGGTGAGAAAGTATAACGAAGTACTCATTTTTTATTTTTTGGGGATAAGTATGTATTTTTTGGTGGGTAAACGTGCATTTTTTTTCGGGGTTTGTGTGTATATTTTTTGGGTTAAGCATATTTTTTTTAGGGTTTACGTTTTTTTTTGTAAGCATGTATTTTTACTTCCCATTGACTGCATGAGCATGTCCTTTTCTATATATCTATGATGCAAATAAAGAGCATAAAACTCACAAACGCTTACTATTATTCCAATGAAATCAACTTATAACTTCTAATGATTACAACTCATAAACTAACTTTACTCCTAAAAGATAAGATAAGAATTTTCAAAGATTCGGTCTGTTTCTAGCTAATTTCTACCCATATCTACTCTCTGGTGGTTGCTATGGTGGTGGTCGATGATGGTGAGGCCGAAACCAAGACATGCAAGGGAGAGAACCATACCACCCGTGCCGACGAGAAGTAGAGGCCGACAGCCCATTTGGTAGAGCCAAAAGGTGGTGACGAGGATGAAGATGATTTTAATTAGGAGACTAACTTGTGTAGTTGGGGAGAAGAACAACTGTGTGGGCATTCTCATAATTTCCAAGGTTTTTAACACCATTAGTTAACTTTCCAATTAACATGACATTTGGTAAAAAAAAAGAGGGCTTTTTAAGGATGTGAAAAGTATCAGGGGCTTTTCGAGAAGTTACGAAATTCCCAAGGATTTTCTAGAACTTTCCTCTTTTCTTAATCTAATGTGAATTCATTTTTATCTTGATATATAAGGAGCCACACAAATGAATGAAGATTTGAAGCTTCAGGATTGAATTTAAGATTTTTAGAAGTAGACAGTGATAGGGTGTCGCGACGCCCATTGTAGTGGTACCAGAGGAGGCGAGCGTCGCAACGCTCATCCCTGAGAGTCACGACAACTGCGTAACTAATATATAAGGACCTTAAATTTTCTCTCAAGAACATTCTAGAGGATCTGAAAGGCTAAGGAATGGAGCTGGATCATCTTGGGGCGAATTTGGCAAATTTTGGAGATGATCAGGAGCAAAGATTTGAGTTTTCAACCTTTGAGTGAAGGATCTCTTAGATTTGTTATTTGATTCTTGCTCTGATTTCATTGATGTATGGGATCATAAATTCCATGTCTGGCTAAACCTTTTGATGGATCTTGACACTTGTTTACTTGAATCTCTTCTTTAATTACTTAGATGAATGCATTAATTGATTGCTTGTATAATCCACATTCTTAATGCCTTCTTGGTTGGATCATGAGATTGTTTTGAATTCCTAGTTGAACTTGACAAAGGGAAGCTAGTGTAGGCCATGGATTATGCAATGGGTGTTCAACATGTTAATGAATAACATGAATTGATTAGTTTGTGAGATAGACATATACTCACGAGTGATTTTTAGTCATGGTTAGGGCTTGTACCTCAAGATTCATAAATTCTCTAATTTCTATAAACATATAGAGAGTTAGAGTTTGTGGATATATTCTCAATCGGAGCAAAAGATCATTGAGAATCTTCGATCGAGAATAGGTTGGATCTCTAGACTAACAATCCTATCCATTCATCATAGTAAAAAGAGAGAGGAAAACACATCTTTCCAGTATAAAGAAAAGTCAAAACCCGAGATCATCATCATTGATCAATACTGCTGTTTAATCCTTGTTCCTTGCATTCATTTACTTCAAATGTTTAGAGTTTAGTTGACATCACCCATTGATTTTAGGTTGGATAATACAAACTTGAAAATAGATGCCACTCACCTAGAATTTTACCTCAATTCCTCATGAGTTTGACTTTTCTTATCATTATATTACTTGTTCGGCATGTGCACTTACATTCACTGTTGTGTTAGTGCTTAGCATTAAAAATACATCAACATGGGGAGTCGGTTTTAATAGGAGAAATAGACTGATGTTGGCTCAAGGTCATCGGATTTAGTGCGTTGGGTTGTAAAGTTTAATTTATTAATTGACTTGTAAATGTTAATTTTGGATTTGGTGACAATACTTTGGGGAGACTGGAGGGATGGAGGAGGTGGGGTGGGTGATGGGTTGACACTGGCACCTAATCCTTGATCCGAGGTAGGTGTAGGGAGAGTTGGGAAGGGATATGGCTAGTATGAGATGAGGAAGAGAGTTCTAGGATTAAGCTCGCAGAGGGTACAAATGTGGAAGCCGGGGATGATGAGCTAGTAAAAGGAAGATAAGACACAGAAGAACACTAATGAGAGAGAGTATGAGAGGAAGGATGATCTCAGTGAGACTAAAGAAAACTGAAAAGATAGACTCCACAAATTTGACATGACGAGATGTGTAGATACGAAAGGAGGTGAGTTTATTAGCTCTCCAAAGAGAGCAATATTCATGTGCATTTGTGCTTTGAATTCAACCAAATTATGAGCTTTATAGTTGTATTTTCGATATTTTGGTTTAATTACATGAATCTTGATCTCAGTCGTCTATTTATATGCATTAGTGTATTTTAGAAGTGAATTGGATGTTTTATTACACTGATGTGAGTTAATATTAATTTTTAGGTATGTGAGAAGAATCCTGGAGCTGCTAGAGTGAAGATAAAGATAACATGATGATACTTCTCATAATCAAAGTAAACAGAGATTGGGCATCACGATGGTGAGGATGAGTGCCACAATGGCCATTGCAATGAATCATCAGAGAGCGAGCATCGCGATGCCCGCATAACTACTATATAAGGCTCAAATTTCGCATCCAGATCATTTTGGAACACAAGGGTTAGGTTGCGAGCTGGGGAAGGCTTTCAAGGCGATTCTTTGGAGAATTCTTAAGCATAGGAGTAGATCTTCAAGCTAGGATTGGAGATCTATTGGATTTGATTTCTGTACCCCTTATCTTCTTGTTTTGATCATATTAGTTGTATGGATTTGATTGTGAATTCTTTAATGTATGAGATGATGATATTGATCTTAGGCTAAACTCTAATTCTTGAGGGTTTATAGATCTTGACAATAATATACTTTGATTTTCTTTCTCTTTTGAATGAATGATGTTGGATTGTTTGAATACTTTACATTCTTAATGCTTTCTTGATAGAGAGATCATTAAATTATGTTGGATCCCTAGATGAACTTGACAAAGGGAAGCTAGGATGGGTCATATGCAATGGGTGTTCAATTTCATGTTATACCATGGATTGATTAGTTCGTGGGATAGACATACACTTAAGAGTTATCTATAATCATGATTAGGGCTTGCATCTCAAGATCCATGAATTCTTTAATTCTCATAGACATATAGAGAGTTGAGATTAATGGATATGTTCTCAAGTGGTCTAAAAGGCATTTGAAATTAGGTTAGATCCCTAGACTAGCAATCCAATCGATTCATTCATGTGAGAAGAGAGGGGTATTCATCCTATATTATCAAGGGAAGTCAAAACTCTAGATCCATAATTATTGATCACAACCTCCCCTAATATTGTTCTTTATAATTTTTTAATTATTATTTTTAGATTCTTTACTTTCACCATCCAAGGATTGATTAGTTGGATAATAATAGTTTGATATAATCTGGTAGTCATCAAGGTTTAGCATCAATTCCTCGTGGGATCCACTCTTCTTATCATTATACTACTTTGCGTTTGTTGATGTTTTAGTGCTTGTCACTAAAGTCAATCCTTCAATAGGGTTCAAGACATAAATAGCACTTTGAGTGGAAGAGTAACTAAGAAAACATGTGATTTTTGTTTGAGTGAGTAAAAACAGATATATTTTATAAAGTGATAAAAAAATTAGAATATTTGAAGTTATTAACTAAATGAACAAAGGATGTCCTCACATCATAGAAGATAATATCAAGAGAAGAAGAAGTGACAATAGAGGAATTGGAGAAAATGTAACTTATGACTTTTATTGAATTGACAAGAGTTGCAATTGAAATTCAAATTTGAAGAAATTGAGAATTCTAAATGAAAATTGGAAATAATATGTTTAATAATTGAAGATGATGGATGGTCTAATCTATGATGGCACTCGGATGAAGTGGTGTTGACATTGAAGAAAATAATCATTGGAGAAGACTGGATGAGGAAACATGCCCCTCTTGTACATCATCCTTAGTTTGACCCTGCAAAAGGGTTGCTCCTGTGCATAGATCTTTCACTAGAAAAGAAGTAGGTAATTAATAAGAATATTTGAAAACCACCATACTTTTGTGATAAGAGTTTTTGTATTTATATTCATAATATAGTAATTACATATATATGTTGATTACAAAATAAATGGAAAGAATTAATCTGCTCTATAATTGAGGGTTATTGATCCACATATGGATGGCCTTATATTAAGGCAAAGGATTCTCAACAGAATCCTTAACACCCGTTGCAAGTGGAGCGTAGGATTTGAATTGACGTGGAGCATGGATTGGAAAAATTGGAAGAGAGGCCTAGGCACACTTTTGGTTAAGATATCGACAAGTCTAACTCAACATGCTTGGTCCGTTCGTGAGAAACAAGGTTGGAGCTAAAAAAAACTATACTTTTGTTGTCACATAATAAAAGAGGTCGCTATGGGTGAGAAACTTTGAGATCATGAAGGAGATGTGTGAGCCAAAGAATTTTCGCAGTAGTAAGAGCAAGAGCATAAGACTCAAACTCACTGCTTGAACGAGAAACATTAGGTTACTTCTTGACACTCCACGAAACCAAATTGTCGCCAAGGTAAATAGAATAATAAGAGGAAGAGTGATGAGTCAGTACATCATGCCCAATCGGTATCATACTAAGCAACTTAAGCACCAGGAGCAATAGATGGATGAAAAGTGAGGCCAAAATGCAATGTGCCCTTAACATAACGAAGAATGTGCTTTAAAGCAAGAAAGTGGTCTTCAGTAGGAGAGTGTAGAAATTGACTGAAAAAGTTTAAAGCATGAGCACTGTCGGCCTCTCCAATTGATGAAGCGTGGTACCCGTCCGGTCACTACATATGCCCGTGCTTTCAAGGCTTTATGTGATTAGCTTCACGTAATCAGTCACCCCATTGATGAAACCGACAAAGTTCATTGGTTTCTTCATGGACTAGGGCCAGATTTTTCCAGTTTCTCAACTGCCCAAATGACACAAACACCTCTCCCATGCTTTCTAGATCTTGTGTCCAAAGCTGAGAGTTTTGAACCTTTTCAAAAATCTCTAGAGACTCTAACGCCCACAACAGCAGCGTTCATTGCTACCCGAACCTCTTCTCATCCTGAGGTTGGTCGAGTGACATGCTGTAAAACCCGGGGTTTTTTAGAGAATAAATTTTTCTTTAATTGTGCAAGAAGTTCCTTTTAATTTGAATAAATGGATTTAATTATTTTGGTGAAATAAATTGTTTATTTAAAAAGGCTTCAATTGGTATTAGAATGGTCACCAAGGGTATTTTGGTAAATAGATTGGAAAACCCTAAAAGAGGAATGAATTAATTGCATGGAATGAAATTTATTTGATAATTGATTTAGTTAACTATGGAAGTCCCCAAGGTTTGAAAATAATTGGACATGTTTGGAAAGGATAGATCGATCGATTTGATTAATTTAGGGATTTTCTAAAGTTGGAACCTATTATGGGTTAGTTTAAAAGGAAGGAAGGACTTGAGAATGAATACTCATCGATTCTATAAATGATATATTTGTATTACTATGAGAAATAATTAAAAATTCAAGTATTAATATGAATATCATATAATAATGGACAAATATAAGAATTAAATATTAAAATGATTTGATCGTTAATATATATATATATATATATATATATATATATATATATATATATATATATATATATATATATAGGATGGGGTTGAATTCCACATTCATGCACGTGCATGATCCTTTGAATTGGAAGATTTTAAATTTAAAACTTGATTGGGAAAGTTCCTAGGAGAGAAACCAAAATCCTATTAGATTAACTATCGCGTGAGGCTTTTCGTTTTATTTGAACGGTTGAGATTTGGTGGAAGGTTTTAATGAGAAGGAATCCAACGGCTGGGGATTAATTGGAGAGAAACCACGGACACACGTCCGCGCTGGGAACTTGATCACGAGGCGCCACCCTTCTCTTCAGCGCGCCTTCGCCTCCGCCTCAACGCCTCCACAATCACCGGGCAGCCACACATGGCATGTTTTCAAAATGTTCTCTGATATGGAAAGGAGGCGATCCGGCTTGTATTCACGAGATCATGATTGCAAGCGGCCATCCTCCATGAACTCCCTATAAAAAGGAGGCATGACCCTAACCCTAGCACCTGCGTTTCCCTCGACTGTGACTCGCATCACTGCCGCCCACCATCAACGTTGCGCCACCCAAGCGTCGGAACGAGCCACTGGGCGAACCGTGATCAACCACAAAGAGACTCTAGACGTCGGAACCTTGTCCAGGAGCTCTTCGGGACGTAGTTCACACCGGTAAGCCTCTCACCTTCTGATCATTATACAAGTCCTGCATACCAGTTTTAGAAGGGGAAACAATAAGTTAGATAATATGAAACAATGGAGAGGGATTCATGCATAAGTGTCCAGGGGTTTGGGGTTCGTTCATTATGATGTTAATCTTATAGTTTTCATGAGATTATCTTGCATGAATTTGTTTTTTTTTTTTTTTTTTAAAAAATCTTGTTTAATCTATAAGGCATGTATGGGTCTGATAGTTTGTCAACATAGTTTGTATGCATGAGATGAGAGAGGATGTTTGTGTTGACACTTATGGCAAGTGAGGGTTTGAGAAGTTTAGTTTAAAGTTTGTGTGCATGCTTCGTTAGAAATCATGATTTGGAGTTGGGTTTAGTAGTGTGTGGTTGTTGAGTAAGCTCAGGTGTTTTCTATGAGGGATGTTAATATTAATGGTCAACAGTAACTTGGCAATGGGTTCTTGGGGTTTCATGCCTAGTTTTCTTGATAGTAGTATGTAATAGCAATGGAGATAGGAATGAGAGGAGGGTTACAGGTGTCTAGTTATCCATATACACTAGTGAGAGCTCATGATCACATACATGCATGATTTTAGTTAATTAACATGATTGGAGACTAGTGAGTGTTTAGTTGTATGAGGGCCATTAACTTAGAGAGTGTCTGATGCATTAGCTTGTACAGGCCTGCAATGTGTGACTGTGAGGTTAGTGACGTGTGAACGTAGGGTTAGCATGGTACCTTGGAGATGAACTGGGGGAGAGCAAAGATTAGAGGAGTGAGGGATACATAGAGGAGGTTCATAATGAGGTTAGTGTTTGAACGGCTCTTGAGTGGGTTGTCTTCTGAGGTTCAATGGGTTGGTGTAGATAGTGAGAGCTACTCTCGGTTTCAGATAGAGGTGAGTGAGTGAAGTTAACTCAACCGATTAAGTATGGATTAAAGGGTTGGGATAAGTTTAATCAATAATATTCTTATTAAAGATTAATTAATTGGTTAGGTTTAACCAATTAAGGAATGGACCTAATCTATGGTTGGGTTCAGTCAAGTACAAGTGACTAAGTCTAACCAAGTTAAATAATAAAAAGAAATAAAAGGTGTATGAGTGGGGGACATGAGTCATTGACCTCTTAGAGGGAGTGGTGGGCCTTAACCACCAGGCCACATGGGCTTTTAAGTATAAAATGAAAATTTAAGAATTTGGGTAAAGAGAATATGGGAAGGACCATTAAGTTGGGCCGGGCCCAAATTAGAACATATTGCATACCCATCTAGAATCATACGATGTCGCGAATTTCTAATATAAGATATGTTATCAGATTTTGACGTGGATGCATCGGTACGTCCCTTGGGATACTAGACTTCGAGATTTTTGTAAGTACTCTTGCCTTGCGTATCTTCCTTCTTTGGGTTGATTATTGCTTTCGTGATTGCATGCTTGTGCATGTAAGTACTTCGGCCTAGTACCTTTACTCTTTGATGAGTATTCTTGACCTTATTATTGCATGTTTTTTTGTAAGTACTTTTGCTCGGTACCCTACTCTACGGAGTGTTCTTGACTTTATGCTTTTGTTTCAGCTTTCATGCTTGATAGTTTGTTGATCTCGATATTGTGATTATCATTGAGCTATTTCTTCATTGATTATTGGTATTGATATCGCTATGTTTTGGATTGCATACACGTGTTCAAGATTCTTTCTTTATTGAGCTCCGTGGTAGTGTATGCATATTGGTGTATAAGTTTTTGTTGGACATGTGTGTGTATGCTGATTACGCCTTCCTGTTGATCGGCACGTGGCCGTGGAAACACGTGAGCCTATGCTCCGTCCTGGTCGGCGAGTCAGCATTTCTTTTGTTGAAGATTCTCCCGCTCAGTGCAGATTGTGATAAGTTGTGGGCGGACACTCTGGAAGCCACCCGTCAGTGGGACGATACGCTGACCGTGTACGTACATGTAGGAGCTCCACCAGACTCAAGGGTTTGGTGATAATATTTAAGATCGGCTTAGGTCGATGACTGCCGGGGAGATGACAAGTTTGTTCTTCATGTTTTTTTTGGTTTAACTTCATGCTTGTAGTGATCCTTGGGTGTTTTAAGCTTAGTCTTCTTTCCTATGATATTGCTTTGTGTGGATCACTATTACACGGTTATTTTCATGACCTCTTCGCATTCCTTGCGGGGGTACTTACTGGGCTTTCCTTTCGAAAGCTCATCCCACTTGTCTTCTCTCTTTTCAGGTTTTAAAGTTTAGGTGGTTACAACCAGGAGCTGTGTGTAGAGGTTCGAGGACTGCAACCTTCTTTATATGAGACCTTATATTTTGTAGGACCCTTGTAGGGCCAATATTTGTTTTACTAAGAGCTAAGTTCCGTTGTAATTAACTCTGAAATTATTTGTTGAACATTTGGTTATCTGCTCATGTATC
Organism: Dioscorea zingiberensis; assembly: GCA_026586065.1. Classification (NCBI taxonomy): domain Eukaryota; kingdom Viridiplantae; phylum Streptophyta; class Magnoliopsida; order Dioscoreales; family Dioscoreaceae; genus Dioscorea; species Dioscorea zingiberensis. Next base: position 17,337,046 of record CM048821.1, on the reverse strand, counting down.
ATCTAGGCCTTGTATCCGAGCGGGGCTCGTCTCCTCTTGGGTACGGCCGGTCTGTGAATGTGCTCGAGGTCCCGAGATCTGGGTCGGGGCGTTACACATGCTTTCAAGCCACTACTTCAAGGCTCGAGTTTGGTTTGAAAGCTTAAAATTAAATTTTTATTGAGCTGAACTTGACCTACTCATGAGTAACTTGGTTGTTTGGTAACCCTGCTAAAAAATGGAGTAGAACACTAGTGAGAGTCAAGGTAATGGACTTAGTGTCCCATGTCTATGCACCAAGCCTAATATAACATGTTTGAGTTTTTCAAATTCCTGTGCCCATGCACCAATTCATTTTAAGGATGAAGATGGTAGGATGACCTTAATTATCATCACCCTTCATCAACTAAGGTAGCTTTTGGCAATTTGTAATTGTTCATTCATTGGATAAAGATATATAAGTACAGTTGTGTGTTTAGTTGGATAGAGGAAAAAAATGTTGGATGTTTATTTTTTATATTTGGTTGTTTATAAAGAGATGAGCAAATTATTTAAAAGTCCTTGGCACTATTCGGTACTATTTCCCCTTTAACTAAACCCCACCCAAAACCCTATTTACTTTACACCCCTACACACCCCTACCCAAGGACTTTTTGACAATTTGGTCATTATTTAAGGGACCAAAGGTTCATTATTTATAAAGAGATAGATGTGCGGGTGTGGATGTGAATGTGTATGTGCATTTTTTGTGTTTATTTGTAAAGTAATTTTATTGTATATGGGATATGATTACCTTTTATTGTGAGTGGTGAGGTTACCCTCTATTGGTTAGGGTGTTTTTCAGCTTTCTTTCTTTATTAAATTTGAATTTTTGTTTATATAATTTGAACTGATATCATTTAAAAAAACACACATGTAAGTTTTTTTAATATATTTTGAGATTTTATTTCAATAAATAGATTTTTTTTACTGATATCAGTTTATATAAAATATTAAAAATATTAATATTCATTAATATGTTTTAAAAATTTATTTGTGTCAATAGAAAAAAATTGATATCTGAAATTTTATTTGTGTAAATAGATTTTTTTATTAATTTTATTAAAAATTCATGAAATATTTTCCACATTAATATTCCATAATTTTGACACTTAATAAATATTAAAAATAATTGAGGGGGTGATTGTAATCCTTTCTCACTAGATGAGGAGAATTAAAAGGTATGGGGATTTACATATTGGATGGTTAAACTTAAATTGTGGATACATCCGACCTTTTTTATTAGATTTAGTTATCTAATAAACTTGAATGGCCACATCCTTATTTAGGAATGAGGAGCCAAATAAATTAAAAAAAAAATAAAAAGGTTTTGGATGGCACATCCCTATCTATGGATGTAACTCCTCATCCACTCAAATATTTTTTTTCCTTATATATAATTTTAAGTCAATAATATGAGACATGAGCCAATTATTTCGATTAGACAGGATATAATGCTTCAAATATTATATAGAAGGGGATCATTCAACTTAAAGCCATTCTTCATCGACCAAGGCTTATTTTTTTTCTTATATAATATTTTAAGTCAATAATACGAAACATGAGCCAATTATTTCTATTAGACATGATATAGTGCTTCAAATATTATATAGAAGGGAATAATTCAACTTAAAACCATTCTTACATATTTAAATCAATGTTTCTTGTATGTTATGATATTTTAATAAAAATTAATTGTTAATCATTGGAAAAAATAATCAGAACTAGGTTAGTTTTATAAGATGTTTTTTTTTTTTTGGACAAAGACGACAAACGCCTCCCGAAAGAAAAGTATTAACGCTGACTTTTGCACACACGCCTCACCTCAGCGATTCAAATTTGGGATTATTCCAACCAACGTTCTATATACAAGTATACCGCCACCTATAGGCCAAGAGTCCGTTGGTTATTTGGTGTCTGTTTAAACTTTAAATCTCAACCAAAACACAAGACGACATTTAAATGAAAAATTGAAAGTTTAGGGACCAGGGTGATATACTCTAAATTTTTATTTTTATTTTTTATTTTTAAAAATATGATAAAACTATGGCAGACCATGCTAGGGCCATAGCACTAACTCTTTGTGGATCTTGGTATTTATGGCCCTACATTTTATTTGTCTGCTCACAAATTATGATAAGGATGAACCTTTTATGATTGAAATTGAATTAATATTCCTCTTTGCACTAGAATCCTCACTTTTATGAAAAACTTTTTGAAAATGGAGCATGTTAAAAATGGCAAAGATCTGTGTTCACCATTATTACACTATGTTTATTTTGAAAATGGAATACAAGTTAACTTTAAATGTAAACCACTCATGTTGCTGATTTTTTTATTCTTTTCAGTAATGCATTATTTATTACTTATATTATTTCTAAATTAAAATGCAAGTTATTTTTACGGTGTTAAAATGATAATAATTTTTTGGGTGTAGAGAAGTCATTGAAAGTAATAGCAATGTTAGATTTATTTATTTATTTATTTATTTTTATTATTATTATTATTATTATTTTAGGGGAGGGATAGCATGCTATATATGACAAATTCATCTGATGCACAACACTTGAAGGGTCTAGACTTCTTAAACACCAAATTTTTTGGGTGGGTACTATAGTTTGAACTTATTTCACATCGAGCACTGCATTTCAATTTGTATCAAAACGGTTACTCAACTTCAATGTGATTTCACCAGCTGAGTACATTGGGGATTCCGGTTAAAATTTGTTGACGTGGCCGCCGGAGGCCCACATCACACAGTGCCACGTGGCTTCCCTCTTCTTTTTTCCTCTTTCCCCCCTTATGCCACATCAGCAACTAGAAGAAAGGGAAAAAGAGAATAGGGAAGCCACATGGCATAAGTTGCTGACATGGCACTGTATGAAGTGGACCGCCGACGGCCACGTCAACAGATTTTAATTGGAATCCCCAATGTACCCAGTCGGTGAAATCAAATTGAAGTTGAGTAACCGTTTTAATACAAATTGAAATTCAGTACTCGATTTGAAATAAGGGAAAACTACAGTACCCACCCAAAAAATTTACCCCTCTGAAGATTGCCTCATTGAAGGTTGCTTTCAGACCAGGAGGTCCAAATAAGTTCCAAGTTATAAGAGGGTTGGAACAACCCTAGCCATCCATAAAGTCATTGGGTCATCCATGAAGTAATTGGGTAATCCAAAATTAATAGATATTGATGTTGAGTGTGGAGGTGATTACCACTCAAAAAGAAGATTTACCGGTATTATTTGGGAGTCTTGCACTAAATTTTTATGTATAGAAGTTAAAAAACTTATTGTGAGGGTAGAGTGTGTTTATAGATTATCATGTCATTCTTCTCCAAAGATAATGGAATTGGTGTGGATCTAAGGACGTGCTTCACTGAATCTCATTAAATTGGTGTCTTCGTTCTTTGTGTGATTGTGTTTTTTCTCTACTCTATTTCCTCTCAAATTGGTATCATAGCAAGATCAGGGTCTAGTCGGAAAGATGATGGAAGAGGGAAAAGTCAAAATCGAGAAGTTCAATGGTTCAAACTTCAGTTTTTGGAAGATGTCGATAGATGACTACCTTTATCAGAGTGATATATATCAAACTCTTGAAGGAATCAAGAAGGAGCCAGCAGATATGTCGGATGAAGATTGGAGGGTTGTTGATAGGAGAGTCCTAGGTATGATTTGGTTAACACTTTCTTCATCCGTGGCATTCGATATATCCAAGGATAAGACTAAAATAGATTTGATGACTGTCCCATACAAGTTGTATGAAAAACCCTCCACATCCAATACAGTCTTCTTGACGAAGAGACTTTTTAATATGAAGATGGTTGAAGATGGGAAGATGCATAGTTGAGCACTTGAATAATTTCAATATGTATAGTCACAAGCCAATTAGAGTCTGTTGAAATCTCCTTTGTAGATAAAGTAAGAGCTTTGTTAATTCTGTCTAGATTGCCTAATAATCTGGATAATCTATCATGGTAGTTAGTAATTCCTCTGGTTTAGGGAAGTTGAAGTGCAATGATGTTGTGGGCATAATTCTCAGTAAAGAATTGCAAAGGAAATCCAGTGGGACTGGAGAGACATCTAGGAGTGCTTTGAATGTTGAATAAGGAAGATCAGGAAAAAGGGGAAATAATAAGAATCGTTGCCACCTAAAAAAAAAATGGAAGGGCAAAGGCAGATACATATTTTAGAAGGAGGTAGATTATTACAACTACAGTAAGAAATATCACTAAATTACAGAGCCCTAAAGAATCAGTACATATTTTTTATGATGGAGATTTTGATACTTTAGTATTGTTAGTAGCTGCTCATGATGATATATGAGTTATGGATTTTGGTCCTTCATTCTGTACGTGCTATTAGACAGAGAGAAGTTCTCCAAAACCATGTAAAAGATGACTTCAGAAAGGTGTATCTCAAAGATGATAAGCCTTGTTGCGGATAATCCTGGCAAATGGGAAGACTCTACAGTTGACAAATGTGAGGCATGTTCCAAATTTGAAGAAAAATCTTGTATTTGTAGGAAAGCTAGCAACTTCTTGGTACAAGACTGTACTTACTGTTGATTCGTGGAAAGTGACAAAAGGGGATATGGTGATAGCAGATGGGAAGAAACAGGGAGCTCTATATGTGATGTCTAGGACAAACACTATACTTATAGTTGTCATCTAGACGAAATGCAAATATATATATCACTAGAAGCTTGGGCACATGAGCGAGAAAGACATGAAGGCTATACTCATAAAGGGAAATCTATTGAGTCTAAAACAATTGGATCTAGAAATATTGTGAAGACTATATATATGGGAAGCATAAGAAAGTGAGTTTCTCAAAGATCAATAAGAGCCCAAGGTGTGAGCGATTGGAGCTAGTCAACACTGATGTGTGGGGACTGACAAAGGTATCTTCTCTTAGTGGATCCCTCTAGTTTTTTTCTTTCATTAATGATGCTAGTAGAAAACTGTGGGTGTATTTCTTGAAAAACAAATATGCCGGTGTTTGGGGGTGTTCAAGAAATGGAAAGCTACTGTTGAGACTGAAACATACCTGAGATTGAAGACCTTGAGATCAGACATTGGTGGTGAGTATTATAGTAATGAGTTTGAAGAATACAACGCAGTGAATGGGATCAAAAGGCAAAAGATAGTTTTAAGAAATACACAACAAAATGGAGTTGTTGAGCACATGATTGGAACCATCACAAAGTGTGCATGGTGTATGACGATACATGCTGGTTTACCAAACCAGTTTTGGGCAGATGCAACGAGCATGACTGTATACTTGATTAATGGAGGATGATCGGTTGCTATGAAAATTTGGGTTGTCTCAACTTTGGTTGTGTTTCTTATGTTCACATTGAGATAGAAAACAAGTACAAACTTGACCTCAAGTCAAAGATCGAAGTGCATGTTTATTGGCTATAGGGTGAATGACTTTGGTTATTGGTTTTGGGATGTTGAAAAGTGAAAAGCCATTAGGAGTAGATATGTGGTGTTTAACAAGAATGTTATGTACAAAGACATAATGAAGGAGTAGGGAGAAAACAAAGAAGAGGAGTTTGTAGAACTTGAGGAGATCTTAGAAAAAAAAGGTATTGTTACCCAAAGATCAAAACATTCAGCTCGTTACCTAGAGACCAAATCCTTAAGTTCTTATCCTTGTGTCAAGGAGATTGACCATAATCACCCAAGGTTAGATTCTAGCTCGTTATCTATCAACATTACACAATTTGTTACTTAGTGATAATGGTGAACTAGAATGTTATAAGGAAGCTTTGTAGAGTGAGACTAAGGTGTAGTGGGAGCAAGCAATGGATGAGGAGATGGACTTCCTTCATCTAACCAAACATAGGATCTGGTTGAGTTGCCTATTGGTAAGAAAGCTTTCCATAACAAGTGGGTTGACAAGTTAAAGGAAGAGCAGGATGGAATTTAAGCTTAGAATTAGAAACCCAATTTGATAGTTACTGTAGCAATACTGCAGAATGAGTGTTCTCAGAGAAACAAAGAGATACACATGTGGGTAGTGACACGCCTGTGTATAGTTGGACACGACCATATCCTTGTCGTGTAACTCTCTGTCTGTATGCAGCGTTGTCTGCAAGTTTTACTGAGGGTTAAACGGGCATCCACACACTTGTGTCCAGGACCATGTCGATCTTTGTCTATAGTAACACACACTTGTGTTATAGAAATAAATAATATGGTATTTGCAAAAAGGGTCGGAGAGCCCAATTAATAATTAAGAAGCTGATATTCTATAATAGGCTTTATAATAGGATCATTTCATTCTAGAATTATATTCTAATCGATAAGAAATGATAAGCAATGGTTAAATACCATGTATAGGATGCGGGAAAGACGTCGATAGCTTCGCAGGAGGATCACGAGATATCTAGTGCGTAGAGCACTGAGTTGAGTGGAAAAAAATGAACTTTAGGATTTGTTTCTAATGCATGATTTTATAAATGAGTTTTGAATCATGTTTGCAATGTTATTTTCACTATTTACGAGCCGATTGCCCCTAGTGAGGGTTTGCATAGTTATGATATGCTTAACTGTTTTGAAATGGCTTGTGAATTCTTGAATATAGAGTTATGCTTGTGAATAGCTTGGGAATGTAGTTATTCATTGAAATGATTGACAAAACATGATTGAATACATGGTGATAGCTTGTTAATACCTGCATTGAAACATAAACTATGTATTAAAACACCAATTATAGGAATTGGGGACGTATGTCCTGTGTGTACCCTTTAAAATTACGGTAGTTAGCCCAATGCTCGGTGTAAAAGCATGAAAGGTTTTTGAGACCGCATTTAGTACCCATTTGGGAGGGGTGTTTTGAAAAGGAAATAGTAGTTTTTATAAAACCCCTACCTATACTTTTTGGGAGCATGGTACTGGGTGTTCTACCCTTTGGGGGCGTCCTTACGTATGTGAAATTATTAGCTTCGCGCTAGATACATACTATATGCATGAAATATTTATACATGTCTCATGCATGGGATCAACTACATGCTTAATGCATGGAAAGAATTTTAGCTCATGTGAATGAGGTTGAGTGCGTGCATGACATGAATAATGATGATGAATGTTTGAGATGCATTGTGATGATACTATGTATTGCCTATTTTTACCAATTTTGTACGGGGTATTCCATATGGATGACATGTTATCTGAATTGAAGATAATTTGCATTTAAATCTTAATTCTTATCTTGAGTACGACTAGCACATGCATATTGATGAGATGCAAGAGATCTTGCATGTTTCAATATATATGTATATGTGTTTTCTCGAATGCTTTATATTCTTATACTAACCTCTGTAGTTATGTTTTCCTCTCACTGAGCGCATGAAAGCTCACCACTCCCCCCTTTTTCCCACAGGGATGGATATAGAGGATGCCTTAAAGCGTTGATGGGAGGCATGTGTTTGATAATTTTTGTTTTAATGTATTCATAGCAAGCTCTGGATATGACATTGAAAGCATATTATAGTATATGAACTTATGAACTCTCATCGGACTAGATACTCTTGTATTTTGATACACAGTGTCCAGGGATGTTAGATTTGTATCCTATTACTAGGTGGAATGATAGGTGTATCTTTTGTATTAATTACTTCTCTGTCATGTTGATACATGTCTAGTAGGTTAAAACAATTTGATCATGGCTGGTGTAGAGACCTCGTCCTGGGAATTAACAATCGGTATTGGGTTGTAGGGATGGGTCGCTACAGACTACTGTACCATCTTCGTACATAACAGTTGACCTACTTATGGGCTGGTGTGTCACACCAACCATAACACGACTGTTTTTCCTATTCTCAACCTGATATCATATTTCCTCAAATAGCTATATTTATAACACAATCTCAAAACATAGATATATATAAATACATAGGAGAATATGTATACAGCATCCACATCACTATCAAGGTGTATACATATTCAAACAACATAAAAAATAACTCAAAACTCAAACTCAAAGCTCATAATTCTAGTCTCATATACTCATATGACTTATTGTACAACATTTATCAGAGCCTTCTACATTTCCATCTTATGTACTTAAACTGCTATCAACCTTTCCTCGAGATCTAGCTACGCTAGCTGAGGTTGTACTTGCAATCTATGTGGGGGAAGTGGTGAGCTTAAAAAGCCTAGTGAGAGAAATTGTTACCACATGGGTTAGTATACTGAAAATATACATTTCTAAAATCAGTATCACAATTATAGATAACTATGCGGAAACATATTGGTTTTGTATGCATAATTCAACAATGCATGCAAGTCACATCTCATCATGAATCTAGATATGAATGCTAGTCATCACATGTCTCTTGAATCTAGATACCATGCCATTCATATAAAAACTTGATATAAAAACTCGGGAAAGAATGGTAATACAACATCATAGGAAATCAATCAAACATCAATCATATACTCTATCAAGTATGCACCAAATCTCATCAACATACATCATCCTATATCATCCCAGCAACATCAATGGTAGTGCTATCATCCCCACAATATCAGCGGTATTGCTATCATCCCCGCAACATCAACGGTATTACTTTTCTCTATGTCCCGTACGTACGACATTCATATACGTGACTGTTGATAAGGCGCATACCATATTCTTCTCCATCTTATTTATCTTACTCTTACTCTTCTCCTTACTATATGCATTGTTCACTCTTTGTCTCTTCATGCCCTCTAAACCTTCCATTGAGTGCTATCATATTTCATGCGTTCTCAATAACAATGCATCAACATCACATATGGCATAGAAAATCATTTTAAGTAAATCAATGCAACGTCATCATAACGTGCCCTAACTAGGGGCAATCAAGTCATAGATAGTGAAAATATCACGTCAAAACATGCATTCATAAAACTTTTAGAAAACATTCACCTTTTGAAAACATTTGAAAACCTACAGTTCATCCAACTTCTACTCACCTTGGTTCTATCATGTCCTAATGTTGCCCTGACGCTTCTGGAGGGCCTGGATGGCTTTACCTCGTCCTAAAAATCATATGTGATGATTTTCCATCAATGCATATCATCTAGAAATGATTTAATTGAACTGAGTACAATGCTTATACTAATCCCAAAAATGTCGGCTTTTTAATTCATAATCAATTCTAAAAGACTTTTATGGGTTTGCTCTGCATGTTTTCTTCACTTCTAGCGCATCCCTAATCTTACATGACACTTTAGAATTGATTTGAAGTCATTCCGACCCTTTTTGATGTTACAAAAATTGAGCGACCCGTCGCTCCGCGTCGGTCCTATTGGGCTGAGACTTCCTGACTTTTTCCAGACTTTTCGTGAGCTTTGTTGGATGCGTCGTGAATCGTCATATGACCCATTTTAGGGCAATTTTACAGCTATTAATGAATTTCAAACTCCAACTTGAAGCCTCAACCTCACACAATCTTTTCTAAACTCTTAATACATGACCATCCTACATCTATGCCAATTAATTTGTACATCATTTCATTCATCAAAACCTCATGATTTTATAGTATTCACTTTGATTCTCATTCTATGAGATGACGTGACAGCAGGACAAGCATGGGCACGGAAGTGTTGAAGCTAAGCACGGGCGTGCCGAAGTGTAGAAGAACACGACCTCGAGCATAGGCATGCTGATAAGCCATGCTCATCTTTGTTTTGAAGGGTTGCTAAAATCTGTCGCAGAGCACGGCGTGCAATGGAAGAGCACGGGCGTACAGTCGAACACGGGCTCAAGCACGGGCGTGCACATCTATGGAAAATTCTCTATTTGCGCACAGAGTTGAAACACGAGCCTGTTGATCTGAAGCACGGGTGTGCTTCGACTTAAGTTAGGTTATTTAAACCCAACGGCTAGTTATTTGTAATCGTAATTGAGAGAAACTAGGGTTCACGATTGTTAGGATTTCTTGGAGTCTTGAGAGGAGAAATATTATTATTATTATTGAGTAAGGGTTTTTTTTCTTAGGGACGACGAGCTTGAGGATTGTTCAAGCCATTGTGGATTGCTCATATAGTGATTCTTTGTTCCCCACCCCCATGGAGACGTAGGCATCTTAGCCAAATTCCACATAAATTCTCTGTGTTTGGTTTGTGAGTGTTTTCTTTCTCTTGCCCTATTTTGTGTGTGTGGTTGGAGATATTGCTTGATAGTTTTGTTTGAACGTTGATTGTGTATGATTGGTGCTTCCGTGGAGAGTGAATTATAGCAATTTACCCCAACACATTCATTTCAAAAAGGGGTAAAGCCATTTTTGGTCCCTGAAAACGGGACCAATGTTCATTTCTATCCCGAAATTCAAAATTTGTTCAACATGGTCCCTATGTGTTGCATATTTTGACATTTTGGGTCCTTACATATTCCGTATTTTGGCATTTTTGGTCCCTATTGCTGATGTGGCGCTCATGTGGAATATCAATGAAATGCATATAATCTTTTTATTATTATGTTTAGGTCGTTATTTTGCTGATGTGGAGTGATAAGTGGCAGTATATGCTGATGTGGACCGTATTGAACAAATTTTAATTTTTTGGAATGGAAATGAACATTGGCCCTATTTTCAAGGACAAAAAATGGCTTTAACCCTTTCCTAAATGCATGAATACACCTTAAATCCCCATATGGATGCATTAGAAAGGTTTCAATAAGCTCACTTGATGTTTTGAAACTCTCCAACACCGTATTCCCAGCCTTGAAGTTACAATATTTTGATTGCACAATATTGTACACACATTCTCCTTTCAATATCCTAAACTTGAGTCTCTCTTGGTCTAGCCATTAAAATAAGTGGCGATTTCTTATGAAGAACGATCCCAAAAGCCTCTGTCATATCAATATCTTTATGAGAAGTCCCAAAAGGCGGTTCCCAATCAAAGTGATACAAGATATTAGCAAGTGCAATCTCCACAGTAGTTATGCCAAACTGCATTCCGGGGCAAATCCTCCTACCAGCTCCGAATGGTATGAACTTAAAATGTTGTCCTCTAAAATTAATATCACTAGCTTCAAATCTCTCCGGTATGAAATTTTGAGGATCTTCCCATAGTTTCAGATCTCTAGCTATCGCCCAGGCATTGACATAAACCCGGGTCTTCTCGGGGATAATATACCCATTCACCTCACACTCTTCCATGCACTCCCGAGGGCCTAGCAGGGGAAAAACACAATGTAAACGTAGAGTCTCATTTATGATCAACTTGAGATATGAGATTTGTTGAAGATCACTCTCTTCCACCTTTCCCTTCTTCCCTACAATTCCTCTAACTTCATCTTGTGCTTTTTTCATCACCTTCGGATGTCTCATAAGCTCAGACATTGCCCATACTAGAGTTGCAGCAGAGGTATCTGTTCCACCAAGAAACATGTTCTGCAAAAAGAAATGTGTTTCAAATATATATATGAAATACAAACATGACATGCATGACACAGAAAATTATTCTTTCCCAAGGTTTAGCGTTCAGGATCTAGTAGTGACTAACCATGAGGATTGCTTTAATATGATCTCTGGTGAGGGAGAAGCCAAGATCAACAGAATTCGTCTGGAGTTTAAGCAACACATCAACAAAGTCTTCTTTATGTCCTGGATGACCAGTTGGACTCAAACAATGCTCCTCAATCTCTCTCTCAAAAAGTTCATCCATTCTTTTGAAGCTCCTCTCAAGCTTTTGTTTCAGACCAGTGATCATGTTGAGCCAGTACTGTAAACAAGGAAAGAATTCTCCAATAGAAAACCCACCGATCAGCTCAATTATCTCCAAGACTAGTTCATGATTTTCGCTTCTATTGCACTCTCCATCTTCAGAAAACCTCTTTCCAAATACTTCTCTGCAGATGATGTTGTTGCTCAAGCAAACGAACATCTCGCTTAAGTTCACAGGAGTACATGTGGACGAAGACCGATGAATACTTCGCATCAAAACCTCAACCTCCTCCTCCCTCACACCCCGAAAAGACTGCACTCTCTTCAGGCTGAAGATCTCTGAAGTTGCAAGCCTCCTCATCTGCCTCCATGACTCACCATACTTGGAAAAGGCAATGTCTAGTCCACCGTAGGAAAATTTATCAAAGACTTGAGTGGATGGTCTGCTACAGAACCGAAGATCTTGAGATTTCATGATCTCATAAGCAACCTCAGGAGAAGATACAATGATGGCAGGGATGTGACCTAGCTGAAGGTGCATAAGAGGGCCATGTTTCTCTGCAAGCTGGTGGAGTGATCTGTGAGGTAGATTGCCAGCTAGATGGTGTAGATTTCCGATGACCGGGAGCCTCCGAGGACCCGGTGGGAGCTTCCTTCTACTTCTTCTTGATCTCCACTTGGAATTGGAGACTAGAATGAGAATAACAGTAATCAGTGAGATTATGAGGAAGCATAGATAGAGCTCCTTAGAGTTTTCAGTACTAGAGGAGAAGTGGTCGTCCATTTCTCACAGATTATCTTGTGTGTCATTTAGAAGTTCAGCATCACCTTACTTATTTAAATATATATTATTTTAATCCCTACTGCTACTACTTGGTTATCAAGACACACTTTATAGCCTCGCGGCGTAAAATTTTTGAGTTCTGTACATTAGGAAATTCATCTAAAAGATCTTAGAAACGAGTTTTCAGGCTTATAAATTGGATGAACAGTTTGAATTGTGTTTATTTTTTTAAGTTTGTAGGTGGATGAGAAATTAAAGATAATTAAGTGAGTTTATTTTTCAAAATTTATAGTCAAATTTATGACTAGGGGTTATCCCCAAGTGGGGATAGGAATAAGTTTTGAAAATTTTGAATTTTTTTAGCGGGAGTTTTTAAACCAAAGTTATTAATGATAAGATGATGATGTGTCCTTTATGTATTGGTGGGTTATATTTTTAAATCTTAGTTAAAGGTTTTGACGGGAAAATTTTTTTTATGGGGAATTGTGTTAAGAATAACCTTTGGGTTATCCTCCAACCAAACATGGTAGGTGATTCGGTGAGTGAGGACTTTTAACAGTGGAAATGAGGTGGGATTTAATTGACATGGTCATGATGTGACTTATTCTACTAGTGGTAGTGGAGACCGCACTAACTCTCACTTGATAAGACCCCTTAAAGGCAGTACTGTATCATGATAGTAAGACCACAGCTACAGGTCATGTCTTTAATCGTGAAAAAAAGCATACCATGACAAGAGCCTGTCTGATGGCATTAGACATCCAAATAATAATAATAATAATAATAATAATAATGTCTCTTTTATTTTTAGATCTGATCTATAATGTTAACTTCTTCCTATTAGTTTTTCTTTTTATTAAGGTAACAAGCGCCCTCAAAAGACGTCAATGACATATACAAATCCAGTAGTGCGAAAGTACAGAGGCTCGGCAAAGATCTGTGCACTTAACCCTCATCTTATAAGGGAGGGGATTCGAACTCAGATCTTTCATAGGTTTACTACTCATCACTTAATAAGAAACCCTGTACCAATAGGTCTTTATGATCGTTGGTCTTCCCATTAGTTTTTAATAAAATATTTATTCACTGATATAGAAATGGATGATGCATGTGTATATTTATATATATTTATTTTTTATATTTTTAATATGGTAAATTATTGCATATAAGTTGCGTTAACTAGTGGATGGACTTGGATCGAACCCTAGCTCTTGCAAGGTGAGGATCAAGAGGACGGATCTATGCCTACATGCGCTGTCGAACCTGTACATGTCCTTTAACGCCCTTCAAAAGGTGCTTGTCATCTTAGTAAAAAAAAAGTTCTTAGATAATTAGCAACCAAATAAAAACAACAATTTAATCCCTACTGCTACTACTTGGTTATCAAAACACTTTAAATGAACCAAAGACTTTATAGCCTCACTGTAAAACTCTTTGGTTCTGTATGTTGAAATTTTTTTTTAAAAGATCTCAGGATTGAGTTTCCAGCACTTTAAATTGGGTAAGTAATTTGAATTGAGTTTATTTTTTGTGTTTGTAGGTGCATAATGAGAGACTAAAGGTAATTAAGTGAGTTTATTTTTCAGAGTGACAAATTTATGATAATACATGCGTGAGGAGTTTTAACGGTGGAAAGGAGGTGGGAATTAATTGACATGGTCATGATGTGACTTATTCTACTAAGTAAGCCACCTAAACTAGTGGTAGTTGAGACCGCACTAAAACTCCCACTTGATAAGACCCTTGAACGCACTGTATCAAGAATCATGAAAGTAAGACCACAGCTACAGGTCATGTCTTAATTGTGAAAAAAAGCATACCATGACAAGACCTGTCTGATGGCATTAGACTTCCATAAAAAAATAAAAGTAATAATGTCTCTTTTATTTTTAGATCTGATCTATAATGTTAACTTCTTCCTATTAGTTTTTTTTATTTTTTTTATTAAGTTGACAAGCGTCCTCAAAAAACGTCAATAACATGTTCAAATTCAGTAGTGCGAAAACACAAAGACTAGACAAAAATCTGTGCACCTTACCCTCATCTTATAAAGGAGGGGATTCGAACTCAGATCTTTCATAGGTTTACTATCCATCACTTAATAAAAAACCCTGGTATCAATAGGTCTTTGTGACCGTTGGTCTTCCCATTAATTTTTAATAAAATATTTATTCATTGATATAGAAATGGATGATGCATGTGTATATTTATATTTATTTTATATATTTTTAATATAGTAAATTATTGCATATAAGTTGCGTTAACAAGCTGATGGACCTGGATCGAACCCTAGCTCTTGCAAGGTGAGAGTCAAGTGAACGGATCTATAGCTACATATGTTGCCGAACCTGTACACGTCCTTTGACGCCCTTCGAAAGGTGCTTGTCACCTTAGTAAAAAAAAAGCTGTTAGATAATTAGCAACCAAATAATAACAATAATAAATATAATAAAAAACATAAAATACAAAGAATTTGAGTTTTGTCATATGTGATATGCTTTTCCTTGCATTAATTCTGTATATAGGGGTGGGAATTAAATAATTTTATATGAAATGGAGAAGATAAAAAACATGTGAAATGGTTTTTGCCCAGCTGCAATTGGATTCATACATGCTATAATATATTTTTTATTTTTATCTTAAAAAATAGAAGTACAGGAGTAATGTTATTTTTATTTTATTATTATTATTTTTTATAAATATGAATAAATCATTAGAAATATGTTTCAAGAATTATTTGAGATAGTAAATTAGTCAACTTTTCAAGAAAAAATTGGTGACATATTGTAATTTGTGACTTCAAAAATGTAGAGCTACTTCAATAATGTAGAAAAAGAGTTGTGCCGTAGATCAGTATGGTCTTAAATATTTCTCTTTAAAATAATTAAATTTTTTAAAAAAACTTATGTAATATCCTTAAAAAATCATTGAAATGTTTCCTTTACTAATTTCCTACAAATTTTTAATAATTCTATATTAGACCTCTTTAAGATTGGGTTTTCTCTAATTTGGAAAAAGAATAAATTCTTTTGATTTTCTTAAAACTCAAAATGGTTTGATTGTTCAATTTCTCTTGAGTGAATGTTAATGTCATTTCACTAATTTTAAAAATCTCAAAATATTTGATATCAAGAAAATATAATTCTAATTTTATGAAATTGATTAACTGTTATAAAATATAAGAATGGTTTCTTTGTCTAAGCAAATAAGAGGAATTAATCAAAAAATGGTGCTTGTTCACTAATGGCCCATGAGTCAATTGATACCTGGGTCCCTTATTAAGATGTGAGATTCTCTTATGGACGAACCCGTGATAGAATCTTTACTCTTGCATGATGATGGTCAGGCGTGGGCTGTGTGGTGATGTTCTCTTATGAACTAATATAAGATCGAATATGTTAGAACAAATAATTCATGTATTATTGTTAGTATTGGGTGACAAAGATTTGAGAGGCTAGTGTTAGGCTTGGGAGTATAGATGACTAGAGAAGAGTGGAGGAGGAGTAGTTCGAAGAAGAACTTTGTATTACACTTTGAAGTTTTTTGACTTGTTACAAAAGAGTTACATCCCATCCCTTTATATAGGGACCTTTAGAAACTTCTAGACTATATTCTAGGACATGCCTTATTCTAGAACATTCCATATTTACATTATAGAGAATATTCTAAGGTATATTCAAGCTCCTCCAAGCTTCTTCTTTGATGAAGAAGATTCTAGTTGATGTTGGACTTCTTTGAAGATTCTAGAACTTTCTAACATTCTCCTCCTTTATTTCGGTCCTAGTTGATCCTGATTCAACATTAGAAGTATATTTATTGTTCCCCAATAACCGAATACTTTTTTATGTAAATACTGCATATTTGATTACATCCATAAATCCATTTTCTTCCCTATGAGTTCCAGTATCGATAAGAATTCTAGTTCTTACTGTTCATATGTTATGGTATGAATATAC